>CP106722.1:155785945-156467824 GCA_025506655.1 Gossypium rotundifolium | reverse complement strand
TGATATAATCAAAATTGGGTTTCCTTCATTTAATCGATCCATGTTTGTTTCTGGGTTTATATTGATTTCAATAAAAGCTTGAGTCTTTAAATGATTTATCTCCCACTCTTACATTTTCGCAAAATCAGTAAAGTTTCCCTAAATCCCTAAGAGCTAAGTCCCCAACATTTCACGGAATAAGAATTTCCCAGTATCCCAACATTCAACAAAGAACGACGATATGAAATTTGTAAACAGATAGTTTTTTGATTTACGGTTTTTTTTATTTATATCATTCTGTTTTTTTCTTTTGTTTACCTTCTTAATCTTTCTTGATAGGTTTGACGGTGGAAAGAATTTGAGAATTGACAAGAACCAAATCAAACCCGGTATTTGAATATCATTATCTAGATCTAAAACATGTATTGATTCTATGGTTTATCAAAATCACTTGACATGAGATATCATTAGATGCTCTTACAGTCTCATATTTATTCCTAGTTGACAAAGCTATGAAGTGAAGAAATCTATTTATTCTAGTTGCGATATAATTAGATGTTCAATTTATTTGATATTACATCTTTGGCATACATTTCTTCTTATTAAGTTTGAAAAGTGTAAACCTAGGTTACTTTTAGGCATAACTTAGTTGTATGTATATAACTTAGTTGAAATTTGATATTATTAAGTTATTAAAATTATTAATCTGATTTGTATATAACTTAGTTGAAATTTGTATATAACTTAGTTGTATGTATATAACCTAGGTTATTAAGTGTAAACAGAAAGTTGTGCTACATGGAAACTGGTTCTAATCTGATTTAGTTGCATCCCAATGAGAACATTGATAGAAGTGCATAACTTCCTTCATCAATACTAAGACCTATAGTTCCTTGAAGATCATAGATTTAATTCTCCCCCTCTAAAAGTTGTTAAGAATCTTGCTAATATAATGTTTTTTTAATATAATAAATTTTGTTATTTGTTAATTTCATCACTCTTTTTATGTTATATATATATATATATATATATCTTTTTTGGATCTGTTTTTGCTAGCCACTGAGTGAGGTATTGTTAGAACTTATTAGGTATGATTTGATTGTCAAGTCGATTGGACCATCAGATTGTTAGAAGTTTGGTCTGCATGATCTTGTTATGTGTTGGAATTTTGAATGACAATTTTTTATTTTTTACCACTACATACAACCAAATTCATGTATGCATGTCGGTGAATTCATTAATTCTAAAAGATAAGTGGCTTCTTGATTTAAGTTACTGATTGGTTCTACGTTATCACCGAAAAGTAAGTTCTTTCATATCTTAGTTTTACTTTCCACTTGTTAATCTTAGGCTTGGTTTTGTGTTAAAATAACAGCCTTTTGTTTGTCAAGCGCCTTTTAGAAATTTTACACTTTCGTACTAGTAAATGCTTTAACATGTATAAAACATTGTCGCTTTTAGTTAGACATAAATTATTACATATGAATAAAGTACTAATTGCTAACAACAATCTAAAATCAATCAAAACATAAGAACAACACGTAACTATATACATAGCACTTTGAAAAACACGAAATGCATGAAATGGTACATAAGCAAGAAATGAAGCAAATATAGAAGAAATTTAGCTAAAGTTTAAAGAAAATGCAAGGCAAAAATAAAAATGCCCACACACCAATAGGATTAGGTCACATTACCTCTTAAGATTCATTGTTTAGTTAATAACATTTATTAACAATGCCCTAAACCTTAAATCCTAAACTTTAAAACCCTAAAACCCTAAAACTATAAACCTTAAAACCCTAAATCATAAACATTAATCTTTAAACCCTAAAATCCTAAACACTAAACCCTAAACCTTAAAACTCTAAACCTTAAATACTAAACACTTAAACCATTAAATCCTAAACCCCTAACCCTTAACCCTAAACCCTTAACCCCTAACCCTAAATTTTAAAACCTTAAAACCTAAACCTCTAACCCCTAAACCCTTAACCTTTAACCCCTAACCCTTAAACTTTAAACCCCTAAACCATAAACCCTTAAAACTTTAAACCCTAAACCCTTAAACCCTAAACCCTAACCCCTAACCTTTAACCCCTAACTTATAACCCTTAACCCCTAATGTTAATATCAAACTTCATAACTTAAATAATACTTGTATAATTTTAAGAAAAAGATTCAAAGTATATAGGCTAGAAACCTGACGGGTTGCCTTATATCTCACTGTTAGATATAACGGATCCTCCCTAGGTGTAACAATGCCACGTATGATGGATCTTAACGAAATACCAAATTAAAAATCGAAATAATATAACATTTATTAACCTTTGAAACCCTAAACCCTTAAACCTTAAACCCTTAAAACCCTAAAACCATAAACCCTAGCCCTTAAACTCTAAACCCCTAACCTTTAACCCCTTAAACCTTAAACCCTTAAACCCTAAACTTTTAAACCCCTAAACTTTAAACCCTTAAACCCTAAACCCTAACCCCTAACCCCTAACCCTTAACCCTAACTTATAACCCTTAACCTCTAATGTTAAGTTAATATCAAACTTCATAACTTACATAATACTTGTATAATTTTAAGAAAAAGATTCAAAGTATATAAGCTGGAAACCTGACGGGTTGCCTTATATCTCACTGTTAGATATAACGGATCCTCCTTAGGTGTAACAATGCCACGTATGATGGATCTAAATGAAATACCAAATTAAATATTGAAATAATATAACATTTATTAACCTTTGAAACCCTAAACCCTTAAAACCCTAAAACTATAAACCTTAACCTCTAAACCCTAAACCCCTAACCCTTAAACCCTAAACCCTTAAACCCTAAACCTCTAAACCCTTAACTTTAAACCCTTAACCCTAAACCCTAAACCTTAACCCCTAACCCATAACCCTTACCCCCTAACTTATAACCCTTAACCCCTAATGTTAAGTTAATATCAAACTTCATAACTTACATAATACTTGTATAATTTTAAGAAAAAGATTCAAAGTATATAGGTTTGAAACTAACGGGTTGCCTTATATCTCATCATTAGATATAACGGATCCTCCTAGGTGTAACAATGCTATGTATGATGGATCTAAACGAAATACCAAATTAAATATCAATAACATTTATTAACCCCTTAAACCCTAAACTTTTGAAACCTAAAACCATAAACCCTAACCCTTAAACCCTAAACCCCTAACCTTTAACCCTTAACCCTTAAAACCTAAACCCATAAACCTTTAAACCTCTAAACCTTAAACCCTTAAACCCTAACCCTAACCCCTAACCCATAACCCTTAACCCCTAACTTATAACCCTTAACACCTAATGTTAAGTTAATATAAAACTTCATAACTTACATAATACTTGTATAATTTTAAGAAAAAGATTCAAAGTATATAGGCTAGAAACCTGACGGGTTGCCTTATATCTCACTGTTAGATATAACGGATCCTCCCTAGGTGTAACAATGCCACGTATGATGGATCTAAACGAAATACCAAATTAAATATCGAAATAATATAACATTTATTAACCCCCTAAACTTTAAATCCTTGAAACCCTAAAACATTAAAACCCTAAAACCTAAGCCCTAAACCCCTAACCCTTAACCCCTTAACCCCTAAACCCTAAACCCTAAACCCTAAACCCTTAAACTTTAAACCATAAACCCTAACCCCTAACCCTTAACCCCTAACTTATAACCCTTAACCCCTAATTTTAAGTTAATATCAAACTTCATAACTTACATAATACTTGTATAATTTTAAGAAAAAGATTCAAAGTATATAGGCTGGAAACCTGACGGGTTGCTTATATCTCACTGTTAGATATAACGGATCCTCCCTAGGTGTAACAATGCCACGTATGATGGATTTAAACGAAATACTATATCTCAATATCGAAATAATATAACATTTATTAACCCCCTAAACCTTTAACCTTAAAACTCTAAAACTTTAAAACCCTAAAACCCAAACCCTTAATCTTTAAACCCATAACCCTTAACCCTTAAACCCTAACTTTTAAACCTTAAACCCTTAAACTAAAACCCTTAAACCTTAAACCTTAAACCTTTAGAACCCCAAAAACTTAAATCCCTAAAACCTTAAACACTAAACCCTAAACCCTAAACACTAAACTCATAAATCTTAAACCCTAACCAATAAACCTTAACCCCTAACCTATAACACTTAACCCCTAATTTTAAGTTAATATCAAACTTCATAACTTACATAATACTTGTATAGATAAAGAAAAAGATTCAAAGTATATAATTTGAAACCCGACGGGTTGCCTTATATCTCATCATCGATATAATGGATCCTCCCTAGGTGTAACAATGCCACGTATGATGGATCTTAAAGAATACATAACTTACCTAATTTTAAGATCAAATTTCATAAATTACATAAGTTGACGATTAAATTTCATAACTTACATAATTTTCCTTAATATAAAACTTCATAACTTACGTAATACTTGTATAATTAAAAAAAAAGGATTCAAAGTATATAAATTTGAAACCGACGGGTTGCCTTATATCTCTTTATCAAATATAATGGATCCTCCTAGGTGTAACAATGCCACGTATGATGGATCTTAAAGAATACATAACTTACCTAATTTTAAGATCAAATTTCATAAATTACATAAGTTGACGATTAAATTTCATAACTTACATAATTTTCCTTAATATCAAACTTCATAACTTACATAATACTTGTATAATTTTAAGAAAAAGATTCAAAGTATATATTTGGAAACTCCGACGGGTTGCCTTATATCTCATTGTCGATATAATGGATCCTCCTAGGTGTAACAATGCCACGTATGATGGATCTTAAAGAATACATAACTTACCTAATTTTAAGATCAAATTTCATAAATTACATAAGTTGATGATTAAATTTCATAACTTACATAATTTTCCCTTAATATCAAACTTCATAACTTACGTAATACTTGTATAATTTAAAAAAAAAAGATTCAAAGTATATAGGCTGGAAACCTGACGGATTGCCTTATATCTCATTGTCAGATATAATGGATCCTCCCTAGGTGTAACAATGCCACGTATGATGGATCTTAAAGAATACATAACTTACCTAATTTTAAGATCAAATTTCATAAATTACATAAGTTGACGATTAAATTTCATAACTTACATAATTTTCCTTAATATCAAACTTCATAACTTACATAATACTTGTATAATTTTAAGAAAAGATTCAAAGTATATAATTTGGAAACACGATGGGTTGCCTTATATCTCACTGTTAGATATAACGGATCCTCCCTAGGTGTAACAATGCCACGTATGATAGATCTTAACGAATACATAACTTACCTAATTTTAAGATCAAATTTCATATCATTATTTACATAAATTATTAATTAACAATTTAGCCGTATAATTTATTGTCAACTTTAGACTTCGACAACTACGAAATGGATAGGAGTTGGATGAAATTGTCAAGGGTAAGCAACGGCTATCGAAATGGAGTAGAAACTTTTTTGAATTTCGCATTTCAAAATGCAAGCCAAGAGAATATGATTCTTTGCCGTGTAAGAAGTGTTGCAATATTAAGCGGCATTATCGTGAAGTGGTCACGAACATCTAGTTGTTGATGGCTTTGTCCGGGGTACAAAATATGGTTTTTTTCATGACAAGTCTACATCTAGTGGAGCATCTTCATCGATGAATCTGGGGTATCCTCATAGTGCTTTCAATCGAATGTTAGTGGCGATAACATGGAAAACATGTTGCGGGATACTTTTAATATCTTGTGATGATGGTTTGAGTCATTTCCACCGACTTGGGTGCAACCGATGATCATAATTTTGGAGGAAATACTTTCACCGAAGGGAAAGAAGTGTCGGATGAACAACCAAATGAAGAAGCGGCGAGGTTCTACACATTACTTGGTGAAATGAATGAAGAAGCTGTATGAGGATCAAAATTTTCCAAAGCTGTCATTACGTATTCGTCTTTTCACTTGAAATGTTTGGGGGTGGACCGAAAACTTCGTTGACAATCTTTGTTAGAGTTTACGCAAGAAATGTTCCGTTGCAAAAATCCTCGATCTTCCAAAGACATGAAGAAATTGATAAAGGATTTGGGCCTTGAATACAACAAAATTCACAATTGCCCAAATGATCGCATGTTGTATTAGGCGATTGCATAAACCAACAAAGTCTTTGTCATGTATGCGCCAATCCGTTGGATTAATAGAAATACAGAGGACGATAACGAGGATGAACACGGTACCTTTGTCAAAGAAGCGACCGATTAAGATTTTGTGATATTTTCCCTAATACCGAGGCTTCAACGGCTTTTCATGTCATCGAAGACAGATCAAATCAATGACGTGACACCGTGATGGACGAACCGATGATGGGTTGTTAAGGTATCCTGCAGATTCTTTAGCTTAGAAATGTTTTGACTCCAAATTTCCAAGTTTTGCAAGTGATCCTCGGAGTGTGAGGCTTGGGCTAGCATCCGATGGATTTAACCCTTATAAACTTATGAGCACAACGTCTGATGATTTGGCACTGTGGTGCTTGTTCCTACAATTTGCCTCCATGGGTTTGCATGAAACAATCTTCTTTTATCTTGTCTATGATTATACCGGAGAGAAAGGGCCGGGGAATGATATTGACGTCTATTTGCAGCCACTTGTTGACTAGTTAAAACAACTATGGGCTAGTGTTTAGACATTCGATGTAATGAGAAAAGAGAACTTTAATTTACGTGCGGCATTAATGTGGACTATTAACGACTTTTAAACTTATGCTAATTTATCGGTTGGAGTACCAAGGACGTTATGCTTGTCCGTGTTGTGATGTGCGAACATGTTCGTAATGGTTATATAATGGGAAGAAGTTTTCTTACATGGGGCATCGTCGGTGGTTACCGAAAAATCATACATTTAGATTTTAGAGTGCTCAGTTTAATGGTACTAAAGAGTTCAGATCGGCTCCTTCGTGAGCCGTTGGATCCGAAATATTATTAATGTTGAAAGATATGAATTTCATTTATGGGAAGATGAATCAACCGGCAAACCCGCATAAAAATAGAAGATCTAGGGATGAATCTGATGAAGAGGATGATCCTAATGATGCAGACTTATGGAAAAAAAGAAGTATTTTTTTCGAGTTGCCTTATTGAAAGCATCAGATTTTATGCCATAACCTTGATGTCATGCACATAGAGAAAAATGTCTACGAGAACATCATTGGGACTATTTTGAATGTCGATGGAAAATTCGAAAGATAATCTTCAAAGTCGACTTGATTTAGTCCACATGGGAATTCGGCGTGAGCTTCATCCCCGAGAACTTTCGAATATATCGATTGTCACCTGCTATTTTTTCAATGTCGAAGACAGAGAAAGAAGTGTTCTATACGGTGTTGAAGGATATAAAGGTCCCGGATGCGTATGCATCAAATATATCGCGATGTGTGAGTCTTAAGGATCGAAGATTATATGGCTTAAAATCGCATAACTATCACATACTGATGCAAGACTTACTGCCAGTTGCTATGCGGTGTTGTATGTCAAAAAAGGTAACGGCTCCTGTAATTGAACTGTCAAATATAATGAAAGGCATTTGTGGTAAAGTTTTGAATGTTCAAGAACTTGAGAGACCACAAGATCGAGCCACATTAACTTTATACAATCTGGAGAAGATATTCCCGCCTTCCTTCTTCACTATCATGGTGCACTTGTTAATTCATCTCCCGCGTGAAGCACTTCTTGGCGGACCCATTTTCTATCGATGGATGTATCTCATTGAAAGGTCTTACTTTATTTGCAAATATTCCTTCATTCAACTAAATGCCTTTATTTCCAACTTTTGATAATGTTGTATATCGTGTTTAGGTTCCTTTCCAAATTGAAGTCATACTGCCGTAATAAGCGTTATCTGGAAGGATCAATTGTCGAGGGCTACTTGGTAGAGGAATGTATGACTTTCTATTCGAGGTATTTGGAAGATGTTGAAACAAGAATGAACAGACCAAGTAGAAATGCTGGGCTCACAGATCATAATTTGGCTGAAACTTATTTATTCTAAAGTTTCGGAGAATCGATCGGCAGAGTTGAAATTACAGAATTAGACGATAGATCGTGGGTCCAAGCACATCGATACGTTCTTTTTCATCACAATTCAATGGAACCATTTGAAGCACGTTCTACAATTTGATAAATACTCATCAATTATGATTTGTTTGTCTTCTAACAAAGTAAAACCTTTTTTACCGTAGTGAGTACAAACAAATATTGAGAGCTCGTTCACGATCTCGAAGATTAAATCGACGAGAAATTAATAAGTTGTTCGCAGAATCATTCCATGAATGGTTAAGCCAAATGGTATGCAATTTAAATTTTCATTGACAAGTAATAATATTTTTTCATAACATTCATAATTACTCAATTTACTTTCGACTCAATAGGTTTGGAGTCGGAATGAAGTAAATGACGACGTTAAATGGCTTTCACAAGGTCCAAACAGAATAGTTAAAGATATAGTGGCTTCCTCATTAACGGATCTGATTTCATACAAGGTATCGCGAGAGATTGAGGAGAACCCAAAATTGCGAATTATTGTTAATTCTTCGATTACAAGTTATGCTAGTGCTAGGGACGATGAATCCGGTCGAGGGAATTTGGAATATTACGGACTTATTACTAACATCATTGAGTTGGATTATTATGGCAAATGAAAAGTTTTCTTATTTCGAGGTGATTGGGAAATGATGTGAATACGGCTCAGAATTAAAAATGATCAATATGGCTTTACAATGGTGAATTTCTCTCGATTAATTCACACGGAGAACAACCGATGGACGAGCCGTATGTGTTTTCTTCTCAAGTTAAACAAGTTTTTACTTGGAAGATCCAATTGATGAGGGTTGGTACGTTGTACTTCAAAACACCCTAGAGATTTCTTCGACATTGGCGGTGGAAGTAGAGATGACATAGTCGAAAGATCGAAACTTTGCCTTTTCGAACAAGACTTAAGCGAAAATATCCCTAGTACTAGTCAACAATTTCAATGGGTTCGTCGGGATGTGGACGAAGATATTTAGGAAATATGATGTAGTAAGATTTAACGATTTATTATTTATATGTAATATTATAATTTTCATGTTGGTCATGTTATATAATTTAACTATTTTAAATGTCCTATTATTGTTGCTATTTGTTACTAAAATTTTGAACTATTTTATGTGTATTGCAAGAAAAAGCCTAGAAGATGATTACGAGATTTAAATATTGTCCATGAAACTCCAAATCTAGAAGAAGCTAATAGTAGTGAGCAATAAGCAGGTTGTTGGATCTTCTACTCTCAGGACATTGATGACGAGCCTGGAGAATTTGAAAGTAATGTTGAGTTTATTTTACATGCATGTTGAATTTTATTATTGATTCATTTTCAATTTTAATATAATAATATATTATTTTTCATTTGAAGGTGGTGGGACGCGCAGAGGTCGGGACGTACATTACTTAAAGATTTATCGACTTAGAGCCTACCGATCGTGTTAAAGTAAGGAGAAACAATCATAGCCAGCCTGTTGGATCTGAAGCTCGACTGTTAGGAGGCTATTTGGGCATTTTAGCACGAAATCCCAATATGTTGCCCATTAACTACGAATCATGGCATCACATGCCTAATGCCAACAAAAATCAGGCTCTCGAAAATATTAAGGTAATAAAACGTGAATGTAATATATAATACTTTAATTTATTTTTCATTTATATTAACTTTTTATACTTTTATTCTTCAGGGTAGATTTAATTTAGAGGTCTCTGATGACCATGTTAAGAAGACATTGGGTAAAAAATGGAGAGACAATAAAAGCACGCTCAAAAAACAATATTTTAAGAAAGATATAAGCCTCGACGAAAAATTAAGAAATGTTCCAAGGAATGTTGAGGTACCAATGGGAAGATCAAGTTAGATTTTGGAATTCAAAAAAGGAGAGGTATTACGACTTGTAAAATCATATAAATTATTTGGTTTATAGTATTTACTATATATATAATTCAAATTGCATTATGTAGGACCGTGAGCGAGTTGGAATAAGCGTGAGATGAAATGTAAATTCACGCATTACGCGAGTTCTAGAAGTTTTGCTTGTGTATGACGCCGAGGTATTATAATTTATTAATTACATCAAATATTAATTACTTTATACTATTAAATTATATTTTTCTCGCTAAAATGTAGCAAAACTTGACTAGTCAAAAAGTTAGGAGCGTTGACTTTTTGACATTACGATAGAAAGAAGGATGGATCTCCGATGACATCCAAAGTGCGAGAAATTTTGATATATTTACTTAACAAAATTTTATTTTTATAAATATTTCTACCATTTAATTATAATAGTTTAATTCATCGTTTATAGTTTTAAATTTATAATGTTATATTATGTTGCATTCTTTCTTATTTATATATTTCATTTCTAACTCTTTCATTGATTTATTAGGATAAACTAAAGGAGAAGAAGGCCGAGTATGAAGCTATTGCTTGATTGATAGTTCTGTTAATCTTGAGGAGATTGATAATGTAATTATTACGAGATATTTTGGGTCCTGAAAGGTACGATCGCTTGATCGATAGTTACGCTAATCTTTAGTATATTTTTAATAGAATTATCACCGATATTTTTGGTCTTGAAAGGTATGGTGGGTTCGATTTAAAGGATTTGGTGTTACCTCGACCCAATATTTTGGATCCGCCCCAAGAGTACATGCCTTTGGGGTCAATCTCGTCTTTGAAGTTCGAGGCTACAAAACTAGATAGCTCGGATGCAAGAGACACGGTTGAGCGAGAGCGAGAAATTGCGATGTTCAAAGACAATATAAAGAACTCCAAGAACAACTTAGAGCGGATGCGAAAGCTTACAAGCAAGGGAGGCAAAGAAGAAGAAGAGAGAGGCAAATACATTGCGAGGGAGGCAGAGGCAACATCGATGCTAGCAGATCGTAAGAAAATCTGAAGAGCTCCAAGACCTAACTTGAGATATGATGCGAGATGTTTCAATGATCGAGAAACCGCCATCTTAGACATTTAGTTTCTCGTTGTAAGAAGTTTTGACATTATTACATTTAACATTTAACATTATTGTTACAATATTTTCAGTTATCATTTATTTAATTTATTAAATTTCAAGTATCATTTAGAATTAATGTATTGATTGTGATTTTTATGCTAAATTCTTTGTTTTGCATTGAAATTATATACCGTTATTGGTTGGTTTTAGTGCGGGAGGGATATAATATTGAAAAATTGCACTTTTGAAATCTATACAAATTAGCGGCGTTTGTACAAAAGTACGCTAAATGTCAAGAAATTTTTGCGTTTTAGGTATAAGCGCGCTTAACGTCAAGAAATTTTAGCGGCATTTTTTGGGAAAGCGCCACTAAAATACGACTTTTAGCGGCGTTTTTGGGAAAAAGCGCTAAAGGCCTTGACTTTTAGCGTTTTTGGGAAAGCCGCTAAAGGCCCCGACTTTTGTGGCATTTTTTAAAAGCGTCGCTAAAGACCAGACTTTTAGCGGCATTTTTAAAGAAGTTACCGCTAAAGGCCATGGTCTTTAAGCGCTTTTATCACAAACGCCGCTAAAAGTCGTGGTCTTTAGCGTTTTTTTTCATAAACGCCATAAAAATTTTCTATGGTTGTATTAGCGGCGTTTTTGTGCGCTTAGAAAAGTACGTAAATACTTTTTGTGGCACTTATAAACGCCGCTAAATGCCCAAAAAAATGCCGCTAAAAGTCTGTTTTGCTGTAGTGAAGATAAGTAAATTTAGTGTTAAAGAGTTTTGATGATGTATGGTAATGATAGTATATGATTAGCTCATCAACTATGAATTCATATTAATGCAATCTAAGTTTGTTTTAATTTCAAGGTGAGTGATTGCATTTTTAAAGAATATTACTCCGCAAGGATTTAATTAAAATTACGAGGTCAACAATCGTTGTCATTGGGTTGTATGAATGGAGACATAAATTACACCAACCCCTTTAACTACCCTATTATTTTAGTAGTAAAACAACATTTTCCTCCTTTGTTTCCTTTTGATGAAATCAATGCTTTTTGGTAATGTGATTGATCGGTGTTGGAGGAGTGATTCAAAATCAAAGCATAACAAAAGCGTAGTCAAACGTGTGTTCAATAACCGGTGATAAAATTTAGGTTGGATTATGTTATTATTCTCTATAATTTTTTATTTTTGAAATTTTAATCTTGACTCAAATAGTGACACTTTAGTTATTAGTCTTGCACTATGCTTATAATTATATATTTAGTTGATATTTTCCAATTGAATCATTTTAAGTCCCTATACTTTTGAATTTTAAAATTTTAATTTTAACCCAAATGATAGTCGTTAATCTATTAACTAGATTTTTGTGAGTAATATATAGAAACAACATTACACATATGATAATGTGTTTACCATAGCAAATCTTAGAAATAGCAAATCTTAATGTAACAATTACCATTTGGTGAGAACTGAATTTTTAAAATTTAAAATGTCCAAAATTAAAATTGATCAAATTAAAGTATAAGGAATAAATCCACAACTATCATAAAGTACAAGGACTAATAACATAATTTAACCTAAAAATCATTCCATCAATGGACACATGCTTCTTCTTTTTTTTTTTTTTTTTACCATTAACGGGCAAGGGCATTTCAGGTACAAGGGCTTAGTGGGTGCCCACCATTTTCTTTTAAGGTAACGTGGTGGTGGAGCCCTTCTCACATGGGAGAGGAAGCATGCAATGCAATCACCATTATTTTTTTTTCCATTTTCATTTGCTCTGGGATAAAACAGAATCAATTATAAATAATTGGTATATATTTAATAATAATAATTCAGTGTAAAAAATCTAAAGAATTTGAAGGAACAAAGTTGGAAAACCTTAGTAATTGAACAAGACTTTCAGTTTATTATTTGTAATGCTTCTTCCTCCTTGATTGGTGGGGAAAGCAATAAGGTTGTGGATACTCCACCCGAGGAGTTTCAAAAGCTCTTATTATTATGTAACTCTTTGGTTTTTTCTAACCGGTGTCTTTGATTGAAAACACATTGGACAAATAATTTGGGCTGGCCCATGGACCTAGTCAGCTCAGGCCCACAATGCAGAGGAATTCCATAAATGTGTCTCTAAAGATTGGAAACGACATTTGATCTTGGTGAACACCTTGGGAAGCATTAAATGAAATTTAATGGTTCATTCATATCTAAGACTGATGACATGTTTTAAGGTTGGGGGATAACCTTCTTTATTCCCCCAAACTTTAGAAGCAAAAATTGAGTGACAAAGATGGTCCCTCATCACAAAATGTGAATCACAAGACAACTTTAAAAAGGTTCATGCGACAACGTTTCTTTATTTTGGTGCCTTTTGCATGAATTGTCCGACGTCTTCTATTTGTGTGCCTCTGGTTATAGATAGATTCAATAAGTATTTTTTTCAATGAAGATCAACGAATGAGAGTAAAATGGATTTGTAAAGTTGGAAGGTAATTGTGTCCATTATATGGATACTTCTCTCAACTCAACTCACCTCTCACATTCTATAATCATTTTCAAATTCAGTCCCACTACATTTACATCTTCAAAATTTTTGAATTAATCAAATTCAACGCTCTTCTTTTGAGTTAAATTAAAAACAATTAAGCAACTCAAATTGAATTCTTTGACTAAATTTCAATACGTGATAAAACTATACATAGGAAAGAAAAGCAAATCAAGATGAAGCCTTGATCACATGTACAAGTAGTACAAGACATCATATGTAAAATACATGTAGACAAAATTTGACACCGACCATACAATCAGAATAAACCGAATTTCGGAGATGAGCATACTCCACATGAATCATGTTGTCATTGTCTATTCAAAGGAAGCAAAAGCAGAAACCCTCACCGATGTACGTTGGTGTTCAACCATCAAGGTGGAGAAGCCATCATGATGCGTAAAGTCCTGTCATGCCCTCGCCCCTATTATAATGGACTTGCTTCAAGCTTAGCCTGTTCCACTAAACACAAGTAGCTCAAGAAAACTACCACTAGAAAATGGAGCCAAAAAACAAGTACAAAGACTCAAGAGATCTCCTGTGAGAGGAGCCATAAGAAAGGTCCAAGGTCAGCTTTATTATTCCTTACGCCTTTCTTGTGGTTTCTCCCACAAGTTAGAGTATAAAACATTAAGAGGGCATATATTTAAAAAAAATCAAAGCAAAATAAGAAAAAAAAAAAAAGAAGACATAGTATGATAAATTTGATTTGGTGATGTACTTATTTAACGCTTCAAATCTAATATTTTGGAGTCTTTTTTTTAATTTTATTTTTTAGAAATATTTTAAGTTTACATTATTTTGAATTATTTTGTGTTATTTTTTACTGGGAGCCATGTTGCATTGGTACCAATTGTAATTGAGTTGAAAATTTCAACTAAATTGAATTCAGAAAAATAAATTATTTATTAGAGTTGATTCAAAAATAAAATAACTCTAATAACTCAATTTATTTAACTTAAAATTTAAAAAATAATTTTTAATAGAGTTGAGTTTTATTCAGCTTAATCAAAATCATATTTTAATTATATATATAAATGAGTGGAGCTGAGCTTGAACACAAATTTTAAAACCTTGACTCAATTTGATACTTGAATATTCGGGGAAGGTTTAAGGTTCAATAAACCCTAAACCCTAAATTTAAAAGTAAACGTGAAGAATGTGTTCTACATGATGTGGAAGATCACACTTTATTTAACTTGAATGTACTTGGAATGTACTTGCATTATAAGGATTGCATTAAATTAATCTCTCTATAATTAAATGAACCAATTTAATTTTGTACTATTAAAAGAAATTAATAAAGTAAAACTAGAATAGAATTAACATTTACTATATAAAAATGCCATTTACTGTTTAACAAAGTTAATATATTTAAAATATTTATTATTTTGTGAATGAAATCTTTTATTTGAAATTGAACTGCAATTGAAAAAAATAATTTTCAAAATATTTTGTATAGAGTAGATGTTAGATTTATTAGAAGTTAAACTTATTTAATTCTTTTTAATAATATAAAAACTAAATTGATCCATTTAATAATGGGACTAATTTGATACAATCCTTACAATACAGAGACTTCCCAGGTACTTAATTCTTTATTAATATGGTTACCTAAAACCTCTGGTTATCAAATTGTCATCCTACCTAGTAGAGAAGCAAATTTGGTGGATTAAGCTAATAAACTGAAACTTGATTCAAGTACAACAAGCCGTTTGAGATACAATACTTTTACAATTAAGTAGAGGGCTACAGCCAACATAGTGCCAAGTTGACAACCCCATCATTTTTCCAAGCTTGGATGTGCCAATGGTAATGGATGCTTTCTCCTCTCTTCAAATACCAGGCTTGCTAATGGAGGATCGAGACATATCAGAGGGGGCGTTTCCAGGGAAACCCGAAATTAAGTTGGCATTACCCACCTACTACTATTCCTTACTACAGTTATTTCCGGATCATTTATTTTTCCTACACTGCTACAATGACTAACGAAAGAAACATGAGCCATGGATGACTCCTCTCTACTTCTCCATACCATCCCATTTGCATTTGGTATCTTGAGCAACCTACTTGATGGTGATGTAGCGGTTTGTCCCATGCTTGGCCCAGTGGTGCTTAAGATCAACAGGGTTGGACAAATCATAACCTTCTGCTGCAAGCCGAGTAAGCAGCTTGTTGAAAGCGCTTCCACTCATCTTTCTGCCTCCGATTCGGGCATGTCTTTTGTTGGGAACTGCCGGCAAAGGATACATTGACAAGGAGGTTGTGCAACATGAAGATTGCCATCCCCCGTTTCCCCATTTATAGCACTGTCTTAGGACTCC
The DNA here is from genome assembly GCA_025506655.1 of Gossypium rotundifolium. Lineage (NCBI taxonomy): Eukaryota > Viridiplantae > Streptophyta > Magnoliopsida > Malvales > Malvaceae > Gossypium > Gossypium rotundifolium. Next base: position 156,451,914 of record CP106722.1, on the reverse strand, counting down.
GGTGCAGGAACAAACAGGCGGAGCCATAGTCGAGTCATCAAATACAACTTGATTCAACCCCAGATCCTTACCTTTCCAATCAGACTTCGTTGTCACTAGCTGTTTGTTGAGATCATCACCTGCACCACCCACATCTTGCCCACCCTTCCACTCATGTGACTTGCCAGACATAAGCTTATCCGAGTCCTCGTTCTCTTGTTTTACCTTTTTTGGAGGCTTTGTAGCCTTCTTGTTAGACGCAATTACCTTGGCCTCTTTTGCTCGTTTACCCTGTCTTGACTTTGCAGCTTCAGAGGTACCTGGCGTCACTGGTAGGACATCACTTGCATGCATTTCCCTTGAGTTATAAGGAACTTCACTAATGTGGGGCAGATGGTGAACGTTCTGCTGTGAATGTTGCATGTGCTTCACTCCACGTGAGATATGGAACCCTGGAGGAAAAGAGGATATATTGCCAGATGCCAAGGAGTTCTCTCGATACTGCAGATTTGCTATGGCATTATCACGTTCCGCTATAGCATTATTTCGCTCAGCAATTGCTGCATCTCGCTGCAAGAATGCCATATCTCTCTCAGCAATAGCTGCCTTCTTCTCAGAAAGTGCTAAATTCCTTTCTTGAATAGCTGCGTCTCGTTCAGCCATAATGGCCATTATCTGCTTCATTGATGGCTGATGCATCAGCCACTGCAACAATAATCCTCAAAAATTATCATCATTGACAGAAGTTTTCAGAAAATGCTGAAATTCAACACATTAATCGTAGAGGGAAGTTAATTCATTTATGTTGTTGTTTTACATCACTCTAAGTATCTATAATCTGCAAAAAAAGCCTCCTTAATATACCTGGCCCTGAGCTGTTCTATACTGATCTGCTTTAAGTCTTCCATTTTCACGATGCCCACCATCATCCATCGAAGGCTCCAGGAAATTGTTGAGGTCGACAAATACAGTCTCAGAACTCCGGTGTGAGGGTTGTATTAGTCAAGCAAGCATCGCATCACTTCGGGGCAGACAATCCTGTATAACAGAAAAGTTGGACGAGGGAAGTAATAAGATTATGTTATTAATAGCAAAGGATTACACCATTGCTTTCAGAAAAACAGCAGATATCATCCCACAGAAAATGCTACCACCTTACTATCGAAAGGCATATGAGGAGCAAAACCACATCCTTTTAGCAGCTGATCTTCCTTGAATTACAACTGATGCATAATTAAATCATCAAAAACAAAGAAACAAAAGTTTAATACCCAACAATTCTTAACTTATTAGCAGGGATTCTATCAGTTCAACGAGATTCATTTCCCAGTTCAGTCAAGAGGTATATCAAGCATACCAATCATTCAAAAGGTTGGTTCCAATGTAGAATCATTGGAGGCAAAAACAACTCCCTCCTATATCTATAGGTAAAACTATTCCATAATATCAATCCAAATAAAGAACCCTGGGCCTTAATAATTGATTTTAAATTCAATGCAATCCTTTCTCCTAACTTATTTGCCGTTTTAGAATCAAACCATAGATTCACTTGTTAGCAAGAAATAAGTAACAAATATTTGACACTAAAAAACATCAGCTTTAACACTTAAAAGAATGTGGACATAATATTTTTAAGTCTACTACTTTACTACATCAAAACTGTTTTTAAAATGAGAGACAATGAAGCTAAACTTTCGGGCAAGACTTGAATAAATGTAGAACATACTAAAAGACTTGTAATTATCCCATATCAAGAGCTAAAAGACCTGATTTTTTCACAAGCTAAAACAGTCAAAAAGAAAGATATATATTAAAAAAAAGAAAAAGGTATTTTCCGGTCCTAAGCTAAAACCCAAGAAAAAAAACCCAGAACCCAAACAACTCTCGGTTTTTTAACTTCACTCCCATAGCTGTTTTAAAGAATCCAAATTCATAAAACCCTAGAAATGGGTGTGAAAGCACTCTTCCCTTGCTCCCTCAAAGCACTGAACACAAAAATTAATGAAAGCCAGGTAAGCGAAAGCAGGAAACAACTAAAACTAAGCATAATTAAGATGGGTATACATCCAAATCGATGATCAAACATGAAAAGAACAAAAAGTGAGTGTAGAAGAGAAGAGGCTCACCAGTGGAAGAATTAAAGAGGAAGTAGATGGGAAATCAAGACATGAATATTGATAAGTTGAAGAAATATGTGGAAAGGAAGAGTGGAAAGAAAGGAAAAACAGAGGAATTTTTCCTTACTTTTTGTGTCCTGAGACCTTGATTTTCCACTGTAGTCTCGTCACGTTCCGCGGGTGGGCTATAAACCTAAGCACTCAATCACACAATCCATCGCCTAAGGCTAATCCATTTTTGTTTTAATAAAACTTGGAATTCTTTTTAATGTAAATTATAAAAAAAAATTTATATTTACTTATGAGCTACGGTTAATATATTGCTATCGAAATAAATACATACATTAAATTGTGTGAAATTGATTTAACATCTTATATACATTTTACCCCTTTCAAATTACTAAGTTTTCAACTGACCTAAACAACAATGACTTTAATTTTTATTGATGCAACATTACTATACAGTTACAAATTGCCTTAAAAAATACCCACAGCTTGTATTAAAAATATAGTATTTGAGAAAATCATCAATTGAGCAAACCATACTATGTTATAAAATGGGCCTCAGTTGACTTGGATTGTAAACCCTCTGCTCCCTAAGTTTAATCCCTATTATTGAAGAGAAAAAACACTATCCGTTTACATTTACATTTACATTTACACATTCCAATCTTATGAATTCAGAAACAAACGCATCGGACAATACAACTCGAATTCAGCCGATGCAGATGCCTGAGAACCATTCTCAAATCCTTTGATCTTCTCATTGGGGAATGGAGATCAATGAAATGCATCAACTTGCCTGCTATTATTCCTTACAATCGTGTTTTCTATAATCCCATATGGTAACCCATCAAGGAACTTAGGACTGACTTAGGGATCCATGGTTAACATCTTACAAACTAACATTCTGCAATGTAAATAAAAGCAACCAAATCTGTGTTCATCTGTCCCCGTAACTGGCTTAATTATATACCGAGTCAAATACACATGCACGCACACAAAAAAAGAAGGATGAAAATCGCGAATCCAACTGATTCGGCTAAGTGCTAAAACTGAAAACATCTCTTTAGTTGTTGGAAAGACATGCCAAAAGAATTCAAAAGTTATAATAGTTGAAATGCAGCAACCATTAATGGCAACTCTAATCCTTCTTTTCCCTCTTCTCTACGCTTGACTTGCTGAGGATAAGTACACCAATTACAATGAACATGGCACCTGCAAACCACTGTCAAACCTTTCATAATCAGAATATGCATGTTACTGAGTTAATTGCTTAAATCTTTGGTTTCCAACCATTTTTCTAACCAAATATATATATTATCATTTTGTTTTCAATTTCATATACCAAAGAAAAATTATGTCATCAATATATATCAAGTAACTCCAATCCAATTAGACACCATAGGCATTAAAGTTTGATTAGGGACAGACATAAGTAATCAAAGTTAGGGTGTTAGAAATTATGTACTTGAAAATCTCCTATTCTTCTATAATGATTTATGACATCCATAAGTAAAGTTACATAAACCTAATTGAAAATTTTACCATTACCATGCTTCTGTTTTTGTAAGTAAATTCAATTAGACACCAATGGTGATGAGTTTATGTTGCAGACTAACCAGTCCCTCCTACAGTTTAACGACATCTACATTAAAGTTATCCTTTAAAAGTCTTGAACAACGATTCATCGGTTCTTCACCTTGTTCTTGTCATTTGTTAGTAATTGTTAAGAAATTTAAATATCAATTCATTTATTTGGGAGTTACCTTAAACGACAATAGTTCCTCGAACAAGAAGAAGCCGGCAAGCCCAGAAGTGAGGAAATTAGTAGCAAAATTCGTAACTGTTGCTTGAAGAGATGAAAGAGCTTTCAAGCTGTTAACATAACATCCCCACATTATAACGTTGAAAAATACGACCAGACCGTATCTAATTACCTGTAAAAATTAAGAAATATTCACGTAAAGATCCATTATCATTTTAAAATTACAATTAAATCATGGGGTCAATTGAGAATCCATAAGACCGATGTAAATTTAATGGGTAATTTACAAATAAATGTAAGATTAACTCTGTGAAAACGAAACCACATGAACACGAGTTAGAAGCGGAATCGAGATGGTTGATTGGAGTATAAGAAGATTGGGTAAATGAAAAGCAACCGGAGGTAACAAGAGTTTAGCGGCAACGGCAGCGAACGCAGCGTTGAAACCAGCTGAGATTGCCCAGGCGTAGCCTTTCCCACTGCTACCTTCCATCTCCTTCCTCACGCCAAACCCAGTGGACTGTTTTTTTTCTGCAGGAAAAATGCAGACAAAATTCTACCGACTTTTCGCTCTATTGAGAGCTCTAATGGCCCAACACTTAGCCATGTTAGTCCATTGGGCCAGTTTACATTTTCTTTTGAGCTATTTTAGTCTCTTATTTTTAGAGCCGGAAAAATAGGCTCGAGCTCAAAAGTGCATTCGTGTTTGATTTGAATTTGTAACAATCTAAATTTGAAAAAATTTAAATTTGAAAAATTTGAGTTAAAAAAAACGTAAACTTAAGAAATTCTGAGCTCAAGAAAATCCGAGCTCGAGTTTATTTGAGACCAACTTGAGACCAAGATCTAACTCAAGATGGTTCTGAATTTAAGCCTAAGATAGATCCAATCTAAAATCTAAAAAATTCTGAGTTTATGAAATTATATTTTAAATATTATGTAATTTTATTAAAAAGTTATAAATAACAATATATCTTTATGTTAAATTATAAATTAAAATAAAATTTTAAAAGATTAATAATGAATGTAAAATAATTTTTAATGCAACTATTATAAATGTATAATAAATATTGAAAGTTAATAATTATTTAAAAATTAAATTTAATGATTATGCAAAATATGCAAAGATGTAATATATTAATTTAATGATATAAAATGAAATTAAACTTAAAGAATTTATCTATCAAATTTATTAAACTTTTTAGTTAATGAAAATCAAATTTGTATGTGTTCATTGTATCCATAATTCATATGAAAAATTAACACAACAATCTCTTATAATATTTTATTTATATTTTAACATTTTATGATTTTTTTCTAGTTTGTTAGTATTTTTATTAATTTTGTTATTTTATAATTTTATAATATTTTATAATTTTATAATATTCTGAACTACATCTAGAATAAACTTGACAAATAGGTGCTCAAATTCAAATAAACTTGAACGTACATTTGTCCAAGCTCATTGTAGACGTGATTTTTAGTATATTTTGTATAATTTTTAAGTTTTAATTTTCTTAATATATGGTATGTGGCATGCCACTTCAGTATATTTGTCCAAATGGCATGTCATATATCAGCTTCTCATTGTTTTTGTCATCACGTAAGTGTCTATTAGCAGTCAAATTGATTAATGACGATTTTCATTATCAGAAGGGTCAAGTTGATCATTATCAGAAGGGTCTAGTTGATTTTTTTTTTTTCTCATTGAGGGCTCAATTGAGTTCATTCTTATTTCTTATAAGCTTAATTACTTTTCGTTTATTAAGTACATTTTTTATCATTAAGCTTAAAAATAATAAATATTTTTAATATTCAAATTTTAATAATAAAATAAAAATTATTGAGATGTCAATTTAGTAATATAATAAATAATAAAAAATACTTTAGTGAATTTATATTTTTTCCAAAACTTTTGTATTATAATATATTAGATAATAATTCAAATAAATAAAATTTATATACATATCATACAACCATAAATGTTACTTACAAATAAACAAAAAATATTCAATAAAAATTCATGTACATATTATATAATAATATAATTATGTTTATAAAATTATTATTCATTACATAATCATAAACATTACATATAATAAGTAATTTTAGTTATGTTATATACAATATCCATTAAAATAAAACATCTATATAGAATTTTTACTTTATGAAACAAATTTGTATTGTGTTATCATCATTTGAAAGTAAAATTATTTATTACATTGAAATATAATTTATAAACCATGAAAATTATTTTAATTTGTTTAAGCCCGTTTGACCTAACCCGATGAATCCAAGAAAATCCGAGCTTTAAAAAATTCAAACTCAAGAAAAATCTGAGTTCAAAAATGTCCGAGCTCGAGAATATCAAAACCTGAGTTTATCTGAATCTAAAGACAACCCGATCCGAGCTCGCCTGAAAACATGCTTGTTTGCCACCTCCCACTTATTTTATTTTTAGCGTTAACATGCACTTTACCCTCCTGAACTTGTCCAAAATTACCTAATTGGCACCTAAACTTTTTTGTACCTAGTTGATACCTAAATTTATATTCTGTCACACACATTGCCTCAATTTGTTAACAATGTTAATTTTTTAGGGGTTAACATATAGTTTTCCCTTGAACTTGTCCAAAAATACCTAGTTAGTACCTAAACTTTATACTTTTTAAAATTAATTTTTATTTTTTAAAATATTTTTTAATTTATGTATGACACATGTCATATTGAGAGGTTGCTACGTGTCATTATAGGATTGTATTAGAAAAATTTCGGTTCGAAAACGGTTTCTTGTATAGTAAAAAATAAAATTTTTAAAAATCGAGTCTGTTTATGATATTTATAGCAATAAACTCTATAACCAAATCACACATGTATTATAACGCCCCAAAATTCTTATGTCTGCTTCTGTAAAATTTTGACACAAATATCTGTTTGCCTCAGTGGTTAAGTGTTCTGGGTGTGTGTCAGAGGTCCCAAGTTTAAGCTTTAGCTTTGCCAAATTTTGTTATTTTTGGAGTTAAGCCCTATCTCTGTTCAATGGGCTTATATTTAATTGTTTGTAAATTCACATCAAAATGAGCTTGCTGGTTCGAGTGGTAAGGAGTTGGTGTGTTAAAGATCTTGTGTTCAAATCCTTGTGTTAGCATGGGTATTATTTTTGCTTGGCTTTGTGTTAGAGTTTCAGTTGTAGTAGAATTTCGAGTAGTGGGTGGTTATGATTGGGGATGTAGTGGGATTCGGGTAAAACTTGTTTCCCAAAAATCTCTTCTGGAAAAAAACTAACATTCCTCTCATATTTCTTCTGTAACTTTTTTTTTTTGCTTTCCTCTCATTATTCTTTCTTTTCTTCGTTTTGGGTAAAATTTGGGTCCTAATTTCGGTGTTCGATCCAAGATGTTGTATGTTGGTAGGTGAGCATAGAATGTTTTGCTCGAATTGGGGTTTTTCTTTAAAATTCATTTTTGTTCATCCGAATCTTTTCATTTAGAACCTCATTCTCTGTTTTGGCAGTAGCAAATCAGAAAGTAAGGGGCTCGTTTCATGCGGAGTCGTAATCAAAATCGGTCGGGGTGTTAGGGTAAGTGTTGAATGGTAGTTTGGGTTGGTTGTCAGTTTTGTAATTACAATTCAATCATGTGTTAAGTCCATTTCTAAGAGTTTGTATGCCGATTATTAGGTTCTGAAGCGTCGTGTTTGTAGTAGCATCAAAATCGTGTCAGGTGTGTACTCAAAACACAGAAAACGAGGTTTTGGCAAAAGTCAAAAAAGGCCACTGTCGACGCCACAAGAGTGTGTGGTCACCCGTGTGGTAGGCAGTGTGTGAGTACACGGCCGTGTGATCGACGAAGGCATGGCCGTACACAGCACTCGACCGTGTGAAAGCTCTAGTGTGTCCATGTGGGCCACAGGCTAGGCCAAGTTGGGCGTATGGGCCCACACGAGCATGTAGGCCCATTATACTGAGATTTTTTATAGGGTCGCACGGGTCGTCCTAATCGACTTTGGGCCTATCGTGGGGTCGGTAATCACTATTTAACCCTAAAATTCAGTGATCTGTTAGACTGAAATATGGTTATGAGCATGTCTATGTTTGTATATCTGTTATTTGTTTACAAAAGCATGTTAAGCATGATTTATCTGTTACTTCTATATGTATGTTCTATTATTGTTTGGGGTTGGATGATGTATTCTGGAGGAAGTGTTCTGAATGGCAGTTTATGCCTATTATCTCGCAGCATGGTTGCATTATATCTGTTACGTGTCGCATCGATTCAATATGGTGTGTAGGGCTGGGTGGGTGTTTTGAACCCCACACGGTGTGTAGAGATGGTCGAAAATGGTGTGCAAAGGATGGGGGTAGGATATTTGATTTCTAATTCTGATTTGCGCATTCTGTATCTGTATATGTAATGGGCTTAAGCCCGAATCCGTATCTGATTGATTCTAATATTATGTTTGTGTGCATGCTTAATTCTGTGGGGTTACACACTGAGTTTACATAAACTTACTCTTTTTGTTTATTCTATACAAGTAATCCACATTCTTAGGCAGATCGGTGTAGCAGAGACTCAACGGTGGCCACTGTACCGTAAACTTGACTTATAGTTAGTATTTTGGTTATTTAAAATTTGGGATAGATTTGAGAGTTGTAATTTTTGAGGACTCTCTGGACTATTTTGGTTTTTAACTATTTGTTTTTTATTTGCCTAACTATTTGACTATTTTGGTAAAATCATTTTATTAAAACGATGGCCTTAAGCAAAAAAAGGTTTTATATTAACATGACTATGATTTCAAACCTAACCGAATAAAGCTTCCGCTGTAAATAAGATTTCTGGCAAATTAACTAACTAATTAATATTTTCAATAGTTTATAAATGGTTGTGAATCATAATGTGTTAATGGTTTATTATGTCGATTCTATTTTCAAACCCCTACCTTGTGACATCACCAGATTGGCCATAGCGTCTAGGCCGGGTTTGGAGTGTTACATTTAGTGGTATTAGAGTTAGGCTGCAAAACTCGGCTGTGAATTTTGTGTTCCAAAATATGTTTTAAAGATTTGGTTTTCAAATGGTTTAAAAACATTCCGATTAAGTATGTGATACACCGAGTCTCCGGCGCCGATCCTGTAAGTATTCTAAATCTTAAATAGTTTGTGTTGAAATATTGTAGATAACATACTCTGTAAACACTATAGTTAGTACTCTTTGAAACTGTAGTGAAACGAAATACTAAAACTTTCAAAAATATTACTGAACTTCTGATATTTATTACATAAAATATCTGTTAATAACTATTGAACTGATGCATAAAACTCTTAATGTAAATAAACTTGAATTAGACAATGAGCGCACGAGGTATCTATGGACGTGGTACTCGAGGCTGAGGTAGAGGTAGAGGCCGTAGGGGGCTCAAGTTAAGTCCTCATCTCTGGGCAGCATGTCAAATTTGGACATGAGTGAGACACCTGTGTCACCTGCTATTGAGACTGGGTCTTAGAGTGGTTCGGCTGGGGACGACACACTGTTCCAAGCCATGCTGAGGATATTAGAGAGTCATTGGGCCTAATTCAGATATGGGGCCGAGGGTGATGAATCGATGACTTCGATCTAATGGAGCTAAGTTATTTACGGGTGTCACAGGAGTTGCCCTTAATGTGGCTGGGTACTAGTTAGAGGCCACCAAGAGAATTATGGATGATCTGGACTGTACCCCTAAGCAGAAGTTAAAGAGTACAGTTTCTTTGCTTCACGACAAAGCATATCAGTGGTGGTTAACAGTTGAAGAGGGCACTCAGACTAATCGTCTGACATGGGACTTCTTTAAGACTACCTTCTAGAGTAAGTATGTGGGAGCAAGCTATGTGGATGCTCGCAGGCGTGAGTTTCTGAATCTTATGCAATGTGACTGATCCGTGGCCGAGTATGAGACTGAGTCGCTATGCTCGAGGTATGGTGGCATCGGAATATAAGATGTGTGTTCGTTTTGAGGATGGGCTGAGAGATAATCTGAAGGTTTTGATTGCCCCACAGAGGGAGCGCAAATTTTTATTTTAGTGGAGAAAGCGAAGATCGCCGAGGATGTTAAGCGCGTGGAGTGCCAGAATAGAGATAGGGTGAGAGGTAGGAACAAGAGGGATTCAGAGCCCTCTAGTTCTATTCTGAGGTCTAAGAAAAAGGCCAGATCTGATGGGCCAATTAAAGTGGGGGCCCCTATTTCTTATGTTGCTCCTACTGGGTTGCAGCTGTGCAGTGGTTGTGGTAGGTGCCATCCGGGGGAGTGTTAGAGGAGGATTGGGGTCTATTTGAGATGTGAGTCTTTAGAGCACTGCATTCGGGAGTTTCCACTAAGGGCTGATCAGGTGCAAGCTCCGACATTAGGTCCGTGCAGCCGCAAATAGTAGTTCAGCAGCCACCCAAGGGCCGTGGTCAGGCTAGGGGTGGTAATGGTATGGGCCAAGGGCAGAGAGCACTGGGCAGAGGTGCAAGTCAGACCGAGGCGAGATAGTTTGCTTTGGTTTATACTACACATTACCGAGAGGACAAAGATGCTCATGACATCATTAGCGGTACGTTTTTTATATTTGATGTACTTTACTTGGCTTTGATAAACATAAGGTCTACTCACTCATACATAGCTAGTACTGTATCTAAGACCTTGGGGATTTTTGTGGGAGCACTACTAATGAGGTTACTATACTGAGTCCATTGGGGCAGTCTGTTCGAGTTAGTAAACTATATAGGGATGTTTTGTTAGAGGTGCAAGGGACTGTTTTTTTGACAAATCTGATGGAGTTTCCATTTAGGAAGTTCGATTTAATCTTGAGTATGAACTGGTTGGTGGAGCACTGAGTCAGTTTGGACTGCGCATCTAATAGGTTCGTTCTAAAGGTGGTTATGATGGGTGAGCATTGAGACTATTTGTCACATGTGATCTCCGCGCTAGTAACTAAAAAATTGGTTTCAAAAGGGTGTAAGGTGTACTTGGCCTACGTAAGTGTTCCTGAATCTGAAGACTCCTCTGTTGGGAATATCAGAATAGTAAAGGATTTTATGGATATCTTTTCTGAGGAGTTACTGAGAGTACCCCATAATTGAAAAGTGGAGTTTGGGATTGAGCTTCTTTCGGGTACAGCTCCAGTGTCTATCAGCCCCTATCGTATTACACCGAAAGAGCTTACAAAGCTTAAGGCTCAACTGTAAGAGTTGTTGGACCGTGGTTTCATTCGTCCTAGTGTGTCTCCGTGGGGAGCACCAGTTCTATTCGTTAAGAAGAAGGATGAAACCATGAGGATGTGTATCGATTACCAGTAGTTGAACAAGTTGACTGTGAAGAATAAGTATCCACTTTCGAGGATCGATGACTTGTTTGATCAGTTTCGAGGGGTTTCAATGTTCTATAGGATAGATCTTCATTCTAGGTATCATCAGTTAAGGGTTAAGGAGGCTGATGTATATAAGACTACATTTAGGACTCGTTATGGGCATTACGAGTTCCTAGTTATGCCTTTTGGGTTGACAAATACACCGACTGCATTCATAGATCTGATGAACCGTGTATTTCATCCCTATCTGGATCAGTTCATCGTGGTCTTCATCGACGATATTCTAGTTTATTCTAAGACTGAGAATGAGCATGATGGGCACCTTAGAGTAGTGCTTCAGATTCTACGTGAGAAGTAGCTTTACGCTAAGCTAAGCAAGTGTGAGTTCTAGTTGCATGAAGTGACTTTTTTGAGGCACGTGGTTTCTGCTGAGGGGATTCATGTTGATCATCGAAAGATTGAGGCTGTGTTGGATTGGAAACATCCTAAGAATGTATCTGAGATCTGCAGCTTTCTAGGTTTGGTAAAAATTATCGTTGGTTTATCGAGGGGTTTTCTTTGATTATAGCTCCTCTTACTAAGCTTCTACGTAAGGGTGCGTAATTTTTCTAGACTAATGCACAACAATCGAGCTTTAAGAAGCTCAAATCTGTTCTGACTCAAGCTCTTATTCTGATACAGTCCAAATCTGACAAGGAGTTTGTGGTCTACAATGATACTTCGCACGTTGGGTTGGGTTTTGTTTTGATGTAGGATATTAAGGTTGTGGCTTATACGTCTTGTCAGCTTAAGACACAAGTGGGGAACTATCCGACGCATGACCTCGAGTTGGCTGCAGTGGTCTTTGCGTTGAAAATCTAGAGACATTATCTGTATGTTGAGAGGTGTATCATATACACCAATTACAAGAGTCTCAAGTACCTCCTTATTTAGAAGGAGTTGAACCTTAGACATCGTCGATGGATTGAGCTGCTCAAGGATTACGACTGCACAATAAAGTATTATCCTGGTAAGGCCAATGTGGTGGTCGATGCTCTAAGTCGTACAGAAATATCAAATTTGAGGGCGATGTTTGCTTGCCTTAGTCTATTCGATGATGGGAGTCTATTTGTCGAGTTGCAAGTTAAGTCGACTTGGATTGAGCAGATTCGAGATAAACAGTTAGTGGATGAGACTATAGGTGTGCGGTTCTGTCAAGTTGAGAGTGGTTCTACTTTTGATTTTGGGTTAAACAGTGATGATGTGTTATGTTTTCGAGGACGGATCTGTGTGCCGAATGATTCTGATCTGAGGCAGTCTATTTTGAGAGAGGCGCATAGTAGCCGTTATGCTATGCATCTCGGCGGTAATAAGATGTACCACGACCTTCGTGAATTGTATTGGTGGTTGGGGTTGAAGTGTGAGGTTACTAATTACATTGCTTCATTGTTTGACTTGCAAGCAAGTTAAGGCTTAGCATCATCTACCTTTGGGTTTGTTGCAGCCAATCAAGATTCTCTTATGGAAATGGGAACGTGTGACGATGGACTTCATTAGTAGGTTGCCCTTGACACTCACTAAGAAGGATTCTGTTTGGGTAGTCGTGGATTGATTGACCAAGTCTACTCACTTCATTCCGGTTCGGACGGACTTTTCTCTTCAAAAGTTGGCAAAGCTGTATATCTCGAGACAGTTAGACTGCATAGGGTTCTAGTGTCGATTATTGCTGATAGGGACCTCATTTTACTTTTCGATTCTAGAAGAAATTGCACGAAGCTTTAGGTTCGAGATTAGACTTAGTACTGTGTTTCATCTCGACCGATGGTCAATCTGAGAGGGTGATTTAGATATTGGAGGATATGCTTCGAAGTTGCGTGATTGATTTCAGAGGTAGTTGGGAGGATTATCTGCCTCTAGCTGAGTTCGCCTACAATAACAGTTTTCAAGCTAGTATTCAGATGGCACCTTACGAGGCCTTGTATGGTCGTAAGTTCCGTACTCCTTTTTGTTGGATTGAGTTAGGAAAACATCGAGTTTTGAGTCCTAAGTTGGTTTCTAAGACTAAAGATAAGGTTTGACTAATTCGGGATCGTCTGAAAGCGGCTTCTGATAGACAGAAGTCTTATCTGGATCTGAAGAGGTGAGAGATTGAGTTCTCGGTGGGGAACTTCATTTTTCTCAAGGTTTCTCCATGGAAGAAAGTTCTGAGATTCGGTCGCAAGGGCAAGTTGAGCCTTAGGTTTATCGGGTCATATCAGATTCTGAAATGTGTGGGGTCGATCGCTTATTAGTTAGAGCTACCTCCAGACTTGGACCCCATTCACGATGTCTTTCACGTCTCAATGTTGAGGTGGTATCGGTCTGATCCTTCTCATGTCGTTTCTATTGAGGAAATTAAGATCAAGCTGGACTTGACCTTTGAGGAGGAACCGGTTCAGTTTCTGGATTGTGATGTTAAGGTTTTGAAGAGGAAGTCGATACCATTAGTGAAGGTTCTGTGGCAAAATCATGGTGCTGAGGAGGTTCACGTGGGAACATGAGGATTCGATGCGTCAGCAGTATCCCCATCTGTTCTGATAGGTAAATTTCGAGGACAAAATTTCTTTTAGGGCGTAGAGTTGTAGCGCCCCAAAATTATTATGTCTGCTTCTATAAAATTTGACACAAATATCTATTTGCTTTAGTAGTTAAGTGTTCTGGGTGTGTGTAAGAGGTCCCAAGTTCAAGCCTTAGATTTGGCAAATTCTGTTATTTTTGGAGTTAAGCCTTATCTCTGTTCAATAGGCTTATATTTAATTCTTTGTAAATCCACATCAGAATGAGCCTGTTAGTTCGAGTGGTAATGAGTTGGTGTGTTGGAGATCCTATGTTCAAATCCCTGAATTAGCGTGGGTATTATTTTTGCTCAGCTTTGAGTTAGAGTTCCATTTGTAGTAGAATTCTGAGTAGTGGGTGGTTATGATTGGGGATGTAGTGGGATTTGGGTAAAACTTGTTTCCCAAAAATCTCTTCTGGAAAAAACTGGCTTTCTTCTCTTCTTTCTTCTGCGACTCTTTTCTTTTTTTCTTTGCTTTCCTCTCATTATTCTTTCTTTTCTTCATTTTGGGTAAAATTTGGGTCCTAATTTCGATGTTCGATCCAAGGTTTTGTACGTTGGTAGGTGAGCATAGAATGTTTTACTTGAATTGGGGTTTTTCTTTAAAATTTATTTTTTTCATCCGAATCTTTCCATTTGGAACCTCATTCTCTGTTTTGGTAGTAGCAAATCAGGAAGTAAGGGGCTCGTTTCGTGCGAAGTCGTAATCAAAATCACTCGGGGTGTTGGGGTAAGTGTTGAATGGTAGTTTGGATTGGTTGTCGATTTTGTAATTACGCTTCAATCATGTGTTAAGTTCGTTTCTAAGCGTTGGCATGCCAATTTTTAGGTTCTGGAGCTTTCGTGTTTGCAGTAGCATCAAAACTATGTCAGGTGTGTACCCGTAATACAGAAAATAAGGTTTCGACAAAAGCCAAAAAAGGCCACTGTTGAAGTCATATGGGCGTGTAGTCGCCCGTGTAGTCGGCCGTGTTTGAGTACACGATCGTGTGATCGAAAAAGGTATGGCCGTACGCAGCACGCGACCGTGTGGTGGCTCGAGTGTGGTAGTATGGGCCATATAGGCTAGGCCAAGTTGGGCGTGCGGGCCCACACAAGCATGTGGTATTTGGGCCAGGCTGTGTGATCCACACGAGCAAGGCCAATCTGGGCGTGTGAGCCTACACAGGCATGTGGGCCCATTATACTGAGATTTTTCGTAGGGTTGCACTGGTCGTCCTAATTGACTGTTGGCCTCCGTGGGGTCGGTAATCGCTATCTAACCCTAAAATCAAGTGATCTGTTAGACTGAAATATGGTTATAAGCATGCCTATGTGTGTATATCTGTTATCTGTTTACAAAAGCATGTTAAGAATGATTTATCTGTTACTTCTGTATGTATGTTCTATTTCTTTTTGGGATGGGATGATGTATTCTGGAGAAAGTGTTCTGAATGGCAGTTTATGCCTATTATCTCGCAGGGTGACTGCATTATATCTATTACGTGCCGCATCGGTACAATATGGTGTATAGGGCTAGGTTGGTGTTTTAAACCCCACATAGTGTGTAAGGATGGTCGGAGATGGTGTGTAGAGGATGGGGGTAGGATATCTGATTTCTGATTCTGATTTGTGCATCTGTATCTATATCTGTAATGGGCTTAGGCCCGAATCTGTATTTGTATCTGTAATGGGCTTAGGCCTAAATCTGTATCTGATTGATTCTGATATTCTGTTTGTGAGCATGCTTAATTCTGTGGGGTTACACACTGAGTTTACGTAAACTCATTCTTTTCTATTTATTCTGTACAGGTAATCCACAATCTTAGGAGGATCGGTGCAGCAGAGATTCAGCGGTGGCCACTGTACCATAAACTTGACTTATACTTAGTATTTTGGTTATTTTAAATTTGGGATGGATTTGAGAGTTGTAACTTTTGAGGACTCTCTGGACTGTTTTGGTTTTTAACTGTTTATTTTTTGTTTGCCTAACGATTTGACTATTTTGGTAAAATCATTTTATTAAAACGACGGTCTTAAGCAAACAAAGGTTTTCATATAAACACGATTATGATTTCAAACCTAACCGAAAAAAGCTTCCGCTGTAAATAAGATTTCTGGTAAATTAACTAATTAATGTTTTCAATAGTTTATAAATGGTTGCGAATCATGATGTGTTAATGGTTTATTATGTCGATTGCATTTTCAAACCCCTACCTTGTGACATCACTAGATTTGGCCATAGTGTCTAGGCCAGGTTTGGGGTGTTACATGTATTTGTAGCTAGATGGATCCTTATCATTCTTGGCTTTCAACTGAACGGCCTTCTCGTTATTCTCGTACCATGAACTGCTTCGATTGTGGGCTTGAATGATTCGTATCAAGCACAAAACCAAAAATAATTTTATTAACTTTTAGTGCGAAAACAAAAGTCTCTTATCAATAGAAACTGACAGAATTTTTATTCTGGAAAATAAATTTAATACTTAAAGAATAAACTCTCACTATTTTCAAGCAGAGTAACAATATATTAAAGTTGTATATTTTGCCCTACCGGTGTCATCTATTTATAGAAAGAATAAGTAAAACTTTTGTTGAATTGTAGAAGTTTATTTCAACTACAAAAATGAACTCCTAGTTTAACTAGAAGTATAGAAGGCGACAACCTTATTTAAATAAACTAGGTTTGTTGTCTTCTCATTAAACATGAGGGCTTTTAGGCCTCTCCCATATTGAGTCCAATTACAAGTACTTCCTAAACTTTTAACCCAATACTTAATAATTCGATCCAACATATTTTTTTTTCTATTTTCCAAAATAGACATCCCGATTAATTCCAATTAAATAATTTTTTTAACTCAATTCTAATTTCATTAAAATCATGACGACTTTATCATAAAAGAATTCATAAGAAAATATATTTAATATTTCTACATTCAACGAGTCACTATAACCAAATGATTTATTTCTATTTTCGAACTTTATTTCATTCGACAAACATAAATTCTTTTCCAGGTTATTTTTCATTTTCATTTTGGAGAAAACCACATTTATTTCCAAATGTTTCCTTTTCTCCTTTTTCATTTTCATATTGGAGAAAACAATATTTCATTTCCAAAATTTCCCATTTATCCATTTTCACCATTTTTGTTCATTTGATTCAACATGCAATTCATTTCTGGTTTCAACGAGCTAGCAGATGGGCTGCTGGGACATATGTGATTAGGGCTCAAATGATTTATAATTAAGTTCCAACTTTTCACCTATTAACTATAAACTCATTTATTCGAAATTTTATTTTACTATAGTATCATGACTGAGCTCTCTCCAATGGCATACCATTACAAAAGCAACTCAATCAGTGCTCGTCCAATGACCTTGTTATAAGTGTGTTACCTTTATGAAAAGTTAATTACTATCAAATAGTAATAAAGTCATTCATCACAAAGATAAATGACTCATGACCATGTTTACTTTTCATCAACCATGTAATTGCAATGAGAGGATATCACTTACCCATATCTCAAGCTATGATTTAACTAATGTGAATGTAACACCCCTTACCCATAACCAACACCGGAACCGGGTACGAGGCATTACCAAACTTAACATACATCATCATACAGTATCGGGCTATAATTTTTCATTCCAACTTAAAACTTTTCTTTTGAAATCATAACATCCCTATTATAGGTTTACAAGACCCAAAACATATATATGGAGTAGATTGGGACTAAACTGGAAACTTACGAACACTTAAAAAATTTCTGCTCAAAACAGGGCCTCACGCCCATGTGGGCAGGCCGTGTAGTCACATACGCCCATGTCCCTAGCCCGTGTGGATTTTATTTTTCATTTCAAACTTACAGGGGTTTTCACATGGCCTGGCACATGCCCGTGTCTATGGCCCGTGTTCCTCATACGGACATGACACACTCGTGTCTTCACCCGTGTGTGAAAACCTTGATATTCTATTTATGATGTCAGCAAACCTCTAGGGACACACGACCTAGTCATACGCCCGTGTGCTAGCTCGTGTAACGAATTGAATTTTTGCAAATTAAATACAGGGGACACACGGCCTATCAACACGCCCTTTGGGTTGAGCGTGTGTCACACACGGCCTAGACACACGCCCGTGTGGATGATTATAAGGCTATTTACCAAGCCAATTGCCACCCTGAAAAAAACAACCACACTTATACCACTTCAATGCAACACACATCATGACAATAAGGCACCTCTAATATCCGAAATCAACACATCCACACTTTAATTCTACACTACATTCATCATGCATATACTTTACTCATTACTCATCCCATTTGCATGAGCTTGCACTTCATGAATTTCATCATCATTAAACAAATATAACTTAACTAGTATTGGCCAATTCTAATGACCATTTATAAAATGAATTGAGTAACATTAATAGCCAACATCTTGGCTAACCAACATGACATATAACAAAATAACCAATACATGCCATACCCAAAATAATCAAACTTTACTATACCAAAGGAATAGCTTGATAGTGTGAACCGAGCTCCGACATCTTACGATCCTCGAGCTAGCTTGGCGATACTACAAAGAAAGGGAAAAGAGAGGGAGTAAGCATAAAGCTTAGTAAGTTTGCATGTAATAGATAACAACATAAAATCTTATCATACATTCATACTTTACTTTAAGTAATAACACAAGTGCTCAAGCACATTAACATAGCTTACTCATGCTTACTCTTACCAATCACATATCACATATCGAACTTATTTCTCATGAGTATCTCATACATGTATCACTTCATCACATAACTTTAGCACTTTTAACATCTTGAACATAAACTTAGCTCTTTACCATCTTTAACATAAACTTAGCTTTTTACCATATTTAACATAGACTTAACTCTTTACCCGTTGAACCACTTGGAATATCGAAAGATACCCAGAATTCGTCATACACGTAGTGAGGTGCCAATGCCATATCCCAGATATGGTCTTACATGGGATCACATGTCGATACCGATGTCATATCACAAATATGGTCTTATACGGGATCTCATATCGATGTCGATGCCATATCCCAAATATGGTCTTATACGAGATCGGATATCGATGCCATGTCCCAAATATGGTCTTACACGATTTTCTTATTCGATGCCGATGTCATATCCCAAATATGGTCTTATACGGGATCTCAATTCGGTGCTGAGGCCATATCCCAAATATGGTCTTATACGGGACCTTATAAATCTCATGTCTTGACAAGGGTATCCTCTCATTTCCTAAGGTTCAACCTGGACTTCAACATCATAAATTTTCCTCATATTCTCATCTAAACATCATTGATCAATTTCGTAGAAATAATATACATCTTCATGAAATGTCATGCATTTTAAAACATAATAGCATGATGTTGAATTATTACACACAAACATACCTCGGTACCAAAATATATGTAGTTATTCAATTTAGTCCACAACATTGTCCTTTCCTCGGTTTGGTCTGGACTTTGTGTTTCTTGATCTATAATGACTATTTCACTTATTTAGTGATCACAATAACTAAAATAACCCATGAATCATACTTTGGAAAAATTACAATTTTACCCCTAAACTTTCACATATTTACAAAATAGTCTCTAGGCTCTTATAATGAAATATACCAATTTCCTTAGTTACCCAAGCCTAGCTGAACAATTATTGAGCTTATAACAGCTCACACTTTCCTTCAAAACTAATTTTACTACACATTTTATCATCTTTACAAATAGGTCCCTTTTATGTGTTTTCCATGAAAATCACTTAGACAAAAATGTTTATCACACATCAAACTTTCATATTCCTCCATTAATCATCAAAATACATACATGTCATACATGGGTAAATTTTTTAACATGACCTTTAGCTTAAAATATAGCTAGAAATAACTAAATCGAGTTACGAGGATCTCAAAAATACGAAGAACATTAAAAACGAGGCTAGGGTGCACTTACTTTGAGCTTGAAAATGAACAAAACCCTAGCTATGGCTTCTCCTCCAAATTTTGGCACTTAGGAAGAAGATGGACATTCATTTTTTACTTTTTTTTCCCTTTTTATTCTTTTATTATCCAAATGACAAAATGCCCTTAAGACCCCTTCTTTTAAATTTTTCCTTCCCATGTCCATTTTTGTCCATCATAAAATATAATGGTCTAATTACTAAATAAGGACTTCTAATAATTTTTCTAATGCTATCTCATACTTGAAACTTCTAGAATCTCATATTTTTCAATTTTTGCAATTTAGTCCTAATGAATAAATTGATCACTAATTTATAAAATTTCTTCATGAAATTTTCAAAAAATCATGCAAACATATCATAAGCCTCATAAAAGTCATAAACCACTATTCTGACTAGGCCATAAATCGGGCTATTACAATGAATGACGCTACATACTGTAGAAGTCGTATATCCAATGCACCAGCTTTCGGTTCCTTATTTATTTGAACTTAGGCTTTTACTTACATCAAATTATACAAGTCACGCATGCATAGTCTGTCATCCACTTAAGATTAAGGTATGCCACACTTTGAACACCACAAGTGAATAAATCCATAAGCGTATTCATGATCTATTCTTATTGGGTCTAGTTTGATATACTGTCAGTCCAGCCAATCACATTTATATCTCTATCTTTTGGGAGTCATCTGCTCCGATTCCCAAGACAAAGCATCTCCCCAGTTGGACTTGATAGACGACATATTAGTGTTTCAATCGATTTACTCATTTTCAATTAGACTAATGACATTTTTATGTTCGTCTACTAATATAAGCTATCTTTCTGTATTATGATCTGATCGCGTAATACCGCTTAGTATTAGTTTAAACATTAGACAACCAGTGAGCCAATATTTGCTTCTATTTTGCTTTGCAAAAATCATATAAGAGCAATTATACAAAGTATATTAATGTAATCCATGAATTTCTTTTATTAACCAATCTATTCGAAAAAATTACGAGTTTACAAACGAATATACTACACTCAAAGCACCGAATCCAACAAATTGGTGTAACGACGATTTTTAGTAGTATCATAAATTATGGTTTCGGGACCTTGTTTCTGTAAACCAAGCCCCTAAATATTAAATAAAAATATTTATGGAGTTTTTATATAGGCGAATTGAAATTTGGATAGTAAATTTAATCGAAATGTGATTAATTGGGTCAAGGACTAAATTGTAAAGTCCAATCACTATAGAATTTTAATTAGAACAGGGCATGGGGACTTAAATTGCAATTAACCCAAGGTTAAAAACAAAAAATATACCATGTTAGATCTTAAGTTAGTGGACGGTAAAGTTTTGGGATTAATAATTTAATAATAAGGTTTATTTAGTAAATTAAGGTTAATTATGTTAATTAACCATTTAAGTATAGTATTAAATACATATTAAAAGGGAAAGCCATCATCTTTCTTTCTTTTACAAATCGTAAAAAGAAAGAAACAAGAAGAGGAAGCTATTTTAGTTAGGTTCAAGCTTTTAGCTTCAAAATTCAAGTAAGTCCTTAATTATTTTCTTGTAATTTTTTTAAATTTGAGGTCATGAGAGCTTGATTTAGCTAGTCTATGTACCAATTTGTAAATATGTTAAATTTTTAAAAGTTTCTATTGTTGAGAATTGAAAGTTTTAGATGTTAAATTGATAGAAATTAAGCTTAGTTTAAGAAAATGACTAAATTACAAAGCCTACTTGATAGTTTTGTATATTATGGACCAAGTTGAATAAAATATAAATTGACAGTAGGAATAAGAAATAGGAGGTCCATAATGGGTATTTTTGTAAACGGATTTGAATTCGACGCTATGAATTGAAAGTTAGGTTAGTCTTGGTTTTAGGGACTAAATTGAATAAATTGATAATTTTGAATAAATTGATAATTGATTGGGAATTTGTTGATAATTGATGGTGCTACATATTTTATGTTAATCTTTAGCTAACATAAACCTGGATTCATCGAGAGGGAAAGGAAAATCCAAAGTCGTTGACGAATAGCTCGAAATTTCGGTTTGTATTTCTATGATTCAGGACTTAATTATTTATTGTGTATCCATGACATATTGCATTACATGGTAACAAGGTGAGTTGGTAATAGACAAATGAATTGAGTTTTAATGATTTAAGTTGAATATCGAAATATGGACTAAATTGAATAAAGTACAAATTGTAAGGTTTAATTGATATATGAGAATTGGCATGAAAATGTGTTGAAATATGTTGTATATGTTATGAAATTGTGATATGCTGATGAATTGTGATGATCGAAATGTAAATTGAACTTTGTATAACGAATTAGAAATTAAATATCCTATTAGCTGTTCGGACTGAGTCGGATATAGTTGGCATGCCATAAAGTCAAGTTATTGATTGAAAACCATTGTTGTTGTGAAATTCGGGGTGGTAGATTATATATATTGATTCATCATTGTCGGGCAACCTAGGGTGACAGATTGATCGAGTTAAGAAAACCATTATTGCCAGGTAACCTAGGGTGGTATTATGAATCATTATAGCGTCATTGTAATCGGGCAACTTGGGGTGACAAATTCATGTATCCATTCTGAGTCTGTGTTGGTTAATAGGATTATAAACAAATGAATTATTTAGATAACATGTGATAAGATATATGCTATGGAAATACAAAGTGCGAACTAAATCGAAAATGAGCCCTAGGGGCCAATTGTGTATTAAAGAGCCATTAGGCTCGAAAATGACATAAATTGTGGTATGAGAAAAGAAGTATGTGCATATATATATATATATATATATATATATATAAGCTAAAGATGAAAAATGATGATTATAACTGTAATTAGATATTGCAAGTAGAAATGAACTAATTACCTATAAAATGAATGTTATATGGCAAGATAATATGTATGCATATATAATTGGTGCGCTAACATGAATATAAGCATGTTAAATTGTGTTGGAAGATGATTAGTATAAAATTTGCATATGAATTGATTTAAGTTAAGTTGAATTTTTTGTATGCATTGACTTACATTTGTTTAAATTATTTTCGAATCATAGATTTATCAACGTACGGTTTGTTTTCCATGCGCAGATTAGGTTCAATTCGTAATCCCGAACGTGGACTTCAGCATCCAGTTAAAGATTTCAGACTCAACAATGTTTGTGTACCTCTTTCACTTGTTGTTTGGCATGTACCTAGGTTGTGTCTATTGTGTTACCAAATTATGTCCAAATTCACTTTTGCTTTAAGAATGTTAATGTAGGCATTGATTAGGTATGTTGTAATAGCTTATAAATGGTTAATAATTATGGTCAAAATTGCATAATGCTGGAAATGTTAATGATCCTAGTAATATAGGTGTGAATGCTTGTGTTTAGATTGGATTACATTACAAGTTAGTTTATTGCACATGAATCATTTGTATAAAATTGTATAAGATAATAAAATGTATGAATTAGTGTCTAGGAATGGCATATATTTGTTGAATGCAAAATGCATATGTTTGGTATTTGGGTTGAAAAATTTGCAAGTTGATTTCATTTAAAATTCTGTAGAAATAGCATGTGATGTCGCAATGTCAAACGTACCACGCTGTGACGAGAAATGGCCTATAATGTCACGGTGAGGCGAGGACCCCGTCACCCCGACGAAACCAAACAGTATGTCACATCACGATGAGGAATTCCCTCACGTCGTGACGTCAATTCTGTAATTTGATTTCTTTAAAATCTAGTCCTGATTCGATGTTGGGTTAGCATTAGAGCTTTTGTAAGCTTGTATAAGACCTGGAAATGACTATCTATGATATTATATATTTATGATATTCATATTTGTATGTTTAATGGTATGAGATTGTATTTATTTGATCATAGTTGCTCTGGAAACGAATGTGACACACTGTAGCTTAGACCCAACGACCGGGTTAAGTATAGGATGTTACAGATTGGTCATCAGTGCCACGTCAACACAAAAAGTTTAAGTACCAATTAGATACTTTTTGGACAAATTTAGAGCAAACTACATATTAACCCTTATTTTTACTATCAAATCAAAGTCTTATCTATCTAATCTATTTATTTATTGACTTTAAAGTCTTGATTTAGTTAGTCTCACAAGTTAACTAAACACCAACTCAATTAAAAAAAAAGAGAGACTAAAATACTCTTTTATATGCAAAATAATTATATTATTATGAGAATATTTTTTTTCTTTTATATCTTAATAAAATTAATAAATAAAAAACTGTGAGATTTAAACACATGACACCAACATCTATAAAACCTCATCTTTATCACTTCCTTAAAGCTTCATTTTAATTTTTAAATAAAATTTTCCACTTCATTTGTATCTATATCTATCAATACTTATATAATTTGATTTACTAAGTTGGTGTCATGAATCAACTCGATATCATAATCAAAAATTACTTAAAAGCCCTTTTAAGTAAAGGATTGAATATTAAAGTAATGATATTGAATTGAATATTAATATCATGGTATCTTTGTCTTTTATTATTTTTATTTGAATGTTTAAATACAACAAATAAAAATACAAGGGCTAAGGTTTGAACCCAAGCCTAAAACGTGTTTACTAAAAATCATTTTACCATTTTACCTATAACTCAAGTTTTAATTAATTTTTGTATAAATATAGTATAAATATTAGTTTTCTTTCACTCATATCGTGGTTGTGATGAAATATAGTATAGATAATGTAGTTGATTAAATTAGTGTCACAAGTAAACTTCACACCAACTCGAGAATTAATGATGTTTTTTATAAGTTACCGCTCTAACAATGATTCAATTATTAAATAAATCTTTTATAACTATAGTTTTAATATTGATTTTTTCTTTCACCATCATAATAATATTTTGATAACATGTTAAAATAAAGCTTCCTAACATGATAGCATTTTCATGTGTTATAGAAAAATGGAAATTAAATTTGAAAAAAAATTGGAGTGCGTTTAATATTTCTAATAAAATGTAATTACTTAATTAATTTTTACTCACAATTTAAGCTAATATTTTCAATTTAATTTTAAAAATAATTAATTATTTATTTATTTCTATTGCAATGTGGATATCACATTAACAATCAATTTTTAAATATTAAAAAATAAAAAAATATTTTAACAATTAAAATTATTAAAAGTATAAATTTTAAAAAATATTTTTAAAAATTAATTAATTACTAATGTGACATACATGTCGATTGCCATGTAGATTCCACGTTAGCAAAGTTAATAGATATTAGTTTTCCATTCATTTTGAGATGATTTGACAAATAATACAAATTTAAGGGCTAAAATAAATGAAAAATTAAATGAGGAGCTAAAATGAAATTTTTTTTTGTAAAGTTAAAGGTCCAAATAAGTAATTATGCCTACTTAATATAGCTAAGGTCAATGGTTAATGTTCTCAAATTCCTATTTTTTCATAAAATGTATTTGTTTAATTAAGACACATAAACATAATTTTTAAAATCTTTTAATATATATTTTTTGAAATATAAGAACAAAGTAAAGCTTGACTCAGACCACACCTAGACGGTGAACACTTTGACTATCAAGCCATCACATAGAATTTAAATTTTTTAATATTTGTTGATATGGTATATAGTCCATGTTAGAATCATTTGACTCATTTTATGTAACAATGAGTGAATCAATTTTCAAATTTAAAATATCTTTGGATGAGATATTTAAAATTTTAAAGAACTAAAATACTAACATTTTAAAATTTTAAATTTCAAGATTTCACTCACTAACTATTAAAATTAGAATTTGAAAAAAATAATTTCCGAAATTTTTTGTTTAGATGCATCATTTGGGGAAAAAATTTAATTTTCTTTATTTCAAATTTTTATAAAACATATTTTGCAAATTTATTTTTAAGTTTTATAATCAATAAATAATACAACATGGACAAAATTCAACTTTTCTTTCTTTCAATGAAGGTGAAATTATTAATTATTAGCTCCATAATTCAAAAACAAAAGTTAGAAATAAATAAGAAAGTATGGAGGTTGAGAGAAACAAATATTAAAAATATTATTCATCAAATAAAGAAGTTTTTCATCGCAAAGTAATCTCAAGCATAAACATCAAAATGTAATCCTTGTTTGCAACTAAAAATGGAGTCTTATTTTCTGATAACCAGTTAAAGCTGGATCAAAATCTGATAACATATTCAACACAGTGTTGACTTCCTTCATATCAACTTTCTTTTCAGAAAAACATATATATTCTGCAAAAGATTCTGCTATCTTACCCACAACAATTGCTAATTCATCTTTTTAGAACATGGGTAGCAAGAGAAACATCACTTTGGGTTTCAATGTTTAATTAATCTAAACCTTGAAAACTTACATTTTTCATCTTTCAAATATGAATTCATGATGTTATCGGCATCTATAGCAGTTTTGGCATCATGACCAGTTGCTCCATCCTTTGTACATAAATCCACAATCTAATCTCAATCTGGAATCACTTTGAACCAAAAACTATTAGCATCTTTTTTAGTGTGTTTGGGTAAATCATTTTAAGGAGGAGATTCATTTCAATTGAGACTTTTTAAAGTCTAAAATAAAATTTCATTGTCTGGTAATTTAGGAGATGGTTTTGTTTGTTTGATAAAAAAATGATTTTTTTTATTAGATAAAATTAAGCGGGTAATTTTAACGATTGCCGATTATCAAGATAACGTGAATTTTGAAGAGTTAAATATTCTCTTAAAATTGTGAAATTTAAAAGCCACAATTGAGAAGTCTTAAAGTTTTACATATGCTTAGAGATTGCTTAATTGCAAAGGAGGTTTGGCTTCAAGTAGTGGCTTCTAATAAAAAATGTAAATTTTTCTCCAAAAATTTAGTTGAATGTTGGAATATAATTTAAGCAAAAATTTTAACTCGTTTGGCCAATCTCGAAAAATAGAAATTTATTCATTTTTCAAGGTTTATCTTGGAATACCCTTGAAATAGTTAAAACTTTAATTAGTTGGGTGAAGCAGTATACTTTAGTGCACATGTAAACACCAATTGATTAGCAAGAAATTGATTCAAATATTCAATTTTCAGGTAATTGTTGCCTTTTGAATATTGATGGAGTGGTTAAACTAAATACAAACATAGCTTTTGCTGAGGGATGTTGAGAAAACCGTATGGAGAGTGGATCATTGGATATAATCATTACTATTATTTGGGGATATGTTCAGTGTTTGAGACTAAGCTTTGGGGGATTTTGGATGATTTGGTTCTCTTACAAAGACAAGGTCTTGATAAAATATTGATCTAAATTGATAACTTAGAGGTGGTTAAACTCATTCAAAAAAGCCAATCGGCAAGTGCGAATTCAACCTTGGTAAGGAGGATTCTTCAACTATTAAAACTGGTTGGATATTGGGGAATAAGGCATGTTCTAAGGGAGGAGAATAAAGCTGCGGATTTGTTAGCTAAAATGGCCTCTAACAAAAAGAAAAACATTCGAATTTTTGAGGAGGTTCTGGGGAGCTCTTACATCTCTTGGAATTCAATATTGAAAAGAATGCTTTTGTTTTATATTAATTTGATGTACGTAGAAAAGCAAGCAGTATATTGGTGTAAAGAGAGCAACATGTTGAAAGGGAGAAGCTTAAGCAATGATCAATGTTACATTAGTAAGGGTAACATAACCATGGTTAATTATTATTATAATATTTTGACACACTAAAAGAATCAAAGTTTAAAGCTTTGATAATCCGATTCTCTTTATCAACTTTGTAATAACAATAAAATAAAATGTTATGGAAAAGAAAAGATTGAGATAGACAGGCTGTTTCAGTTGACCACTGCTCGGCTTATGGATCGATGGCCCATGGCGTCTTCCACACCAAACTAAAACGTGCCTTCAATTAATTAATCAACTACTTTTATGGTGATTCCGACAACCCCAGATTTGTCAGTTACGATCGTAAAAAGTAGGTGTAGAATTAATTAACAATTGAATTTCTTCATTTATAAGAAATAAACAACTGACGGAAACAATTACCCTCTTTTATTCATACAAATTTGTAAATACATTTGCTTGATGTAGAGGACAATTTTACAACATTGTTGAAATTAACATTTCTTTATCTAAATAATGATCAAAATTTCACAAACATATCAATCAAAAACTATTTCAAATGGACCCAAATGCCTTGGCTGGGGATGTCTTGATGAACCACAAACAAAAGATAAAAGCCTGCAGGTGCGAGGTTACCCGAACCTGGCGTCATCACTTCAATCTTATACGTTGATTTACCGGAAGCCATAACTTTGTCGTTTCCAAGTACAAGCAACCTTTGATTCATAGAGAAGGAATGGGTATTAAAAGCTGGTGACACCATTGTCACCGACAACAAGTTTAGAGTTACTTCACCTGTAATCACCACTTCAATTTTTAATTTCTTACTGTATCTGATTCCGGACATTGACTTGGGAGCAACAATGGTGGGTCGTAAATTGTTGAATTTGGCGTCCAAATAACCCGGATAGAATGCCTCCAGGCTTAGTTCAGTAGGGTAAAGGACTCCCGTAAAGTTGTAATACGCATGAGGATTGCTTCCACCCACTAAAACTCTTCCATCACGAAGTAATACTGCTGTGGAATGGTACATCCGAGGGATCTTTGTTGGGTTTAGTATCTTGAATCGTGACTCGATTTCATTATCAGGCATGTATAACACTGGATTTAAGACCGGGTCCCTCCCTAAGTCCCATCCTGCTGACCCGGAACGTGCTCCGTTGATGACCAAAACTTTGCCGTTTGGAAGCAATACCATGTCACCCATGACTCTAGCTAAAGGCATAGTTTCCAAGACCCATTTTGGTTTCGGGTCGGTTATTGAGATCCTGGCGCAAGTGTCCAAGGCTTTAACGAACTTACCTTGTAATGCTTGGACAAATGATCCTTTTGGAGCACCCCCACAAACCAAAACTTCAGCTTGAATAGTGGCGGCTGTCAAGTTCTTCAATGGTAGCAATACAGCCGAACCTGTGCTTGGATAGCTTCTTGGCTCCCCACCTGGTATTTTGGGGTAAGTTTTCACCTCCTTGTTGTTCACATAATCAAGCAAAATAGCTCGATTGTTGGCGAAAATGAACAGGTTTCCATCGACATTGAGAAAAACAAAGGGGTAGAGATTGTTCTCTACTCCTCGTTCATTGGTTTCCGACAGGAAATGCAACTTGAACGTGTCGGAGGCTATGTTTTTAGGAACAAACTCGTAATTAAATTGTTCTCGGCCGCCGACAACAATTTGTCTCCCATCTGGCAAGACATGATTGGTAGCATACCATCTTTTTGCCGCCAATCCATTTGGTGTTTCGTGCCAGTCGCAGCTCTCGCATGGGCTGAAAACCCTGACCCGAAGTTCTCCGTCGCTGAAACCACCAGTTTGGACCAATTTACCGTCAGGCATGACGCCGCCTGAAGAACACCAAACGTTGCTTTGGACAGTAAGAGCCCTGAACTTGTTGCTCAAAACATCGTACTCAACTGAATGCGCCGTACAATCTATTTGGACAGCGGTGTTGGTTGGGTCATTGTGGCATTTCCCACTTGCCAATGGCAGAGTGGATGGGCCGAAATCAGTCCTATCATACATAACAACACGGTCATTTTTAAGGAGTTGCATGTGCATGGATGAGATGCCAATGCTTTTTTGTAGCAGCTGCCACCGGCCGTCGGCAGCAGTGGGGAGGATAAGGGGATGTGAGGCAAAGAGTAGAAGTGAGAAAAGAAATGTACAAAGGGTTGACATTTCTGCCATATGTTTAGCAGATGATATTATGGCTGCTTGTCAGCTTTGGGTACTCTTTTATAAAGGACTTGGTGAGAGAAGCAATGAAGGCTCTGAGATTTGAGACTCCCACACCCATGTGGTCTTGCGTGGGATGCTTGTAGTGGTTTATGTCTTTATGAAAACGATGGTTTAGTTTCTGGTTTCAAAATTAGGATATGAATGTTCCAAGTTTTTTTTAAATGAGATTGTTTGAATGATTAGAAACTGGATAATATAATTTTAGAGTTGGTAACTAAATTGACTTTGGTATTTATATTCTTTTTTCTTCTTCATTTCGTCTATTCAGTGATTGGTCAATAGGACTTATACTTGGAATTAACCTTTAACTTAAAAGCTAGGTTAATCGAGTTAATTGGTCCAAATGGTTATCGTTTTCCTTTTGTTGTTTATTTTTCCTTTTAAAAAAAAAAGAAAAGAAGAAGCTTATAATTAGATTTTTGTAGGATGGTATCTCAACTTAGTACTTTTTTTAATTTGGTATTTAAATTTGTTTTGGGTCTAATTTGATACTTAAATTTTTAAGTTCAATTTAGTACTTAAATTTATTAAATGTCATACAAATTATGTAAAATACTAACAATGTTAAAAAATTTTTTGTTATGCTATAAAAATATTGTCAGTACTAGAGTAAATTCATGTTAAAAAATAGGTATTGAGTTATGCTTAACTAATTAATATTAAATAAAAAATTTAAAACCACAAATTGAAAGGAATTCATTATTTTCAATTTATAAAATAAATAAAACTAAAAGTAGTTGAACATAAAAATATAAAAACTATCATATCATCTATCATATACTGGACATATATTGATTATTTTGTTACCTCATAAAAAATATTTTTAGTATATTAAAGTAAATTGTAAAACATTTGATAAGTGCCAAATCGAACAGAAAAAGATTAGATACCAAATTAAAAAGGAGTCAAGTTCATGTACCAAATTAAACCCTCAAAAATTAAGTACCAACTTAAAAAATGTCAAATTCAAATGCCAAATGTATATTAAACCATTCTTTTATATAAAGTATTTGATAAACTTTTGAATTAATCTTAAAGTAATCCTTGGGTTAACAATTCCTTCTTTCCGATCTTAAATTAAATAATTATAGATATTTTCTATACGTTGCTTTTGTCCAAATCGTATCATTTGTAGACTTCCAATGGAAAACATGAAAAGCAATGCTTCTTTGCTTTAAATTCGAAAAACATCAAAATAAAATTTTAATTAAACTATTCTATTTTTCCATCAAAATAAAATTGGAACAATTTTAAGTATCAGAAACATTTTTAATAGAATGTCTTAAGTATCTTTATTACTACAATAATTTAGAGGGTGTAAGTTTAATTATAAATATTTTAGAAATAATATTTAATATATTGTCAGTGTATATATTTTATGCACTATTAATAAATTATATTAAATTATCTTTATCAATAATAATACACTAGATTTATGCACCAATAATCTATCAAATTGAATCTCACTCCCTTAAAAACAATCAATCCATATCCTACTAACTAAATTCTTGTTTAAGCATACGTTGGACCGGTAAAGTTATAAATTTTGCCGATTCCATCCACCAATTATGAGCTGTGACAGTGGTCCGAGCAGTGGCTATAGTTTGGGTTTGAGTCTATATCACGCATTAACTAATCCACTGTATTTCGAAGGTTAAAAGAAAAATTACAAAAGGTAATGGACCCTATTGACTTTCCCAAAGAATTAATGGCTACCCTGCAAATCAGAGTTATCTTTGGGTTGAATTGCTCAGCTCTCTCTTTCTGTACAATGAAAAAGCATACGTGATTCTGCAAATTTGCAGACATCACTACAAAAAGCTACCTGAATCACATATCCTAGCTGGCTGCGTAAATCGCTAATCCATATGAAGTTTTCATTTAACTAATATATCTATTTTCTTTTTTTAGAATTACCCATCCTTCTGTTTGATTTCAATTTCTTTTTGTATTCAAACATTAATGGATTTTCTTTTTCTCTTTATACATTTATTTTAATTTAAGTTTGAACGTACTTTAATTATTAATTTGATCGTTTTTTGTAATAATTAATTTTTATTATAAATATTAAGATGTATTCTATTGATATTTATAATTATAATTAACATTACAGAAATGATATATTAATTCCATACGGTAAATAAAGATTTGAATCTAATGCATTGATTCCAGCTAGAGATGGCAAAAGAAAAGAAAGAAAGAAAGAAATTGTATTTAAGGGTTCTAACCTGACTTAAGTTGATAAGATTGAATTTCTTTTTATTTTGAAATCAAATTTGAGGTGAATAGAGGGTATCTTTTTTTAATAGTGCCCGGGTGGAATCAAGATTGGATTTAAAAAACCCCACCAGCCCAAGATAATTACAAAGTTACCCTTATATAAAATATATTAAAGTGCATTTGTTTAGCGATAAAATGTTTTTAGGAAAATAATTTACGGAAAATGATTTACTTTTCGGAAAATGATTTACCGAAAATATTTTACAGTGTTTGGATGAATCATGTAAAATATTTTACATTGTTTGGCGATTTCTTGAAAATATTTTAGGAAAAGCTATTTTACATATATTAATAAATTTTATATACATATTAATAAATTTTATATTTTAAATTATTTTTACATATATTGCAATGATTTATTTATAAATAAATAAATCAAATTAAATGTATAATAATACTAATTATTAAGCTAAATTATTAATCGTCATAAAATGAAAACAACAAGTCAAATTTTGTAAATGTGTTAAAAACAAAAACAATATTGAATAATTATAAACAAAAACAATATTTGGTTAGTTCAACCATTTTATAGCAAGAAAAAAACCAGCTTTTGTTGCTTATATAAGTTGCAAGATAACAAATTGCAAAGTTAAAGCTTCTTGTACATTTGCTTTCAACCAATATTCCTATTTAAGACTATGCATTTTATAAAATCTTCATACATGGAAAAGAACTTCTCCTCCAATCTCGGAGAGCGAAGCCATGGATCTTGAGCTCTACTTACTAATCTTTGGTTAATTCCAATTTCATCGCCACCATTCTTTCTCTTCAATTCTTCAGAGAATCAATACTCTTTGAGCAAAATCCAATATGTTTAAAGATTGTTTATATCTACAAACTGTTAGCAAAACACGAGAACAAACTCATTCAAAATTAAGTGATTAGACCTCAATATACAAAGGTAATCAACAGCGGATAATAAAAACCTCAATCCTCAATGCTAACAAGGTAATCATCAAAGCTTAAAGACCTTAAAGAACACACTGCTATTGCAAATCATTTAGGACCGAAAAGCAAAGACACAATATTAAAGATCAATTACTGAAGAACTCTATTAAAAAGCACGTAAAAAGCCGGGCTAAGAACCAATTACTTAATCCAAATACATTTTTCCCATGTTTATAAACACAAACAGTTTCAAAGACATCAAGAAGAAGTGAATCCAAGCTTAAGCATGCTTAAGCTTTAAGCTTTAAGCATGCAAACGAAGGAAAGAATCTAACATTGTCCGTACATGCAGTGATTTTAAATAGATCATCTGCAGAAGGTTCAAGCACAAGCTCAAGCTTTAAAGGTGGAACTCAATCAAGCTCAAGCCCAAGCCAAGCTTCAAGCATCGAATTCGAGTCAAGCTCAAGCTAGAGCTCAACTCGATTATACCCTAATTTCAAGTAGGCCAAGAAAAGGAAAATTCAAGATCCCATAAAGGTAATGTATGAGATTAGAAGTTCACCTTGCGTTTCAGTCTTTTGCCAAAGCCCTTTACCCATTTCTTGCCACCAACAGGCCTTCTTCCAATGCACCAAAGAGTTCACCACTATCATAGGCGCTAAGAGTTGGGCGAAACTTAAGAAAGCTTATCTTCGACAATGGGCCTACCTTGAGGCTGCAGAGTCAAAAACTTAAACAACATAATGATAGGATTCTTTGACATAAACCAACCCCAGATCTTGCAATCTATTGTAACAATTTGTAGAATTCGCCTATTATCTAAGTTACTTGGACTTGAGTATGACTATCATATATGGGAATGTGGGCAATATGGGTATGTTCAATCTTTTGAAGTATTTCCATGAAGTTAGAGGATCGTATTGCACCCATATTCGGTTATGCATTGGACATGGATACTTGTCGAGCAAAGATAGGATATTATGGTATTTTTCGATTCTAAACATCCCAAAGTCCCAAAATTTGTGACGGGATATATTAATCATTAGCGATTACCACTAAATAAAACCAATGAATTGAACATTGGAGAAAGCATAAGCATAACTTCAAACCACGGATCTAAATTTCTAGTGGTCTACACACTACTTCAAAGCACTTCCACTATTATTATCCATAACACTTAAGGCTGTCCTGACATTTGAGACTGGTTAGAATGCACAAGCACAACCAAAATTCCATCATAAACAATTATCAAAGTTGGAAAACATACTGAATTATGTAATAAAGAATAGGACTTAAGGGTAAGAAATTGATAATCACCTCGTCAAAGTAGCATATCTGAGGTAAGACAAACAAGTTAGAGAGTCAGATATCGAATCAATTACCAAGTCGATCCCATCCTTAGCAATTGAATCGCATCCTGTTTGTACATATTTACATACCATTATTTATCATAATCTAAAGCAAAAATAGAATACTTCCAAAATGTGTTAAAAGGAAACAGACATCTACAAATGGCCCTTCCGACTCTGAGAAGCCCAGTACTCTTCCAAACACTCACCAATAAGTGAGACAACTCCTCAAAGGAATTGCTCTTAAGTCTTGACCATTCATCCACCTTTAGTTTACAAGGAAGAAACAAATTAGAAAACAATATAAATGTGGCAACTTTTAGCAGACAAAAAGCAGATAATTCTAGTTTTAGTTCTTGTATAGAAATGTAAGCTAAAGTCATGAAAATTGTAAAATTCATTGGAGTTATCACTTGATCAAGCTTAGGACTTGCATATATAAATAACCAAGTATTCTCGCCCAAAGTAACAAAAATGAAAAAGAAATGGAACTTCAAAGTCCAATGAGCATGGATCCTACTAACAAACCAAGGATAAACTACCCATAAGAACCAACCAAACAACCTAATAGTAGGAACAATGTCACTTCCTCAAAGAACAAGAGTACAAGACAGATAAGTTACAGTATTACATGGAAAATATGGCCATAAAGCCTACAGTATCAAGCTCAAACCTTGAATAGAGGTCCAACCTTAATGGCATGAAAATATAAATCAAACAAGAACAACGGCCATTATAGCTATTTCCTGAGAAGGTTTCAAACAGGCAACAGCGGAGACACAACATGAGCATAAACAAAGAGAACCAAAACTTGCTAGGTCGGCAATGAAGCAATCATCGATAACCATGATGAGAATATTTACGGTAAGTTTAAAAAGAATTGCGGCAAGGAACCATGTCTTAACACAAGCAGGATACATAAGAATATCTAAACACATCCTAGAATGCCTGCCTAGCCACCACTTCTTATTTATTGGTCTCTTTCCTTCAAAAGGGTAAACATAAATAGGACAAGGAGGCAAGTTGCAGGCTAAGTTTCTAGGTGCATGAAAATGCGATGGATTGAAGCATAGAGGCAAATCATACATATAGCAAACAACGCAATTAATCTATATACAATGATTAAAAAATCGGTTGTCACATTTAGGGATCAAAATACAATTAGTGAACACGGTTCTAAGTCTGATTCTCTTTCAAATTTCCCACAAAAGAAAAAATTAATGTTCTTCTTGCGAAACTTTGTATCAAATCACCGTGAGGCCAAATAAGTTGAATAAGCAAAAGTCAAATAACAAGGATTAAAATTCACATTGTAATTAAATTACGGAACTTCCCAATCGCAGGATATCCCCAAACCCGAAACTAATTCCAATAAAAAGCCATAAAAATTAGGAATCTTGTAAGGTAGAGAAAAGAGCTAACTGAAATGGCTATATTGACGGCCTCTTTTTGCATGCCGTCTTTCATGTCGGCGCTTTTGATGATAACTTTTGGGTTCGCATAAGCAGGAGAAGGCTTCAATTCATCGATTTTCGTTGTTTCACCATCGAGCTCGGTGGTGCTTCTCTTATTGCTTGAGACTCATCCTTTTCTTTCTTTTTCGTTTTCAAATTCCGAGTCAAAAGAAGAAAAAAAATGGAGACTCGGTTTCACAAAATTCCGATTTGCAACAATGGGATTTTTGTTTTGGAAGAAAATGAAAAATGGAAAACTGGAAATGATTCTGTCGGGTGATACTTTGGTGAATGAAGCAGCAGATAAAAGGAATTCTTCCTTTGGAAAATGTCTTACCGTTTAGAAGTTGGTAAGTCATTTTCCGAAAATTATGAAGGGATTTACCCGTGTTTTGGAAAATGATTTCCTTAGGAATTCATTTTCTAACCAAACAAACACCGGAAATTGGGGAAAATATTTTCCTGAAAATATTTTCCCCCTATCAAACAGACCCTAATATTCCATCCTCATTCCCATTATTTGTGTTGCCACCTCTGTATTCTACTCTAGTACAGACCTTTGTCTTTATTTTTTTTTATTCCATAATTTCTTCATCTTTTGTAATTAATCCATGATTTGAAAGTGTTGCATAAATGAAATATAAAAATGAAATTTAATAAGAAAAATAAAAATATATATATTTCATGCACAACAACAGTATATTAGACAAAAATTGAAAATTGTCAAAAAAGAAAAGAAAATGCAAGTCTTACAAATGGAGGCGGGTTGGATACATTTTCATTTTTCGAGGTAGGTTATTTTTTAAAGTCAGGTCGAGTTGGAGCATATAAGTAATACATCGGGTCAGACCAAACAAAAATCTGACCCACCCGTGCTGTTGTTATCCTAATTCCCTCTAAGGCTCCTTTTGGATGCACAATAAGCTATGGTGAGATGGAATATTGAGAGAATATTCTTTTTCACTGCATTGCTTTGATGTTTGGATATCTAATGGTGAGGTGAGGTTAAAAATTCTCATCTCACTGCTGGTTTTATTTTTGACTAGAGCTAAAACTACCAGTGGGAAAAAACTCACCTGCAGTAGAAAGCTATTTCCTCACTATAACCTTGGAATTAGACATGATTTTTTTTTGTTCAGATGGGGAATACTACTGTTGAAGATACTGCAGAACTCACAACTTCATATATTTTTTCTTTCACCAATAAAATTTCTCTAAAAGAAAAGCATATTCATTTGTGGGACCAAGCCAAGTTGCCATGAAATGTAATTAAGTCTAATAAAAATATTGTTTGTATTTTCATGATAATAAATAATATTTTAAGTTGATTTTATAAAAATAATTTTGTAATTAATTAAAATATTTATAATAAAATGTCAAAGATACATTTTAATATTTTATTAAATAAATTTAAAAATTCATATATTTTAATAATCTCGTAAAAGTAAAATAATTTAAAAAACTTCTATTAGATATCCTTTTTAATTTGATGTCTTTAATAGTCATTTTATATTCTCATCTCACCGCAACAGCTGCGTTTGAATCTAAATACACACCTCACCATTGTTTCTAATCTCACCGCTACAGTATCCAATCTCACCGCTACAGTAACTAATCTCACCGCCACCGCTGTTTTTAATCTCATCAGAGGTAAACTCACCGCTCATCCAAACTAAGGGCTCCTTTGGATGCCCGTTTTCCTCCAGTGTGGTGAGATTAGGCTACCAATCTCACTGCACTGCTGTTTGGTTCAGTATTTTAGTGCAGCGAAAATTGATTTCAAACTCACTGGTATGCTGAAATGGGACTGGAGAATTCAGAATATTGAAGACAATTGGGGCGAGAGGTATTTTCATGCACAAAAATACCCTTTTGAACATCTCCATGGAATTTGTAGCTTAATTCATGCGTTCTTCCTTCTTCTCCATCCGGTACTTTCCTCCTACATCTTCTATTTTTCATCTTTAGTTTCAATTCAAATTCTTTAGTTTCTATTTAACCCAAATCATTGGCTTTTGAAGTGACTCATAAAAACTTCCCAGGGTTTTCGGTTTTGGGTTCGTTTTCGTTTCTTCTTTTGTTGAAGCAAAAGGGTGAAAGTCATGGGTGAGAATAATCGATAATATGAGAAGATGATTACATTTTGTTGAAGGATTTCAAAGTGGAAACGAAGTTGATGAAGAAAAGGGTTTTATACTATGTTTCGGGTTTATATTTTCAACTCTAATGCCTTTCCTTCCACCATTCTTAAACAGGTTTAGAAGTCTTTGCACCTTTTTATTTGAGTTTCTCTTTTCTCTTAAAATTTAACCTTTTTGGATTAAGGAAATTACCCATCACTCATTTTTTTTGTGAGTTTTATTAAAAGAAATTGTTTTTGTCCAAGGTAATTGTTAAAAGGGCTAAAACCAGCTCCTTTTGCCTTTTGTATTCTTCCTCACTCAAAATTTGTTGTTTGGTTGTTAGGAAAATACCCATGTCTAATTTAGTGTTTCTTTTAATGGTTTTGTGAATGTTTTTGAAAGCGCCATTTTCGTTAAGCTGTAAGAAATAAGAAAAATTTGTATCCAAATGTGGTTTTTAATTTCTTTTGTTGCTTCACTCTATTTCATTATCTATTAGAGCAACACTCATCATCCCAATTTCATTATCGTGATGATTTTTCCCTTAAAGTTGTATCATCATGTAGCTTTACTAGAGCTTTCAATTCCCATTTGTTTTTAATAACTTGATTTGTTTTACATTTATAGGTATATGCAGAGACTAACAATGATCCTCCTTTACTTGTTCTTAATGAAAAGACATTGATGATTTTTCCATTGACTTGTCTACTCAATGAAGCTCTTGGTCTTGGGAACACTGATTTACCTTCAAAAGTTCCTAAAGTGTCCGCAGAGATTGAACACACTCAAAACAACTGGATACATGTTGGATATGAGGTATGCCTTTAAAATCAATTGAATTACTAACACAAGGACATGATTGGTTTGAGAGTGCATCTTGATTTGTAGCTTCATTTGTTGCTTTAACATCTTGCGATAATGTTTGAATTGTTTGAGATAGTTTTGGGAATGAGTGAACTAAATGGACTTGTATTTATTTGGTGCATTTAGTTGCCTTGGTTTCTGAACATGATATCATGGATAATAGGCTCTTACATTTGTTACCTATTTTGTGTGTAACTTAAAACATTTTATTGGATGACATTGAATACCAATGAATTGGGGCTAGACAAACAAACATTTCTATGTAAATTCTATAAATACAAGGCCGAGTTCGGACCATCATCCCCCTTCTTTTCTTTTGAGAATCCATCCTGTATAACTACAAGTTATCTTTTACATTTTAGTTTGAAAATGTTTGATTGTTTAGAATATTTGAGAATGAGCAACACCAAACGAAGGAACCGAAAAGAAAAAAGAGAGCAAAGAGGAATTAGGCAAGTTTGTGTATGAAACTTTGAGGTTATATTGTGTACATCACCAATGACCAATCTCTCAAGGCATAAGAGAAAAAAAGAAAAAGGGGTAAAGACAAGTTAAATTTAACATCAGATAGGAGCAGGAAAAATGTTGTTTGAGGCAACAGTGCTCAATTTGCATATCATTCCTGTTTGTTTTTCTTCTTTTCAAATGGAGACATTACACGTAGCTTTCTGCTAAGATTTTACTGAAGTATACTTTCAACTATACTTGATAGATGGATACTAATTTTATTTCCTAGTTGTTACCATATACGTAAACATTTGCTTTTTGTTTTCTTGTCGAGTTTCTTCCGATTTTGTGCGGCTTTACATTAATGGGGAGATTGCGGAGAGTCTGCATCTCTCGTCCCCATCAAATGATGACTCCATGCCAAATGGTTCTAGGAAGAGGGCATTAATTGTTATTACTTGGTGATAGTAATTTGCGTGGCTTTATACATGATGCAAAAGTCTTGCCTTCAACCTTGTCTATAAAGGAGCGGTATGTTAAGGTGGCTTTTACTTGTAGTTCTCCTAATTCTATTTTTCCTTGTTGTTCTTCATGATTCCGTTGAATGTCTGTTTGATTTAAACACTAAAATGTACCCACCCCAAGTTATCAAATTTGTTGTGAGTTCAGATACCTCATTTCTTTTCAACCACACCACAACACACAACAAATGAGCAGGATGTTTGTATTTACGCCATGTTTTTATTTATGTCTTGGATGCCATTAATCTGTAATATGTAGTTATTGTTTTTGAAATTCCGAGTGATGCTTTCTCCACTTTTCCTACAAATCTAAGGATCATGAGTCATCAAACACGCCTATTCATCTTTGGTGTTATTGATGATTGAACCGCAAAGAGGATTAAAACTAATGTTGTAAGATTATGAAGAGTGTTATTTCATGTATGCAATATGAACTTTTTTTGGTTAAGATTTGATATTTGGGAAAATAATATTTATCTTTGTTATAAAAGAATATTTAACTATAAAATTAAAAATAATTTTCATTTTATCTAATAAATAATTTAAATTGATTATATAATTTATTAAAATATTTATAATCAAATATTGGAAGATACATTTTAATATTTTATTAAATAAATTTATAAATTCACATATTTTAATAATTTTATATAAGTAAAATAATTTAAAACTTCTATTATATACCAATTCTAATATGATGTCCTTAATAGTCATTTTTTATTTTTACCTCACCGCTACAGCTGCGTTTGAATCCAAATACACACTCCATCATTGTTTTTAATCTCATTCGCTACAAGTGTTCCAATCTCACCGCTACAGTAACTAATCTCACCACCACCGCTGTTTTTAATCTCACCGGAGATAAACACACCGCCCATCCAAACTAGCCCTAAGCCTAAGTCCTGCATGCCGTTAAAGTGACGACGAAAGTAAAGAGAGGGATAACATCAATTAAAAAAATAAACAACTACTTTGACGCAATTAATAAATTTATAATCCTTATCATATTTTAATTATATTCAATAACTTAAATAATAAATATTATTCTACATTAATTATTATAATTAAAAACATAATATTTATAAAATTAATTAAATATTAAACACATAAAATCACATACAATAACTGTAGTATTTGGTTAGAGTTTTTGGCCTAACTTGTGTTTGAAGAAATTGCGGCTTGGATTCGGAAATATATTCCATCTTAGTTGTACGTAACCAAAAGAATGATTCTGAAATCTTTCTAGTCCAAACCAAAAGGTGGCTGTTTTGTTCTTTCACTTTGTTTTGTTTTGCCTTGCAACCACCAACTGTAAAGACGAAGTTTTCTGGATTAGCCAATTGGTACATACCATTTGCTTTTAACTGTATTTCCTTAAAATACATATAGCTTCAAAATCAAGCTCAAGGGATGCACCATATATTTATCAATTAAATATTAGTTTAGTTGATATTAGTATTGTTATAATTGTATGTCATTGTAGGTTAATGTCACGTCCATTTATTAAGGTTTTAGATATTTCAAAATATAGAAAAAAAAAAAAGAAAACTATAGATACAAGATCTTTAGAACTAGACTAGTAATTGAATCTATTAAATTCCCGATTCTTTAGTTCATCGATCCAGATAATTTAATAAAATAATTCATTAAAAATATTAAAACGGTTTAACTGGTCTAAGACTAGGATACTCATGTATAGCATGATGGAATTGAAAAACTCGGATTTATTGCGGCGATGGTATGGAAATTGAGGCACATAGTGGGCCAATATTTTAGATTGGTAACGGAATTTAGGTGACAGATAGTAAGACGTGGAAATGGAAAGTAGGCTGTAACAGGATTGATATGAATAAGTAAAATGTTTGGGAATATTGGAACCTGAATGAGCTGTTCAATCTTCTTTTGTGTTTTCATGCTTTAAATGAGAAAAACACACGTCGATTTTATTTAATTTAATGTATATATCGTTTTGGGATATCTTAAATGTTTGGGTACATTAATTACTTAAACAAAGTAACATCATTTTCTGCTTTAGTTTGCAGATTGCTATCTTAAATGTTTGATTCCACATTTTTAGTAATTTTCAGCAAAACGTTATTATTTTTCCCCTTCCTGCCTTTTCCTTCGTCTATGAAACTCATCTTTTACTATAATGACTATTGTTAGTGGCTTAATGTACCGATTGACCCCTGATTTCTTTTAGATTCCCATACTAGTCAACCCTACACAAATAAGGACCTCCAACAAACTATAAACTATGTTAGTTTTTCTAAATAGCTGGCCAAACACATGTTCAAAATTTATTCTTTAAATAAAGTGGCGCCTTTTATATTCTTTCTAAAGATCAAATCTTTTATAAAGTACAGTGGGATCCAAGGGCTGGTATTAAATTTTAGAAAGGCAAAACATTGTAACCTTTGGATGATGCCATGTCAGATTTTCTGAGAAACGAGCCACGCTTTCAATAGGTTAAAGTGCATTTATATTTGCACTTTTTTTGGGGTAAAATAAACCATAATCACACCAACATGACCTGTATCACTCTAAACTCGGCCTACAAGTTAGACCCAAATCTGGCGTGTCACATGAAAATATTTTTTTAAAAATCATCTTTGCAATTATTAAAAACTTGTTTGAGAATTACAGTCTCTTTATTAAAACCCAAAACACTTAAGTAATTGTTATTTACTTGAAAACGTAATTATCTTTAAAAACTTTTTTTGTTGCGAAAACATATTTGAAATAACAATTTACGAAAATATGACGTTTGGAAGTAGAGTTGCAGAAGCATTTTGAAAACATTACGGAAACGTAGATAAAATATAATATTTTTGAGAGGTTGATTGATAAGTCGAAAATCGAAGTGGTGGACTTTAAAATCAGGACTTTTAAAAATGACGTTGAAATTTTGAAAGAGAATCCGAGTTAAATTATTTGTAAATGTTTGCTATAAAATCTATTTATTAATCAATTTTGAAAACCATTATTTATATTTTTAGAAAATTCCTTTTTAAACAATTTAAGAAGAATAATAAAAACATCCCAAACATAAAGTAAAATAAAAATAGTCCAGAGGCCTTATTACAACTTTAAAACCCGAAACAATAAAAGTAATTAAATAAAACGGAAAGGTAGTTTACTAATATTCGAAAATGTTATTTCCGAAGCATGGCCTCCACCGATTCATCCATGGCTCCAAGTCCTCATCACTGAGCATTACCTACAAGGGTTAAGAGGAGGGGGTGAGTTACAAGAACTCAGTGTATAACCCACTTACCATTGTCCACTGGGCCAAAAATCCAATTAAGCATTTATTGGGCGAAAGCCCATTTACAATTATAACATAATAACATGTATATAATATGCATGTGATATGCAATTCCCAAACCAAACCTAGTTTTCCATTCGCTACACACCACCCGTACCAACCAACACACCTGTGGGGAGCTTTAGTCACCCACCCCGCCAACACACCAAAACTGGGCATTAAGCCATATATCAAACTAGGCATATAGCCATAAGAATTTTGTAGCAAAGCTACCAGAACTTCTCTTCGTTAAATATCCCAACCCATGCAAATCATGTATGCATATTCATTTACAATAGTTCATTCATATAATTATTACAAACATACGGCCCATTATAAAAATTTAAACAATCTGGCCCATATCACATTTTGGCCCAAATAGCAAATATCACATTTGGCCCATATAGCAAATATCACATTTGGCCCATATATCAAATATCACATTTGGCCTATATAACAAATATCACAATTGGCCCATATATCACTTTTATCGATTTAGTCCATTGAAGGCAATTTCGTAATTCGGCCCATAAGAGCATTTTCGTAATTCGGCCCATAAGGGCATTTTTGTAATTTTACCTGTCGAGGGTAATTCGGTAATCTCGCAACCCAGGGGTATTTCGGTAATTTACCCTCTAAGGGTATTATGGTAATTTCGTAACCTAGGCTTAACTACTAATTTGGGGCATAAAAGTTTGAAACTGTCCATCTGCGTCATACTGGCTAAATTGACCATAACTCGAGTGAGGAATCTCAAAATCTAAATCCGTAAATTTTCCTTGAAACTAGACTCATATATCTCCTTACTACAATTTTTTCAGAATTTTTGGCTTAACCATTTAGTATAGTTTATTCCTTAAAATTTCCCTTGTTTCACTGTCCAACAATTCTGACCTCTCTTACCCAAAATTCAAATATCTCACTGTACAATTTTCATATGTTGTTCCCACTTGTCTCTATTAATAATAGGCTCACTAAGGAATCCATACATATAAATTATGTCCCATAATTCACTTTTTACAATTTTATACGATTTTTCCAAGACAGAACAGAATACCTCGAAGTCATTCAGAACCAGTCTCACTAAAATTAACATATCTCAGAATATAATATTTCTTTTCCTTTTTCGTTTTTTCCATATTAAAGCAGACACAGTAAGATTTAATCTGATATCTTATTCACTTTGTAATTCCTTTTATCCAATTTTTCGTGATTTTTCAAATGCACATCACTGTTTCTGACCGAAACTATTTTATTACAAAACATGATTACCACTACGAGCATACGCACGTCCGAGTGATCACGGATGCCGGTTATCGGTTTTCTTCGGTATTTCTACCGAATCACAAAATATTTCATGTAAACTTTCAAAGAGATGTGAGACTTACTCACCATTTCAAACATATATTCGGAAGGGTACGAGATTACACACCTTGATTACGAGTTGTGCTTTCTACCGATTTCAACACCTATATTGATAGTTGATAGAAGGTTAGTCTCAACTTCGATAATCGTAACTAGAAACACTTTATTAGGCTAACTCCACTTACCATGACTGTGATCTCCCTCGATGCACCAAGAATTGATCCTACCAACAATATCAATTAGCCAACCTTCAATCCGATTAACTCAATAACCAAATGGAGATATCGAATGGACTATGAAAGATCTTCCTTACCTTAATCGATTATAATCGTTTCTCACGATCGTCCTATGACTAGAGATGATTAGGCGATGTTGTGGTATTCGACCTCCCTCTATATCACTACGAAGAAGAAAATGATCTCGTATGAGAGAAAGTAAGGTGATGGTCTCGGTCAAAATGACCATCCAAAAACCAAAGTATGGATTCGATCATAAGAGAAGAAAATAAAACATTGGAAAGAATATTTACCGA
Source organism: Gossypium rotundifolium (assembly GCA_025506655.1). Lineage (NCBI taxonomy): Eukaryota > Viridiplantae > Streptophyta > Magnoliopsida > Malvales > Malvaceae > Gossypium > Gossypium rotundifolium. The sequence continues at coordinate 156,407,173 of CP106722.1, read as the reverse complement.
TTGCTTAAGGAATGAGAAAGAAAGAACGATGGAAAGGTTTCGGTTATGGAGGAGAATGAAAAATGATATTCGGCTATCAATGAGATTAGACCAAAGATGAATATGTGACCAATTCAAGAGAAGAGAAAATGCACTATTGTGCTAATATGTTTCGGCAAGGAGAGTTGCAAAATGGGAGAGATGACACAAAGTTGTCAAAGGGAAATTTTGCGAAAACAAAACCAAGACCTTACCAAATGCCAAGGTAAAATTCGGCTATCACTCTAGCCCCAAATCGTCCACATTCATCCCCCCTAGGATAAGAGTTGGCCACCCAAGCTTTCCAAAACATCACCTACAAATTAAGCCTCATGTCCCCCTTTCATTCCTATTTCTCTTGATTCCTTTCCCAAACTTCAACCTTGCCTTATTCTTATAGCCACCTTACCAAAAATAATGAAGTCAAACTTGCCATATTTACTCCTTGGCCGACACTTAAGGAAAGAGTGCAAAAATAAAAGTCAAAATTGCACACAAAGGGATTTGAACCTCCTCCCTCAAAGTACTTTACTTGATGCCATAACCTCTTTACCAATAGCTCATTTATGCTAAGCATTTATTCATTTATTTCAATAAGCGTTGAAGCTACTTACCATCTCTCCTTAAAGTGCTAAAATACCAAAATTTTCCTAAGGCCCAATTAAACCCGAGACTTCATAGAAACCCTGTAACCTTCCAAATTCACTTAGCTAAAAGTCCAATTTGCAATAATGCCATTCTCTTGTTCTAAAAAATTTAAACATTCCTACGCCCAAGGGCCATTGGGCCCAATCCTACTAGGCCCAATTTCGGGATGTTACAATTCTACCCTCCTTAAATAAATTTCGTCCTCGAAATTTCCAATCAACTACTAAACATATCGCTCAAATCACATCACTAAGCTTTCGCTGCGCACTCTGATCTTAATAACATTAATTCGCTTTCTATCTCTACCCTTGGAAACTTTTCATATCATCAAATATTTAATCCCCAGAAGCAAACATGTATTTATCACTCATTCATAAAATTTTCTACATTCAAACATCACGTCCAACCAAAACATACCTGACTTGATAGTGATGGAACAATCCCGAGCCTTATGCTCCTTAGACCCGCATCTCAAACAAGCTCCTGACCTCCTCCAGCACTCACCCGGATGACGCCTTCTGCAATAATCGCAAGCTGAAAAATTTAGACGTGCCTTAACACGCTTTACGAAATGAGACTGCGATCCAAAAGAATCACGATCTCCTTTCTTCTTACAGTCCACAGACCCAACTCGAAGTGCTTCACTGATTCCCTTAACCTCCTTCAATACTTTCTTAACTATCTGAGTCAGCTCATAAACCTCAACTCGATCATGAGATCCCGTCTCAGCCACTAACGATGTCTGCGCCTCCTTTCGGGCACATGCCTTGGTGCCGAAGATCTAGCCCTAGCACCTCGGCCTCTACCACTTTTGTTTCTTCTAGCGCTCATGTTCACTAAGTCGATATAATCTGATTAAGAGTTTTATGAATCAATATGCTATTCGATGTTTATTAAACGATGTTTTATGGAGTATGAGTAGAAAAGTTATTTTAGAGAGTCAAATCCGTATCCTAGAGTCTCAGTCTCTATAGTTTCAACTCTTAAGACTAACTGTTCTAGAGTATTCTACTTTGTAGAATTTTTGTAACATAATAATCATAAAATGAAAACAAATACTTACTTGACTTGGTGCCGGATACGTGGTGCCATACTTCCTTTAGAACATATATTTATAAATCAAAATTCTAAACAGCTTTGGAAAATGCTTTTGAACTCAAACCACGGCGGAGTTTTGCAACTAGGCTCTGATACCATAAAATGTAACACTGTAAACCCGGCCTAAAAGTTAGGCCCAAATCTGGCGTGTCACATGAAAGTGTTTTTTTTAAAACCATCTTTGCAAATTATTAAAAACTTGTTTGAGAATTACAGCCTCTTTGTTAAAACCCAAAATACTTAAGCAATTGTTATCTACTTGAAAACGTAATTATCTTTAAAAATCTTTTTGGTTGCGAAAACATATTTGAAATAACAATTTACGAAAATATGACGTTTGGAAGTAGAGTTGCAGAAGCATTTTGAAAACATTACGGAAACGTAGATAAGATACAATATTTTTGAGAGGTTGATTGATGAGTCAAAAATCGAAGTGGTGGACTTTAAAATCAGGACTTTTAAAAATGACGTTGAAATTTTGAAAGAGAACTGAAAGTTAAATTATTTGTAAATGTTTGCTATAAAATCCATTTATTAATCAATTTTGAAAACCATTATTTATATTTTAGAAAATTCCTTCTTAAACAATTTAAGAAGAATAATAAAAACATCCCAAACATAAAGCAGAATAAAAATAGTCCAGAGGCCTTATTACAACTTTAAAACCTGAAACAATAAAAGTAATTAAATAAAACGGAAAGGTAGTTTACTAATATTCAAAAATGTTATTTCCGAAGCATGGCCACCGAGTCATCCATGGCTCCAAGTCCTCACCAATGAGCATTACCTACAAGGGTTAAGAGGAGGGGGTGAGTTACAAGAACTCAGTGTATAACCCACTTACCATTGTCCACTGGGCCAAAAATCCAATTAAGCATTTATTGGGCCAAAGCCCATTTACAATTATAACATAATAACATGTATATAATATGCATGTGATATGCAATTCCCAAACCAAACCTAGTTTTCCATCCGCTACACACCACCCGTACCAACCAACACACCTGTGGGGAGCTTTAGTCACCCACCCCGCCAACACACCAAAACTGGGCATTAAGCCATATATCAAACTGGGCACTAAGCCATATATCAAACTGGGCATATAGCCATAAGAATTTTGTAGCAAAGCTACTAGAACTTCTCTTCGTTAAATATCCCAACCCATGCAAATCATGTATGCATATTCATTTACAATAATTCATTCATATAATTATTACAAACATACGACCCATTATAAAAATTTAAACAATCTAACCCATATCACATTTTGGCCCATATAACAAATATCACATTTGGCCCATATAGCAAATATCACATTTGGCCCATATATCAAATATCACATTTGGCCCATATAATAAATATCACAATTGGCCCATATATCACTTTTATCGATTTAGTCCATTAAGGGCAATTCTGTAATTCGGCCCATAAGGGCATTTTTGTAATTTTACCAGTCGAGGGTAATTCGGTAATCTCGCAACCCAAGGGTATTTTGGTAATTTACCCTCTAAGGGTATTATGGTAATTTCGTAACCTAGGCTTAACTACTAATTTGGGGCATAAAAGCTTGAAACTGTCCATCTGCGTCATACGGACTAAATTAACCATAACTCGAGTGAGGAATCTCGAAATCTAAATCTGTAAATTTTCCTTGAAACTAGACTCATATATCTCCTTACTACAATTTTCCAAAATTTTTGGCTTAACCATTTAGTACAATTTATTCCTTAAAATTTCCCTTGTTTCACTGTCCAACAATTCTGACCTCTCTTGCCCAAAATTCAAATATCTCACTGTACAATTTTCATATGTTGTTCCCACTTGTCTCTATTAATAATAGTCTCACTAAGGAATCCATACATATAAATTATGTCCCATAATTCACTTTTTACAATTTTATATGATTTTTCCAAGACGTAATGTATACCACAAAGTCATTCAGAACTAGTCTCACTAAAATTAACATATCTCAGAATATAATATTCCTTTTCCTTCTTTGTTTCTTCCATATTAAAGCAGACACAGTAAGATTTAATCTGATATCTTCCTCAATTTGTAATTCCTTTTATCCAATTTTTCGTGATTTTTCAAATACACGTCACTATTTCTGACCGAAACTGTTTTATTACAAAATATGATTACCACTACGAGCATACACACGTCCGAGTGATCACGAATGCCGGTTATCAGTTTTCTTCGGTATTTTTACGGAATCATAGAATATTTCATGTAAACTTTCAAAGATATGTGAGACTTACTCACCATTTCAAACATATATTCGGAAGGGTATGAGATTACACACCTTGATTACGAGTTGTGCTTTCTACCGATTTCAACACCTATATAACTTCGATAATCGTAACTAGAAACACTTTATTAGGCTAACTCCACTTACCATAACTGTGATCTCCCTCGATGCACCAGGAATCGATCCTACCAACAATATCAATTAGCCAACCTTCAATCCGATTAACTCAATAACCAAATGGAGATATTGAATGGACATTGAAGGATCTTCCTTACCTTAATCGATTATAATCCCGTTTCTCACGATCATCCTATGACTAGAGATGATTAGGCAATGTTGTGGTATTCGGCCTCCCTCTATATCACTACGAAGAAGAAAACGATCTCGTATGAGAGAAAGTAAGGTGATGGTCTCGGTCAAAATGACCATCCAAAAACCAAAGTATGGATTCGGTCATAAGAGAAGAAAATAAAACATTGGAAAGAATACTTACCGATTGCTTAAGGAATGAGAAAGAAAGAACGATGGAAAGGTTTCGGTTATCGAGGAGAATGAAAAATGATATTCAACTATCAAGGAGATTAGACAAAAGATGAATATGTGACCAATTCAAGAGAAGAGAAAATGCACTATTGTGCTAATATGTTTCGGCAAGGAGAGTTGCAAAATGGGAGAGATGACACAAAGTTGTCAAAGGGAAATTTTGCCAAAATAAAACCAAGACCTTACTAAATGCCAAGGTAAAATTCGGCTATCACTCTAGCCCCAAACCGTCCACATTCATCCATCCTAGGATAAGAGTTGGCCACCCAAGCTTTCCAAAACATCACCCACGAATTAAGCCTCATGTCCCCCTTTCATTCCTATTTCTCTTGATTCCTTTCCCCAGCTTCAACCTTGCCTTATTCTTATAGCTACCTTACCAAAAATAATGAAGTCAAACTTGCCATATTTACTCCTTGGTCAACACTTAAGGAAAGAGTGCAAAAATAAAAGTCAAAATTGCACACAAAGGGATTTGAACCTCCTCCCTCAAAGTACTTCACTTGATGCCATAACCTCTTTACCAATAGCTCATTTAGCTAACTATTTATTCATTTATTTCAATAAGCATTGAAGCTACTTACCATCTCTCCTTAAAGTGCTAAAATACTAAATTTTTCCTAAGGCCCAATTAAACCCGAGACTTCATAGAAACCTTGTAACCTTCCAAATTCACTTATCTAAAAAGTCCAATTTGCAATAATGCCATTCTCTTGTTCTCAAAATTTTAAACATTCCTACGCCCAAGGCCCATTGGGCCCAATCCTACTAGGCCCAATTTTGGGATGTTATATGACCATATGGTCATTCACTTCAAACAATTTAAGCATAGCTGCAATTGTGTCATTTCTGGCCCAAAAAATTCCCATCCATTGTTCGAAAGAAAAAACCATTATTCAACCAACCCTTCCAACTACAAATGAATTAATATTTACATACGGATTACATCAACTTGTCAATTTTGATTTAAACTTAAAAATTTGACACAATTAATCTAATTTTATCACGAGAAGTCAACAACTTGAATCCGTCCAACCTAAACTCAATATAATCAGAATAAATAACTTTAAGTGATCTAAACTTAAATTAAGTACCATTTTTAATAAATTAATAAAAATAATACTTATAGACTGAATTATTTTTTTGTTTTAATGTATAACTTTGTAAATTGTAATTTTCGTGGTTTATTATTATAAAGTAGGCAATTTTAACTTGTATCATATGATCATGATATAAAATCCTAAATAAAATAAATACTTAATAAAAATATATTTATCTATTTATTTCTAAGTAAACTTAGGGCTAGTTTAACAATGCTTTTGAAAAGTAATGTGAAAAAACACATTTGAGAAGTACTTTTGAAAAGTTTGGTTTAAGATTTGAGTGTTTAGCATAGCTGTCAAAAAATGCTTTTGAAAAGTTAAATGTCCATTTTAGACATGTTATTATTAAGTAACAAATATGCATTTAAATAATATTTGAATTAATTAATATTATTATATTTTAGTAAGAATATAAAAAATTATTATAACTTGTTAATATTTTAATATATGAAATATAAATTTTAAATATTTTAAGCAATAAATATTAATTATTTATAAAATTTAATTAGAATATATAAACTATATTTTAAATACTTAAATATAACCATTAAATATTTGTAATTAGATATTAACACATTTGTATTATTTTTTAAAAAATTTTATTTTTAATTAATAATTTTAACACATTTATAATTAAGCACTAAGAAAAAAAATGGAAAGTACTATGTTATTGGAGCAGTGAAAAAGTAATTACGCACCAAAAGTACTTTTAGGAGAGGAAAAGCTAAGCCTTTTTAGAATTACTTTTCAAAAGCCTAAAATTTCAACTAAAAGCAGCTTGTTTAGCACAGCTTCTCTTCTAAAAGTATTTTTGAAGCTAGAAATACTATTTTTTAAGCACTACTCAACAAGCCCTTAATAAATGAAGAGAAAATAACAAAATAATATGCAAAATTCCAAAAATAAACATTGATATATTTCAAAATCTCAAAAACTTTTTATATTGATTTTATTTCACTTTAAGAAATTGAAATTTTATTTTATTGATTTTGATTCTAATTTATTTAAAATCCTAGAAAGATTTTTGACAAATCTTTTAGTTTTTACATACGTTTTAAATTCTAAAATCTAATTGATATATGTTTATCCCACAAAATTTTAGATAAATAGTGTTATTAAAAAATCATCAAAATATAATTAACAATATAATATTTACAATGAAAATTTAAAAGATAATGTAAATAAAATTTATTTTCATCTATTAAAAACTTTTACTTTTATGGTTTTATATATTATGGATTAATTGATTTAAATTTATAATATTATATTATATTATATTTAAAATTTATTTTTGATAATTGTTAATTTTATAATAAATTTAAATTGGTTAAATAATTTATCTAACGTTAATTTTATTTTATTTTAAAATTAACAAATTGAACTTTATCGACTTTAATAGTGGAACCTAAATCACCCATGTAACTTGATTCTAAACTTATTTGCTTCAACATAATCCTTTTATTAAATTAAAATTGAATGACTAAACATGAAATGACCATAACCGATATGATCGGAACTTAAAGCAATCCAATTAGTATTACTCTTGCATCACAATGTCATTACATTCATGCCTTAGATAATTCATTTAGTTCGATTAATGTTAATCGTATAATTCATTACATTGTATCAATAATTATATAATTAATGTCATAAACATTCAATAATATCAGTAGCTAGAGGAATGTGTAATTGATCAATACTCTTAAATCGATCAAAATTTTAAAACTAAACATCGGTGGTCCAAAGTTTTGATATATTTCACTATATTATAATGAATCCAAAATGTGTATACTTAATGTTGTATTTACATGGACCAATTCGATTGGATCAATAATTGTACAATTAATTTTACAATTTATTCAATTAGATCAATGGTTGTACAATTAATGTCATTTTTCAATTACACTAATAATTAGATGAATATATAATTGATCAATAATTTTAAAATATACTTACACACTACAATGTCATTACTTTAATAAATAAATTCATTCAATTAGATTAATGATTCTACAACTAATGTTATAACTCATTCAAATATATTAGTAATTGGAAAATGTAGAATTTATCAATATTTTTCAATTACTTGTACTCCACAATTTTAGTACATGTGTATATAGACCCAATTCAATTGGTTCAATAGCATAATCAATCAATTACGTTAGTAGTTAGAGGAATATATAAATGATCAATACTCTTAAATTAATCAAAAATTTAAAATCAAACATCGGTGGTCCAAAGTTTTGATAAATTTCACTATATGATATTGAATTCCAAACCTGTATACTCAAGTTTTGTTTACATATGGATCGATTCAATTGGGTCCATGATTGTATGATTAATTACAAAAACTCGATCTATGTATGAAATTTGGGTTCAAGAGTACAATTATTGATGCATCGTGAACTAACTAAAAATTCAATTAAGGCAAATGCACCTATCAATTAATAGTATAGTTACGATAAACAAAGATACCGTTCCCACGAAGACTAAGAGTATTAGTAATTACTGTCTTTCTATTATTTAACCGATAAATTTGAGTGATTGATTGAAAACTAAAATTAACTAAATTAAGTAACTACGAATGCGGCAAAGACCAAATGAGGAAAATAAACGATTAACTATCAAGAAGTGAAACAATACCCAAGAAAGAATCCACCTAGATTTCATCTGTCATTATCAATCTAAATTACGCAATTTCTTTATCTACTATCTTGAGAAATCCTTAAATTATGCTAACATCACTTTCAAGAGTAAGAGCAACTAACTCTATGTTGATTAATTGAAATTTGTTTCTAATTAAAACCCCTATTATCATATTAACTCGATCTATGGATTCTCCTATTAGATTTGACTTTAATCTGGTAGATTTATGTCGTCCTATTTCTAGGATTGCATGCAACTCCACTCAATTACGCAATATCTACTCTTAATCAGGGTCTATTCATCCCCTGATTTAAGCACATCAAACATGGATTAATAATCTAGAAATATCAAACCAATAGTTAAGCACACATAATTTAGAACAAGATCTAAGTATTTATTGAGTAAAATAAAAATCAAAAGACAAAATTCATCATAAGGTTCATCTCCCCTAGGTATTTAGAATATTAGTTCTTGCTTGAAAATAAAAACATCCAAGATACAGTATAATCGAAAGAAATAAAGAAAATTATGATAATCTCCTCAGAAATCAAATGAGAATCTTCAATCTTGACAAAAATCTACTTCAGAAATCGGCTTCAATGGTGTTTTTCGAGTTATTTTGTAATAGCCCAATTTAGAGGCTAGTCGGAATAGTGATCTCGGGATCACTAATCTGAGATTATAGAAATTTATTTTCATATTATATTATGAGTTAGATCATGATAGCATATGTACATAAGAATTTTGGTACTTTAATTTTAGCGATTTCATGTTTAATCGCGAAAAAGAACTAAATCGCATAAAGTGCAAAAGTTCCATTCTATAAGATAAAGGTGTAAAATAGCCATAGATTGTTAATTTAAGGTCTTTAAAAGGCAATTTAACCCTTTTTAAAGGCTTGGCCGGCCATAGACTTCATAGGGGACGAGAATTGACCAAATTGGTCAAAGTTGGTAGTGTTTGGTGGACTAAATTGTTAGTTTAATATTAGAATAAAGAAAAGATGATATCCATCTTCTTGCTCATCCTTCTCCACCAAAAATAGCAAGAAAATAGGGGTTTTTGAATGCTCAAAATTTCAGCAAGCTCTCATCCATTCAAGTAAGTGTTTTAGTGACCTTTTCTTGAAAAATAGTTGTACTTTTGAGACCCCCAAAGCTTAAGCTTTCAAATGAGGGGACTATTGTGAAAGATTGTGAAAAGTTTAGAGTTCTACCATGAGAGCTATCTTAGTTATTTGCTGCATTTTTATGGAAGAAATTGTGTCTTAGTTGGTAGATGAACAACTTTTGTGAAAGGTGTTGTCTTGGAAACATCTAATTGGACCTTGATAAAAAGGTTATAAAGTTTGTGATTAATATGTGAAATGTTGATTTTTGATGACAGCTTTAAGAGCATTAAATATTCACCTAGGCTTGTTGAAGGTAGAAGTGTGATTAGAATTTATTTCCAAGCCTAGGGGCAAAATGGTCATTTTGGCAAAGTCTAGGGGCAAAATAGAAATTTTTCTTAAACGTGATTTTTGAAATTCTTTTATTAATGTAGTGATTAAAATGAGCTAATTTGCTATTATAGAGCAAGGGGACTCGAGAATTCGCCTCGATCGGGGAAAGAATAAAGTCTTGGACTGAACCGAAGAATTAGCTCATTTTGAAAACAAGGTAAGTTTGTATGTGATTTAAGCAACATTTATATTATCATGTTGAGAAATGCTTGGCATCATATTAATGCATGATACACTACTAAATTGAGTAGTTAATGTGAATGAGATGTTAAAGCCCTAATGGGTCCTATTGATTATAAAAATGCTATTATTGATATATGAAGTAGATAAGGTCCCGTATAAGACCATGTCCAGGACATAGCCTCGACACTGAGTTGAGATCCCGTATAAGACCATATCTGGGATGTGGCTTTGGAAATGAACATGAAAATCATATAAGACCATATCTAGGATGTGACATCGATACATGGTAAGAAATTTCATATAAGACCATATCCGGGATATGGCATTGACACTTAGAGATTATCCCAAATAAGACCATATCTAGGATATGGCATTGGCATCCAGAGGTGACTCCATGTAAGACCACCTCGAGGATGTGGCATTGGCTTTATACTTACAGTAATGACGATAAACACATGTCTTTGATTACCCATGTGAATAGTGGGTTAAGTAGATGAATCTAGAAGTAGAAATGTGAATGATATTTAAGTCATGTGAATGAGTGAATATAGGTAGACGTGAATAAGTCACAAAGAATTGGCTTTGATATGTGACACGGTATGTGCTAGATAAGGGCAATTGTAAGTAAGTATTGTCAAGAAGCATTGACTAGCGTACGGTTAGCTAAAACCGTGGATGGAATATTTTATGAGCTTATTATTGCTATTTATTTCCATGAAAACTTACTAAGCTGTACGCTTACCCCTTTTTCATTGCCCTTCTTTCTTGTAGTATTGCCAAGGTAACTCGAGGATCGTGGATGTAGGAGTTCAGAAATCACACTATCGACAGCACTTTGGTATAACAATTTTAGACTTATTTTGAGTATGGCATGTATAGGGCTCAATTATTTTTGTTAAGTTATAATTGTTAGTCAAAGTGTTGACTATGTAAGTTAGTAAAAGTCATTTTGTAAATAGCCTTATGGGTTAGACAAATACTTAACAAACTCCTTTGTTAAATGAAGATGAAATTCATGAAGTGTATGTCCCTTTAATTATCTTGTATATTGGAATAAGTTCTTAAACTTGCTTATAGAATAGGAATTGTATTGTTTTGAGTGGAAGTATGTATGTGTGCATTCTAGGGTGGTAATGACCACATAAATAGACATACGGGGGTGGGTCTAGACTGTGTGGGAGGTACAGCTAGCACATGGGCGTGCACCCAGGCCGTGTGAAGTCTGCACCTTGCACTTGGGATTTAAATCACCACACAGCTGGGGTACACGGGCGTGGATATAGGCTGTGTGGATAAGTCAGAATGCTAAGGTTTTACACACGGGCCAGGGCCACGGACGTGCCATGGCCGTGTGAATTTAGTCAGTGTCAACCACGGGTGGAAGACACGGGCATGCCTCAAGGGCACACGGGCGTGTCTCTAGGCCTACACGGGCGTGTGGCCTCTGTTTTCTCAAAAAGTTTCTCAAACTCGTGAAAGCTCCCGAAAAGATTCTGATACTTCTCGGGTGTATGTTTAGGGCCTCCTAGGCCAAATATGTGCAGGAGATAGAGTTAAACGAAATTTTATAACCCTATTCTAGATGTTTAAGTAAGGTTAGCTATGTAATGCCTCCAACCCTGTTCCAGCTCGAATACGGGCAAGGGGTGTTACATATTTTCTTGAGTATTTTATGACGGCTCTCTCCTATCTTTTTATTTTTTTCATATATACATCTTAGAATGCCGAAAAACCTAAAAATTGCGTTTTCCCACAATTCAGAATGCAAATTTGCGCAATCGACATGGCCTACCACAAGGCCGTGTGGCAGCCTTTGTGGATTACACAATCGTGTGAGCTAGGTCGTGTGGCTCCTGTATCTTGCTCCGATTTTCCAATTTTCACTCGTTTTTCGCTCCTTTTACTCCCAAATGCTTTCCTAAGTATAAACACATGAATTTAAAAGATTAGAAGCATAAAATTCACCATTAACATCAAATAATCACCCAAAAACGCATTAAGAATGAGATTAAAATATGTTACTTTTAACACTTATCAAATATCCTCACACTTAAGCGTTTGCTTATCTTTAAGCAAAATCCTCAACCCACATTCAAGTTAACTTCTCTCAATTTATTGTTCTCACTGATAATGTCTTAGGATAATTTACAGATAATCATGCAATGAAAATTCATACTAAAATGAAACTAAACAACATAAGCAATCTAAGCAAATAATTTTAAGCTTTAAAAACATTAGGCATCTCCTCTATCTCAATAATAACCTAAAATACAAACTCAACAGGAAATAACATCCTTACTAAAGATTCACTCAAAGCAATCAAAGTGTTTAAGGTTCAAGTAATATGCACTCAGTAGTCGAACTAGAAATGTTTTTACCATATGCTTGCTTGAAAATCAAATTTCCACCACTATAGAATGAGATGACACACCAATCAAGAGGTCTTTACAAGGTTGTAATTGGGATAGGTTAAGGGTATGGAAAAGGTCAGATATGTTGATTATAATCGAGAATCGAGTTGATAAGTTACCAAACTAGAAAAAATCAAATGCTAAATTAAAAAATTTACATCAACAAGAAATAAAAAATAAAAATGAGCTTTTCAATAGGATATTAAACTAATGATTCAAACTCAATAAAAAAAATTGTATATTTTTTCATTTTTAAATTTTTTTGTAAACAAGAACTCAGCAAAAAAATTGATGAAATATAGTTAGAAAACAAACTAAATCAAATCTCAATAAAAAAGGAGTCAATAAAAAAGATAATTTTACAACATTGATGTGGGTTATGGGTTAACATTAACGGGTGATCGAAAAATGTGTTAGGATCAACGGGGTTTACTAAGGGTTAATATAATAGGTAAGCTGATTAAATGTTAGGTGGGTTAAATCTTAAGTGCCTCTATCATCTCAGTATATCAAACCAATAAAGTGGTCTCGACATGCATTGTAACACCCCAAACCCGGCCTAGACATTATGGCCAAATCTAGTGATGTCACAAGGAATGAGATTTGAAAATCGTGTTGACTTGGTAAACCATCAATATTTTAAATTTACTGAAACAACAGATTAATCAGTTTCCTTACCAAAACTTATTACAACGAAAGCCCTAATCATTATAGTTTGAAATCGTAGTCGTGTTTTTAGGAAAACTTTTGTTTGCTTAAACTATTGTTTTAATAAAACGATTTTACCAAACAATCAAATTTTTAAACAATACAAAAATAAATAGTTGAAAACCTAACAGTCCAGAGAGTCCCAAAATTTAAAAACTCTCAAATAAATCTCCAGAAATTAAAATAAACCATAAATGCTAAGTTTAAAAGTTTTACGGTTGAGTGGCCACCGCTAAGTCTCCACCGCACCGATCCGCCTAAGTTTGTGGATTACCTGACAGAATAGACAAACAGATGTGAGTTTACAAAAACTTAGTGTGTATCCCAACAGAAATAAGCATGCAATACAAACAGAATCATATGCTCAGTCAGATACATATACAAATTCGGGCTCAGACCTATTTTAGATACAAATACAGTAAACAGAGTCAGATAACCAAAATCCTACCCCATCCTCTACACACCCATCTCCGACCATCCCAACAAACCATGTGGGGTTAAAAACACCCACCCATCCCTACACACCATGTTGTGCCATTATGACACGTATCAAACATAATGCAGCCAAGCTGCTAGATAATAGGCGATGATCGTCGTACAGAATACTTCCTCCATCAATACAAGCCCACCCCACAATCATATATAGAACAGATACAAAATAACATACTAGACATGCTCAACATGTTATGTACATATATCAGAATAACGGATATGCATGGCATTATCATACTCAAAATAGATTATTAGTCTATCAGATCTACAGTTTTGGGGCTTGATTAGCCCTTACTGACCCTACGGTAAGCCCATAGTCGATTAGGACGACCCGTACGACCCTAGGAGAAATTTTAGAAATTTGGGCTCACATGCCCGTGTGGGCTCACAAGCCCGTGTTGCCCACACGCCCAGATTAGCCTTGCCCGTGTGGCCAACACGGCCTGGCCCCAAATCCCACACACCCGTGTGGAATACTTGTGTGGGTCCACACGCCCAACTTGGCCAAGCCCATTAGCCTACACGGCTACCCTTGAGCCACTATATGGCTGTGTGCTGCGCATTGCCATGCTTTCGTCGACCACACAACCATGTTCTCGCACATGGCCTACCACACGGGTGACTACACGCCTGTGTGGCGTCAACAAAATAGTTTTTTGGCTTTTGCCAAAACCTCATTTTTTACGTTTCGGGTACACATCTGGTATCGATTTAATGCGAAAACTATCCCGAGCCTTATAAACCTAAAAGTCGACATATCAGTGCTCAAAATTAGTCCTAAAACACGATTAAATTGAAAACTCAAAGCAACGATAACTCAAATCAAACGTCTATCACTTCCCCTAACACTCCGAACCTTTCGACTATGATTCTGCAAGAGGAGAGTCCTGTTCTTCGCGATTCGTTGCTACCAAAACCTAGAAATTAGACTAACGAGAACGAAACATCAACTTTAGAACGGCACTAAACGAGAATCCCTCTCGTAACTCAAGCAAAAACTTACCACCACTTACCACAATATACGAAATCCAAGAGCCAAAAGTACCAAGAATAATGGAAAGACAAAAAAATAGGAAAATGAGAAAAGAGAATTGATAGAATGGTGGAGATAGAAGTTGAAGTCAAATTTTGGAAGAATTTTGGGGAAATTAAAAAAATGAAAATAAAAAAATAATAAAAAAATAAAAATTATCCCAAAATCCCCAAATTACTCCTAACTAACCCATTAAAACCAACCTCTCAGAAGCTAACTCCATCAAGACTCTATCAAGAAACTGAGCAAAAATAATACCCATGCTCGCGTAGGGATTCGAACACAGGACATCCAACACACCAACACCCTTACCACTCGAACCAGCAGGCTAATTCTGATATGGATTTACAGATAATTTAATATAAGCCCACCGAACAAGAGTAAGACTTGGATTAAAAATAACAAAATTTACCAAGGTGAGACTTGAATCCAAGACCTCACACACACACCCAGAACACTTAACCACTAATGCAGATACACATTTGTGTCAGATATTTATAGAAACAAAAACAAAATGTCAGGGCGTTACATGCATAGTCGAAGCAAGTTCTAGAACCACAAATCAAGTCGACATACTCACAACCAAAAATAAAATGAGCACGAAATGAACAGATGCTCTATAGCTCAAAAGCTCACAAAAAATATGATTTTGATGTCAAACTTGCAAATTTAAAATTTCAAAATAATTCTTCAGTTTAGGGAGACAACCTAAAACAATAATTTCTGAAAAATGACTTATCATGCTTGACTCTTTTGTGTCTTAAATTATAAATCAAACAATGCACAAAAATCCACAAATTATTCCAAAAACAAAATCAATATAAACACTAAATTAAAAAAGATTAACTTCATTGATAGGTGTGAGAAAATTACTTAAACATAAACAATAATTCAAGAATTTTATTGCACAAACATATAAACAATCTCCCCACACTTAAGGTTTACATTGTCCTCAATGTACAAATAGATATAAATAGAATAAGCAAAATATCATAAGAGAAGGAGAGAACTGAAACTTCCCTGGATTTGGATGAATTCGTCGGAATAGTAAAAATCAGAATTGTAGGAAATTCTAAATGAAGTTCAGGTTTTCAAGCAAACTAATAAGAAAATAGATGTATAAGTGGTTTTGAAAAATAAGGTATTGGGACTTCGATATTGTAAATTGAGCCCGTAAATATTTTTATTAAAAATTTACGGAGTTGCTATATAGGTGTATTGAAGTTCGATCCAAAAATTTTAGTGAATTGATAGTTAATTAAGGTAAAAGGATTAAATTGTAAAAGAGGTAAAAGTTAATTGCTATAAATTTAAAATACTAAAGGGACCAAAATGGTGATTAAAACATGGTTAAAAAGTCCAAGCGGTGGAGGATATGATTAATCCAATAGCTTTTGGGCTATTTGCCTATTAAGTCCTAATTAGTTTAAGGTTTAATTGAAGATGTGCGAAAGTTAATTTCTATTAGTTTAAAGGTGTTAAATAGTTAATTTAATAAAGGAATAAGGGTTTATGTGGTAATTATACCATAATTAAATGGAAAAATTTATAATAATTTTTTTAGTTAAAATATATGTTATAATTTAAATAATAGTTAAAAGAAAAGTTAAGTTAAAATGAATAAATAAAAGAAATATCATTTTATTTCTTATGTTATTCTTCCCCCAAATTGAATCCACCATTTTTAAGACAAGGGAGGTTCAACCAAGCTCTACTCTTCGTGCATGATATGTTTTTAAGTCTCGTTTTTAATGATTTTTATGTTTTTATCAGCGTATTAGCTTGATCTAGCTAACTCAAGACTAATTTGTAAAACTAATAAATGTTGTGGATTTTTCCATTGATGAGTTTGGTATATGTTTGAAAGTTAATGATAGATTATTAAATTTGATTGTTAAATAGGACTATTTTGTAAAGTAGTTTTTAATAATTTTAACGTGTAACGATTAAAATGTAAAAGTAGTAAAATTACATGGACTTGTTGTGAAATAACAATAATTATGGACTTTAGTAAGGTCCTAAACAATACGGCTAAACTTTATTTTGGTTGAAAATGGTTTAATAGCAAGTTTTGGACTTAGGGACTAAATTGCATAAAGGGTAAAATATTGGGGCAATTTTGTAAAATACTTAAAAGGTCTTATTTGCATAAATTAGTTAAATTTTCTATTGGAATTAGTTAATTGAATGGAATTACTATTTTAGATCAAGAAACAAATCAATCAGATTCGAATCGCGAAAAAGATAAGGTAACAGATTGATCGTTGTCTCGACTTTGGTTAGGTAATATTGTTCGGTTTAATTTAATACAATTGTGATACATATCATATGAAAAACTTATTTTTTAAAATTTTAGTTTAACATATCCACTATTAAGGAAATGAGAATTGGAATTATGAATTATACATAACACCGATTAGTAATGTGATCTCCTGTGCCTGATAAACGTAGGATAGAGTACGATTGGCATGCCAATGGGTTATAGTGCGCGTTGTATAGGATTGGTATGAGATGAGATGATGATTAATGTATATTTCTTGTTCACTGAATATATCGAAGTCCATCATTTGTTGCGGACTATCATGTTATATTCATAGTGTTTTCTGGCATGTTATCAGGGGTGGATGTAAAGCCTTCGAGCTTGACACATGGTTTCGAGGAGTGTTATTGGTTGAATTGCTTGTTTGAGTGTTTGACATGTTTCGGATGGATAACCATGTACTCATATCCTTATTTCATTTATTAGGTGAAGTTCTAGTGAAAACCGATTGTTATTGAACTGTACAAAGCTTGATTTTGCATTCTTGATAGTATAGTGATTGAATAATAAATGATCTCATTCTTTTTTAGTATTGACTCACCAGTTGTGAACTGTGGTTGACAGGAAACTCTGTGTAATAAACTTGTTATTTGAATTATTATGTTTAATTCAGTAAGCTTTATCGTTTAAATATTCAAACTTATTAAGCTTTATAAAAGCTTACTCGTGTTATTTGTCTTGTTTTCTTGTAGATAGTGTTTTTTGTAGAAAATCAAGCGATCGGATCAACTTGAAGAAATCACACTATCCGAGGATCTTTTGGTAGTTTTTTTAATGCAAACTTTGGCTTATATGTCATGTAGTAGGAGAATTTAAGTATGTTTTGTGATGGCTCATAATACTCATGTTGTAAAGCTTGATGTGCATATAACCTTGTTATACTATATACCCATTTGATATATGCATGTATGATACGAAGTTAGGGCACAAGTGAATATGGTTGAGTGAGCATAAAATGGTAGACTTGATATAAGCTAATGTATGCCAGTTAGGAGTATGTATTTTGTAACTTGAAAGTCTAGTTATGGTAATGTAATGTTTAAGTATTTGAATTGTAGTATCATTGATGGCACATTGGTTAGGCACAAAGGTTGGTTGTTTTAGCATGATTTGAGTGTATTTGAATGCATTTTGAAGGTTTGTAAACATGTGTTTGGGGTATGTTTTGTTACTTAAGTAAAGGGGATTGAAATTGGCTTGATTTGGGGCAAATTTTGGTGCACACGGCCTGGGACACAGGTTGTCACACGGTCGTCTGCCATACACAGTCACACATGGCCATGTTTCCTTATTTGTCTAGGTGCAGGGTACATACGGTCTGGTACACGGGCTACGACACGATCGTGTGATTCAATTCAGTAAGTTACACGAGCGGACATACGGGCTAGGACACGACCGTCTGATCCAATTCAGTAAGCTGCACAGGCATATGGGGTGGCCACACAACCATGTTTTGAGCCGCACGATCTGTGCTCTGTCACACGGCCTGGACACACGACTGTGTGATCCCTGTTTTGAAAATTTATGAATTTTTTCTAAACTTTTTGATATGTATCGAATTGCTCCCTATTTGCTTCTAAACTATTTTTAAGGCCTCGTAGACTCGATTTAAGCTCCATAAGTGTATATGTTGCATTGATTTAAATGAATTATAATTTTTGTTATTAAATCTGTATATTTAATTCTATCTAATGTTAAATATTTTGAATTGTACCATTATACTCTGTAACCCTAATTTGGTGACGGAGACAGGTTAGGGGTGTTATACTCTCGTTATCAATATCGCCACGAAAATAAAGTTTGAGTCCATGACCATTTACCTTAAATGTGTTGTATTCAGGATGTGTTACCTCAATGGTTCCGTATGGGAATACGTTCTGTACCAGAAATGGGTTCGACCCTATTGACTTAAGCTTTGTATGGAACATTCATGGACCTGACTTTTCTAGTAGCACTTTGTCTCCAACTTTGAATTGATTTGTCCTCTTTACATGTGCACCATGGCTTTGCTTTGTTGTTTCTTTGAACATTCTCGATTTCTCATAATCCTTTGGTCGCCATTCATCTAATTCATCAAGCTGCACCATTCATTCTCCACTCGTCCTTTGATTTCTATCACCTTGAACAGGATACGATTCTAACATGTCTTTGTGAGTGATTTTCTACAAAGAACGTTGAGCCACATGATTACTAACATTAACATAATAACTAGTATCATCTCGCTCACTAGAAGCTCTCACAAAATCACATGCTTGAAGAGTAGCATTTTCATTAGTTACCCTAAGCAAAAGTTCACCATTATCTATATCAAGAACAATTCTAACAATGGTTAAAAAGGGTCGACCTAAGATAATAGGTACCTTAATATCCCTATCCATGTCCAATATAACGAAATCAGTAGGGAATATATATTTATCTACTTTAACAAGTACATCCTCAACAATACCTTTAGGATAATTAATTGATTTGTTAGGTAATTGAATACTCATCCTAGTGGGTTTTGGTTCCCCAAGACTAAGTTGTTTGAACAATTTATAAGATATTAAATTTATACTAGCACCTAAATCAGCCAATGTTTTTTTCTACATTTAAGCTACCAATAAAATAAAGAATAGTAAAACTCCATGAACCTTTAAGCTTGGTGGGTAGTTTGTTTTGGAGAATGGCTGAACAATCCTCATTAAGCTCCATAGGTAACAAGTCATCTAACTTCCTTTTATATGTTAGCAACACCTTTTAAAATTTTGTATACTATGGCATCTGCGAAAGGGCTTCAACAAAAGGTAAGTTAATATGCAATTTTTTCAAAAGTTCAAGAAATTTACCATATTGTTTGTCCATGCGGTCTTTTTTCACTACCGCCAGATATGGAATTTGTAGTTTATATTGTCTGACCACTAGCTTATGCTCTTTCTTGCTTTCCTCAACCTTATCATTTTTCTTAACAGCTTCTAAATTCAGCTTCTTTTCAGGCATGACTAACCCTTCCACTCTTCAAACATTGATTGTGTGGACTTGCTTCTTTGGGTTGGTTTTAGTTTTACTAGGTAAGATACCTTGTTGTCTCTTCGAAACCAGTTTAGCAAGCTGTCCCACTGGATTTTCAAGCCCTTGAATCGATGCTTGCTGATTTTTCAGAGTTGTCTTAGTGTTCTGAAATCTAGTTTCAGACAACAAAATAAATTTAGCTACATCTTCTCAAGGTTTGGTTTCTTCTCTTGCTAATAAGGTTGCTAAAAACTCAGAGGAGGTTGTGACCTTTGATTTCCTTGACCATCAGAAGAAATTTTGGATGATTCCTTTTGTACCAGCCCAATTTTGGGTCCAGTCAAAACAGTGGTTTCGGGACCACAAATTCAACGCGGTAAAATTCATTTTTATTATATTTTTATGGTCTATGGTTATATAGAATGATTTCGTAAAAATTTCGTTCGAAAATTTTGACGTTTGGGCACTCAATTTAGTCAAAAAGGACTAAATTGCAAAAAGTGAAAAACTTGAATTCTATATGTTAAAGGTGTCTAATTACTATGAGATTTTAAATTAGAGGTCCTTAAATGGTAATTAGATCATTGGTTAAGTTGGTGGGCAAAAATGGACATGGTTTGGTATGTTTCTAAAGTTTTTCATTAAGGGTATTTTAGTAATTTATAATTAAAATGAATTAAAAAGCCAAAATAAAGACAAATTTGTCCATCTTCTTCTTCCTTGGCTGAATTTTACATGGAGAAGACATGGGTAGGGGTTTTCAAGCTTTCAAGCTCGATTGTAAGTCCGTTCTAGCCCCGTTTTTAATGATTTTTATGTTTTTGAAATTCTTGTAACATGATCTATCTATTCCTACCAACAATTTGAAGAGATGCCAGAGTCTAAAATTTTACCCATGTTGAACATGTATATATTTTGATGATTGATGGAGGAAAATGCATGTTTGTTGTTTGATAAACGACTTTTGCTAAGTGATTTTCGGTAAAAATGCCTAAAAAGACTTGTTTGTAAAAGTTGTAAAATGAGTAGTAAAAGTGTGAATAAATGAAAAATGTGGGCTGTTATGAGCATGATATAGGTTAGGCTAAGCTTGGGTGTAATGAAATTTAATGAAAATCATTTTACGAGCCTAGGGACTAAATTATAAAATGTCAAAAGTTTAGGGCCAAAAATGTAATTTTTCCATAATATGACTTTTGGGCTAAAATGAATAATGTATTGATTAAATGATATGAATGTGATATTATAGATCAAGAAAAATGAGGTTCGGACCTAAAACTGGGGAAAAATGAGTATTTGATGATTTAGACCTTTTTGCCGTTTTTATGCCGAGGTAAGTTCGTATGTAAATAATGCAATGTTATATTTGTATTTTAATGTTTTGATATTGTATGAAATATATGATTGATTCTATGAGTATATTCGACGAAGCTACGACAAAAGAGAAATCCCGGTTGTACCTTAGGAATAGATTAGGATACAAGTGACATGTCACTAGGAACCCATGTAATTATGTGATTTATATGTCCTGGTGTCTTTGGTCTCAGACGCCTACCTACCGGTATTGGATATCTTGGTATATGTTGCAGATACCTAACAGCTTGTATAGCAGCACCGCGTAGCTACATCTCAATTGACAGCTTGTGTGAGCAGGCTCAAGGATAGCTCGAGAGTGAGCTTATATGTTGTATGAGATTTGTGGTAGCATTGGTTACATATGTGACAATTATGTGCAAATATTTCCGTGTATTCGATAGTATTCCAAGTGGTTCAATGGGTATGTCAAAGACAAGAAAGTATGTACGAAAATCTCAAAGGAAATAAATTCGGTATATGGTAAACCATTGGTAAGAATGTGATTGAGTATTCTATGTACATGAAATTGTGAGTTCACGATTTCCACAGTGATGTTTTTGTGAAAACCTTGTGATTATTGGTCAGTTCTTGTGATGTATGACATACATGGTAAATTCGGGTGACGATTATGTGTTTGGCTCTAGGGCTAAATTGAGTTATGATATAGCATGATTCTTTCACACAAATTGTGATTTATCGGATATGAGAAAAAGGAAAGATTGGCATAATTTCCTATTAAAATGGTTATGGAAGTAAGGGAAGATAAGAGTTTCAGCATTGAAAGATATTAAGACATATGCTAAAAAACATGAGGACACATAATTAATGTGCATGTTTACTATGAGGTTTGAAATGATTTGTTGAATTGCTGTAATATGTTACAAAGGAGAGATTATGATTATTAGGCTGATGCCAAGATATGTTAAAATTATGCTTATAAGGTTATAGATTAAACATTATGACTGAATAAAAATTATAACTGTGAGATTCATAATAATTTGTATTATCTTGTGTTTAAATTGTTGAACTTGATAAAAGATTTATAAGAGTAGCTTATTATTTTCGTACGGACTTACTAAGCTATATAGCTTACTCCCCTTATTTTTCCATATCTTATAGGGTTATTAAGCTAGCTCGGATTGGAGTTCGCCGGAGATCCTATCACACTATCAAGCTATCATTTTGGGTATAAATGAATTCAAGCATTTTAAGTCTATGACATGTATAGGGACTAGGTCAATTTGTTATGTGTGTCATTATTAATTTGGTCATATGTATTAAATTGTAATTGCTAATGCTTCATCTTATATATAGCCATGAATGATGGCTTATGTTGATCATAATTTTATTCATATGTTAATGCCCTCTTGTGAATGTGAAATTAGTATGTTTTTATCGGGCTAAGTATGATGTTTTAAACATGATAAATGATGGTATAAGAATGACATGTTATTGTCTTGTTTGTGGTTGTTTGGTTGTATTTACATGCTTGAATTTGTGCCATGAGATGTTGTGTAGATGTGTGCAAGTGTGGGTGGCAAAATGGCTTGGTAAATAGCCTTGTTTTTGTCCATACAGGTGTACACATAGGCGTGTGTCTAGGCCGTGTGTGACACACGGTCTGCCCCACGGGCATGTGTTCCGGCCGTGTGTCCCCTACACCTTAAATTTTGAAAAACAGAATGTCCAAAATTGAGCACACGGGCAGAGACAGGGGTATGTGTCTCAGCCGTGTGTGCTACACAGCCTAGCACACGGGCGTGTGGCACCATCGAGTGGCACAAGTTAGAGAGCACCATAATTTCGAACACGGCCTACAGCACGGGTGTTTCCCTTGGACCACACGGGCGTGTGAGCCCTATAACATGGAAATTTTTCTAAGTTTTGTAAAAATTTCTAAAGTTCTCAGTTTAGTCCCGAACCACCTCCAAAGCATGTTTTGAGCCTCGTAGGCTTGTTTAAGGGACTTTATGATTGAATACGGGTGGATTTAATTTGGACACAAATTTATGACTCGAAATTATGTGATTGCTTGTGATGTGAGTCCGGTAATGCCTCGTACCCTATTTCGGCGTCGAATACAGGTAATGGGTGTTACATTTAGTTGTATTAGAGCTACAGTATAGTCGATTCTCGGACTAACGTAGCATATGTGAGTCTAGCTATACATTCCATATTACTACCTGTGATAGTGTGATATCTCCCGACTCTGATGAAATTATTTTGTTGAGGTAGAGATGCTTTCCAATCGAGCTATTTTTGAAAATGCTGAAAGTGATACTAAGATATTTGAAAATGTTTTTGTGATGAGTCGAAACTTGGAAAGGTATGAATAAGAGTTCACGATATGTATGTGATGATGTACAAAATGAAATAACTGTAAGTTGAGAAATATGGATAAAATGTCATTGTTCCGGTTGATCGTTATATTTCGATGGATTATGGTGATTTTATGAAACAGATGAAATGTTTTAAATGTTGCAAAAAGGATTTAGCCCGAAAGGGTAATCCTGAATTAAGCCCTCTCGAGCATAAGTTATGAAATGGATTTAGCCCGGACGGGTAATCCAGAGTAAGCCCTTTAGAACATACGTTATTGAAAGGATTTAGCCTAGACTGGCAATCCTGTTATATCATATGTGGCTTGAGAGAGTGTGCTCTATGAATATGTGACAAAAGGGCACTTTTGAAAATGAATTGACGGATGATTGACATGCATACCTTGAGTATACTACCCGAGTATCCAACGAAATTACAATAGTTCAATAGGAATTATTTTTGAAATATGAAAAGGTGAAATTAAATGAAAGTTTATATTGTGATAAGCTCATCCATGTTTGTTTGGCATTCATATGATGTTATGTGCATAACTTGTTTAATTAAGTGAATGAGATAAGTGAACTTACTCAAAATTTATGGAATGTGTGTTTGAGTGCACTTTTTGAACAAAGATAATTGGAAAGTTCGTGTAACATAAATATGTATGTTAATTAGCTTGAATTGAATTAGATGATTGTGAAGATATTATGTTGACAATGAATGCTAAGTTATATGTGTGTATTTATGAGAGTCGAGTTAGAGGCTTTACGACCTTACTCCCTTACCAATATGGTATTTTATAACAAAGTATCACGATAAGTTGAATGAGCTCACAAGTAAGATACTAAAGAGTTTAGCAGGGGAATGACTAATAATGTGGTCAGAGTTAAGAAGAGTTTAGCAAGTGAATACAGTTCTGGAAAAGATGTCAGGTTATTCTAAAGATCATACGAATTTCACGATGTCACGGTTAAAGAAAAAGTTAATCTCGGCTAATCGACTCATTCAGGGATGATGTCTAAAGTATGTGATTACTATAATTTATTCTGGATTGATTTTCGTTAGTGAATGGAATAATACGAGATTAGTGATGATAGACTTAGTCAGAGAAATGATATTTGGATAGTAAAGATGTCTGAGTGTAATAGTTGTAATTAAATAGATTATGATGATCCCTCCTGGGTATTTAATTTATTCATTTATCCTTAGAGATAAATGTAATTGTTCGTTTTTTGATGAAATTCTTATCGTATGAGAATGGTAGCTGCTTATAATGTTAGATGAGAGCACTGTTGATCTGGTTGGTTGATGAGTAGCATTTCTTATCTCTCTCTGTGGGATTCTATTCTATTACGTTTGAAATAAAAGTTGTTGGTGAAAATTTATGTGATGATATTCTTCTGTTTCTACTGGATGTTGTTTTGTTTCGTATATATATTTAGAAAATATATTATCTTTGTTACAATTGATTCTAGAGCGTATAATCATTGTTTTTCTTTTGGTTTTATCTAAGGAATCATCAAGATCTTTATTATTTTCTTATGAGTTATGTTCATGGACTTCCGGTGTGGTATCGTATCTTGGATTTCTTTATCTCAATTTTCTTATCATCCTTATTTCGTAAATTATAAATCATGGGTCATCTTTAAAGTGTGTTCTTTGGCTTGTGATAACTATGTCTATTATGGTTGTATTTCTGGTTCGATTATGGGAACGTGGTGATTCTGGTTTCAGGATTTCTCTAATTTTCATGAAAGGAATTGACATTGGCAAAGGTATAGATAGTGGAAGCTCAAGCTCAAATTGTATGATGGTTTTCTTTTCTCAGGTAAGTTTGATCAAGGTCAATGAGTTCAATTAGGATATTTTGTTTCAATGATCTAGTGCAATTGTAAAGATCTTTGACTAGCATGTGAGGAAATTTTGAAAGATTATATGTTTGAGTTGTTTTAACAGCATGAAGAACGGAGTAATTTGATATGATATTATTTGATAGTTGAGATCAACTCAGTTATTTTTATCTGAGTGAGCTGGTCAGTTGAAAGGTAATTTGAGTTATATGCATTTAATTTTATCCTCAGGTAAGAAAAAAAAAATCTTGTACATTCATGGGTGAATAGACGGTCAATTTGAAGGAAGAAATCATATTCTAGAAAGTATGATACGAAGATATACTTATTAAATTTGTTCTAATTGAATGATATCATTATGAGTTAAAGCTGTTCCAATTGATAAAGTTATCACTTTTGTGAAAGTTTGAATGGTCTGTTGTATGTTAGTAAAGTTGAAAACTGATGAAGGTGTTATTAACTGAAACACTGGTTCTGGGTTTTGTTTGAATTGAGTAAAGAATTCATAATTTTTTAGTTATGTACTATCGAACGATTGGAGTGTGTTTTAATATAAGAATATAAAGTGATAGTTTATGCTTTCAGACGGTTAAAGTCACATGGAAGGAACTGTCTGACGGGTGATTTAGAGTCGGCCACTTTTATGTCTGTGTTAAGAATTTGATGACATCGATTGTCCCACGAAAAATGTCATATGTTTCCTGATTCCAAGAGTTTAAAGTATCTAATGTCACAGAAGGATCTAAATTTAAAACAACATAGATGGCTTGAACTATTGAAAGATTGTGAGTAGTTATCGATTAACCTTTGGGAAAGCAGATATAGTTGCAAATGCTTGAATGGATAACCTTTGATTATTTTGTGAGTAATGGATACATGATTAATCTTAATTGATGACGGTTTGAATCTAGGTAAATTAGAAGCTAAAGCGATGTTTCCTTCGCAAAATTGAGAACCTCAAGAATGTGACAATGAGTGGTAAACTAAACGAGTATAGTGTGAGATGACTTTTGATCAGAACCATCCATATGCTGACCCAAATCAGCATTTTAGTTGAATAAATATGCTTGCAAAGAAGCCCTTGAAGAACTTTCAACCTTGCATTCAAGCCCCTCCAAAAAATATGGCTTTATGGATTTGCCCCAGGCTATTTTTAGCAAAGTTGAATCTCTCAACTTTGCCATGTGTGTGGCCGGGCAAGGGGGGTCTCTTTTGCTGATGGAATTTGCTATTTTTAGCAGCCACAATCAGCTATAAAAGCCACCCCTTGCTGATCATTCAACTCATCCCTCACACTCTTATTCTCTCTTCTTCTCTCTCACTTTCTCTCAACTTTTCCTTTCCATTTCCCCTTTTGTTCAAGTACCGATTTCTTCTCTTGGGAAAGAGGTCCTCATCAGCCATTGTTGAGCAGCAATTAAAGTGTTCATAATCCACCTTGATAGCCGAGGACAATGGAGAACGAAGAACAGAGCAATCAGTCAAGCCACGGAGAAACACCAAATTTGCTTCTTGTTCCATATCTCTTTAAATTTCGTTGTTGTTTTGACAAACGTGTTTATGAATATTTATGCTATTGAAATGGTTATTTTAATAAATTTATCTTGAATTTAATCCGTGTTGGGTTGATTATATTTTGCCTGCTTGAATTATCAAATTGTGTTTGTGCTGTTATAGGCCTCGGTAAGATGCTTGATTAAGTAAAATCATGCCTAAGTTATTCTTGCAATATTAATTGTTAGACAACTAATGAATTAATTATTAAATCATATTGAAATTTTAATTAATTGACACAATACTTAATCAGTACATGTTTATTCTTCTAAGGTAGCTGAAGTTTAAATTAGCATTGTATTCGGCGATACATATGCCTTGCATAACTTGCAAAATTATTGTGATTAAACTGTTTCAGGGTAAAAATACTCTGTTACCTCACTTGATCTTTTATATACTTGTGAAGATTGATTAATCGCTTGGATTGACATTGAAAAATGTTCAAGAGATTGATTAATTTAATAAGTATGTATGAGCAGTAGTTAGCAAATTATCGAGTTGCCGTGAATTTGTTAGTAGCAGTATAAACATAAGTTTAATAATTCTATGTTAAAGGAATGTAATTAATCCAACACAATTATATCATCTTGATTAAACCTTATTTGAAATTGTGCATTAGAACCTTTTTATTTTTAATTTTTTTACTTAGTTTTTAAACCTTAGTTTTTAATCATCTTTAAACCAAAATATTTTCCATCACCAAAGTGTTTTAAAATCAATTTCATAAATATTCCTTTTTACAGTCCTCGTGGGTACGATAACTCGACATTTACTTATCACTTTATTACTTGTTGCGATTGTGTACACTTGCACATTTTCGCCGTTCCAATAATTCAGAGCTTATGTAAAAAATTTTGTACGAAGCTCAGTAGTAGCTCGTTTGTTCATTCAGGGAGTAATAAAATGTACAGTTATTTGAAATAGATTTTCTGGTGATCGGGTATGTAACATGATAGATTAGTTGAGTTATATGTTTCAGAAACTATCCGATCAAAAATTGTACAGAAAGTAAAAGTGATTCGTGGCAGTTTAGAATCCACTTCAGATTTTCAGAAAACGTATGTAAATTTGAAACATGAGGATATGAAATTTCTGTTCAGCGATAGCATGCTTTCGAAAGTATTGCCTTGGAAAACGATTCAAAATATGTTT
The DNA here is from genome assembly GCA_025506655.1 of Gossypium rotundifolium. Lineage (NCBI taxonomy): Eukaryota > Viridiplantae > Streptophyta > Magnoliopsida > Malvales > Malvaceae > Gossypium > Gossypium rotundifolium. The sequence continues at coordinate 156,378,999 of CP106722.1, read as the reverse complement.
TGTGTATATATGTTACGATGGTAAGCCTGAGAGAGTAATTCAGATCTTTGACGATATGCTCCGACATTGTGTTTCAGAGTTCAAAGATGATTGGAAAAAGATATACGAGGTGGAATTGATTTGTGATTCTGAGGAAAAGGGTGGAAATGATTCATGAAAGTTGAAAACAACTTCAGACTGACATAAGTAGTATACAGATTTGAAAATTTAAGATATTGGATTCCAGATCAATGACAGAGTGCTTCTGGAAGTATTGTTCTCGAAGACGACTCTTCGATGAGGTAGAGGAAACTACGAGAACGTTACCCTAATCTTTTTTCTGGTAAGAATTTTGGGGACAAAAATCCCTAAAGGGAGGAGAGTTGTAATAGCCCGATTTTGGGTCTAGTCGAAACAGTGGTTTCGAGACCACAAATCTGACGCAGTAAAATTCATTTTTATTATATTTTTATGTTCTACAATTTTATGAAATGATTTTGTAAAAATTTTGTTTAAAAATTTTGACGTTTGGGAACTCAATTTAGTCAAAAGGACTAAATAACAAAAAGTGAAAAACTTGAATTCTATATGTTAAAGGTGTCTAATTGCTATGAGATTTTAAATTAGAGGTCCTTAAATGGTAATCAGACCATTGGTTAAGTTGGTGGACAAAAATGGACATGGTTTGGTATGTTTCTAAAGTTTTTCATTAAGGGTATTTTAGTCATTTGTAATTAAAATGAAATAAAAAGCCAAAATAAAGACAAATTTGTCCATCTTCTTCTTCCTTGGCTGAATTTTACATGGAGAAGACATGGCTAGGGGTTTTCAAGCTTTCAAGCTCGATTGTAAGTCCGTTCTAGCCCCGCTTTTAATGATTTTTATATTTTTGAAATTCTTGTAACATGATCTATCTATTCCTACCACCAATTTGAAGAGATGCCAGAGTCTAAAATTTTACCCATGTTGAACATGTATATATTTTGATGTTTGATGGTAGAAAATGCATGTTTGTTGTTTGGTAAACGACTTTTGCTAAGTGATTTTCAGTAAAAATGCCTAAATGTAAAATGAGTAGTAAAAGTGTGAATAAATGAAAAATGTGGGCTGTTATGAGCATGATATAGGTTAGGCTAGGCTTGGGTGTAATGAAATTGAATGAAAATCATTTTACGAGCCTAGAGACTAAATTATAAAATGTCAAAAGTTTAGGGGCAAAAATGTAATTTTTCCATAATATGACTTTTGGATTGAAATGAATAATGTGTTGATTAAATGAGATGAATGTGATATTATAGATCAAGAAAAATGAGGTTCGGACCTAAAACTGGGGAAAAATGAGTATTTGATGATTTAGACCTTTTTACCGTTTTTATGCTGAGGTAAGTTCGTATGTAAATAATGAAATGTTATATTTGTATTTTAATGTTTTGATATTGTATGAAATATATGATTGATTCTATGAGTATATTCGACGAAGTTACGGTAAAAGAGAAATCCCGGTTGAACCTTAGGAATGGATTAGGATACAAGTGACATGTCACTAGGAACCCATGTAATTATGTGATTTATGTGTCTCGGGTGCTCGTCCTATACGTCCTACCGGGGGCTAGGTATACCAACATATGTTACGGATACCTGACAGCTTCTGTGAGTTCATTATTTCCACAGTGATGTTTTTGTGAAAACCTTGTGATTATTGGTCAATACTTGTGATATATGAAATTCATGATAAATTTGGTTGACGATTATGTGTTTGGATTTCGGGCTAAATTGAGTTATGATATAGCATGATTCATTCACACAAATTGTGATTTATCGGATATAAGAAAAAGGAAATATTGACATAATTTCCTATTAAAATGGTTATGGAAGTAATGGAAGATAAGAGTTTAGGCATTGAAAGATATTAAGACATATGCTCGAAAACATGAGTACACATAATTAATGTTCATGTTTACTATGAGGTTTGAAATGATTTGTTGAATTGTTGTAATATGTTACAAAGGAGAGATTATGGTTGTTAGGATGATGCCAAGATATGTTAAATTATGCTTATAAGTTGATAGAGTAAACATTATGACTGAAGAAAAATTATAACTGTGAGATTCATAGCAATTTGTATTATCTTGTGTTTAAATTTTTGAACTTGATAAAAGATTTATAAGAGTTGCTTATTATTTTTGTATGGACTTACTAAGCTATATAACTTACCCCTCTTATTTTCCCATATCTTATAGGGTTATTAAGCTAGCTTAGATTGGAGTTCCTATCACACTATCACACTATCAGGCTATCATTTTAGGTACAAATGAATTCAAGCATTTTAAGTCTATGAAATGTATAGGGACTAGGTCAATTTGTTATGTATGTCATTGTTAATTTGGCCATATGTATTAGATTGCAATGGCTAATACTTCATCTTATATATAGCCATGAATGATGGCTTATGTTGATCATAAGTTTATTCATATGTTAATGCCCTCTGGTGAATGTGAAATTAGTATATTTTTATTGGGCTAAGTATGATGTTTTAAGCATGATAAGTGATGGTATAAGAATGACATGTTATTGTCTTGTTTGTGGTTGTTTGGTTGTATTTACATGCTTGAATTTGTGCCATGAGATGTTGTGTAGATGTGTGCAAGTGTGGGTGGCAAAATGGCTTGGTAAATAGCCTTGTTTTTGTCCACACGGGTAGACACACGGGAGTTTGTTTAGGCCGTGTGTGACACACGGTCTGCCCCACGGGCATGTACTCTGACCGTGTGTCCCCTGCACCTTAATTTTGGGAAAACATAATGTCCAAAATTGAGCACACGAGTAGAGACACGGGCGTGTGTCTCATCCGTGTGTGCTACACAGCCTAGCACAAGGCGTGTGGCACCATCGTGTGGCACAAGTCAGGGAGCACCATAATTTCGAACATGGCCTGCAGCACGGGCTTGTCTAAGAGTCACACGGGTGTGTCCCTTGGACCACACAGGAGTGTGTGCCCTATAACATGGAAAATTTTCTAAGTTTTGTGATGTAACACCTCTTACCCGTATTCAACACCGGAACCGGGAACGAGGCATTACCAAACCTAACTTGCTCAAACATACAATATTGGACCATAAAATTTTGTTCCAACTTAAAACTTTTTCATTCATATACATAACATCCCTATTATGGGTCTACGAGACCCTAAACATACATACGAAATGATTCGGGACTAAGTCGGGAACTTTCACACTCCTAGAAAATTTTTGCTTAAAACAGGGCTACACGCCTGTGAAATGGATCATGCCCGTGTGGGCCGGTTGTGTGATCACACACACCCATGTTTCTAGCCCGTGTGGATTTTATTTTTCATTTCAAACCTGCAGGGGTATTCACACGGCCTGACACACGCCCGTGTCTATGGTCCTGTGTCCCTTACACGGCCTAGGCACGCCCGTGTCCTTTGTAACATCCTAAAATTTAGAATTTTATGTGTTGCTTTATTTCTTGTGTTAAGCTAGTTAAAAATATTAATTTCGTATGTTTAGGGGTTCTGAGAAGGTTCGGGGTTTATTTGGGGCTTAGTAAAAATTTTGTATTTAAGCCTATTAAAGAGAAATAGTAAGTGCCATCAAGGCTTATGGAATTAGGTGAGTAATTTTGTAGCATAAATGAGCATTTGGTAAAGAGGATGTGGCGCCACATGAAAGAATTTAAGGGATGGGGTTCAAATCCCATCAAGTGCAAAATTTTAACTATTTTTTTTGTGTTCTTTCCCTAAGTGTCGTCCAAGATGGTATATAAGGCAAAGTGGCTAAGGAAATAAGGCAAGTTTGAGGGTAATGAAAGAAATCAAAAGAAAAAGGCAAGATAAGGGAACATGTTGGCCTTTTTCATGGGTGATGTTTTGGAAAGTTTTGTTGGCCAAATTTTTGACCTTTTTGTCATGGTATGCACTGTTTTGATATAGGGAAAGGGTAGCCGAAATTTGCTTTAGTCATTTGGTAGAATTTTGGTGCTTGTTAGGAAAAAATTCCTTTTAGCATTAGTTTGTGTCATTTTCTTTTCTCCAAACTTCTTCTCTTCTCATTGCCGCAACTTCAAGACAATAGTGAGCATTTTCTCTTTTCTTTCTTGTCTTGCCCAAAAAACCTAACCATTGTGACCAATTGTTTCACCCATCTTCTCTTGAAAACCAAAACTAGCTGACCACATCTTCTCCACTTTTCTTTTCCTTTACTTTCACAAAATTCTTCAAGTCTTCTTTCTTATTCTCTAAACCATACTCTCATAACCAAAATTGTTCTTGTTCATTTTTCCTCCATAGCCGAACCTCTCAATCCACAATCACTCCTTCATAGTTTCTTTCTCATTTGGGTTGACACTCTTTTCTTCGATTAAATCAGTAAGTGAATTCTTTATTTTCATTTTTATTTTATTTTCATATTCTTTCTTTCTAGTCGAATAGGTACTTATCACTATTCGGTTGTAAATCTTGATCTTAACTGAAATGGTGTTATCTTCTACTCCTTCATATCTTAATCACCATCTTTTTTTTGGTAGTGTTCTAAGTGGGTGGCCGTGAATCTTTCTAGCCTTAATTCAAACGGTGGAAATCGGATCCAATATCGATAAGGTAAGGAGTTCATCATGGATTATTTGGAATTGTTCATTATTAGTTTAGTTGTTAATGGAATAATAGTTTGGACTAATCGACTATATGTTTTAGGGACTATATCGCTCGATCTATCCACTCGTTCATTAAAGGAAATAGTGGTAAGCCGACCCTTTTTCCTTAGTCAATCATTTCATATCAACGTATTATCGTTTTGACTAAGATTTTATTCAATGGAGGCAAGCAGTACCGAATCGAAAGGGAAAGCATTTGGAGATCACAAAAGGAGCGAATTTTTTATTCCTACTCCTAAATTCAAATGAAGGGCGATATCGACGGCACGAGATTTTCCACCGGGTTGTGGACCATCATCCGGAGAAAGTAAACAAATCGTGGTCGTTCACGATTCAAAGGGTAAACATTTTAGATCGTTGTTTTAGAGTTAGATTAAAAAAATCTTGTATGTCGATTAATCGAGTGTTATGATATCATAGGTGTCGACGATCAATAAGGCTTAGTACTTACCGTAATCATGTGTGTAATCTCACACCATAATTCCATATATTTATGATTCGGTAACATGTCGAATAAGTAGATTGTTATCATTATACGGTTAAATCTTAAAATTGGCATAAAACAGAAAATATGCTTAAAGTATACTATTTTGAAAGATTTGACAAAATCGGCATTAAGATTATTAAAATTACGAAAATGCCCTTATGGGCCGAATTACGAAAATGCCCTTATGGGCTGAATTACAGAAATGCCCCTAATGGGCCGTTATGTTAGAATGCCCTTATGGGCCGATTATTATTGTTTAAATGGGTCTAATCCCTGTAATAAATTACTTGATCAAGGGTTGCTATTTATATGCGAACATCCTATTATGTATGTTGCATTTTCATATATTACATGGGTTGGGAAAATGTTGAAGAGAAGAGTAGCTTGGTGGCATTGCCACAATAAACTGATTATGATAATGTATATACATGATATCGGTGGTTTAACCACAATAAAATATTATAAATGGCTAATTGCCTGCGTTTTGGTGTGTTGGCGGGGTGGGTTGACTTGATCCCCACAGGTGTGATGGTTGCTACGGGGGTGTGTTGGATGGGTTGGGTTGGGTTGCATACATTGCTTTTATATATATATATATATGCTATTTTTAATTGGGCTTAGGTTCAAGATATTGAAATTTGGGTTCAAGCCCAGCGGACAACGGTAAAGGGGATTATACACTGAGTTCTAGTAACTCACCCCGTTTCCTTAACCTTTGCAGGTAATGCTCAGTGACGTGGACTTGGGCCATGAATGACTCGGTGGGGGCCATACTTCAGAAATGGTTTTTTATTTTTGAACTTTAAATTTTATCGTTCTCTTTACTATTTTGATTTTTTTGTTGTAATAAGGCATCTGGAGTATTTTATTATTTGCTTTATGTTTGATATACTTATTACCTTGTTTAAATTGCTTTAAATGAAATTTTCTAAAACTTAAAAAATAATTTTTCCAAAATTGATTAACAAATGGATTTCATAATAATCTTTTACAAATATTTTAACTCAGAAATTTTTCTCAAAATATCAACAATGTTTTCCAAAGTCACGGTTTTAATAGATATCTAGTTCAAATTGTTGATTTATCAACAAATCTTCGAGGTTAGTAGTACTTTATCAAACATTTCAAATCAAACTTGTTTTCATTGATTATCACGAAAATAACACCAAATTTTAGTTCAAAGACAAAAAGGATGTTTTTCTCATGTGACATGTCAGATCTGGTCATAACGCATGGGCCGGGTTTGGGGTGTTACATTTAATGGTATCAGAGCCAGTTTCAAAACTCGAATGTGGTTTGTGTTCAAAAATGTTTTTCAAAGCTGTTTGAATTTTTAAAAAAAAAATGCATGTGTTAAAGGAAGTATGGCACCACGGGTATCCGGCACCAAGTCAAGTAAGTATATGTTATCATTTTATGATTATGATTATTGTGAAATGACTGTAGGAATACTCTAGAACTTTTAGTTTTAGGAGTTGAAACTATAGAGATTGAGACTATAGGATGCGTTTGCGAAAACGACTTTACTTCTTATACTTCATAAAATATCATTTAATAAACACTGAAATAGTATATTGATTCATAAGACTTTTAATCAGATTAAAACGAATTAGCAAATATGAGAGCTAGAGGACGTGGACGCGGTAGACGTGGACGTGGTAGAGGCTGAGGCACTAGAGTTGTATCTAAAGCATAGGGACATATGCCTAAAATGGACACACCTGCGTCACTTATGATCAAGGCAGGGTCATATGATCGTTTGAGAGAGGACGATGCTCTGTCCCAAGCAACGTTGCGAGTTTTGGAAAGGGTTGCTGGGGCAAGAATTGGGTCAGCAGCTCGAGGGTCTATATCGGTGCGACTCAGATCGAATGGAGCTGAGGTTTTTAGGGGTATCTCGGGTGTAGCCCCTAATGTAGCAGAGTACTGGCTTGAGTCCGTGGAGCAGATCATGGACGATTTGGATTGCACCGCTGAACAGAAGCTGAAAGGAGTGGTGTCCTTGCTGAGAGACGAGGCGTATCAGTGGTGGCTCACTGTTCGAGAAGGCACTCAGGACGATCGTATTACCTGGGATTTCTTTAAGACGACATTCCAGGGAAAGTATGTCTGGGCTAGCTATGTGGATGCCCGAAGGAAGGAATTCCTAAATCTGGTCCAAGGAGGTAAGACTATGATAGCTTACGAGGCAAAATTTCTACATCTGAGTCGGTATGCCCGGGGGATAGTGCCGACTGATTATGAATGCTGTGTGCGTTTTGAAGATGGATTGCGCAATGAATTGTGGGTACTGATAGCCCCACAGAAGGAGAGGAATTTTGCTACACTGGTGGAGAAAACCAAGATAGCTGAAGAGGCTAAACACTCGAAGCGGCAAAATCGAGACAAGGTTAGGGGCAGGAGCAAGAGAGACTCTAGGTACTCAGGTCTTGCTAGTGGTTTTCAAAAGAGGCCCAAGAATGAGGAGCCATCTCGAGCTAGAGTACCAGTTGCAACCAATCAGTTACAGCCATGTGCAGATTGAAAAATGACACCCAGGTGAATACTAGAGGAGAACCGGAGGTTGTTACAAATGTGGTTCCAAAGATCATCAGTTTAGAGATTGCCCTCAACAGACTGCTCAGACTCAAGGTGCTCGTAATGATGTTACGCAGCCGGTTAGAGGCACTCAGTAGCCACCGAGAGGCCGTGGGCCAGGTCGAGGTGGTAATGGCGTAAGACGAGGTCAGGATGCACCGGGTAGAGGTACCGGTAATAGGGGTAACGTGGAGGCGAGATAGCCAGGGTTGGTCTATGCGGTCAGACATCGAGAGGATGGCAATGCACCTGATGTAATAACCGGTACATTCTTCATATCTGATATACCTGTTACTGCTTTGATAGATATTGGATCCACCCATTCGTATATTGCTTGTGATGTGTTTGGAACCTTAAACATTAGATCTGAGATTACTGCTAGGGAAACAAATGTAATTAGTCCTCTAGGACAATCGGTGGTAGTAAATAAGTTGTTTAAGGATGTGCCCTTAGAAATTCAGGGGGAAGTATTTTTGGCGGATTTGATGGAACTGCCATTTGGCGAGTTCGATCTTATTTTGGGCATGGACTAGTTGGTTAAACACCGTGCGAACTTGGACTGTGCTGCAAAGCAGATGATACTAAGAACTTCGGAGGATAAGGAAGTGATGATGATAGGTGAAAGAAGAAACTATCTGTCTAATGTGGTATTTACTTTAAAGCCAGAAAAGTTGGTGCGAAAGGGGTGTGGAGCGTTCTTAGCCTTCATCAGTGCTTTGGATGCCAAGGAGTTGTCGGTGGAAAGTGTTAGAACGGTGAAAGAGTTTTTGGACGTTTTTCCCGAGGAGCTTCCAGGATTGCCTCCGGATCAGGAGGCAGAGTTTGGCATCGAGTTGTTGTCATGAACGGCTCCGGTGTTTTTTGCTCCTTATAGGATGGCGCCGAAAGAGTTAGCGGAGCTTAAGGCTCAAATTCACGAGTTGTTGGATCTCAGATTCATTCGACCGAGTGTGTCACCGTAGGGAGCGCTGGTCTTATTTGTTAAGAAGAAGGATGGGTCGATGCGTATATGCATCGATTATAAGCAATTGAATAAGTTGACGATCAAGAATAAGTATCTATTGCCGAGAATCGATGATTTTTTTGATCAACTGCTAGGAGTATCAATTTTCTCGAAAATAGATTTGAGATCGGGTTATCACCAGTTAAAGGTCAAGGAGGCGAATATTCATAAGACCACGTTTTGAACTCCTTATGGGCATTACGAGTTCTTGGTGATGCCGTTTGGGTTGACTAATGCACCAGCTGCATTTATGAACATGATGAACCGGGTCTTCCAACCCTATTTAGATCTGTTTGTGGTGGTGTTCATAGATGACATCTTGGTGTGCTCGAAGAATGAATAAGAGCATGATTCGCATCTGCGGGTAGTATTGCAGATATTGAGGGAGAAGCAATTGTTTGCCAAATTCAGTAAGTGTGAATTTTGGTTGAGGGAAGTGACCTTTTTGGGGCATGTTGTGTCTGCCGAAGGAAATAGAGTTGATCGCCGGAAGGTCGAGGCTGTATTGGACTGGAAACCACCGAAGTCAGTGGTAGAAATCTAAAGTTTTTAGGTTTGGCTGGATATTACAGGCGGTTCGTTGAGGGGTTCTCGTTGATTGCTGCACCCCTAACTAAGTTGTGACATAAGGGAGTACCGTTTGTATGGTCAGATAAGCAGCAAGAGAGCTTTGAGAAATTGAAGAAGATTCTGACAGAAGCGCCAGTACTGATTCAACCTAAGGCTGGAAAAGAGTTTATTGTTTATTGTGATGCATCACACACGGGTTTGGGATGTGTGTTAATGCAAGAAGGAAAAGTGGTGGCCTATACATCTCGTCAATTAAGGCCACACGAGGTAAACTATCCCACGCATGACTTGGAGTTAGCTGTAGTGGTGTTTGCTCTAAAGATTTGGAGAAACTATCTGTACGGTGAAAAATTGATTATTTATACGGATCATAAGAGTATGAAGTACCTCCTTACCCAGAAGGAGTTGAACTTAAGATAGCGGAGGTGGATAGAATTATTGAAAGATTATAACTTCTCAATCGAGTATCATTCCAGAAAGGCTAATGTAGTGGTAGATGCGTTGAGTCGTAAGGTGATATCGAACTTGAGAGCGATGTTCGCTCAGCTCAACCTTTATGAGGACGGTAGTCTATTAGCCGAACTTCAAGTGAAGCCTGTTTGGGTAAGCCAAATTAAGGAAAACCAGTTGATAGATGAAGTATTGGGTTCTCGACTTCAGCAAGCGAAAGGTGGTGTGATAGGGGATTTTGGATTGAATAGTAACGGAGTATTGTGTTTCCGCGGAAGAATGTGTATGCCTAGGGATTTGGAATTGAGACAAATGATTGTGCATGAGGCGCATAGTAGCCCATATGTTATGTACCCCAGGGGAAATAAGATGTACCAAGATCTCCGTGAGCAGTATTGGTGGCCAGGGCTGAAGCGGGAGGTTACTGATTTCGTGAGTAAGTGATTAACTTGTCAGCAGGTTAAAGCGGAGCATCAATTGCTATCAGGGTTGCTACAACCGGTGAAAATTCCATTATGGAAATGGGAAAGGATAACGATGGACTTTGTTAGTGGGTTACCCTTAACGCCTACTAAAAAAGATTCCGTCTGGGTAATAGTGGATCGGTTGACAAAGACTACTCATTTCCTACCTGTTCGTACGGATTACTCATTGCAGAAGTTGGCCAAGTTGTATGTAGCAGAGATCGTAAGGTTACATGGGGTACCAATGTCTATTATATCGGACAGGGACCCTAGGTTTACATCACGCTTTTGGAAGGCTTTACATAAAGCTTTGGGAACAAGATTAAATTTTAGCACGGCATTTCATCCGCAGTCAGATGGCCAGTCGGAAAGAGTGATCCAGATTCTAGAAGATATGTTAAGAGGCTATGTGATCGACTTTAGGGGTAGTTGAGAGGATTTCCTACCATTGGCAGAGTTTACATACAACAACAGCTACCAATCCAGCATCCAGATGGCACCCTACGAGGCGTTGTATGGTCGTAGGTGTCGTACTCCTACTTGTTGGACTGAGCTGGGGGAGTGACAGTTATTAGGTCCTGAGTTGGTTTCGGTGACGGAGGGAAAAGGTAAAGGTAATTTGGGCATGGTTAAAGGAAGCTTCGGATAGACAAAAATTGTATACAGATCTGAAGCGTAAGGATATAGAGTTTGCGGTAGGAGATCGGGTCTTTCTAAAGGTCTCACCTTGGAAAAAGATCTTTAAATTTGGACAGAAGGGCAAGTTAAGCCCTAGATTTATCGGACTATACCGTGTACTGAAACGTGTTGGGCTAGTGGCTTATCAGATTGAGTTACCTCCAGAGTTGAGTCAGATACATAGTGTATTTCATGTCTCAATGTTAAGGCATTATCGATCGGATCCGTCTCATATAGTAATCGGTAGAGGGAGTTGAGATAAGACCTGGCTTGTCTTTTGAAGAAGAGCCAGTGCAAATTATATATCGGGACGTTAAGGTGCTGAGAAGGAAGTCGGTGCCGTTAGTCAAAGTATTATGGTGTAATCACAGATCGGAGGAAGCTACATGGGAGCCTGAGGACGCGATTCGGCAGCAATATCCTCACCTCTTTTAATCAGGTAAATTTTGAGGATGAAATTTTCTTTAAGGGGGTAGAATTGTAACATCCTAAAATTTAGAATTTTATGTGTTGCATTATTTCTTGTGTTAAGCTAGTTAAAAATATTAATTTTGTATGTTTAGGGGTTTTGAGAAGGTTCGGGGTTTATTTGGGCCTTAGTAAAAATTTTGTGTTTAAGCCTATTAAGGAGAGATAGTAAGTGGCATCAAGGCTTATAGAATTAGGTGAGTAATTTGCTAGCATAAATGAGCATATGGTAAAGAGGATGTGGCGCCACATGAAGGACTTTAAGGGATGGGGTTCAAATCCCATCAAGTGCAAAATTTTGACTTTTTTTTGGTGTTCTTTCCCTAAGTGTCGGCCAAGATGGTATATAAGGCAAGGTGGACTTTTTAATTTTGGCAAGGTGGCTAAGGAAATAAGGCAAGTTTGAGGGTAAGGAAAGAAATCAAAAGAAAAAGGCAAGATAAGGGAACATGTTAGCTTTTTTCATGGGTGATGTTTTGGAAAGTTTTGTTGGCCAAATTTTTGACCTTATTGTCATGGTATGCACGGTTTTGGTATAGGGAGAGGGTAGCCGAAATTTGCTTTAGTCATTTGGTAGAATTTTGGTGCTTGTTAGGTAAAAATTCCTTTTAGCATTAGTTTGTGTCATTTTCTTTTCTCCAAACTTCTTCTCCTCTCATTGCCGCAACTTCAAGACAATAGTGAGCATTTTCTCTTTTCTTTCTTGTCTTGCCGAAAACACCTAACCATTGTGACCAATTGTTTCACCCATCTTCTCTTAAAAACCGAAACTAGTTGAGCACATCTTCTCCAGTTTTCTTTTCCTTTACTTTCACAAAATTCTTCAAGTCTTCTTTCTTCTTCTCTAAATCATACTCGCATAACCGAAATTGTTCTCGTTCATTTTTCCTCCATAGCCGAACCTCTCAATCCACAATCACTCCTTCATAGTTTCTTTCTCATTTGGGTTGGCACTCTTTTCTTCGATTAAATCGGTAAGTGAATTCTTTTTTTATATTTTTATTTTATTTTCATATTCTTTTCTTTCTAGCCGAATAGGTACTTATCACTATTCGGTTGTAAATCTTGATCTTAATCGAAATGGTGTTATCTTCCACTCCTTCATATCTTAATCACGCTCTCTTTTTTCGTAGTGTTCTAAGTGGGTGGCCGTGAATCTTTCTAGCCTTAATTTAAACGGTGGAAATCGGATCCAATATCGATAAGGTAAGGAGTTCATCATGGATTATTTGGAATCGTTCATTATTCGTTTAGTTGTTAATGGAATAATAGTTTGGACTAATCGACTATATGTTTTAGGGACTATATCGCTCGATCTATCACTCGTTGATTATACAGAAATAGTGGTAAGCCAACCCTTTTTCCTTAGTCAATCATTTCATATCAACGTATTATCGTTTTGACTAAGATTTTATTCTAGAGGCAAGCGGTACCGAATTGAAAGGGAAAGCGTTTGGAGATCACAAAAGGAGCAAATTTTCGATTCCTACTCTTAAATTCAAACGAAGGACGGTATCAGTGGTACGAGATTTTCCACCGGGTTGTGGACCATCATCCAGAGAAAGTAAACAAATCGTGGTTGTTCACGATTCAAAGGGTAAACATTTTAGATCATTGTTTTAGAGTTAGATTAGTAAAATCTTATATGTCGATTAATTGAGTGTTATGATATCATAGGTGTCGATGATTAAGAAGGCTTAGTACTTACCGTAATCAGATGTGTAATCTCACACCGTAATTCCGTAGATTTATGATTCGGTAACATGTCGAATAAGTAGATTGTTATCATTATACGACCAAATCGTAAAATTGGCATAAAACGGAAAATATGCTTAAAGTATACTTTTTTGAAAGATTTGAAAAAATCAGCATTAAGATTGTTAAAATTACGAAAATGCCCTTATGGGTCGAATTACTAAAATGCCCTTATGGGCCGAATTACAGAAATGCCCCTAATGGGCCATTATGTTAGAATGCCCTTATGGGCCGATTATTATTGTTTAAATGGGTCTAATCCCTGTAATAAATTACGTGATAAAGGGTTGCTATTTATATGCGAACATCCTATTATGTATGTTGCATTTTCATATATTACATGGGTTGGAAAATGTTGAAGAGAAGAGTAGCCTGGTGGCATTGCCACAATAAACTGATTATGATAATGTATATACATGATATCGATGGTTTAACCACAATAAAATATTATAAATGGCTAACTGCCTGCGTTTTGGTGTGTTGGCGGGGTGGGTTGACTTGATCCCCACAGGTGTGATGGTTGGTACGGGGGTGTGTTGGATGGATGGGTTGGGTTGCATACATTGCTTTTATATATATTCTATGGTTGGTACGGGGTGGGTTGACTTGATCCCCACAGGTGTGATGGTTGGTCTTATACGAGATCGTATATAAATGTCGATGCCTTATCCCAGACATGGTCTTACACGAGATCTTCATTTGGTGCCGAGGCCAAGTCCAGACATGGTGTTATATGGGACATACATTCGGTGTCGATGCCATGTCCCAGACATGGTCTTATACGGGACCTCCTCATCTCATGTCGTGACATTAGTATCCTTGCTATTCCGAATATTCAACCGGGACTTCAACTTAACGTATTTTCATCATACTCTCATCGATGCATCGTTAGTTGATTTCATAGAAATAATATTCAATTCTCATAATATCAAGCAAATTTAATATATAAAAACATTATGTAGCTTTAATTTCACACAAACTTACCTCGGTACTCAAAATGTGTGTAGATGTTCGATTTAGTCCACAACCTTGTTCTTGCCTCGGTTTCGGTCCGGGCTTCATGTTTCTTGATCTATAATAACAATTTCACTTGTTTAATACTCACATTGAATAAATTGACCCATGAATCATACTTGGGAAAAATTACAATTTTACCCCTAAACTTTTACATAATTACACTTACCCCTAGGCTCGTAAAATGATTTTCATTCTATTTCTTTGCATTTTAAGCCTAGAAGAATTATTTTCTCAACTAAAAAAGCCCCTAATTTCCACTAATTCACTCATGTATGACCATTTTCATGACTTTTACAATTTAGTCCTTTTCATGAATTTATCATGGAAATCACTTAGAAAAATATGTTTATCATAATCAAACTTTCATATTCCTCCATTAATCATCAAAATACATGCATGTCATACATGGGTAAAATTTGAACATAAACCCTAGCTCAAAATATATCTAGAAATAGCTAAATAGAGCTACGAGGATATCAAAAATATGAAGAACATTAAAAACAGGGCTAGGAGATACTTACAATCAAGCTTGAAAGATGACAAAACCCTAGCTATGGTGTCCTTGTGATTTTTGGCTATGGAGGATGAAGATGGACACAATTTTGACTTCTTTTTCCCTTTTAATTCTTTTATTAACCAAATGACAAAAATGCCCTTAAGGCCTTTTCTTGATATTTTTCCTTCCCATGTCTATTTGTGTCCATCTTGCCATATATTGATCTAATTGCTAAATAATGACTTCTAATAATTTTTATAATGTTATTTCATACTTAAATCTTCTAGAATCTCATATTTTCCAATCTTTTCAATCTAGTCCTAATAAACAAATTGTTCACTAACTCATAAAATTTGTTCATGAAATTTTCATACAATCATGCAAGCATGCTATAGGCCTCTTAAAAAATCATAAAACACATATTTTTTCCTCGGATTTATGGTTTCGTAACCACTATTTTGACTAGGCCCTAAATTGGGTTGTTACATGTAAAAATGTCTAAAGTTCTCGGTTTAGTCCCGAACCACCTCCAAAGCCTGTTTTAAGCCTCATAGGGTCATATAAGGGACTTTATGATTGAATACGGATGTGTTTAATTTGGACACAAATTTATGACTCGGAATTGTGTGATCTCTTGTGATTTGAGTCTGGTAATGCATTGTACCCTATTACGGCGTCGAATACGGGTAAGGGGTGTTAGACCTCCATCTTGGATTATAATTGTTATTATATGAGTTATTTTGAGGTCTAGAATTAGTACCCATAAATTCAACTTGCTCATGCTCCATGTTAGATTTGAAGGTTGAATATTCTGAATTAATCATCCCCGCTCATGTCGCATCGCATTGCATTACCGAATTCACATGTTTACTATAACTCAAATCAATCTTTTTACTCAGTGCTTCAACTTAACTCGTCAACATAGGAACTGCATCCATATTAAAAACATTGGCTGCCTTGATCAATTTTGTTCTTATGACTTTCCACTGATAATTATTCAGTGCCATCTCTTCAATAGATTCTTGGGCTGCCTCAAGTGTTTTGTAATTCACTATTTCGCCACCTGTTGCATCAATCATCTGTCTAGTCGAAGGATTCAAACCATTGTAAAAGGTTTAAACTTGTAACCACAAAGGTAACCCTTGATGGGGGCACCTTCTCAAAAGATCCTTAAATCGCTCTCATGCATCATATAATGTCTCAAGCTCAATTTGGGTAAATGAAGAGATGTCGTTCCTCAACTTAACTGTTTTGGCTAGTGAAAAACATTTCAATAAAAACTTCTCAGTCGTCTGATCTCAAGTCGTGATAGAACTTCGTGGAAGTGAATTCAACCACTATTTTGCCTTGCTTCTTAAAGAGAATGGGAATAATCATAAGCGTATGACATCATCATTAATGCCAATAATCTTAAATGTGTCGCAAATCTCTAGAAAGTTAGCCAAATGAGAATTCGAATATTCATCTTACAACCCATCAAACTGAACATATTGCTGCACCATTTGAATTGTGTTCGGCTTGATCTCAAAATTATTTGTACCAACTGTCGGTTTGGCAATACTCAATTTAGCCCCAATCAGAGTAGGCTTAGCATAATCATACATAGTTTGAGAAGTAGAACGTGGAGGAGGTTGCTGATTATTTTGATTATCTTCCATCTCCGCAATAATATCTTTTTGCTCTTTATGGTCTATTAAAATTTGTTGATCTTGCCTTGGTTCTCTGACTTCTCTTTGATTTCTACGAGCAGGCTTTTCAATCTCACTATTAAAAATTAACGATTCTAATGGGTTGCCTTTAGTCATAGATCAAAAAAACTTGTCAGAATCAAACAAAAGAAAAATTAAAAATTAAAAATTAAATTAAAAACAAAAAAATTAAAATATAAAATGGATAAATTAATAGAAATAAATTTTTCCTAATATTCTAGTCCTTGGTAATGGCACAAAAAACTTGATGCATCGTGAACTAACTAAAAATCTGACTAAGGCAAGTACACCTATCAATTAATAGTATAACTACGATGAGCAAATATATTATTCCCACGAAGACTAAAAGTACTAGTAATTATTGTCTTTCTATTATTTAACTGATAAATTCGAGTGATTGATTGAAAACTAAAATTAACTAAATTAATTAACTATGAATGCGACAAAGAACAGATTAGGAAAATAAACGATTAATAATCAAGAAGCGAAACAATATCCAAGAAAGAATCTACCTAGATTTCATCTGTCATTATCAATCTAAATTACACAATTTCCTTACTTTGTATATTGAGAAATCCTTAAATTATGCTATCATCTCTTTTGAGAATAAGAGTAATTAACTCTACGTTGATTAATTGGAATTTGTTTCTAATTAAAACTCCTATTATCGCATTAACTCGATACATGAATCGCCTTATTAGATCTGACTCTAATCTGGTAGATTTATGTCATTTTATTTCTAGGATTGCATGCAACTACACTCAATTACGCAATATCTACTCTTAAACAGGGTCTATTCCTCCTTTAATTTAAGCACATCAAACATGGATCAATAATCTGGATATATCAAACCAATAATTAAGCACACATAATTGAGAACAAGATCTAAGTACTTATTGCGTAAAAGAAAATTTAAATGACAAATTCATCATAGGGTTCATCTCTCCTAGGTATTTAGAAAATTAGTTCATACTTGAAAACAAAAATATCCAAGATACAGTATAACCGAAAGAAATAAATAAACTCATGATAATCTCCTTAGAAATCTAATGGGAATCTTCAATCCTGATGGAAATTTGCTTCAGAAATCGGCTTTAATGGTGTTTTTCGAGTTGTTTTCTCGAGTATTCTATGATGACTCTCTCCTATCTTCTTATTTTTGCCATATATATGTTTTAGAATGGCCAAAAAACCTAAAAATTGTGTTTTCCCACAGTTCAAAGTGCAAATTTGCGCAACCGACACGGCCTGCCACATAGCCGTGTGGCTAACACGGCCGTGTGGAAGGGGCCAGCCTGTGTGGCTTCTGTACCTTACTCTGATTTTTCGATTTTCAATCGTTTTGCTCCCAAATGCTCTCCTAAGTATAAAAACATAAATTTAAAGGATTAGGAGAATAAAATTCACCATTAACATTGAATAATCACCCAAAAACATATTAAGAATGATATTAAAATATGTTACTTTTAGCACTTATCAATTATGCTTAAAAATTATTAGTACCCTTACAATACTTGTCCCAAGAAAATATCGCTTTTAACATTTTATTAGGGTTTTAGCTTCTAATTAACTTGAATTATTCTACACCTAATGACTCAATTATTTACAAATTGTGAAACAATACCTTAGGTAAATTTTCAAAGGCAAAATAAAAAATTTAAAATCTCACAATTAATACGTAAATAATTAAATTAAATTAACAAAAATAAAAAAATCATAAATTGAATTATTTATAAGGAATTCATAAAATAAATTTAAACCAAATTAGAAATTGAACTGAATGTTTTCATATCTACATAGGATTAACTTGAATTTTTTAAAAATTTAATTATAAAAACACCAAATGACGAGGGATTAAAACAGTAATTTATTCAATGACTCTAAAAGTCCTTCAAATTAGCAGCAAACCTCCCACTTTCACATGTGGAATTATTAAAATCATTATTTAATATTTTAAAAACCATCTAATTTCCTTTTTATCATTATTTTCCAGCCTAATACTAAAACTCATATGTTTACTTTCTTTTCTCTCCCAACCTTTTCTTTACTCCCTAAGATTCCTTTTTTCATTTACTCTCCTACACAATTTCTCTCCCTCTCTTTCATCTAGATTACCCTACCAGCTCATGGTTTCTCTCTTTTATTTTCTTTTTCATTGAAAACTTATCCTTCATCTCTAGGAAAAAAAACTAGAACTAATTAGAAATTTTAAACAATGTAATATTCGTGCATGTTAGAATAAAGACTACCTACACTTTTTGGCTATAAAGCATGGACACGGACACGCAATACGGGTACGATACGATACGGATATGGCGATACGGTAATTTTTAAAAAATGAGGACACGGGTACGGTAAGATACGGCAATAAAGAATATTTTTATTATATATATATTTATGTTAAAATACTCGATGTAAATAAAAATATTAATATTTTTATTAATATATAATTAATTCTTTTCATTATAAATTTATAATTATATAAAACAATACATTAATTAATTTTTTTCACAACATTAATTTTTTCTTTTTTTATATAGCATTAATTTTAGGCATTAACTTTTTTTTCAACATTAAGCATTAACTTTTTTTCAGCATTAACTCTCTTTTTTATCTTTTTTATGTAGCCCATTTTTTTTTCTTCCCCATTTACTCCTTTTTTTCGTTTCACATTTACTATATTTGCCTTTGCCTTGCTCTGTTTTTCATTCTCTGCAAAAAAATTCAGCAGACTTCCGGAGTGTCATTTTTTGACACGTTTCAAGGCGTGTCCGGTACGTATCCGGCCGTGTCGGCTGTGTGTCCGTGTCGGACACGGATACGACACCGGTACGAGAGGATTTTTGCCGTGTCGGTGCTTCCTAGCTTTTTGGCTTCCTTGTTTGTGACTCATTTGAGTTCCCGATGATTCTATTTGTTGCTTGTAAGCTTGATTCAGTATTCATGTGTATTTTTTGTCGTGTTTTTTCTTTTCAATTGTCTTCTCTGATTTTTTGTCTGATGCTTCTCTGTTTGTATCTGTATTTTAATTTTTTTTCAATCTGTCTGTCTGTATTTGTGTTGAATTTGACTCTCCTTGTGCTACCGTCTCTTACTCTCATTGTTTTTTGTGTTCGTGTGTTCATCCTTTTGTGGATCTAGAAGGAAATCAATTATTCAAAACATAGCTTTTCTTCTATTTTTTCCTTGTAGATCATGGTGTTCTTGGGACCTAGGTTTTGTGCCGCCTTCAACTTTTACATTTCCCCCTTCTATTTTATTTTTAAGATTTTTTGCTATTCTTGTATTAAGGTATGTTTTTTTATGTTCAATACCAAATCAGGGTTTTCCACTGTGAAGGTTTGAGAAGGTATATGTTGCGGTTTTGGCTCTCTTAAATGTGACAGCAAAAAAGCATCCATAAGATAATTGGTTTAGTTGTCGTCTTCCTTTTTATGATGTTAGTTTTTTGGAATAATCTTTTTATTTTAGTAATCATGTTCTTGTGTTCATTCAACTTTGGCCAACAAAGAAGCTAAGGTTAACGGATGTGGACAAGTATAAACATTTTTATATCAGTCTTGGATTATTTTGATGAAGTTCGGGTCAATTTCAAAATGTTTATTGTGAATATTGTTGAAATTATTTTTAAAGTTTTATGAAAAAAGGGGATCGATTTTAAAAAATAAAAATGAAGTCGCTACCAATTCTCTTTTGCTTAGGTGTGATCGGATCACTTTATAAATCATTTTATTTCAAAACATTGATCTTGGTCTACAAAATTCGAGAAAACAGGTTCGGGAGTAAGCTACGTACGAGGAAGGATTAGCACCCTCGTAACGCCTAAAAATTGGTACATAATTAATTAATTAATGTCCTTATGTCGAGAATTTGAAAAAAAATTAAAATACAATTCCTTTTAAAGAATGTTTATATAATCCGTTTTGGAATATTAAGACTCTTTTGTTACAAAAGGATATAACATCACATCCAATACGTTAGAATGAGACATTTTAACTCTGAAACTAAAATCATCCCTTAATTTCTCAAAACCCGAAATTAAAAGGATATTTAACTATTTGGACGAACGAAAAACCGAAACCCAGCACATTAGGGCCCAATTTCTCGAAATTTCAAACACGAAACATTGCCTTGTGTTTCAAAATCCTTATCTTGAGATAACGAAATGTCACATCCAGTGCGTTAAGACATAACATTTTCAAATTCCTGAGAATAGGTTTTTTTATTCAATTTTTTAAAAGAAAGTAATAGGTTCTTTAGACTCGAAGAGAGAAATCGAAAATCAGTAAGTTAATGTACGATTTCTTTCGAACCTTAGAACGCGGAGTGTTTGTTTATTTTGAAAATTGAATAAAATATGATATGATTTTATAAAGAAATGTAAAGTAAATTACGATACTAGTTTGTATGACAAAATAATGGTGATGAAAATACAAATAACAATACCAAAGATATAAATAAAATACGAATAAAATAAAAACAAAATAAACAAATAAAATAAGAGAAAATAACTGAAAACAATAATGAAATGGAAGCCAATGGTGAACTAATAAATACATAAATACTATATAGCATGATAAGAAAAAATAATAAAATAATAATAGTAACACAAACACAATAATAATAATAACATATATTAATAAACAAATAGTAAAGATAAAATAATATTAGTAATAATAGAAGTAATAGAAATGTTAATAGTAATGAAAATGATAATATTAAAATAAAAATAGTATTAATAATAACATAATATTAATAATATTTAAAATTAATGGTAATAATAATAAGAAATAATAGTGGTAAAAAATAGAAATAATAATACTAATAATATCAACAACAACAACAACAACAACAACAACAACAACAACAACAACAATAATAATAATAATAATAATAGTGGTAATAACAAGACAATAAAAAATATTGTAAATTTTAAAATAAAACATATACACTTATGTAGTAGTATAAAATAAATAATATACAATAAAATAGAATAACTTAACAAAAAAAAAAACTAAACTGAAATGAATTTTAAGTTAAAATTACATAAAATATAAAAGATAACGCACAATAAGTAGAAAATACATAAAATAAAATAACCTAATGAAATAAAACAAGATAATATGAATAAAATAATAAAAAATAATAAAATAATAAAAAAGTTAAATGAGGACTGAATTAAAACACGCGTCGTATCCTAGGGGTTAATTGGGCAATTATACCCTATCCCAAAATGGCGCCATTCGGATATCCACCATTAAATGGCCTAAGGACCAGATCGAAACAGAAGGCAAATTTTAGGCCAAAAACAAAAGCGAAAGAGGAGCGCATCGGGACAGGTCGCAAAAGCGGCCATTTTACAAAAACACGCGGATCCTCCCTGGGTCAGGTCAATGCACGGGTCTTGGGGGGCAAAACGATGTCGTTTTGTGCCTAAACGCACGGTCCAAAAACGACACCATTTTCAATCCGTATATAAGGTCAGATTTTCTGAAAAAAATTCATTTTCATTCTGTTTTAAAAAAAAACAAAGGGGCTCTCCAAATCCTCTGCCCAGCGATTTTATGAGGATTCCGTGAAACTCCGCCATGATGACCACTGCCATTGCCGACGCCTGGCCGTCTTGCATTCCAAAAGGTTAGTTTTTTTTTCCTTTTTTATATTTAAAGCCTTTGTATATAAAAAAAAGAAACTAAAATAAAAGAAATAAATAAAGAAAAACGGACAAATTCAAGAATGAAAGAAAAAATAAAAAGAAACTTTTTCTTGATTTTTCTTGATTTTGTATTTTTTTTGTGTATATCTTTGTATATTTGCATGTATATTGTGTAAAAAAAATTGTTTGTCCCTTTTACAGATTTCATGGGGGTTTTTATAAATCGAAAAAATTAAGTACAAAATCAATATTTTGTCCATATTTGTTGATTTGGCTGTGTTCTTCTTTCTTTTTTTTGTAGGCGGTCGACAAGAAATCCGTAGCGGAGCACTATCCACGCGCTGATTGCAGCGCGAGAAAAGGTTGGTGTTGGGGCTTGCGGCGCAATGAAAGGGCCTGTGTCGAGTGATTGCGGCGCTTAGGGTTTTCCAGAAACCTTAGGTCTTCTATTACTGTTGAGGTTTTGAG
Source organism: Gossypium rotundifolium (assembly GCA_025506655.1). Classification (NCBI taxonomy): domain Eukaryota; kingdom Viridiplantae; phylum Streptophyta; class Magnoliopsida; order Malvales; family Malvaceae; genus Gossypium; species Gossypium rotundifolium. The sequence goes on along the minus strand of CP106722.1, from coordinate 156,356,551 downwards.
CCCTGTTGGGCCGTGCAAGTTTGGGTCTTTGATTTTGGACCAATTAAGCCTGGGTGTAATTGGGTTTTGGGTAGCTTATTTGGGTCTGTACATGGACTGTAAAAGGGATATTTTATCTGGTTTATTATTTTTAATTTTTTTGTATGGGCCCGAACAAAAATGGGCTGTTACAAATATATTTTTATCCAAATAAATATAATTTCTCATCCGAGAGTGTGAACCAATATATCCAAAATTAACATTATTTCACAACTTTCCTATTAATAGGTGAATATTTTTAATGTGATCTAATTTATTTTATAAAATTATAATAATATCTTGTTTCTAAATATATTATTCCCGCTTAATTTTCTCACTTCTACACATATTATTCCCGCTAAAAAAATCTTTCAATTGAAATTGCTTGAATTTCTTGCATCTAATAACATATTATTATCGTTTAAAAAAGTAATCATTTTCAATTAATAAGTTTTTGAACCCAAAACCTAATAATATATTACAACCTTCTTTCCGCACTTGAGTTGCACACGTGGCACCTTGAGAGAACACCGAAAAGATACTTGCAAAAGGTTCCCCACCTCTCATCCTTCGAATCATCATCAACAATTTTGCTTAACTTCTTAGATGAGTCACCTCTTGTGCGACCATCCACTGGTAACGAGAATATCCCTTACATTAGGTCACTTGCTTTTCAGTGTACACTCCTAGTGTAAACACTCCCTTTAGTGATCATTAAAGTCCTATTGAGCATAACAACCTCGTACTATCTCAAAAAGAATAACAGAATGAGCCCCACTACATACGTCCCCCACACACTCCATGATATAACCGACCGCCTCCAGACGTGCGAACATTTGGACTGGAAATACTACAGTAAAATAAATAAAAGATTAAACAATAGTGTTCGCAACTATATGGGTCAAATTGTAATATAGTTTGTTTACAACGGAACATTTGGAAAGTATTTCGAGGATCATACCCAAGGGATTACAGATTGGAGAAATTTATTATTAAATTAATTATCAGAAATAATTACTAATCTAATCGATTTAAAAGTTAATAGTGTGAATCCAAATTGAAAGATTAATTAATCTAAATTAACCTAATGGAATTTCCTATTCCTAGTGTTAACGATGCGAGCTTGAACCTATGTATGATTAATGGTTATAATTAATAGGAGAACTCGAGTTTTAATAATGAATTAATTATTAACTAGACAGCATTACCTCTCGGCCTCTACTACCTAACTAATCAACCAGTACACGCTTACCTCTCGGCCTCTACTACCTAACTAATCAACCAGTACACGCTTACCTCTTGGCCTAACTTTCCTAACCGGTATAAATCCACGATTTACTCGGTAACCTCGTCTCTCGATCTGTTTACCTATATTACTTCTTAATGTCACCAATCCTAGGGTTTAAGCACACATGAAATTATACAGACTAATTTGTATGAGAAACCCTTGTGAATCTGCTAACTACGCACACACTCGCTTATTAAACTACAATCAATTAAATAGTTCCATAACCGAAACATGCTAGTTATAAATAAAGCACATGATTTTATCTCAATATTCATATAAACATTAGTTGATCAGTTTAATAGAATATTAACAATGGAATAAAATAGATAAAGAAATTGCTTACTGATAAATATAAGCGTCGTTCCGGAGCAATCTTCTCTCTCAATCGTCTTCGCATCGGAATAAAAAAATTTCGACTAAGCGAACATATATATAAAATAAAAACTAAAGAAAACTATTTAGCTAAATCTACTCCCTAATCAGTTGATTCCTTTTAGGGTTACAATGACCTCTTTATATAGGCTAAATTTGGTGTGATATATGCCTAAAACACCCCTGATACTATTAAATCAAAGAGACAAAAAAATCTGCCAAGATACGGCTGCTGACATTAGCATTGTGTTAGGATGACGCCACGATGTCGCAACATTGATCTCAGCACATGTCATCATGACGTCGGCACTATTTCAGCCCTAGATGCTTCGCAATTTTGTGTCGCGACACGGTCGTCGTTATTTGCATTCTTTGGCCTGAATTGGCACCCTCCACACTCAAGTAGCCTATTAGTCATTCTCAAGGTCCAAGTTGGCCTAATGAGTCATCGAAATACTAAAAAGTGAGTAAAAAATGCTAGTAAAACTACAAATGCAATAAATAAACATAAAATGACTAGAAACAAGCTCATTAAGTGCAGTAAATAATCTAATTTGCCACAACGAATTATGGCAAATCAACAACCCATTGGTAACAACCCACTAAGTCACCATTACTATAAAATAAGACTCCTCCTGTACCCTTTAGGATGAAGGAAAAATGATCTTCTTCCCCATTAGCAATGTTGAACACTCATTACACTCAACCTTATCAACCTCCTTACTTTCTTCCTTATTAACATCCCTTCTTCATCTCTCTATTTGTTTAGGTGAATTGACTTCCTTTGCACCACCACCTTATCCTCATATCTCCATCATTGTTGATACACTTAATCAACACAAAATTATATATAAACAAAAAAAAAAATGATAGCATGAAACAACTATCTCTTTTTTAAAAAATAGCATGAAACAACTATCACCAATAATAATTTAACTTAACTGAATATATATATAATTAATTTAAATATATTAAAAATATTAAATTAAATTTTAATTTAAAATAAATTATATATTTTAAGATTATTCATAGTGCTTAAATAACATTCACTTTCATAATACTTTCATAAATATAAATGAAATTCAAAATAAAAATAATTAAATTAAAGTCAACGATAAAATTTTAAAAAGTTTAAAACCAATTAAAGATCATAATATAAATATAAAAGTAAAGAAGGACTTAATCATAAACCCTAAAATAAATAATATTTAAAAACAATTATTTCAAAATGAAACACATTTAAACATGTCAAACGTTTCACTCTTATTTATTTATTATGTTTTGTATTTAACATATGTTAATTGTTTATTTTAGCTCTTACTCGTTACCTAATTAAAAGGTTACCACACATTTCTCAAAATTTTACTACATTTTTCTTAAAAATCCAATGTGGCATGATCAAAGATTGAATGTGTTCTGCTTTTCTAACATTTAATTTCAACCATTGATTATTTTGGACTCATAGAAATCTCATTGAAAGAAAATCTTACTCTAATCGTCACCCTTTTTAGACCCATAAAATTATAAATTTATAGACTTCTAAATCCATAAATTTTCAAAAGTGTTATGAAATAAAAAAATAGTAAAAGCAAGAGAAATAGGTGAGAAAAAAAGTATTTTATTGACCACTAGATATGTTTACAGTGTTTCTCCAAAATCAGATTTATAGACATAAGAAGTATAAATAAAATAAATCTCTACTTCTAATTAATATTAGAGTTCTAAGGTATATCAAAGTTATCTTGATCTTGATGGACATTCACTTAATAATAAAATATTCATAACACTCCCCATTGGATGTCCTTTGGTAGAAGATGTGTCTTGTTAAATCCATACTAATATAAAAATCCTATGAGAATAAAAAATTCCTAGTGAAGGAAAAATTGTACATATATCTATAATACACATAACATGCTACCACATTAAAAGCCTTACAACGAAAACTCAATGAGACAAAATCTTAGCTAAGGGAAAAAGAATATAACACGCATTTACTACCCCTCATGACAACATCAAATAATATCTCAAATTCTATGTATTCAATCTTGAATACTAGCTTTTCAAATGATCACTTAAACGAATTGATAAATGTTTATATCATAATCCTTCAGAATGTCATGAGTGAAGAAGAAACATATTTTAGTCTCTTTAGGAGTTCCAACAATAATCATAACAAACTTTTATCATGATCCTTCTGTATATACGCATGTTGGATCATTTTATAATCTTCAACTAGTATTCACTGAGTTGAATTTACCACATATGTTCAAATCAATTTAATTCATATAAATATTTACACAAACATATTGAACAATTTTCTGATAATTTTTATATTCTTCCAACATTCTAATCCTTGAAGGATTTTAATATAAACTTCACTTTATAGTGATTCATATAAAGGTTGTAGCAACAACCGTTAGGCGCATGTCAAATTTTCATGAATTGCCATACTAATAAGATATGTAAAGGTTATTGTATCCACCACGAAAGAATATTATACCATTCATAATCAATTCCAAGACTTAGTGAAAAACTTCATTTTCTTATTTCGTTTTCAAAAAATTACTTATTTGTACCATACTGGCTGTATACCTTTGGATGTTTGGATTGCTAGTCCAAAAACTTCATAATTTAATTAAACTTGAATTGCACCTTTCCATTTTGGCCAATCAATTGCATGTAAAATCATTGTTGATAACTTTCTATTTCAAGGTTCCAGATTTTATCGTATTGACATGAATTTTTGAGATGCCTTTATTTTCACTATCTTCATCTTTACATTCAAGTACCTAAATCTCTTTAATTAGTTATGTCTTAGATCTCTTTGATTTCCATGAAACTAAATAAAAATTCGACAAAGGCAAGTGCATCTACCAATTAATAGTATAGCTACAATGAGAAAATATATAGTTCTTATGAGGACTAAAAGTACTAGGAATTATTGTCTTTGTATTATTTAACCGACAAATTGGTGAGAGTGATTAAAACCAGAATTAACTAAATAACATAACAAAGCACAAAACAGGAAAATAAACGATTAACAACCAAGACTCAAAACAATACCTGTAACAGCCCGATTTAGACCTTAGTCAGAACGGTGGTTTCGGAACCACAATTTCAAGTTAAAAATATTTTATTTGATATCTAGATTATGCATTCAAGTGTATGTGTTAAATATTTTGGAGTTATTTGTATGTTTGAGAGATTAATTTAGAAAAAGGACTTAAATGAGAAGTAGCTATTGTGGAAATTTGGGCCACATAGATTGGATTTCTTTTTACATGGGACTTAAATTGTAATTTAGCCATATTCCAAATCTTAGTGGACGGCAAACACTATGGGTAATATATATATTATATATATGTATATATATAAATATATCATGAATTATATTAATATTATCATTAGTTAGTGGAGTGAATATTTTAAAATAGAATTATTATAGTTAAAGAAATAATATAATAAGAAAGCCAAAATTTCTCCCCACTTACATCATCTTCTCCACGAAAACAAAGAGAAAAAGGGGAGAAAAATTTGAGCTCCATGGCTGGTTTATGCATGTCCTAATAAGGTAAGGAATTAAGCTTTATTTTTGTTAATTCTTGTACAGTTGTGTTGGTTGTCATGTATAATTCAAAGTACATGTGAAAATTTTGGAGTTTAAGGCTTATCTTAGGTTCGGTGTTTTAAATTTGGTCGATAGGAGATTTTTTTTTTAGTATGAGCTAGGAATTTACATGTTTGAGTAGATACTCAAATGAGAAGGATGAATGAAAACTTGAATTTCGAAACTAGCTAGTTGGGGCTATAAATGCTAAATAAATGGCTATATAGACTAGAATAGGAGTGGAGAAAATTCGGTCCTTGAGGTACTAGTTCAAAATTCATGTAATTTATGTGTTTTATGTTAGGGGACTAAATTGTGAGAAAACTGAAATAAGATGGGTAAATTGGTTAATTGGAAAAAAATTACGTAGTATGAGCTATTTTAATGTGTAAAAGGGAATGAATACATCTTGAGGGGTATTCGGCATTAACTAAATGTGTATAAATTTTTATATGTTCGAATGAATGAAGGGAATTGGTATTAAATTGCAAAGATTATAAAACCATGAATGATCAATTGAAATAATAGTACTATGTCGTGTTCGAATTGAGATGAATGAAAATCTTTTGAATAGACTCCTTTCAAATTTCGTTTAGAGTAAGGAAAGAAAGAATTGGAAAAGGATCGGGGAAAGGCTAAGCTAGACGAGTAGTCGGGACATCTATACCTTCCAACTATCGAGGTAAGTCTATAAGTAAATGGTTGTTCTTGATTTTAAATAAATGTAAATTATTCATGATGAATTGAAATGTTTATAATTATATTTGCTATTACCGAATGTGAGGGATGGTAATTGATATGTTCAAGGAACTACTTGAGTAAGTTTTAAGCAATAGAATTAATTTGAAGTAATGCTTACTTATAAGTTTAAATTGAATGTTGACGATTATTCCAAGGCATTGCCGAATATACATATATATATATATATATATATTTGAAATTGATAAGAAATGGTCGAAGGTGATGGTACTTGGTTGTTGTAATTAGAAGCATGAAATAGGAAATTTTAATGATGATATTATAATGAGATTTAGGCATACTAAACGGAGTTTATGATGGTTTGATGTGGTATAGGTCGAATGCAATATAGTACTTGGATATTGAACACTTTGATATATACCTTATACATATATAAGTGTATATTCTTGTGTGTAAAGTGAATGTGAATTATATATATATTGCATATTGAGGGAATAACAAGTTAAGAGAAGCATACATTGAGTAATGAGGTTCACTGAGTACCATATGTGTAAAGTTAAGTAACGGCTCTGTGTGAGCGATACGTTACGATAAAAGTTAAGTAACGGCTCTGTGTGAGCGATACTTTACGATGGAAGTTAAGTAACGACTCTGTGTGAGCGATACATTATGATAAAAGTTAAGTAACGTCTCTGTGTGAGCGATACGTTACGATGAAAATTAAGTAACAGCTCTGTGTGAGCGATACGTTACGATGAAAGTTAAGTAACGGCTCTGTGTGAGCGATACGTTACGATAAAAGTTAAGTAACGGCTCTGTGTGAGCGATACGTTACGATAAAATTTAAGTAACGGCTCTGTGTGAGCGATACGTTACGATAAAAGTCAAGTAACGACTCGCGTGAGCGATACGTTACGATAAATGTGAAGTAACGGCCTGGTGAGCGATACGTTACGATAAGCATTAAGTAACGGCTCTATGTGAGCGATACATTAATGGCACTAAGTATGCAATACGTTACATCAATTACATCGTAAAGTGGATTTACGGATTTTACGGAGATATAATTCAATGAATGGAGCTATCCGAAAAGTGATAGATAGGTAAGGGATGTATGATAATTGTGTAATTTAAATATCAATGAGGTAAATTGTTCTTGTATACTGAAATTAAAGTATCGAGAGGTGATTATTAATCTATGAGTTTGATTGAATGAATGAATGGTATGTTGGTAGTTGATTTTTGAGACCTATTGATCAAGATAGTTGTTGAATGGTAGCATGATATATGTAATTGAAATTACGAATCCGTTATCATCAAGTAAGTTGATTTAATTAACCTTATAGGTTTGGTCACAAAGGTATGTGCATATGTGATGATGAATTGAATTTGTGTATAAGTGGTTATATGTGATATTATATTAAATTGAATATATGAGTACATGTGATAGTTTAATTAACTTTGGATGATCGGTCATATATATGATAATGGATTAAACTAGTATATTGGGCCATAAGTGATGGTATAATGAATCATGTGTATTTGATCTAATAAGTAAGTTTTAGATGTTGAAATGAAAATTTTATATCCTATGTATTTATATGTGAATTATATGGATTGAAAGGTGAGAAAGAAAATTAGGTAGTTAATATGTATATACGTGAACAAATGTATATGCATTTGTTTTGAGATGGGAAAATGATTTACAGATCGATGTGAAATCTATTATTGAATGTATGAGTGTTTGGCCTTAAGGCTATAAAAGGCGAAAGTTTACGAATGATGATATGAATTATGAGTAAGTGAAGCTACTTAACGAGGAACATGGATTATATGAGAAAAGTGATTGTACATGTGTATGTGATTAACCAAATTTGGCCTGTTTGAATTAAATTATATATGTTTCTATGGTGAATTATTTGCTTATGGCTTACTAAGCTGTCAAAGCTTACTTTGTGAAATTTTCCTATGTTTATAGAGTTCCAAAGACTTGCTCGGGTTGGAAGTCGAAGGAGATCTCATCACACTATCCAATTTGCGCTTCGGTAAATAAATACTTGGAGATTTGGTTATGTGGCATGTATAGACTGGTTTTGATATTGCTAGTTTTAAAATTGTATATATTTGTATAAGCCATGCGAAAATGGCTTGTCCATCTCGTTATTCTTGGAATTTATATTTTGGCTTGATGATTTCGTTTGATTTGGTTTTGGTATATTTATAAGTATGATTAATGTATAGAGTTTATATGAAATGAAGAAAAGATGTTATGATCTAAATTTCGAGTTTTGTAACTCGAGTTATAGTAGATTTCTGATGGACAGTTTCAATTTTTATGCCTCAAATTGGTAGTTAAGTCCGGTAATACCTTGTAACCCAATTTCAGCGACGGATAAGGGTTAAGGGTGTTACATTTTATTGGTATCAGAGCTATGGTTTAGTCGGTTCTAGGACTACCATAGTGTATAGTGTGATATGTCCCGACTCTGACGAAAATTATTTTAATTAGACAGATATGCTTTCCAACCGAGCTAAATTTCGATAGTATGGAATGTGTACGCAAATGTTTGAGTGAAAATATATTGGTGATGAGTTGACACTCGTAAAGGTATGAATCAAAGTGTATGGCATTTTATTATTATTATTATTGATAAATGTTATAATTATATGGGCATATGAGTTATGACAATTGTGTTATGATGCTATATGAGAATTTCGATTGTGAATTAGTGATTTGAGTTGGCTTATGAACTATGTGTTAAGAACAAAAGTGATTATAAGCAAATGTTTATTAAATGTTTTGAGAATGTGAAATTTGAAATAAACTGGCTAGTTGTGATAGTATGTGTTATGTGCGAATTAAATTTGAGGCGTTACTACCCTTACCCCCTTATCGGTAAAAATGTTATAATGAAATCTGTAAGATTTGGATTGAATAAGTTTATGAGTGTGGAGTTACAGAAGTCCGTGTTTGAAAGATTAGTAATATGGTTAGAAAAGAGAATGAATCAATGAATGAAGATAGTACTAAAGAGATATTGGATAGTTTTGAAGATTATTCAGATTATGCAAAGTCATTGTTATAGAAGAAGTCAACTTCGATTAAATGATCTATTCGTGTATGTTATTTAAAGAAAGTATAAACCAAAGCTTTTCCGAATTGATTTACATTAGTGAAGGGATAATGTGAAAATTTCTGATGACAGAATTAGACAGATGAATAATGATTGAATTGTATTAATAGTTGAATGCAATGGTTATAATCGGGTAGTTACTATGATTCCTTCTGGGCATTCTATGTGTACATTTTTCCTCAGATGTATATGTGACTGTTTAATTTCAAAAAGGAAGTCTTATCGTATGAGACCATTAGCTAAACATATTAATAGACGAAAGCATCGTTGATCTGTTTGAGTTATGTTTGACATAGTTATGTCTTTCTCTGATAATTTATTCCATTATGTGGATATAAAAGTTGACAGTAAAATCTGTATGAAGTTAATATTCTGTTTCTACTGGTTATTATTCTGTTGAATATACGTGAAGATTATATTGCTTCTGTTACTGGGGATTTCAGTATTTATGAATGACATTGTTCTTCCCGGACATTTTTTGGGATAGCATCAGAATTGATTTCATTCTATACGGATTGTAATTTTCAGATATCCTGTATAACGCCCTATGTTGAAATTTCACTATTTCAGATCTCTTATGATCCCATGTGATTGTCTGCAAGAGATCTTTATATGACAGAGATAACTATGTTTATTATGATTATAACTTCTGGCTTGAAATGTGAGAGTACAGTGGTACTATCCTCAGAGTTATTGAAGTTGTGTCTCTACAATGGTTGCTACTAAAGTCATATTTGATTCTTTTCTGTGTTCAAATGCTTCCTTAACAGCCGGGATAATATTTATTATGAGGTTGAGACGTCGTTCCTAGTAAGGCCCAATGATTTCTATTTGGTTAAGATGATTTCAGTAGAATTCAAAGTTTCGATAATTAATATATGAGAGAACTTCATTATAAACTCTTTTCTAGTTCTCGTGAAGGTTCGACATTGATAAAAGTGAAAATGATAGAAAATCAAGATAAATCTGTATAATGATATGTCTGGGGTTATCCTTTTAACGAGAAGAAAAGATTTCTTTGAAAAGACCAATTCAGTGGATTAGTATGATTTGAATTATTTGATTGAAAAGTTAATTGGGTTATATATGTTTGAATCTATCTATGAACTGTAAATAAATTTTGAACGTACATGTATGGATCGAAGGGTAGTATGGAAGAAGAATTTGTATTCTTGAAGATTTAATACATAATTATATCTATTAGAACAATTCTATCTGAGAAATGTTGTGGTAAATTAAAGTTAGTTCGAAGGTTGAAGCTTTCTTTACATGAAGACATTATCAACCGAAATGTCAGTTCTAGTTTCGTCTGAGTTGAATAAAGAGTTTATGATCTTCAATCCTATGTTAACGAATGGTTTGAAGTGTGTTCTAATGAAAAAGTGTACAGAGATATCTTGTGATTTCATATAGTTAAAAAAAATGCATGAAAAGAGTTATGTTGTATATACGGTGACTATAAGAGTTTAAAATGTTTAATGTCAGGGAAAGATCTGAACTTGGCACAGCAAAGTTAGCTCGAGTCGTCGAAAAACTTTTGAGTCTGTAAGTGATTCTTATCCGAGGAAATGATTATAGTCTCGGATGTTTTGAATGGGAAAACTTTTGTATGCTTTTTGAGCAATGAATATGTGATTGATCTTATCAAGTAATAAACGGTTGTTAACTGAATTAGAGCCTACATAAATATTTATTTAGTGAAGTTGAGAAATTCAGAATTGTGTCAGTGAATTATAAGTTAAAAGGGGTTCAGCATAAATTAATTTTTGATTCAAAACTTCAGATGTGGAATCGATGATTATTTGTTGCTTCGAGATAAAGTGTCTATATCGAGAAGCTCTGAGACTATATAACCATTGTTATAGGTGGCTCACAATGTCAGTTAGTTTGATCGTACGAGAGTAACATGATGCACGACATTCCGACATGTGATATTGATGAATAAGTGTGAACTGTGATATTCTCGACTTTGTTGATTTTAGAAATAAGTGTTGATTATAGAGTATTCATTCTCGAGATGATAAGTCTACACATGGTACCAATCATATTTGTTTTGGATAGGATCTCAAACTCATATTGGGATTCGAGGAAAATTACAAGAATCTGTGAGTATGAGATTGCATTGAAATCGGAAATGCAATTCAAACTCTCAAACTATTTATTTGTCATCGTATTTTAGAGTTTCAAAGCAACTAAGAAAGAATGTTGCTATTATAAGCGATTCATAGAACTCGTTATTTCGAATAGAGTTTTGCGAGAAAATGATCCACGGATTAATATAGTCAAAGAAATTGAGCGAGAAAATGAAAACAATGATGTACAATGAAAGTCGATCAGAATTTCAATTGTGAGATTAAAGAGATTTGAAACCAAGCTATGTGTGAATTTGAAATGTATTGTGTGGAAGCAAATCCTTAATCTACTTTGTGGTAAGATTTTCGAGGACAAAATCCTTGGGGGAGAGTTGTAACAGCCCGATTTAGACCTTAGTCGGAACGGTGGTTTCGGAACCACAATTTCAAGTTAAAAATATTTTATTTGATATCTAGATTATGCATTCAAGTGTATGTGTTAAATATTTTGGAGTTATTTGTATGTTTGAGAGATTAATTTAGAAAAAGGACTTAAATGAGAAGTAGCTATTGTGGAAATTTGGGCCACATAGATTGGATTTCTTTTTACATGGGACTCAAATTGTAATTTAGCCATATTCCAAATCTTAGTGGACGGCAAACACTATGGGTAATATATATTATATATATGTATATATATATAATATATCATGAATTATATTAATATTATCATTAGTTAGTGGAGTGAATATTTTAAAATAGAATTATTATAGTTAAAGAAATAATATAATAAGAAAGTCAAAATTTCTCCCCACTTACTTCATCTTCTCCACGAAAACAAAGAGAAAAAGGGGAGAAAAATTTGAGCTCCATGGCCGGTTTATGCATGTCTTAATAAGGTAAGGAATTAAGCTTTATTTTTGTTAATTCTTGTACAGTTGTGTTGGTTGTCATGTATAATTCAAAGTACATGTGAAAATTTAGGAGTTTAAGGCTTATCTTAGGTTCGGTGTTTTAAATTTGGTCGATAGGAGATTTTTTTTTTAGTATGAGCTAGGAATTTACATGTTTGAGTAGATACTCAAATGAGAAGGATGAATGAAAACTTGAATTTCGAAACTAGCTAGTTAGGGCTATAAATGTTAAATAAATGGCTATATAGACTAGAATAGGAGTGGAGAAAATTTGGTCCTTGAGGTACTAGTTCAAAATTCATGTAATTTATGTGTTTTATGTTAGGGGACTAAATTGTGAGAAAACTAAAATAAGATGGGTAAATTGGTGAATTGGAAAAAAATTACGTAGTATGAGCTATTTTAATGTGTAAAAGGGAATGAATACATCTTGAGGGGTATTCGGCATTAACTAAATGTGTATAAATTTTTATATGTTCGAATGAATGAAGGGAATTGGTATTAAATTGCAAAGATTATAAAACCATGAATGATCAATTGAAATAATAGTACTATGTCGTGTTCGAATTGAGTTGAATGAAAATCTTTTGAATAGACTCCTTTCAAATTTTGTTTAGAGTAAGGAAAGAAAGAATTGGAAAAGGATCGGGAAAAGGCTAAGCTGGACGAGTAGTCGGGACATCTATACCTTCCAACTATCGAGGTAAGTCTATAAGTAAATGGTTGTTCTTGATTTTAAATAAATGTAAACTATTTATGCTGAATTGAAATGTTTATAATTATATTTTCTATTACCGAATGTGAGGGATGGTAATTGATATGTTCAAGGAACTACTTGAGTAAGTTTTAAGCAATGGAATTAATTTGAAGTAATGCCTACTTATAAGTTTAAATTGAATGTTGACGGTTATTCCAAGGCATTGCCGAATATACATATATATATTTGAAATTGATAAGAAATGGTCGAAGGTGATGGTACTTGGTTGTTGTAATTAGAAGCATGAATTAGGAAATTTTAATGATGATATTATAATGAGATTTAGGCATACTAAGTAGAGTTTATGATGGTTTGATGTGGTATAGGTCGAATGCAATATAGTACTTGGATATTGAACACTTTGATATATACCTTATACATATATAAGTGTATATTCTTGTGTGTAAAGTGAATGTGAATTATATATATATATATATTATGCATATTGAGGGAATAACAAGTTAAGAGAAGCATACATTGAGTAATAAGGTTCTCTAAGTACCATATGTGTAAAGTTAAGTAACGGCTCTGTGTGAGCGATAAGTTACGGTGAAAGTTAAGTAACGGCTCTGTGTGAGCGATACGTTACGATGAAAGTTAAGTAACGGCTCTGTGTGAGCGATACGTTACGATGAAAGTTAAGTAACGGCTCTGTGTGAGCGATACGTTACGATGAAAGTTAAGTAACGGCTCTGTGTTAGCGATACGTTACGATAAAAGTTAAGTAACGGCTCTGTGTGAGCGATACGTTACGATAAAAGTTAAGTAACGGCTCTGTGTGAGCGATACGTTACGATAAAATTTAAGTAACGGCTCTGTGTTAGCGATACGTTATGATAAAAGTCAAGTAACGACTCTGTGTGAGCGATACGTTACGATAAATGTGAAGTAACGGCTCTGTGTGAGCGATACGTTACGATAAGCATTAAGTAACGGCTCTATGTGAGCGATACATTAATGGCACTAAGTGTGCGATACGTTACATCAATTACACTGTGTGTGCGGATTTACGGATTTTACGGAGATATAATTCAATGAATGGAGCTATCCGAAAAGTGATAGATAGGTAAGGGATGTATGATAATTGTGTAATTTAAATATCAATGAGGTAAATTGTTCTTGTATACGAAATTAAAGTATCGAGAGGTGATTATTAATCTATGAGTTTGATTGAATGAATGAATGGTATGTTGGTAGTTGATTTTTGAGACCTATTGATCAAGATAGTTGTTGAATGGTAGCATGATATATGTAATTGAAATTACGAATCCGTTATCATCAAGTAAGTTGATTTAATTAACCTTATAGGTTCGGTCACAAAGGTATGTGCATATGTGATGATGAATTGAATTTGTGTATATGTGGTTATATGTGATATTATATTAAATTCGAATATATGAGTACATGTGATAGTTTAATTAACTTTGGATGATCGGTCATATATATGATAATGGATTAAACTAGTATATTGGGCCATAAGTGATGGTATAATGAATCATGTGTATTTGATCTAATAAGTAAGTTTTAGATGTTGAAATGAAAATTTTTATATCCTATGTATTTATATGTGAATTATATGGATTGAAAGGTGAGAAAGAAAATTAGGTAGTTAATATGTATATATGTGAACAAATGTATATGTATTTGTTTTGAGATGGGAAAATGATTTACGATCGGTGTGAAATCTATCATTGAATGTATGAGTGTTTGGCCTTAAGGCTATAAAAGGTGAAAGTTTACGAATGATGATATGAATTATGAGTAAGTGAAGCTACTTAACGAGGAACATGGATTATATGAGAAAAGTGATTGTACATGTGTATGTGATTAACCAAATTTGGCCTGTTTGAATTAAATTATATATGTTTCTATGGTGAATTATTTGCTTATGGCTTACTAAGCTGTCAAAGCTTACTTTGTGAAATTTTCCTATGTTTATAGAGTTTCAAAGACTTGCTCGGGTTGGAAGTCGAAGGAGATCTCATCACACTATCCAATTTGCGCTTCGGTAAATAAATACTTGGAGATTTGGTTATGTGGCATGTATAGACTAGTTTTGATATTGCTAGTTTTAAAATTGTATATATTTGTATAAGCCATGCGAAAATGGCTTGTCCATCTCGTTATTCTTGGAATTTATATTTTGGCTTGATGATTTCGTTTGATTTGGTTTTGGTATATTTATAAGTATGATTAATGTATAGAGTTTATATGAAATGAAGAAAAGATGTTATGATCTAAATTTCGAGTTTTGTAACTCGAGTTATAGTAGATTTAGTCAATATGATGCTGATGGACAGTTTCAATTTTTATGCCCCAAATTGGTAGTTAAGTCCGGTAATACCTTGTAACCCATTTCCGGCGACGGATAAGGGTTAGGGGTGTTACAATACCCAAGAAAGAATCCACCTGGATTTCATCTGTCATTATCAATCTGAATTAAACAATTTCTTCATTAAGTATCTTGATCCGTAAAAATTTCTAAATATGCTAATATCTTTTTTGAAAGTAAGAGAAATAGACTCTAGGTTGATTAATTAAAATTTCTTTCTAATTAAAACCCTTATTGTCGTATTAACTCAATCTATGGATCCCCCTATTAGATTTGACTCTAATCAGATAGATTTATGTCGTCCTATTTCTAAAATTACATGCACCTCCACTCAATTATGATAGATCTATTCTTAAAAAGGGTCTATTCCTCCTCTGATTCAAGCACATCAAACATGGATTAATAATCTAGAAATATTAAACCAAGAATTAATCACACATAATTAAGAACAACATCCAAGTATTTATTGAGTAAAACAGAAATCAAAAGAAAAAATTCATCATAGGGTTCATCTCCCCTAGGTATTTAGAAAATTAGTTCATAATTGTAAATAAAGACATCCTAAAGACAATATAACCACAAGAAATAAGGAAACTCATAATAAACTTCAAATAAATCAAAAGAAGATCTTCAATCTTGATGGAAATCTGCTTCTGAGTCGGCTTCAATGGAGTTTTTCGAGTTGTTTTCTTGAGTATTCTCTGACGGGTTCCTCCCCTCTCTTTTTATTTGATATACATAGGTCTTAGAATGCCCGAAAAGCCTAAAACTTGCGTTTGCACATTTCCGAAGTGTAATTCGTGAAATCCATACAGTCTGGCACATGGCCATGTGGCAGCCTGTGTGGCTCACACAGCCATGTGTCCAGCCTGTGTGGCTCTTGAAACTTGCTCCAATTTTACGATTTTAGCTCCTTTTGCTCCCAAGTTCTCTCCTAAGTATAGAAACGTGAATTTAAAGAATTAGTATAGAAACATGAATTTAAAGGATTAGGAGCATAAAATTTACCATTTTATATCAAAAAATCATCCAAAAAGGCATTAAGAATGAGGCTAAAACATGTTACTTTTAGCATTTATCAAATATCCCTACATTTAAGCGTTTGCTTGCCTTCAAGCAAAATTCTCAACCCATATTCAAGTTAACTTTTCCCAATTTGTCAGTTTCATGAATAATGTTTCAAGATAATTCACAAACAATCATGTATTGGAAACTCAACCAAAAGGACACTAAAGATTCAAGCAATCCAAGCCGAAATTTTTAAAGCACAAAAACATATGTGTCTCCGCTTATTTAAATAATTACCTTAAATTCAAAATCAATAAGAATCGAAATCCTCACTAAAGATTCACTCAAAGCACTCAAAGTGTTTAAGGTTCATGAAATATGCACCCAATAGTCGAACAAGAGATGTCATTACCATAGGCTTCCTTAAAAATCAAATCTCCACCACTATAAAATGAGATGACACACAAATCAAGAGGTCTTTTCAAGGTTGTAATGGGGCTTAGGATAGGGGTATAGAAAAGGCCAGAAAATTTGATTATAATCGAGATCGAATTGATAAGTTACCAAACTAGACAAACAATCAGTTGTTGAATTAAGAGAAATTACAAACTAACTATTCAAGCTCAATCAAATTTTTATTTTCATTTTCATTTATTATTATTATTTGATTTTTTATAGAACAAGAATAAAATTATTCAAGAAAAAATGAAACATAGTTAGCAACTAACCAAATCAAATCTCGACAAAAATGGAGTCAATAACAACATACATATGGGTTACGGGTTAACATTAATGGGTTAATAAAAAAAATGTGATAGGATCAATGGGGTTTAGTAAGGGTTAATTCAATAGGTAAACTTTTTAAAGGTTAAGTAGTTTAAATATTAAGTGCCTATATCATCTCAATATATCAAATCAATTGTGTGGTCTCGACATGCATAATCGAAGCAAATTCTAGAATAACAAATCAAGTTGACACACTCATAACCAATACTAAAATGAGCAAGAAAATATATGCTCTATAGGTTTAAAAGCTCACAAAAAATTATGGTTTAAAAGCTTTATATGTTTTAAAGTCACCTAAAATATTTATTTCTGAAAAAATGATTTAAGTCTCTCTCATATCTTAAATTATAAATCAATCAATACATAAAAATTGACAAATTAATCCAAAACAACATCAATAAAAATTTTAAATAGAAATAATTCACTCTAATAAAGGGTATGGGAAGATTACTTAAGCACAAAAATTAACTCAGGGATTTTATCACAAATATACAGACAACCTCCCCACACTTAGGATGTACATTATCCTCAATGTACAAACATATATAAGCACAATATCAAAAGAGATGGAGAGAACTGAAACTTCCCTGAATTTGGATGAAATCGCCAGAATAGAGAAACTGAAAATGTGGGCAAGTCTAAATTTAGTGCATGTTTTCGAGCAACTAATAAGAGAAACAGAAACAAATAAGAAGAGAAATATATTACAAAGTCGAACAAAAACAACCATTAAAATAATAAAAAATAATAATGTTCAAAATAGAAATAACATAAAAAGGTGTAACACCCCAAACCAGGTTTATACGTCAAGACGAGATTTGGTTTGTCACACAAACCGAACATTCTTTTAGTCTATCTAATGATTTAGGTGAATCGGTAATCACAAAAAATAAAGTTTAACAAAAAACCAAGAGAAATAATTTAAGTTCGATGATTTTGAGAAACATTAGTTGAAAATCTCTTCATTTAATATCTAATTGTCAAAACCTTAAAGAAATTTTTTTTTTGAGAGAGTTCAAAGTTTTGAAATTAAGAATAGATAAAGAATCTCATATGTTTGAAACTCAAAGTATTTTAAGAAAACATTATAGGATAAACATAAGCCCATATTAATTATCCAAAACATAATTTAAATCCATCCACACATAAAATCAATAAAACATTAATAGAGGCCTTATTACATCATACCCAAAATGGCAAATTAAAGAAAGTACTTATTAAAAGTTCGAGTTTATTTAACCCATGTTTGCAGATAGCCTCCACGAAGTCATCCTCGCCCAAGTCCATGTCAATTTCCATTACCCGAGATGGAAAATTTAAGGAGTGAGTTACTTAAAACTCGAGTATAACTCACTTACTATATCCATCGGGCCGATCATCAAATCATAATTTTGGACTTGAGTCCATAAATGATTTAGCAATGTAATAATCGTAATGTATGCAAAATGAAATTTCCCACCCAAACATAATTTCCATCCGCTACACACCACCCGTACCAACCATCACACCTGTGGGGATCAAGTCAACCCACCCCGCCAACACACCAAACATAGGCAATAAGTCATTTTTATATTTGTGGCAGAGCCACCGAACTAGATTGTGACAAAGTCACCGAACTAGAGGGATTGAGCCATTAAAATATTTGTGGCAGAGCCACTGAACTAGAGGCAATGAGCCATTTAATTATTTTGTGGCAGAGCCACCGAACTAGATTTTGGCAACAGGCCTTTCTTCTCTTCATCATTAATCCCAACCCATGCAACATGTATGCAAAATAGTCTATATACATATGATGATTTTAGCAAAAAGGCCCAATTTACATGTGAATCAATATTTCAGGTTTTTATTAAGGCCCATAATACAAAATATCATTTAGCCTATTTAACAATCTAGCAACTTTGGCCCATTTAACGATCTAGCAGGGATTTCGGCCCATTTAACGATCTAGCATAGATTTCGGCCCATTTTACGATCTAGCAGAGATTTCGGCCCATTTAACGATCTAGCATAGATTTTGGCCCATTTTACGATCTAGCAGAGATTTCGGCCCATTTAACGATCTAGCATAAATTTTGGCCCATTTTACGATGAGACATAATATTTGCAATTTACCAACTAATTCATCGAGGGCGTTTTCATAATTTTCACAACTTTAACCGTTTTCATGTATTTTCACCAAAAATACCAATTATTACGTATTTTACCGATTTTGTCATCTTTACAATTTTTCTCAATACTACGGTATGACGTCTAACCCGAGATAAGTGTGAAGTTGCACACCTTGATATTGTGAGTACTAGACCTTCCTGCTCGTCAATACCTAAACATAACACGAACCATTAGAACACTATCATTTATTAAAAATACACTATTGGTAAACGATCTAAATCTTTACCCTTTGGATTTCGAACCACTTCTATTTTTGGTTTCTCTTCGATTGTTGGTTCGTTGCTCGATGAGAATCCATGAACGAACAAAGGTTCGGGAGTACGAATAACTTCAAACAATTGGTTCTCCTCGGATGAAGGTCCGCAACCCGATGGAAAATCCTCGGATTCTCAAAAATTTCTTCGCTTATATTTAGGGGATTAGCGAATCGCCTCTTTCAAGACTATGGACGCCTTTTTTCGCCTCTATCTTGAATCTATCTAATGACATAGGATCATTAGTCCGACTTATAAATATCGAAATATGGCTAACGATTTTTTTAAAAGATTTGAGATTGGCTTACCACGATTATCTTCGTTCCTCGAAGAAATGATCGAGCGATTACGTCCCTATAACGAAATCAATTAAGTAACTAACCATACTAATATAATGAATAAAGTGAGAATCCTTAAATAATCTCCTTACCTTAACTCTTACGATCGATTCCAACGATCCAAAATACTCAAGAACACGTTGAGTTTCTGTCTTCCAAAACTCTCACTAATGTCCACGGTTGAAAAGAATTGAGTGAGAAAATTATGTATGACTAAAGGAAATCGGTTGTGATCAAACAAAGAAAATGAAAGAAATTTTGGCACAAGAACATATTATCATTCGGCTATGAGTGAAAGTATTGAAGAGATTTTAATGAAGAAGAAAATAAAAGAATGAGAAAATGGAAATGATATGATTCGGTTTCAAGAGAGAAAGAGAGAAAGAAAAGAGAAGAAAAGAGAAAGAAAAGAGAAGAAAAAGAATTAGGTTTTGGGAGAATTGTGTATTCGGTTTTGTGAAGAAAAAGAAAAAAATGGCCTTCTTTGTGTGATGATAGTTTCGGCACTATGAAGAATGGTTGGCAAAGAAAATGATCAAATGATCAAGAAGAAAGAATGGTAAAAATTGCTATAGTTTCCTCAAGGTATTTGGTAAAATCGGCTAAGGGAGAGAGCAAACTTTTGAGAGAAAATTTGAAAAACAAGTACCAAATGACCAAAAAGAAATGTTCTCTCAATATCCATGCTTACCAAAACAATCAACCAAAAATCGGTCATCCCCCCTAGCCTCTATGCCGTTCAAATACAAGGTCAAAAGGCCATTAGGAAGTTTCCAAAACATCTCCCTATTCTTAAGCCTTATCCTCCTCCTTTTTCCTTAAGTTGGAGAGACAAAATCCCCTAATTTAAGCCATTCTATCCCCTATCTTAAGCTTTCCATAATCCTTAGTCTTCTTACCAAAAAAAAAAAAAAAATCCAACTCATCCTAATCTTATCCATAGCCGACACATGCTATGCTAAAGCAAAAAAATAAAATTCCCTAATTGCATGCTAGGTGATTCGAACTCCTTCCTTCATGTCCAACTTATGGCGCCATCACCACTTTGCCAATTACTCATCTTATGCCATCTTTTAGTACTTAATTAACTTATGTTTCAAGGTCACCTAATTTCTTTACGATAAAGTACACTTTACTAATATTTATTCTAATTCCAAGTAAACCCGAGCTAACACTTAGCAACATAATGATACTCGAATATTTAGGATGTTACAATTCTACCCCTTTAAAGAAAATTTCGTCCTCAAAATTTACCTGATTAAAAGAGGTGAGGATATTGTTGCCGAATTGCATCCTCAGGCTCCCACATAGCTTCCTCTGCTCCGTGATTACGCCATAAAACTTTGACCAATGGTACGGTCTTCTTTCTTAGTACTTTCATGTCTCGGTCTAAAATTTCCACTGGTTCTTCCTCAAAAGACAAGTCTAATTTTAATTCCACCTCCTCTCTGGGTATTATATGAGATGGATCCGATCTATAACATCTCAAAGATGGAAACATGAAAACATTATGAATTTGACTCAACTCCGGAGGTAATTCAACTGATAAGCCACCGGACCAACACGCTTCATCACACGATATTGCCCAATGAACCTAGGGCTCAACTTTCCTTCTTTCCAAATCTAAAATTTTCTTCCAAGGTGAGACCTTCGAAAGACCGCTCTCCCACAAAGAACTCGATATCTTTGCGCTTGTGTCTCAGATAAGACTTCGCTCATCCAAGCTTCCTTTAACCGTGCTCGAATAACTTTTACCTTTTTCTCTGCTTTCAGATATCATCTCAGACCCAACATCTGTCGTTCGCCCAATTCACCCAACAGTAGGAGTACGGCACCTACGACCATACAATGCCTCATAGGTGCCATCCGAATGCTAGACCGATAGCTATTGTTATACGCAAATTCTGCCAATGGTAGAAAATCCTCCCAACTGCCTCTGAAGTCGATCACACATCCCCTTAACATGTCTTCCAACATCTGAATTACTCTTTCCGATTGACCATCAGACTGAGGATGAAAAGCCGTACTAAAGTTTAACTTCATTCCCAAGGCTTCATGCAGAGCTTTCCAAAATCGTGATGTGAATCTAGGATCCCTGTCTGATATAATTGACACTGGTACCCCATGCAACCTCACGATTTCAAATACATACAGCTTAGCCAATTTTCGTAATGAGTAATCCGTACGAACCGGAAGAAAATGAGCAGCCTTCGTCAAACGATCAACTACTACCCATACAAAATTTTTCTTAGTAGGTGTTAAAGGTAACCTACTAACAAAATCCATTGTTATTTGCTCCCATTTCCAAAGAGGAATCTTTACTGGTTGTAACAAACCCGACGACAGAATCGATGTTCGCCTTCACTTGTTGACAAGTCAAACATTTTCCTACAAACTCTGAAATCTCATGCTTCAACCCTGGCCACCAATACTATTCACGGAGATCTCGATACATCTTATTTCCTCCGGGGTGCATAGCATAAGGGCTACTATGCGCCTCCCGTAGAATCATTTGCCTCAATTCTGAATCTTTAGGCATACAAACCCTTCCACGAAAACACATCACTCCATTCGTGTTTATACCAAAATCCTCTATTTCACCCCTTTCAACCTGCTGGAATAAGGGTCCCAACTTTTTATCCGATAAGCGCTTTTCGAATTTGTTCTAACCACGAGGCTTCACCAAGTTCGCTAATGACTACCATCCTCATACAAACTCAAATGAGCAAACATTGCTCTCAAATCGATATCGCTTTACGACTTAACGTGTCACCTACCATATTAGCCTTTCCAGATGATACTCGATTGAGAAATCATAATCCTTTAATAATTCTACCCATCTTCTTTGTCTTAAATTCAACTCCTTTTGGGTAAGGAGGTACTTAAGACTCTTGTGATCTCAGATAAATGATAGACTTCTCACCGTAGAGATAGTGCCTCCAAATCTTTAAAGCAAATACCACCGCAGCCTAACTCCAAATCATGAGTAGGGTAGTTTACTTGATGCGGTCTCAACTGCCGAGAAGCATAAGCCACCACCTTTCCATTTTGCATCAACACACAACCCAAACCCGTGTGAGACGATCACAAGAAACAATAATTCTTTTCAGCCTCCTATGAATCAAAACCTGTGCTTCCGCCGTAATCTTCTTCAATTTCTCAAACTCTTATTATTTTTCGGTCCAAATATATGGAACTCCTTCGACAACAGCTTTAGTTAGGTGCAGCAATCAACGAAAACCCCTCAACAAAGCGTCTATAATAACCAGCCAAACCTAAGAAACTCTGAATTTCAGCTACCAATTTTGGTGGTTTCCACTCCGGTACAGCTTCAATCTTTCGAGGATCCACCCTTATTCCTTCAGCTGATACCACATGACCCAAGAATGTTACTTCTTTTAGCCAAAATTCACATTTACTGAATTTGGCATAAAGTTTCTTATCACGAAGTAACTGCAATACTATACGCAAATGCGTGTCATGCTCCTCATCATTTCTTGAATAAACCAAAATGTCATCTATGAACACTACCAAAAATCAGTCTAAATATGGTTGAAAGACTCGGTTCATCATGCCCATAAATGCGGCTGGTGCATTGGTTAATCCAAACGGCATCACCAAAACTCATAATGTCCATAACGAGTTCTAATGCCGCCTTATAAATATCCGCTTCTTTCACCTTAAGTTGGTGATAACCCGATCTCAAATCAATTTAGAGAAAATCAAGCTCCTTTCAATTGATCAAACAGTCATCAATTCTTGATAAAGGATACCTATTCTTGATCGTCAATTTATTCAATTGCTCGTAATCAATACACATACGCATCGATCCATCCTTTTTCTTAAAGAACAAAACTGGTGCTCCCCACGGAGACACATTCGGTCAAATAAATCCCCGATCCAACAATTCTTGAATTTGAGCTTTAAGCTCGCCAACTCCTTCGTGCCATTCTATAAGGAGCAATGGACACCGGAGCTGCTCCGCAAAAGCTCAATGCCAAATTCTACTTCCGCTCGAGGTATACCGAAGTTCATCGGAAATACATCCGAAATTCCTTCACCGTTCTCACATCATCCACAGATAACTCTTTGGCATCCAAAGCACAAATAAAAGCTAGGAATGCTCTATATCCCGCCCGCACCAACTTCTCTGCCTTCAACGCAGATATCACATTAGCCAAGTAATTCCTTCGTTCGCCTATCATTATTACTTCCTTATCATCCGAGGTTCTTATTGACATCCGCTTTTCAGCACAATCTAAATATGCCCGATGCTTAACCAACCAATCCATGCCCAGAATGAGATCGAACTCGCCGAAAGGCAATTCCATCAAATTCGCCAAAAATACTTCTTCTTGAATTTCTAAGGCACGCTCTAAACAGTTTATTTACAATTATCGATCGTGTCTAAAAGACTAATTATTGTTATCTCACTATCGGAATTTTAGATTCTAGATTCAAGTTTCCAGATATGGCGCTAGCAACATACGAGTGGGTAGAACCAATATCTATTAAAGCGAAGAATGTACATCAAGATGAAGAACGTATTAGTTATTACATCGTGCATTGCCATCATCGCAAGGCCTAATTGCATAGACCAATCTCGCTATCTTGCATCTGTGTTACCTCTAGGGCCATTGCCTCGACCCGGTGCACCTTGACCACGTCCAGCCCCATTACCACCACGACCTGGTCCATGACCTCTCGGTGGCTACTGAGTACCTCTGGCTGACTGTGCATCAGTATTACGGACTTCTTGAGTCGTATCCGTACGTCGAGGGCAATTTCTATATTGGTGATCCATTGAGCCACATTTATAACAAGCACCCGTTTTCCTCCAGCACTCTCTAGAATGCCTTTTTCTATATTCAGCACAATCTCGACTCTGATTATTAGCTACAGATGCTCTACCTTGAGCTGGTTCATCATTTTGAGGCCTCTTTAGAAACCTTTTTGAAGAACCTGACTGCTTTATATCTCTCTTACTTCTAAATCTTTCCCGATCCTGACGTTCTGAGTTCTTAGCCTCTTCGGCTATCTTGGCTTTCTCCACAAGCGTGGCAAAAGTTCTAACCTGTTGTGGGGCAATCAGAACCCGCAACTTATCATTCAGCCCATCCTCAAAACGTACACAACATTCATGATCCGTTGACACTATTGTCCGAGCATAGCGACTCAAGCGTAAAAACTCAAATTTCACACGCCGCCATCGCCTTATTCCCTTGAATTAGATTCAGAATTCCTTCCTTCGCATCCACATAACTTGTTCCTACATACTTCCCTTGAAGGCGCTTTGAAGAATTCCCAAGTAATCAATGTAGCCTCGGTTCTCTCTAACAAGAAGCCACCATTGATACGCCTCGCCTCTTAGCAAGGACACAGCTCCTTTCGGTTTCTTTCGACAAGGCATTCCATATCATCCATAATCCGCTCCACGCCTTTGAGCCAATATTCGCCACATTCGAGCTACACCGAAACTCCTCTAAAACTTCGCATTATTAGACTTGAGTCATTCGATATCGACCCACAAGTTGTTGGCCCAACTCTAGTTCCAAATGATTTTTCAAGGACTCGCAACATTGCTCGTGTCAAAGCATTATCTTCTTCCATATGATCATGTGATCCCGCCTCGCTCTCAAATGAGGCGGTGCATCCATTTCAAAGATATGATTTGGTGCTTCATTGCACCTCTAACACCTCATCCTCTACCACGGCCACGCTCATCAAGGCCCACGGCCACGCCTCTCAGAGCTCATAATGTCTAACTCGATTTAATCGATTACAAGTTTTATGAATCGAAAATTATTTGATGTTTATTAATGATGTTTTATGAGATTTGAGAGATAAAGTTATTTTTCAAACATATCCTATAGTCTCAATCTCTACGATTTTCAACATTTAAAACTAAAAGTTCTAGAGTGTTCTTATGATCATATCATCATCATAATAATTATTCAGTAACGAATACTTACTTGACTTGGTGCCGGATGCTTGTGGTGCCATGCTAATCTTTAAAACATAATTGAAATAATTTCATACAGAAGTTATTTGTTGAACCCAACCACAGTCGAGTTTTGAAACTGGCTCTGATACCATTAAATGTAACACCCCAAACCAGGTCTATGCGTCAAGACGAGATTTGGTTTGTCACACAAATCGAACATTCTTTTAGTCTATCTAATGATTTAGGTGAATTGGTAATCACAAAAAATAAAGTTGAATAAAAACCAAGAGAAATAATTTAAGTTCGATGAATTTGAGAAACATTAGTTGAAAATCTCGTCATTTAATATTTAATTGTCAAAACCTTAAAGAAATTTTTTTGAGAGAGTTCAAATTTTTTGAAATTAAGAATAGATAAAGAATCTCATATGTTTGAAACCCAAAGTATTTTAAGAAAACATTATAGGATAACATAAGCCCATATTAATTATCCAAAACATAATTTAAATCCATCCACACATAAAATCCATAAAAATTAATAGAGGCCTTATTACATCATACCCAAAATAGCAAATTAAAGAAAGTACTTATTAAAAGTTCAAAGTTTATTTAACCCATGTTTGCGATGGCCTCCACGAAGTCATCCTCGCCCAAGTCCACGCCAATTTCCATTACCCGAGATGGAAAATTTAAGGAGTGAGTTACTTAAAACTCAATGTATAACTCACTTACTATATCCATCGGGCCGATCATCAAATCATAATTTTGGGCTTGAGTCCATAAATAGATTCAAGAACGTAATAACTGTAATGTATGCAAAATGAAATTTCCCACCCAAACCTAATTTTCATCCGCTACACACCACCCGCATTCAACCATCACACTGTGGGATCAAGTCAACCCACCCCGCCAACACACCAAACATAGGCAATAAGCCATTTTTATATTTGTGGCAGAGCCACCGAACTAGATTGTGACAAAGTCGCCGAACTAGAGGCATTGAGCCATTAAAATATTTGTGGCAGAGCCACCGAACTAGAGGCAATAAGCCATTTAATTATTTTGTGGCAGAGCCACTGAACTAGAGGCAATGAGCCATTTAATTATTTTGTGGCAGAGCCACCGAACTAGATTTTGGCAACAGGCCTTTCTTCTCTTCATCATTAATCCCAACCCATGCAACATGTATGCAAAATAGTCTATATACATATGATGATTTTAGCAAAAAGGCCCAATTTACATGTGAATCAATATTTCAGGTTTTTATTAAGGCCCATAATACAAAATATCATTTAGCCTATTTAACAATCTAGCAACTTTGGCCCATTTAACGATCTAGCAGGGATTTCGGCCCATTTTACGATCTAGTAGAGATTTCAGCCCATTTAACGATCTAGCATAGATTTTGGCCCATTTTATGATCTAGCAGAGATTTCAGCCCATTTAACGATCTAGCATAGATTTCGGCCCATTTTACGATGAGACATAATATTTGTAATTTACCAACTAATTTATCGAGGGCATTTTTGTAATTTTCACAACTTTAACTGTTTTCATGTATTTTCACCAAAAATACCAATTATTACGTATTTTACCGATTTTGTCATCTTTATAATTTTTCTTAATACTACGGTATGACGTCTAACCCGAGATAAGTGTGAAGTTACACACCTTGATATTGTGAGTACTAGACCTTCCCACTCGTCAATACCTAAACATAACACGAACCATTAGAACACTATCATTTATTAAAAATACACTATTGGTAAACGATCTAAATCTTTACCCTTTGGATTTCGAACCACTTCTATTTTTGGTTTCTCCTCGATTATTGGTTCATTGCCCGATGAGAATCCACGAACGAACAAAGGTTCGGGAGTACGAATAACTTCAAAAAATTGGTTCTCCTTGGATGAAGGTCCCAACCCGGTGGAAAATCCCGGATTCTCGAAATAGCCCTTCGTTTAAATTTAGGGGGATTAGCGGAACCGCCCCTCTTTCGAAGACTATGGACTGCCCTTTTCTGCCCTATCTTGAATCTCTATAATGACATAGGATCATTAGTTTGACTTATAAATATCGAAATATGGCTAACGATTTTTTTTAAAAGATTTGAGATTGGCTTACCACGATTATCTTCGTTCCTCGAAGAAACGATCGAGCGATTACGTCCCTATAACGAAATCGATTAAGTAACTAACCATACTAATATAATCTATAAAGTGAGAATCCTTAAACAATCTCTTTACCTTAACTCTTACGATCGATTCCAACGATCCACAATACTCAAGAACACTTGAGTTTCTATCTTCCAAAACTCTCACTAATGTCCACGGTTGAAAAAAATTGAGTGAGAAAATTATGTATGACTAAAGGAAATCGGTTGTGATTGTAACACGCCGAACCCGGCCCATGAGTTCTGACTGGATCTGGTATGTCACGGAGTAAAACAACTTGAACCATTTTAAGTGTCTGGTGAAAACTTGATAAAATATGGCTAAGGTTTTAAAACAAAGGTTTGATAAAACTCATGGGGATTATTTTATAAACATGGTTGTGTTGATAAACCCTTTGAAAACGTTTGATCATGTAAAGTTTTAAAATCGTCAAGGTTATAGTTGTCTTGGTGTATTTTGTTACCCGATGGTAACATCTTTGAAAACTCGTATAAGTTACTTAATTTGAAAATGTTGCTTTTAACCGATTCACTTAACATTTGTAATTTCATTTTGTAATATAATATGAGTAAATTAAAACAACTAATTAAAACATCCAAATAATAATTAGCGGCCTTATTACAACCCAAATTAAAACTTTAAGGAAAATAAACTTAACTATAATAAATTAAATTCAAATCCAACGAATAAGCATGGCCGCCTCGAGTCCTCTCCGGCTCCATCTCCGCGATCTACTCATCTGCAAAACAATTTGGGAAGGGGTTAGTCACCAAGACTCAGTGTGTAAATCCCCCACCCGGAAGTGTAACTCATACACAAATTATTAATAAACATGCAAATATTCAACCCCACAAACCTTCCGTACTCCTTTAACTACCCCGTGTGGTCAAAACCACTGGTGGTCAAAACCACTGGTGACTAGAGTCACAAATCAAGTGATGGGGCCAACCCATCATGTGGTCAAAACCATTGATGACCATAGGTCACAATTTATCAAGATGTGGTCAAAAACACGGTGGTACCGCACCACCGGACTTAGTCACAATTTATCAACGGTGTGGTCAAAACCTTTGGTGATCAAGTCACAATTAATCGATGGGGCCAACCCATCTTGTGGTCAAAACCACCGTGACAATCCATAGAAATCATCCCCTCCTCTCATCAATCCCACCATCATCATGCTTACATAACAAATGTCATAATCACATATATCATGCATTTATGTATAGCATAGCATCCAACAGCATATGATGGCATACAAAATCATATATCATAGATCACGTGATAGGGGACTTACCCGAAATCCATGCTTAAGCCCACAAGCAAATCACTATCATAATGATTAAAAGACACAATATAACAATGTTAATTAATAAAGTGTGTAAAGAGTTTTACACACCTGTTACTAACGCGAATCCTAGATCCCGAAGTTTCGATCTACTATGCTCTATCCCTTGACCCTATATTCGGCCAATCACCAAAGTTAGTACCATAGGCCTATTCGGCCAAATTAGTAATCCCGAAGGACTAATCGCACCTATAATCCAAATATGGCCCTAGGCTGAATCTTATCATTACTTACCAAGGCAAAATCGAAATCCTGAAAACCACTCTTATCTTCTGAAACTGTCGAAATCCCTATATGTCACTTTGTTAAAATCGGCTATAAGCAAATCTATGGAAAGTGGCCTATGGCCGAATACCATATTGGCTTACCTTGCAGAATTGTGACCACGAAAGGCTCCCTCAATGCACCTTGCCATTAGCTACACACAAAACATACACTATTATAACCAAAACCATATTCGGCCACTTACCAAGGCTTGTTTCCAAAGCTTTCGGCACACAAAAAGGAAGAGAAGAGAGACCGAATGCTTAAGAGAGGAACTTACCAACCTTTTGGAATCAACAGCACCTTACTAGGGGGATTCGGCTTAAGCCCTTTATGGAAGAGATATTCCGCTAGCAACACAAATGGAAGGTGCAATTTTAGTAAAAGAGAGGGGTAGGTTGCTAAGTAGAAGAAAAGAAGAGAGAAATTTTGGAGAATTTTGGCAAGTGAGGCTAGGGAGAATTCGGCCAGCAACCAAATGAAAAAAAGAAGAGAAACTTGCTAAATAAATTTCAGCACACCATTGCTAAACACAAAACCGAATATGGATGGCCCTAAGGAGTCCCAAATCCGGCCATCACCCCTCTCTTTTGTGATAATTTCACTTTTAATTATAAAAATAAAGCAAATTTATCTTACATTTAATCTCCTAATCACCTCATCAAACAAATTAAATGAAAGTAAACTACTAACACTTACTCTTCCAAATTAATTTTAGAGCAAAAATTAAGCTTATCCTTATCAAATTAAGAGTCCAAAATCGTGCCATTAGCTCACCCTCTTCACGCTAGTTTGAAAAAATAAAACCCCAATTGTCGCTCCCTTGGTTCAACATAGGACCTCACCGCCAGACCCTCTTATATCGCCCTATGCCATTCTTCCTAATTGACTTTCATGCTCTTGAACCTCACCATTTAATTTTTAAAGCCTTCATACCCTAGCCCCTTTCCTTAACGCCCAAAAAGCCCAAAAACAAAACGCATCCCCCTTGTAACTCCCAAGACTCGAACCCAAGACCTGCCCAATTCTTCACCCCTAAGCCCTTAAGTGGTGCATGAAAGCCACTTTTCCACTTAATTCTTTGTGTCATGCTTCTCCCGGAATTTTCCTTAACCATTATCTCACCTAGCTCCCTCCCTTTAAACATTTAAAAAAAAATTCCATTCTAAGTCGCCTAGCTCGGGGTTATTTCTAGACCCTAGAACATGCTTAGCAATCATATTATTCATTTCTTCAAGCACACACATGGGAAAAATAATTAAATTTCAAGCACCCCCTAATTCAGGATGTTACAGTTCTACCCCCTTAAAAAATTTCGGCCTCGAAATTACCTGTTCAGAAGAGTTGGGGGTATTGCTACCGCATCACATCCTCGGGTTCCCATGTGGCCTCCTCCGTACCATGATTTCGCCATAACACCTTTACCAAAGGCACTGACTTCCTCCTCAGAACTTTGACATCTCGATCCAAAATCTGTACTGGCTCCTCCACGAAAGATAAGTCCGAGTTCACTTCAATTTCCGCAACTGGCACTACGTGTGATGGATCCGATCGATAGCGCCTCAGCATTGAAACATGGAAGACATCATGGATCTAGCTCAATTCTGCCGGCAACTCAAGCTGGTAAGCTACTGGTCCCACGCGTTTCAACACGGTATACGGTCCGATGAATCTAGGGCTTAGCTTGCCCTTCCGGCCAAACCTCAGCACCTTCTTCCAAGGTGATACCTTCAAGAAGACCTTATCACCTACTGCATATTCAACCTCTCTGCGCTTAAGATCAGCGTAGGATTTCTGCCTATCCGACGCCTCCTTAAGACGAGCCCGAATTACTCTAACCTTATCCTCCGTCTTCGCTATTATTTCTGGACCCAACATATGTCGCTCTCCTAGTTCCATCCAATATGTAGGAGTACGGCATTTTCGACCATACAGCGCCTCATACGGTGCCATCTGAATACTCGCTTGATAACTATTGTTATAGTGAACTCTGCCAAAGGTAGGTACTCCTCCCAACTACCACGAAAGTCCAAAATATAGCCCCTCAACATGTCTTCCAACACTTGGATAACCCTCTTAGATTGTCCATCAGACTGCGGATGAAAAGCCGTGCTGGAATTCAACTTCGTGCCTAACTCTTGATGTAAAGCCTTCCAGAATCTCGACGTAAACCGGGGATCCCGATCTGAGATAATGGACATCGGTACTCCATGTAACCGCACTATCTCAGCGATATACAACTTGGCTAATCTTTGAAGTGAGTAGTCAACCTCATCGGTATGAAATGGGCCGACTTAGTTAACCGATCTACTATCACCCAAACAAAGATCTTTCATCTTGGGCGTAAGGGAAGCCCACTTACGAAATCCATAGTAATTTCCTCCCACTTCCATTGTGGATCTTTACCTACCGTATGTACCTCGATGGCAATTGATGCTCGGCCTTAACTTGTCGGCATGTCGACACTTGCCTACCAACTCGGTCACTTCTCGCTAAGACCCGCCACTAAAATCGCTCCCTTAAATCTCGATACATCTTGTCGCTTCCGGGTGCATAGCGACGGATCGCTATGAGCTTCCCTAAGGATTCACGCCTCAACTCATCATCCTTAGGCATGCATACTCTCCCCTGAAAGTACAACACTCCATCATTGCCCAAGCTGAAACCTTCGGCCTCACAATTCTGTACTTGCAACCTCTGAGTATTCAAAGCTTCATCGGTCATCTGTCTTTCTTTGACCTCACTAATCCAAGACGGCTTCACTTGCAACTCTGCCAAAAGGCTCCCATCCTCATAGAGACTTAGATGAGCAAACATTGCTCGCAAATCCGCTACCACCTTTCAACTCAATGCATCAGCTACCACATTAGCCTTCCCCGGATGGTATTCGATCGAGCATTCATAGTCCTTCAACAACTCAATCCACCTCTGCTGCCTTAGATTTAAATCTTTCTGAGTCAGGAGGTACTTCAGACTTTTGTGATCTGTGTACACTACCGACTTCTCCCCGTACAGATAGTGCCTCCAAATCTTTAAGGAAAAAACCACAGCAGCCAATTACAAATCATGTGTCGGGTAGTTAGCTTCGTAAGGCCTCAACTATCGTGACGCATAAGCGACCACCTTTCCTTCTTGCATCAGCACACACCCTAAACCAGTATGCGATGCATCGCAATACACAGTGAATTCCTTTCCTGCCTCTGGCTGAATCAAAACTGGTGCTTCTGTCAAAATCCTCTTTAGCTTATCGAAACTCTCTTGCTACTTCTCAGACCACACAAATGGAACTTCTTTCCTCAGCAGCTTAGTCAACGGTGCTGCGATTAAGGAGAAATTTTCCACGAATCGCCTATAATATCCTCGCCAACCCCGTAAAACTCAATTTTCAGAATCGACTTTGGTGGTTTCCACTCCAATATCGCCTCAATCTTACGGGATCCACCCCGATTCCTCTATTTGAAACAACATGCCCTAGAAAAGTTACCTCCTTGAGCCAGAACTCACATTTACTGAATTTGGCATACAACTGCTTCTCCCTTAGAACTTGCAGAACCACATGAAGATGTGCGTCATTCTCCTCTTCCGACTTCGAGTACACCAAAATGTCGTCTATGAACACCACGACGAACCGATCCAGATAGGGTTGGAAAACCCGGTTCATCATATCCATAAACACGGCCGTTGTATTCGTCAAACCAAAAGGCATTACCAAAAACTCGTAGTGTCCATACCGAGTTTAGAATGCCGTCTTATGGACATCAGCCTCCTTCACCTTAAGCTGATGGTATCCTGACCTAAGGTTAATCTTAGAGAACACCGATGCTCCTTTGAGTTGATCGAACAGATCGTCAATCCTGGGAAAAGGATATCAGTTCTTTATTGTCAACTTGTTCAGCTGTCGATAGTCTATACACATCCTCATTGTCCCATCTTTCTTCTTGACAAAAAGCACTGGAGCTCCCCAAGGCGATACACTTGGTCGGATGAACCCTCTATCCAACAATTCCTGAATCTGCGCCTTCAACTCTACCAATTCTTTCGACGCCATTCGATACGGAGCTATAGATACTGGCGCGATTTTGGGTAACAAATCTATACCAAATTCAACCTCACGGTCCGGAGGTAGACCTGGGAGTTCCTCTGGAAACACATCAACATAGTCCCTTACGGTCCGAACATCTCTCACAGGAACATCCTTAGCTTCCAAAGCACAGACATGCACCACATATGCTTCACAACCCTTCCTCACCATCTTTTCCGCCTTCAATGCAGAAACTAGATTAGATAGGTAATCTCTCCTTTTACCTATCATCGCCACCTCATCACCTTCCACGGTCTTTATTACCATGCGCTTAGCTGCGCAATCCAGGCTAGCCTGATACTTTACTAGCCAATCCATCCCGAGGATTAGGTCGAACTCTCGAAATGATAGTTTCATCAAGTCAGCCAAGAACACGACCCCTTAGAGTTCTAGGGGTACGTTCCTATAGAGTTTACTTACTTCTATAGAGTGACCTAAAGGGCTTAATACAGCCATCTTCCTAGAAGTAAGCTCGAGTCTAAATGCAGAGTTTCCACTACACTACTGGCAATGTATGAGTGGGTTGAGCCAATGTCAATCAAGGTACTATAAGGTACACCAAAGATCAAGAACATACCAGTTATGACGTTCGATGCGTCGCCCTCCTTTTGACGCCTCGCGGTATAGACCAAACCAGGTTGCCTAGCCTCAGTACCACCGGTACCTCCCCTCGGTGCCCCACGACCTCTGCCAGCACCATTACCTCCTCTTCTTGCACCCCGACTCTAGGAGGCTGTTGGTTATCCCTTCTTTTCGGTGCATGATCCTGACCCTCTGATCTCAGTCTAGCTACCTTTTTTGGATAGTCCCTAAGTTGATTTTCCATGGACCCACACTCGAAGCATTCGCGATTACCATTCCAACACTCCCCCGTGTGGGATTTTCCACACCGAGCACACCGTGGCGGCCATTAAGAATTGGCAGCAGTAGCAGGCCTAGCAGCTTGATCTGACCCACCAAACCTCGTCCTCTTTTTTTGATTACTCAAAAACTTTGAAGATCCGAGCTCCTCTTATTCCGCTTCCTATCCCGATTCCGCCTAACCGACCGCCTTACCCTTCAAAGAACCTTAGACTTCTCCACTAGACAAATAACTCCTGTTCTCTTGTAGAGCTATCATCATCCTCACTCATCTCTCAGCCCATCCTCGAATCTAACACAGTGTTCATGCTCGATACCCACAATACCACGAGTATACCTACTCAATCGAAGAAATTCGACCTCATACTCCGCTACTGTCTTATTACCCTAAACCAGGTTCAAGAAAGCCTTTCGCTGCGCATCCACGTAACTGGTTTCGATGTATTTCTTTTGATAGGCGGCCTTAAAGAATTTCCATATGAGATCCTCCGCCATCGCTCCATCCCTTACAGTGAGCCACCACTGATATGACTCATCCCGAAGCAGAGATATTATGCCCTTCAACTTCTCCTCAGCTATAAAATCTAGGTCACCCATGATCCTCTCAGTTGATTCCAACCAATACTCCGCCAAGACTTGGGTGCCACTCGTAAACTCCTCTAAACACCTCCGCTCCGTTAGCCCGGAGTCGTTCAACCACAGATTTTTGGGCTCTTGTACCCGCGCCTGCCTCAATAACTTGTTCCAAAACTTGTAGCACCACCTTGGATACTACGTCGTTACCACCAGTCTGATCTTGAAACTCGGGCCGCCACGGCAGATCCAGCATCTCATTTCCGCACTCCATGACCGGACCTGTTGGCTCCGACAAGGTCATGCTACCTCTACCACGGCCACGCGGAGGACGTCCACGACCTCTTGTACTCATTATTCTCGTTGCGTTTATCTGTTTAAGAATTTTATGCATTAGTACCTTGTTTCACTTGATTATCCGCGAAGAAATTTTATGATAGGAGTTTTAGGAGTGGTTCTTTCGTATTCATACACGCACATAGTCTTTCTATTCATTCATTCAAAGAGACGTTGTAGTTTTTCATTGTGGTTGTTTTCCACTACCCAGGGGTATTTTCGTAATTTTGTCCTACAGGGGTATTTTCGTAATTTTTCAAAAATAAAAGTTCTCGGATGATTTTGTCAAAAAGTTTTTTG
Source organism: Gossypium rotundifolium (assembly GCA_025506655.1). NCBI lineage: Eukaryota > Viridiplantae > Streptophyta > Magnoliopsida > Malvales > Malvaceae > Gossypium > Gossypium rotundifolium. Next base: position 156,320,920 of record CP106722.1, on the reverse strand, counting down.
GAACTTTTAAATTACTGAGGTATTTTGAATATATTTTGAAATCCGGGGGTATTTCGGTAATTTTGGACCTCAGGGGTATTTTGGTAATTTTTCACAAATCAGGGTGAATTTGTAAAATTTAATAAGTCCGGGACATTTCAAAAGTTGTAAAACTTTGAGGGTTCTTTTTGAAAATTGCATTCTCCAAAACAGTGATGTTGCAAAATTTTGAAAATCAGGGTTATTCTGGTAATTTTGTTGGTTAGGGGCAATTTTGTAATTTTACCACTAGGGGTATTTTAGTAAAGGTTTTTTCATAACAAGATTTCCAAAATTTGGTTCTAATTGATTTCCCAAAAGAAGGATATTTTGAATTTTTCTTATTTGGAAATTTTTCCTACGGAGGGTATTTTGGTAATTTACAGGCCAAGGGTATTTTGGTCATTTTTTTTCAAGGTTTTAATTACTCCAAAAACAAAACGGCTAGTCCCTTTCGGGTTTTAGTTATCAAGTTTAGCCTATGAGTGTGTCGTCTCAGCTAGGATGAACCATCACTACGCACCAGGTAGGATTCGAGTGAGTAGGAGGTGAGTCACCAGATCGCTTAAATACCGTGCTCCCACCGAATCCAATCCTAGGCATGCGATAACAATTGCCACATCCCTTGCTCAGTGAAAACTCATATGGTTGTTTAGGGAATTATTAAATCTTATGCATTGTTCGTTGGGGTTCGCTAACCCTAGGGTTCAACAACTTCTATTCTAATATTCTACGTTCAGCATTTATCCTTCTACCCCTATCAAGTATTCACAAAAATAGATAGAATTACTTACCTGGGCGGATAGGTGCCGGAGACTCGGTGCCATACTGTTTGAACCATAAACAATTTTCCAAAACATTCCAATAAGGCCTACTAACAAAAACAAAACATTTTGGGCCTTGGGCCCCCACAGCCAAGTTTTGAACCGGGCTCTGATACCAAAAATGTAACACCCCGAACCCGGCCCATGAGTTCTGACCGGATCTGGTATGTCACGGAGTAAAACAACTTGAACCATTTTAAGTGTCTGGTGAAAACTTGATAAAATATGGCTAAGGTTTTAAAACAGTGTTTGACAAAACTCAGTGGGGATTATTTTTATAAACATGGTTGTGTTGATAAACCCTTTGAAAACGTTTGATCATGTAAAGTTTTAAAATCGTCAAGGTTATAGTTGTCTTGGTGTATTTTGTTACCCGATGGTAACATTTTTGAAAACTCGTATAAGTTACTTAATTTGAAAATGTTGCTTTTAACCGATTTACTTAACATTTATAATTTCATTTTGTAATATAGTATGAGTAAATTAAAACAACTAATTAAAACATCCAAATAATAATTAGCGGCCTTATTACAACCCAAATTAAAACTTTAAAGAAAATAAACTTAACTATAATAAATTAAATTCAAATCCAACGAATAAGCATGGCGCGCCGAGTCCTCTCCTGCTCCATCTCCGCGATCTACTCATCGCAAAACAATTTGGGAAGGGTGAGTCACCAAGACTCAGTGTAAATCCCCACCCAAAATGTAACTCATACATAAATTATTAATAAACATGCAAATATGCAACCCCACTAACCATCCGTACTCCTTTAACTACCCGTGTGGTCAAAACCATCGGTGGTCAAAACCACCGTGACTAGAGTCACAAATCAAGTGATGGGGCCAACCCATCGTGTGGTCAAAACCATCGATGACCATAGGTCACAATTTATCAAGATGTGGTCAAAACCTTTGGTGGCACCAAACCACCGGGACTTAGTCACAATTTATCAACGGTGTGGTCAAAACCACTGGTGACCGAAGTCACAATTAATCTGATGGGGCCTACCCATCTTGTGGTCAAAACCACTGGTGATAGTCCATAGAAATCATCCCCCTCCTCTCATCAATCCCACCATCATCATGCTTACATAACAAATGTCATAATCACATATATCATGCATTTATGTATAGCATAGCATCCAACAAAGATATGATGGCATACAAAATCATATATCATAGATCACGTGATAGGGACTTACCCTAATCCATGCTTAAGCCCACAAGCAAATCACTATCATAATGATTAAAAGACATAATATAACAATGTTAATTAATAAAGTGTGTGAAGAGTTTTACACACTGTTATTAACGCGAATCCTAGATCCCAAGTTTCGATCATCGTGTTTCATCCTTGACCCTATATTCGCCAATCACCAAAGTTAGTACCATAGGCCTATTCGCCAAATTAGTAATCCCAAGGACTAATCGCACCTATAATCCAAATATGGCCCTAGGTCAATCTTATCATTACTTACCAAGGCAAAATCAAATCTCGGAAAACCACTCTTATCTTCCTAAACCGTCAAATCCCTATATGTCACTTTGTTAAAATCGGCTATAAGCAAATCTATCGAAAGTGGCCTATGGCTGAATACCATATTGGCTTACCTTGCAGAATTATGACCACGAAGGCTCCTCAATGCACCTTGCCGTTAGCTACACACAAAACATACACTATTATAACCAAAACCATATTCTACCACTTACTAAGGCTTGTTTCCCAAGCTTTCAAGCACACAAAAGGAAGAGAAGAGAGACCAATGCTTGAGAGAGGAACTTACCAACCTTTTGGAATCAACAGCACCTTACTAGGGGGATTCGACTTAAGCCCTTTATGGAAGAGATATTCGGCTAGCAACACAAATGGAAGGTGCAATTTTTAGTAAAAGAGAGGGGGTAGGTTCGGCTAAGTAGAAGAAAAGAAGAGAGAAATTTTGGAGAATTTTGGCAAGTGAGGCTAGGGAGAATTCAGCCAGCAACCAAATGAAAAAAAGAAGAGAAACTTGCTAAATGAATTTCGGCACACCTTTGCTAAACACAAAATCGAATATGGATGGCCCTAAGGAGTCCCAAATCCGGCCATCACCCCTCTCTTTTGTGATAATTTCAGCTTTTAATTATAAAAAATAAAGCAAATTTATCTTACATTTAATCTCCTAATCACCTCATCAAACAAATTAAATGAAAGTAAACTATTAACACTTACTCTTCCAGCTGAATTTTAGAGCAAAAATTAAGCTTATCCTTATCAAATTAAGAGTCCAAAATCAGGCCATTAGCTCACCCTCTTCACGCCAGTTTGAAAAAAAATAAAACCCCAATTGCTACTCCCTTGGTTCGAACATAGGACCTCACTGCCACAGCCCTCTTATATCGCCCCATGCCATTCTTCCCAATTGACTTTCATGCTCTTAAACCTCACCATTTAATTTTTAAAGCCTTCATACCCTAGCCCCTTTCCTTAACGCCCAAAAAGCCCAAAAACAAAACGCATCCCCCTTGTAACTCCCAAGACTCGAACCCAAGACCTGCCCAATCGTCACCCCTAAGCCCTTAAGTGGCGCATGAAAGCCACTTTGCCACTTAATTCTTTGTGTCATGCTTCTCCCGGAATTTTCCTTAACCACTATCTCACCTAGCTCCCTCCCTTTAAACATTTAAAAAAAAAATTCCAGTCCTAAGTCAGGCCTAGCTCGGGGTTATTTCTAGACCCTAGAACATGCTTAGCAATCATAGTATTCATTTCTACAAGCACACACATGGGAAAAATAATTAAATTTCAAACACCCCCTAATTCAGGATGTTACAGTGATCAAACAAGGAAAATGAAAGAAATTTTGGCACAAGAGCATATTATCATTCGGCCATGAGTGAAAGTATTGAAGAGATTTTAATGAAGAAGAAAATAAAAGAATGAGAAAATGGAAATGATATGATTCGGTTTCAAGAGAGAAAGAGAGAAAGAAAAGAGAAGAAAAGAGAAAGAAAAGAGAAGAAAAAGAATTGGGTTTTGGGAGAATTGTATATTCGGTTTTGTGAAGGAAAAAGAAAAAGAATGGCCTTCTTTGTGTGATGATAGTTTCGGCACTATGAAGAATGGTTGGCAAAGAAAATGATCAAATGATCAAGAAGAAAGAATGGTAAAAATTGTTATAGTTTCCTCAAGGTAATTGGTAAAATCGGCTAAGGGAGAGAGCAAACTTTTGAGAGAAAATTTGATAAACAAGTACCAAATGACCAAAAAGAAATGTTCTCTCAATATCCAAGCTTACCAAAACAATCAACCAAAAACCGGTCATCCCCTCTAGCCTCTATGCCGTCGAAATACAAGGTCAAAAGGCCATTAGGAAGTTTCCAAAACATCTCCCTATTCTTAAGCCTTATCCTCCTCCTTTTTCCTTAAGTTAGAGAGACAAAATCCCCCAATTCAAGCCATTCTATCCCCTATCTTAAGCTTTCCATAATCCTTAGTCTTCTTACCAAAAAAAAAAACAATCCAACTCATCCTAATCTTATCCATAGCCGACACATGCTATGCTAAAGCAAAAAAAATAAAATTCCCTAATTGCATGTTAGGTGATTCGAACTCCTTCCCTCATGTCCAACTTATGGCTCCATCACCACTTTGCCAATTACTCATCTTATGCCATCTTTTAGTACTTAATTAACTTATGTTTCAAGGTCACCTAATTTCTTTACAATAAAGTACACTTTACTATTATTTATTCTAATTCCAAGTAAACCCGAGCTAACACTTAGCAACATAATGATACTCGAATATTTAGGATGTTACAAAAAGGTCTCACAATAAAATAAAATAAAATAACTAAAAATAAAAAATAAAATTTCAACCAAAAATACAAATTAATATAAAATAAAAAATAGAAAAAGAAATCATGTCATAGATCAGCGTTGTGCGAAGTGTCGAGATCGTGAGACACATGATCGGGTGTAGAGATATGGAAATGTTGGCAGATCTTTTACAAATACGCCTTAATGGTATTAATTCGTGTTGACTGAGTACGATAAATATCGTCGAGTGTGATCGAATGCATTGGTGTAGCAATAGAGGCGGTGGAGGATTGGGAATGGGCTACGGTGGTGGTGGTGGGGGATCATCGTCAAGGTGCTTATCATCCTCGTGTTGCTGAGTTGCTCATAGCAGCACATACTGATCACCGAAAGGCCCAGGCTGATGAGTGATCATCCTCATGTATTTCATAATATCCAAACCCTATGGTGTCATATCTCCAACCAAAGTAAGGGTACCTATCTACTCAGGTACCTCGAGGAGGTCGAAGTAATGATCCATGCATGTGACATATGGGCCCATACAAAGAGGTCCTCTCCGTGATCGCTCACTCTGATTACAATAACATTGGGCTACGAAGTGGGCTAAATCAATCGGATGTTGCCCGTGCATGCTCTATAAGAAGTAGGCATTTAAAGTGCCTACGAAAGTTGTACTTTCCTTTCGTCCAATCAAAGTATGAGCTAGGATAGCCTGAATGTATCGCAAGGCTGGAGGAAGGCATTAAGCCTTGGACTAGTCATGTTATATGGAACGACAACCTCAACAATCTCCTACTAGTAGAGAGAAGCCACATAATGGATCTGTCATGAGAGGGCGGAGAGCTTGGACAATGGTAAGAAATCATTATAGTATAGGTCGAGGGCAACACCAAAACTCGCAATACTGAAATGCTTAGTGATACCCCCGAGACGAAATGATATAGCTCGAGGGTCGGCCCCCGATGAAAGCACTGCTGTAGAAAAAATGTTGAGTAAAACTCCAATGTAGGCTCAGCATATGTTGGCTCCACGATCATGAAGAATTGCTCCCATGGAGTTGCGTCTAGTAAAGTATGAACCCGTGCAAATAGACCCAGATTCTGAAAGGCGACCCAATCAAAGCACAGACCCAAACCCAGTACTCTATCTTTTAAATGCTGATACCTTTTTTCATGAGTTGGATGGTGAAAGTGAGATATCGGTGGCGGTAGGTCAGAGATGAGAAAAATGAAGTCCCAATGGCTTTTGTTTTCTTGGAATGAGCGGATACCTTACTCTTGCCTCGTGTGTTCGGCATCATGCACCTAAAATAAGATATAACAACCAAATATCAAAAAACTAGTAAAACTGACTCCACCAAAAACTAATTTAGCAGATAAGCAGACAAATCAATATAAAAAGGAACACAAATAGCCAAGCAACAAATTAATAGGGCAAATGCACGAAACACACAACAATCCTAATGAACACAATGGCACAATCCAATTAAATACTCAACGAACACTAAACACAAACTAACAACAAATCTAATTAGAATACTAAAAACATAATACTTAGTCGTATAGTAAAATAAGAACAATACTACTACTACTAATAATAAAGAAAATAAAAATAAAATAGAAACTAAACCTAATATTAAAAATAGTAGTAAAACCAATATAATAATACAACTGATCCTAATAGATAGATATAATAATACTAAAAAAACTACTAAAAATAAATACATAATAATGACAATAATATAAACAAAAGAAATGGACTAAATGGTGGTGGGGTAACGGCCGCGGTGGTAGATGGAGGCACAACGGTTGTGGTTGACAGAGGTAAATGTTCAGCGATTAGACAGAATGGCGACGGAAGATCGGAGTAAGGGAGGATGCAATGGTGAATAACAAAGGACTATTCGATGGCAGCAAAGATAGAGGTTGTGCAGTCAACTAAGTGAGGAGAGAAAAGGAAATGGGGGGTCAAAAGTACGACGGGAAGGTGAAAGAGATCGGTGGTGAGTGTGGGAATAGCGATGGTGACTGTAAGGCTGAAGGAAGGGGCGGTAGTGTGAGGACTTGGAAAGGAGGGAAAGAGAGATGTGAGGGGCGACGATCGAACGAAAGAGTGGGGAAATAGGGTCAAAGAAAGGTGGTGGTCGACTGGGAATCAACGACGTCAGGGCTATAAAGAGATTGGGTGCAGTGGCGGCTAAGGGCAAAGAAGAAAAAGTAAAAAGTAAAAAATAAACTGAAAACCCTAGCTTATAGAAGACATGATCGTGTAATTGGCCTGTGTTGGGCCACAACCCCGTGTCTGGAGACCGTGTATGTACCTTTAGCCCGTGTGTAACACAAAAATTTGAAAAAAAAAGCCCAATTTTAACACGGCCTAGGACATGCCCATGTGCCCAGGTTGTGTATGATCAGTCTTCGCTTCTCTCATGCCCGTGTGCGAGGCCGTGTGGGGTACACGGTCTTACACATGCCCATGTGACTGGACGTGTGCCTTACATGATCATTTCTTTAGCCCATGTAGATCTCTGTGCCCGTGTGGGGCAAATTAAAATTGAAAAATTAGCTTTATTATCCACAAGGCCTGAGACACACCCGTGTGTCAAGGCCGTATGGCCCACACGACCGTGCCTACAGGCTGTGTGACCCTTATTTTTAAAAAAATTAATTTTTTTAAAAATGATAATTAATAAAAGTTTTTTTCAAGAAAGTAAAATAAATAAATGGGTATGTTACCTCAATTGTACCTTATAGAAAAATGGTGTTTACCCCAAATGGGTTGGACTCTCTTGACTTAAGTTCTGAAGGAAAAAATCGTGGATCTAATTTTTCTAACAGTACTTTGTTCCCAAATTTGAATTGGTTCATCATCTTCATATGCACATCATGGTGATGCTTTGTTTCTTCTTTTTGCTTTCTCGATTTCTTATCAACCTTCATTTGCCATTCATCTAGTTCGTCGAGCTACACCAATCACTCTTCACTTGTCCCACAAGTTCTATCACTTTGAATAAAATATGGCTCAAACAAGTTTTCATGATGGGTTTCCTACAAAGAACGTTGAGCTACATGATTACTAACATTAACAAAACAATTAGTATCATCTCTCTCACTAGGGACCCTCACAAAGTCACGTGCTTGAAGAGTAATTTTTTTATCACCTACACGAAGCATAAGTTCACCAGTACCCACATCAATAACAGTTCTAGTAGTGGCTACAAAGAGTCGACCTAAAATCATAAGTACCTCAATATCCTCATCAATGTCCAATACAACAAAATCAATGGGGAATATAAATTTATCGACTTTCACAAGTACATCCTCAATCATACCCCTAAGATATCTAATTGATCTATCCGCTAATTGAATACTCATCCTAGTGGGTTTAGATTCCCCAATACCAAGTTGTTTGAACATCTTATTAGTCATGACATTTATACTAGCCCCCAAATCAGCCAAAGCGCTGTCAACATTTAAACTACCAATGAGACAAGGAATAGTAAAACTCCTTGGATCTTTAAGTTTTGTCGGTATCTTATTTTGGAGAATTACCGAGCAAACTGCATTGAGCTCCACAGTCGACAAGCCGTCTAACTTCTTTTTCTTTGTTAACAGCTCCTTTAAAAATTTTATATAACTTGGCATTTGTGAAAGGGCTTTAACAAACGGTAAGTTAATGTGCAATTTTTTTAAAAGTTCAAGAAATTTACCATATTATTCTTTTATGTGGCCTCTCTGTACGGCTGCTGGATAAGGGATTCGTGGTTTGTATTCTCTGACCATCAGCTTATGCTCTTTCTTGCTTTCTTCAACTTCATCACTTTTCACAACAGCTTCTAGCTTCGACTTCTCTACTAACCCTTTCACTTTTTGAACAGTGATTGCGTGGATTTTTCCCTTGGGTTAGTTTCAGTGTTTCTAGGTAAGCTCCATTGTGGTCTTTTCGAAATAAGTTTGGCAAGCTGTCCAATTTGATTTTCAAGTCCTTGAATCGATGCTTGTTAATTTTTCAGTGTTTTGAAATCGAGTTTCTAACATCGAAATAAATTTGGCCAACATCTCCTCAAGGTTCAATTTCTTCTCTTACTGATAAGACTACTAAAAACCCGGAAAGGGTTGTGACCTTTAATTTCCTTGACCACCCCAAGAAAAATTTGGATGATTCCTCCATCCTGCATTATAAGTATTACTATAAGGGTTATTTTGAGCTCTAGAATTATTACCCAATAAGTCAACTTGCTCATGCTCCATATTAGACATGAAGGGTGAATATTTTGGATTAATTATCTTCGCTTTATTCGCATCGCATTGCATAACCGGATTCATCTGCTTAGAAAAATTCAAACCATCAATTTTTTTATTCAGTGCTTTCACTTAGCTTGCCAACATAACAACTGCATCTATATTTAAAATACCAACTGCTTTCATCAATTTTGTTCTCATGACTTGCCACTGATAGTTATTCAGTGCTATTTCTTTAATGAACTCTTGAGCTTCCTCGGATGTTTTATTATTCTGTGTTCCACCAACTGTTGTATCAATTAATTGCCTAGTTGAAGGATTCAAACCGTTGTAAAAGGTTTGAACTTGTAACCACAAAGGTAATCCATGATGAGGGCACCTTCTCAAAAGAACTTTAAATTTCTCTCACGCATCATATAATGTCTCCACATCAAATTGAACAAAAGAAGAGATGTCGTTCCTCAACTTAGTTGTTTTAGTCGGTGGGAAGTACTTCAACAGAAACTTATCGGTCATCCGATCCCAAGTCATGATAGAACCTTATGGCAATGAATTCAACCGCTATTTTGCCTTGTTCCTCAATAAGAATGGGAACAACCGTTAGCATATGGCATCATCAATAATGCCATTGATCTTTAAAATATCGTAAATCTCTAAAAAGTTAGTCAAATGAGTATTTGGATTTTCATCTTGCAAACCATCAAACTGAACATACTATTTTAACATCTGAATTGTGTTCAAATTTAGTTTGCATTAATGATGGGTCTCACAATACTTGATTCAGCCCCAATCAAAGTGGGCTTAACATAATCATACATAGTCCGAGGAGTAAGACCTGCAGAAGGTAGCTGACAATTTTGATTATCACCCATCTCTACCATAATATCCTTTTTCTCTTGATCATCTACTATATTCGACTTTGCCTTGCTTCTCTAACCTCTCTACGAATTTTGCGAGCAGTCTTTTCAACCCCACTGTCAAAAAGTAATTGATCCAACGGGTTTCCTCTAGTCATAAACCAAAAGAACCTGCCTAAAGCAAACAAACGGAAAATTAAAATACAAAAATTAAATTAAAAAATAAATAAAAATAAAAAAATGACTAAATTCATTTCTAAAGTTTTCCTAATATTTCAGTCCCCGACAACTACGCCAAAAACTTGATGTCTATGAAACCAACTAAAAATTCGACTAGGGCAAGTGCACCTATCAATTAATACTATAGCTACGATGAACAAAGATATTGTTCCCACGAGGACTAAAAGTACTAGTAATTACTGTCTTTCTATTATTTAATCGAAAAATTGGAGAGATTGATTAAAACTAAAATTAACTAAATTAGTTAACTAAAGAACATAACAAAGAACAAATCAGGAAAATAAACGACTAACAACCAAGAAGCGAAACAATACCTAGGAAAGAATCCACCTAGATTTCATCTGTCATTATCAATCTGAATTAAATAATTTCTTCACTTAGTATCTTGATCCATAGAAATCCCTAAATTATGCTAATATCTCTTTTGAGAGTAAGAGTAACTGACTCTAGGTTGATTAATTGTAATTTTTTTTCTAATTAAAACCCTTATTTTCTCATTAACTCGATCTATGGACCCTCTATTAGATTTGACTCTAATTCGATAGATTTATGTCGTCCTATTTCTAAGATTGCATGCAACTCCACTCAATTGTGCTAGACCTACTTTTAAACAAGGTTTATTCCTCCTTTGATTCAAGCACATCAAACATGGATTAATAGTTTATAAATATTAAACCAAGAATTAAGCACACATAATCAAGAACAACATCCAAGTATTTATTGCGTAAAACATAAATCAAGACAGAATTCATCATAGAGTTCATCTACCCTAGGTATTTAGAAAATTAGTTCATAATCGCAAATAAAGACATCCCAAACACAGTATAAGCAAAAGAAATAAACAAACTCATAATAAACTTCAAAGAAATCAAAAGGAGATCTTCAATTTTGATGGAAATCTGCTTCTGAGTCAGCTTTAATGGTGTTTTTCAAGTTGTTTTCTTGATTATTCTTTGACGGATACCTTCCCTCTCATTATATTTGGTATATATAGGTCTTAGAATTCCCAAAAAACCTAAAAATTACGTTTTTCCACATTTCCAAAGTGCAGTTCGTGAAATCCACATGGTCTGACACATGGTCATTGTAACGCGTAGGTTTGTGCAAGTGTACACTATCATTATCAAGTAATATGTAAGTATCGAGTTATCGTCTCCACAGGGATTGTATTTGTGCTAAGTCACTTAATTTGTATATTAACAATTTGGTAAATAAAAACACAATATAGTTGAGAAGTGGTGATTAAAATATATTAAACTAAATACAATGATCCCTAATGCAAATTATCCTAAGTATGCAAACTATATGAATGAAATAGATTTTAGTAAAATTAAACACAACTTGCAACAATTATAAAATAAATAAACTAGGAAAATTACTTTAATTAAACTCAATTTATTATCAACATGCTTAATAACATTCGAAAAAACATTCCATGGCAACTCGATCTTTCATGAGTTTGGAAACCACATTAGGTCCTTTCAGAATCCTTTACTTAGTAAATACGCATTTTACTGATCCTTATTTACTAAGGGTTTCTTAGCATTCGTGTGAGGTAACAAGGACGTGTCAGGTTTGAAACAGTTTAATCACACAAATCTAAAAACTATGTAGATAACAGAGCTTGGTCAGAGTTGTCATGCAACCTACAATTTAATCGGGCCAGGATCTAAATTGAGCACGCACATTTCAATTATGTGTCCATTAGTTGTTGTCTAGTCAGGATCACTCAGCTAATTCAAGTGCATTTCAATCACGTATGAACGAAATACAGACTTGATTTTAATTGAAAACATGATCGATTGAGGCACAAACATTATAAGCATGGATCAAATAAATATTATTTAATCAAAGCAATCATCCTAGCTTAAATAAAATTAAGCTAACATTTTTATAGACAAGAACAAAGAAAACATAGCAAGCATTTTTAAATTAAATTAAATTAAAGAAAGATTAAACCCAATTCTGAGTGGCTGTCACTCTAGACTCTGACTGACGAGGCTCCTTCGTTCCTTTGCTTTGCTCCTTTGCTGATGGCTCTCCAAGGTGGCCGACCAAAGGTTCTTTAAGAGGCTTAATTGTTAAAATCACTATGAAGAGATGATGCTAGGCGTGGGAATGGAAAAGGCTAAGAGAATTTGGAGAGAAGAGAGAATGATGAATGATGAGAATGAATGAGGGATGCTTGAGGGATGAGAGGGCCTTATTTATAAGTGAGGAGAGGGGGATAGTTTGCTAAAAATAATGGACATTAACCTCTTCAAATCTCCTCAAATTGTGGTCGGCCATGCTTAGTGGCTTTTGACTTGATTTTTGCTTAATTTTTAAGCAATTTTGGATGCCACACAACTCAGGACTAAGACTCAATCAATCGTAAATCTTCGGGCAAATCTCTAAGTTCTTCAACACTACAAGGACCTTGTGTTATTAAACCAAAGAATGGTTTAAATGGACAGCCATGTGTAGCTGAATATTGGGTTGACTTGGTCTCCAATTTGGACGATTTTGTAATCGAGCAAAGCTATCAAGCCTGTCCAGAATAAATCAACAAGTTAGAAGACCAAAGAATAAAATTTATCCAATTTAATTAATTAATTAAAACCCAAATTATTAATGAAATATTTTAAAATGAATTATTAAATATAATTTTATATTTTATTATTTAATTTAATCATGCATGGCCCACTTTATGTTTTAAAAAATATATATAATATATTCAAATTAATATAAAATAAGCCATTTATTGCATGAAAACTATAAATAAAACATAAAATCACATTCTAATACTACAGCAAAACAAACTTTTAGCGGCATTTTTTTAGGCCTTTAGCGGCGCTTATAAGCGCTACTTATAGTATTTGCGGCGCTTTTAAAAGCGCTGCAAAAAATGCCGCTATAACAAACGCCGCAAATTTTAGCAGCGTAAAGGTCATGACTTTTAGCTGTGCTTTTCCCACAAACGCCGCTAAAGGTCGTGACTTTTAGTGGCGTTTTTCCCACAAATGCCGCTAAAGGTCGTGACTTTTAGCGGCGCTTTTCCCACAAACGCCGCTAAAGGTCGTGACTTTTAGCGGCGCTTTTACCACAAACGCCGCTAAAGGTCATGACTTTTAGCGGCGCTTTTCCCACAAACGCCGCTAAAGGTCATGACTTTTAGCGCGCTTTTACCAAAAACACCGCTAAAGGTCGTGACTTTTAGTGGCGCTTTCTCCAAAAACGCTGCTAAAGGTCATAACTTTTAGCGGCGCTTTTACACAAACGCCGCTAAAGCCATGACTTTTAGCGGCGCTTTCCCAAAAACGCCGCTAAAAAGCATAAAAAATAAAAAAAATAAAATAATATAAAAACGCCACATACAACACCTCAACTTACAACACTTTAACATCCCAATTAACAACAATTATGCACCTCAATTATAGCAATAAACACCTCAATTTCTAGGAACTAAACAATACAATTTGCAGTACTTAAAACAATTCAATTTACAACATGTAAACACTTCAATTTGCAGCACTTTAACACTTCAATTCACAACATTTAAATACTTCAATTTGCAGCACTTTAACACTTCAATTTACAGCATTTAAACACTTCAATTTGCAGCACTTTAACACTTCAATTTGCAGCACTTTAACACTTCAATTCACAGCATTTAAATACTTCAATTTGCAACACTTTAACACTTCAATTTACATCATTTGAGCACCTCAATCTATAGAAGTTACACTTCAATTTACATCAATTAAGCACCTCAATTTACACCAATTAAACACTTCAATTTACAGCATTTAAACACCTCAACTTACAACACTTTAACATCCCAATTAACAAAAATTGTACACCTCAATTATAGCAATAAACATCTCAATTTCCAGGAACTAAACAATAAAATTTGCAATACTTAAAACACTTCAATTTACAGCATTTAAACACTTCAATTTGTAGCACTTTAACACTTCAATTTTTAGCACTTTAACACTTCAATTCACAGCATTTAAATGCTTCAATTTGCAACACTTTAACACTTCAATTTACATCATTTGAGCACCTCAATCTACAGAAATTAAACACTTCAATTTACATCAATTAAGCTCCTCAATTTACCACAATTAAACACTTCAATTTACAGCATTTAAACACCTCAACTTACAACACTTTAACATCCCAATTAACAACAATTATACACCTCAATTATAGCAATAAACATCTCAATTTCCAGGAACTAAACAATACAATTTGCAGTACTTAAAACACTTCAATTTACAACATGTAAACACTTCAATTTGTAGCACTTTAACACTTCAATTCACAGCATTTAAATACTTCAATTTGCAACACTTTAACACCTCAATTTGCAGCACTTAAACACTTCAATTTGCAGCACTTAACACTTCAATTCACATCATTTAAATACTTCAAATTGCAACACTTTAACACTTCAATTTAAATCATTTGAGCACCTTAATTTACAGCAATTAAACACTTCAATTAACAGCATTTAAACACCTCAATTAACAGCATTTAAACACCTCAATTTGCAGCACTTTAACATCTCAATTAATAACATTTATACACCTCAATTACAGTGATAAACATCTCAATTTCTAGGAACTAAACAATTCAATTTGCAGTACTTAAAACACTTCAATTTACAACATGTAAACACTTCAACTTGCAGCACATTTAACACTTTCAATTCACAGTATTTAAATAGCCAAAGCAACTGTAAAAATGTTATGTATATGTTAGAGACTGAAATTCAATATTTATCGAATATCAATTTAAAAGAAAGTATATAAATCTCCAAGGCTTTTATATATGTACTATCGTACCTGAATACGAGTTACTTTACCCCTCGAGATGCTTAAATAACAAGCAGAAGGAAGTATTAAGGTCTGCCATGGAAGAAATCATCAAAAATTTGTTAGTCTTCTGTTCTCTGTCAATTGTACTTATTAGAGATTGTTAATATATTTTGTATGTGATTGTTTGATACATATTTTAAGAAAAAAATTAAAAAAAAATTCAAATATCGTAATCGAGTAACATGTAAAGGAGATGGAAGAGGTTCTATGACTATAGCAGAAGGTAAACTTACCACAAGCATTGTGAGCAAAGGTCCGATCAATGACATTACCAATCCTGCAGACAAGTGAGAAAACTTTTCAATACGAATACATAATACTAATTGGATAATCTAAAAATACTTTTTTAAAGCATATAATATAACTTCATGGCCAATTTTAGTAAATATTAGCTAGTGGTTCATGTTTTAATATTTTTTTAAATCATGTTCTGTTATAATAGCTATTCAAATGTTGGGTAAACGAATGAACAATGAATAAGAGAGGCTTAACAAAGAAGGGGATGGTGAGACCAACAATCAAGGTCGAGATCACAAGCGATGTTCTAATTACGATTGCATAGATATGAGACTTAAGATGGGTTGATGGAATCAACTCTTCAAGACTCATTGCCACTGGTGACATTGTTAATGCATACGTTTGGTCTAAATTAAGGCAAAACATTATGAAACCGCAGTTGATAACAAATAACTGTCTTAAAAGAGAAATACCATGAAACTTTTGATAAATACATAGTTATGATAAAAAATTATATAAAACTCGATATAGAAATACAAGCCATACATATATTATTTCATGGGAATTTTTGTATTTATAACTTTACATATAATCAAGTGTTATAGACCTTTTTAGGTATCCCCTTTAGATTATGCAAGATATTATGTAATTTTTTTAGTGTATTCGTTTGATATCCATATCCAATACAAATTTAAGCAAAAGTATAGAGAAGGGATTCTCTAAATACTCTCTAAGCATCGATGGAAATTTGAGATGGTGCAAATCTACAAATCAATATAAATAAAGAACAAATTGTGAAGAAAATATGATAAAGATGAACAAACCATAGTCCACATTGCAATCTTGGAAGCAATGAGATTTTAGGCATATTAAGAGTGAACTGTGATTCTGTTGCTTCTCTAAACATCGTGTAGCCCATAACTGCAGCTTTAGTACAATAATGAACATATTATAAAGCGCAACCAATAAATAAACCAAAGATCGATGAAGATTAGCATATCTATGTTACTTGAATTTGGGAGTACGAGCATGCATCTCTATGCACGAATATATATCAAAAGCAGTATCGATATTGAATTGTTATTTAATAATATACATTTCTTAAATTGAATTTATAAATATATACTTTTCAAATTTTAAATAGTAATTCCTGCAAGCTTGTATAAAGGATAAAGAAAAGCCATTGCATGATTGTTGACAGTCTCCCCGTTGCAAATATTTAGAGGAATATATGCTTATACTCATTGCAATACATGTTAAAAACAAGAGAACTGATTAAGGAGCTTGATTTTACCAGGCAATAAGGACGGAAGGGAATTTATTAGGGTTTGCCATTGAAGTATAGATGTTGGGAAAAACAACATGTCTTGAATAGTAGTAACCATAAAGTCCAACAGCAACAGGAAGAGTAGCAATGTTTAAGGTTGTCCCTTTGTTATGGAACCCAACTTGGTCAATCAAACCAACCCAAAATAAGCAAAGTACAGCCAAGATTGATGCCACCACACCACCAGCTGAAAAACACACAGAATACACTTAGACAACCTCAAACCATGTCACAAAATGTTATTCAACCAAGATTTAACTATGTTATTTGGCTACGAGAGTGTCAAATACATTACGGGGTATTTTCAGTTGTTATAAGTTTTTCCTAATCAGTGAATTACATTTTTTCTACAAAGTCAAATATTTGTGTAACACCCCAAACCCGGCCCATTCGCTACGACCGAATTTGAAATGCCACTGCAGAAAACGTTTGAAAAACTTTTGACTTAGAGTTAAAAAAAACATAAAAATTTATTATCATAAGTAAAACATTGTTTGTTTAAAATTCTAAGTAAAACTTTATTATTACAAACTGTCCAAATTGAAAACTGTAATGCATATTTTTAAGTTATAAATTGTCGAGAATAAAAACATTTTCAAATAATACTTTAATAGTCAATCCACTTTAAACATAATAATAAACCTCAAACCCCTTAAAAGGCCCTTATTACAATAAACCTTACTTAAAAATACTGAAAATATAAAATACGTAAATAATTAAAAACATCTTCTGTATGGGCCACCTCGTATCCACTCCAACCCGGTCCAAGCTTTATGCATCACCTGCGATGTTGGTAAAAATTGGGTGAGTCAAACAGACTCAGTACATAGTTATTTCACATGTCTCCACATATGGGCTTGGCCCACATCCACACATCATTACATATCGATGATAAGGCAATATATCCATATAATTCCACATATTGGGCTTGGCCCTTATCCACATTGATCCACATAATCGGTCATGCAAAATGCATAAATATGCAACATGAAGCCCAACCCAACCTAATGTCCATCCGTTACACCTACCTTGGCGGACCCACGCCCAGGCCGTGGCTAATCCACCGATCAACCAAGTGATCCACATATCTTACCTTGGCGGACACCTTCTGCACAAGGCCGTGGTGAGCCACCGATCACATAAGTGATCCCACATATCAATCGATCCACGATGATACACACAACTATCAACCCGAGATGTGGCACCTAGCCAACACCTCCTTGATGAGGCACATAGCCAACATCAAGCGCCAATGTAGCACAAGGATAACATTAGACCACGTACATAAAGTACACCCTTTCATTCGATAGTCACATCCCAAGTCCCATGCATACATATATATCATGGCAACATATCACTTGAACAATTATACATCACATGCCATCACATTTCATACATATATCAAATGTAAATCAACGTCATAAAATACTGACCTGGTTGAACGATAACCCATCATGGGTATCCACCATTTTAGCCCTTACTTCGGCTACCATTCACATCATATCACATATACATAAATATAACACATACACACAACAAGAGAACGGTCACGATAACTACGCACTGCTTAGCATGATTTACTCAATCCCGAACTACTTGTATCTAACACGATGAACGGGGTTTTTCCTCCTCCCTTAATGCCGATTTGGTCTCCTACCAAATCCTGAAACACCCCAAACCCGGCCCAAAAAGCCTAACTGGATTTGGTATGTTCCTCGAGTAAAACTTTAGCGGAATATCGTTTTGTTCAAGAAAACTTGATGATTGTAAGTAAAACGGATTAACTTAAAGATCGAGTTGGGCTTAGTTGAAAAATAGATTTGTATTTTATTAAAAAAACCTTTTTAAATTATTTATCGAAAACCATTTAGTTATTTAATTGATAATTGTTCATGGCAGAATTTAAAATAAATCCAAACACAAAATCTAAAAGTAGTTTATAGTGGCCTTATTACAAAAATAGCAAACCCAAAATAAAGTCTAAGTAATAAAATTTAAATTAATAAGTTTAAGTTGGGAAATCTCCACAATACTTGATACGAGCACTGGCCACCTCGAAATCCTTGCTGACCCGATCCATCGCACTATGAATTATCTGAAAAGTTTATCCCACAAAAGGGGTGAGTCATAAACTCAATGTATAACACATACACTAAAAAGTCCATTTTATCATATGCTTTAAGTCCAAAAAAAAAATTTCACATATGGCCATAGGCCCATTTAACTCATATTTAGCCCAAAGGCCCATTTAGCTCATATTATAGCAGATCAAATAATAATCATTCAATATTACATGGTTATGTACATGAAATGAAATGCAAGCCTGGCCCACCTAAATATCCATCTGCTACACACCACCCGTACCAACCAACACACCGTGGGGATTACTAAATTGACCCTCCATCCGCTACACACCATCGAAGGCAGTTGTTGCAGTCAACATGCACATCGCCCTTATAATATTGTGGCAAAGCCACCAAACAGATGTGACCGAAGTCACCTGATCGAAGTCCAAATTTCAAATACGTGACCGAAGTCACCAGAGTCAAATATGTGACCGAAGTCACCAGAGTCAAATATGTGACCGAAGTCACCGGAGTCAAATATGTGACCGAAGTCACCGGAGATGTGGTAAAACCACCAGAATACTTCCTCCTTTATCAAATATACCCATATGCCCATGCACATACATATCAAATCAGATTTTCATGCCATTTACCCCTCAAAACATAATATAATCATATTTATTTCATATTTATGCATATAGCAAAAATAAACGGAATATTGGGGTAAACATACCTGAATTTTGTATACTAATGATTGGTAACCACAAACAAACATATTGTTATAAAATCACTTTTTAAAATATAGATCTATGGAATTTTAATGTAAGGTTACACAACTTGTGACAGTGAGAACAATACCCTCTTGTTCGTCAACACCTAATTAATTAACACACTTGGTTAGTATACACTATTGTTAACAAAACTATACTTATTGATGAGAGATCTAATTCCTTACCCTCTGATTCTTGAACGACAGTTATTTATGGTTTTCTCCACTAGATGGATCAAAACCACGATATTCCACCAACGTAAAGTGGTTTGGTTATACGACTACTTCAAATAACCGATCCTCGTTAGCAGAGGGTCCACAACCCGATGGAAAGTCTCTAACCGCCGTCTGACCCTTCGTTTGTAGTTCGATGGTAAAGGAACACCTCCTCTCTTCCAAACACTCAGACGGCTCTTTTCTTACCTATCTTGTTGATCTTAAATCGCCCTAAAATAACGTTGATTAGCGATCCATTCAAAAGATTTGATATAACCAAAAGGGAATAATCTTACCTTAGATGATCCGAAGATCACTTCTTAAAAGTCTTCTTCAACAAGGATCCTTGAAAATCCTTTCCAAGGATTCGACCTAGAGAGAAAATAAGAGATCATGTTTCTAAATTTGCTAAAGTAAAAGAAATAAATAATGAAAATGATGGATGAAAGTTTTACTTACTCACTTGAAGATTCGGCCTAAACAAAAAGAAAAGAAGGATTGATGATTGGCTTGGACAAAAGATAAAAGAAAAAGATAGTGATTTTTAGTATATAATAGTTTGGTTTTCAATAAAAGAAAATGAGAAAGGAGATTGAAAAGAATATGATTGGTCTTAAAGAAAAATAAGAAAAGGATTGATGATTCTTGGTTTAGAAGAAAATAGTTTCTATATAGAGAAGAAAGAAAGAAAACAAAAGTGAGAAGGAAAAGAAAAGGAAGAAAAGAGAAAGATCAAAGAGAAAGGAGATTGGTTTTGGGGCTTAGGTGCATTCGGCCAAGAGGGAGAAATGAAGAAGAAAATGGTGCTTGATCTTTTGTGGTTTCGGCTATGAGAGGGAAGAGAAAGAGAAATAGAATGAAAAGAAAGAAAAGAAAATGAAAGAGAAGGCTTTTGGTGAAAGTTAAATTCGGCACTAAAGAGGAAGAAAAGAAGTGAGTTCAAAAGTGACAATATTTTGGCATCAAAGAGAGATAAAATTTTGAGAGGAAAAGATGAAATAAAGGTACCTATTTGGTCAAAAATACCAATGCCAAAACAAAGCAAACTTGTACCAAATGCCAATGATAGTTTTGGTTTAGGGAAAGGTTTTGGAGAAGGAGAAAAGATGGACAATTTGCTAGGATTATTGGCCAACTAGCACCCTAATGGCTACACTAAATTTTGGTCAACCTAGCCAACATCATCCCCTTTTTCCTCCTTGTTTCTTCCCCATCATATCCAAAATTTGCTACACAATTAAACCACCCTCTAGCCCCTTATGTTGTCTAGGTTCATGGTCAAATGACCATGAACACACTCCCAAAACATTGCCCAATATTATGCCTTTTGTCCCCCTCATCTTATCATCAACTTATGATTCCATACCATAAGTTCCTAGCTTCCTTTTTCTCATGGTCAAATAACCAAAATTAAAAGAGTACTCATCCACTCTAGAAGGTTCTTGGCTAACACTTATAGGGAAGAAAACAAAAATAAAATCCTCCCTTATGCTAGCTAGGAGATTCGAACCTCTCTCCTCAAGCACACATCCATGCATCTTAACCACCTTGCCAATTACTCAATTCATGCTAGAAACCTCTTGTCATTAGTTCTTAAAGCCTAATTTGCTTAGCTCTCTCTCTTAATTATTAGAAATTAAAAGTTTTACTAAGCATTCACTTAATTAATGAAGCTCAAATAACTTCCAAAATACACTTAATAATAATTAAGCATGCAACATCATTCAATTAAGTAAGATGCATAACCCCTAATTATCAGAATGTTACAAATCCCGAAGGCTTTGCTTATTCCTGACGATTAGCCCCTTACGGATCTAAATCCCGAAGACCCGATCTACCACACTAGATTTCCTTGCCCTACATTCGGTCAATACTTAGATCATTACCATAGACCATTCGGCCAACAACAAGCCTTATTCACCATAGCCTTCGGCTTTACATCCATTTAAAGAACAAAAAACCAACATAAACCTTACCACTTGACTTACCAAAATCGATTGCTTCCAAATTCAAGAGCCTAAAAGAAATAAGTTCCTATGGTTAGAATCTTACTATCACATACCCAAAATTCGGCTTTTGCCCTCATAAGGATCAATAGAAAAAAATAGAAAAGAGATTCGGCCAAGACACTTACCTATCTTCCAAAATCGATTTAAGAAAACCAATATGAACTCTTGATGATATTTGGCCAAGACAATCAAAAAGAAATAAAGAAGATTCGGCTATGGTGGATACAAGACAATCAAATGAATTCGGCTAGAGTGGAGAAAGAGAAAGGAAAAGAGGAAATGAAAATAGGAGAAGGAGGATTGGCTTGAGCAAATAATGGAAGAAAAATCAAGAAGAGAATTGGGAAGAAAGGTTCTACCAAAAAGAAAGTAAAAGAAGAATTGTAAGTTTTTAACAAATATGAGAAGAAAAGAAAAAGAAAGATGAGAACAAAAGAGGTTCTTTTTGGCTACAAAGAATTAAAAGATAAAAGGGAGGTTCCAAATGAGTTTCGGCCAAATTCCTAAGAAGAGAAACAACAAACACCTAAGGACATTCGATTTTTGTTCATTTTGGTGCACTTGAGAAGAATTGGTAAGGTTCAAAAAGGTATTCGGTTTTGACACAAAGCAAAGATTGAAGGCCTTCCAAGCTAACCGAAAATGACTACCTAATCAAAAGAATTTCAGCACTTTTTCCCCTTACACAAAGCAAAATTCGGCAACCACACCAAAATTCTTCTAGCCATCAATTCAAATAAATTTTGAATTAAAGACACTCCTAAATTTCTCCTTATCTCTTCCTAATCACATCAAAATTAAGTCAACTCCCCCTAGCCCCTTAAACCGTCCAAATACATGGACTAATGGCTATAGAAGAGTTTCCAAAACAACTCTCCCTCTTTCAAGCCCCTTGTCCCTCCATTCTTCCATAAATCTTAAGATTCTTATCCCAAAATACAAGCTTTCCTAATCTAATATTCAACTTGCCTTAAAAATTGAAAGTCCAACCTACCATAAGAATAGTTTGGTCGACACTTAATGCAAAGGTGCATAAAAATAAAGTCTTCCAAATGAAACCCATGCTACTCGAACCTCTTCCCTCAAGCAACCCTTCATGCATCATAACCACCTTGCCACTAACTCCTCATGTGCTAGAATTTAACACTTAAATTAACTTAAGTGTCAAGATCACCTAGTCCACTTCATTAAATTCTCCATACTAAAAATTATTCTAAACCAATTAATTCCAAGCCTTCTCAAGACTATATTTGGCATACAATAAAATCATATCCGAGCTAACACAATCAACAAGATGATACTCAAAAAAAAATTTCTAAGGCCCAATCGGCCCAATCCTACTAGGCCCAATTTCGGGATATTACAATTTGGACCCCAGTAAAGACCACATAAAATTGTAGATGCATTAATCAAGAATAACAGAAGTATAAAAAGGTCTTGCATAATCCATATAAGTCTCAAGATAATGACAAGCAGCACATTAATCATCCAAAACAATTTGCAATAAATGTGAAACATCACACTTCATAGGCTTGATATAAACATAGTTTAAGATGGAACCTTATCCATTCAAATTAATTTTAATTAATCCAAAAAGGTTTTGACATGGTTCAAGAATAAATAGAAGTGGATGATAAAAGTGCATTATGTTTAATAAAATTCAATTTATAACAACCCCAACCATATAGTGTTGAATAAAATTCAATTTAAAACAAAAGAAAAAGGAGAAATGGGGTTGGAAGTGTACCAAGTAGATGTAATCATCATGCCCCCATGATATCAAGACATTGTGTAAGCCACAACCTTCAGAGTAAATCCTATACTTAGTGTTATAAGCAGGATTTTTGTTGTCAGGATTTTCCTAGAAATACTATAAAATATGCCCAACTGAGTATAGCAATTAGAAGATTTAAGTAAGCTGATGAAAAGAATAATAAAATTGAAGAACAAGTATAGAAATCAGAATGACCTTATGGTAAACAATTAATTCATCAAAGGCACATCCAACAGAAACGTGTCTCCTAGAATGACAAAGAATCATCATTAATTAACTAGTAGTCGCAATAATGGAATCTCTGATATCTTAGAGAGTAAATACTATGTGTGAGTGCCCACTATATACATATATTTATTTAATATGGAGGATCTTTGAAATTGAAAGATGATAATCCCATGCCATAGCCAAAAATGTGTTAAACATGCATTTCAAAAAATGAAGAAAAAAATTCAGAGCAATATAGATTTATATAGCAAAACAATAGAAAGAAGTAGGAGGCACTCACCCACCATAGCCCATTGAGGAAGCTCACCAAAAGCAGGATGAAGAAGCACTTTTCCAAGATCTGCAACACATTGTGAAATAACAATAAGTCTAAAATAGCAGCATATCTAAATCAAATAAGCTAATTAAAAAGCTCATGATGGTATTCAATCAATCAAAGTTATGATATATAAAATGTACAATGGATAAGGGCGGTCAAGTGGAGCCAGTCCTCATCTGGATAGTCTTTTCTAATAGCTTTAGCAGTTTGTAACAAGTGCTGAATTTGATGTTCACCCAAGTCAGGATCACTCTCATCAACATATTCATATACAAACAATATAAAGAATAAAAAGGTGAAAAAGGAAAGAAACTCCTAAGCCCCACACTTAATTTTCCTCAAGACTTACACCTAAGCTTCATTGTATCGTATCAAATACATAACAAGTAATGTTGGCAAGAATTATATAAATAGTTTTTGTAATACATTCAGTATTTACAAATTCAATACATAATTTTGTACAACATTTAACTTTTTAGTTTATCAAACAACACCAAATCAATGGAAAGAGAGGTTATCCAATGAAGATAGATGGTAAAATAAACAAAATATATATAATGGTAGCAATAATGAAAGATGAGGAAGTTTAATACAAACATCTCACATTTAAATAGAAACTAAAATCACAGATTAATATTACTCGTAGGTGGAAGAACTCATCAAATATGATTCTTCATGAGCTAAATATTACTGTAGGTGGAAGAACTCATCACAAATTAATAAAACCCTATATTCGACCTATTCTTCTATCTACACTATTGGAATTACTCTCCTCACCTCCTCAGATCTATTATTCTTTAAAACCCTAAAATCTTTCAATAGTGCTATTGAAGTCTTCCTTGATTTGTCGACGCGATGAGGCAGATGAATATCAACGCGATGCGGCAGAATGGACAATCGACGCAAATCAAGAGATGGTCGGATTGGATTTGAGGATTCGATTTTGGGAAATTAGGTCAAGAGAGTAGGGATTTTCGAATAAAATAGACGTAATAAAACCGAACATAAAGAAACAGCGCGTTTTGCCAAAAAATTCAAACTTTATGCTTTTTCCTAGCGCCACTATTGTCGACTTATAGCTACGCTTTTACCTAGCGCCACTAATACTTGAACCTAATATAAAATAAGTTTTTATGGCGCTTTTACGTAAAAAAACGCTTATTGCTTATCTTTAGCGTTTTTAACAAAAACATTTAAAACGCTTCAGTAATACTTCACTTTTTACAATTTTTAAAATTTTATTATATATAAAGTTTACCTACTATCTCTTAAATAATTTAAATTATAATGATAATTTTAATATATTAAAATTAAAATTATATCTTTTATCATTATATAATAAATTATTTAATATATAATTTAAAAATAATAAGTCATATACCCAAAAACTTTAAAAGTGTTTTAAATAATAGTATTTTAATTTTTTAACTAAAAGTTTATATCTAAACTTTAAAAGTTGAACTTTTAACTAAAATATTAAATATTAAATTTTAAGTTTTTAATTTTTTAATTTTTAATTTTTTATTATTAAAATTTAAAAATTTAATTACCGTTATCAACTCTTTTAGGAATTTCTTTTTCTTTCTTTTTACATCAACATTAATTGTTTAGATTTTTATATAAATGGCATTTAATTATATGTATACACCTAAATTTTGATATAGATACATCTCGTAATTATATATGAATTTTGGTTTAATGTGTAATTCTAGATGTGAAATTCTAATTGTGGTTTAAATGTATATTGAAACTTTAATTTTGATCTAATCATACACATTATTTTAAAATATAAATACATCAATATATTTTTATATTGAATAAATATAAATTTTATGTATGAAACATATAAATAAAAATGATGTTAATTATATCAATAATTGTGTTAATATTTTACAAGATCCGGATCAAATTAAAGTTCATGTATACAATTGCACACTAAACCATTGTTCGTGTATGCTTTTGGGATTTAACCCATTTTGATATATATATTTTTAAAATAATAATTTACATTTATCTTTTTTGATTTATATTCTAAAAAATCCAAGATTAATCCCTAAATCATAAACCCTAGACCCTAAATATTATACCATAAACCACAAACACTAAAATCTAAACCCCAAACTCAAAACCCCAAACTATAAATCTTAGACCATAAAACTCGAACCCTAAACTCTAAACTGCAAATCTTAAACCATAATCCAAGACCAACTTTTTGGGAATTCATGTGGCCAATGTTAGTGTAGTACAAAACATATATTTTAATAGCTAATATATTAACCATAAATCCCTCATGAGGGATTTCGGTTTCGGGATTTTGGGCCATATAGTCAATACCTTAAACCCTAAACCCTAAAATTCTAAATTTAAATCGTAAACCCTAAACTCAGAACCCTAGCACATTAACCATTTCCCCCAAACCCTTAACCCTAAAGCCATAAACCATAAACCCAAAACCCTAACCCATTAACCATTTCCCCCTAAACCCCTAACCCTAAACCTTAACCCCTAACCACTAACACTTAAACATTAATATCGGTAAACACTAAGATATTAAATACTATACAATAAACCCAAACAACAAAATTTAAAACACTAAACCCATACACCAAAATAACAAACCCTAAACCATGAAATTAATATACTAAACATTAAACCCTAAATCAATTTTAATAGCTTAATTTGTAACTTAAATGAACACTTCTAAATTGTTTAGTTAGCAATTTGTAACTTTTCATAATTAAGTAACTAAAATGAAACTTTCTCGTTGCTTATAAGTGAATGTATCAAAATAAAATACAATTCAAAGCAAGAATAAGAAAAAAATATGAAAAAATTTTAGCGGCGTTTGTGAAAAAACGCCGCTAATGCTCAGACCTTTAGTGGCGTTTTTACAAAAGCGCCGCTAATGCTCAGACCTTTAGAGGCATTTTTGAAAAGCGCCGCTAATGCTCAGGTCTTTAGCGGTTTTTTTTTAAAAGCGCCGCTAATGCACAGGTCTTTAGCGGAGTTTTTTAAAAGCGTCGCTAATGCATAGGTCTTTAGCGGCATTTTTTTAAAAGCACCGCTAATGCTCAGGTCTTTAGCGGCGTTTGGGAAAAAAATGTCGCTATTTCTCCTTTTTAGCGGCGTTTTGGAAATAAACGCCGCTATTGCTCAACTTTTTGCGGCGTTTTCTTTCAAACGCCGCTAAAGTATAATTTTTGCGGCGTTTTTCACTAAAACGCCACTAAAAACGCCGTTAAAAGTCTGTTTTGGTGTAGTGTAATAATTTCTATGTCCTAATTTCATATTTTCACATATTACATTAATTTATTAAACAATTACTTAGTTTTAACAACGGATTTAAGTAAAAAGGTGGTAAATTACATAGGAAAAATCACACGGCCATGTGTCCAGCCTGTGTGACTTTTCAAACTTGCTCCGATTTTCTTATTTTCGGTCATTTTTGCTCCTTTTTCCACCAAATGCTCTCCTAAGTATAGAAACATGAATTTAAAGGATTAGGAGCATAAAATTCACCATTTTAAATCAAATAATCATCCAAAAATGCATTAATAATGAGGATAAAACATGTTACTTTTAGCATTTATCACTCTTCTAGAGTACCGCCTCTACTATATAACCATCTAGATTTATTCTTTTCTTTTACAAGAAATTTCATCTTTGGAACCAATCGAACTACAATGCTTTAGGTATACATTACCTTCAATTTAAGCTAACAAGTTGTCCTATTAGGAGTTCAATTCAAATAAAAACATTAGCTAATATATAACACTTAATGATAATTCATTCCAAGTATTATTTCATCTAGCTATGATTTCTCTCTCCCCTAATGTTAGAAATACTATCAAATTAAATAGTAATCACAAATCATGTTATAATTGAATCTCCAATTTATTGAACACATTTAATAATACAAGAAGACTCATAAATCATATATATTTCCAACTTTCTTTGAATACTCATTTTGTGCATTGTAGTGAGCAACTTAAACATGTATTGCACATTCAAATTTCTAAAATGGGTTGTATTTGATTCCTGACCAAAAGCCAATTGTAATGGGGAGTAGACAACTTATGTATGAAAAGTTATTGGTTATGTACTTGTCGTACACTTGATAATTTTATTATTCATTTAATGTTCTTTAAAAGAAAAGAAACATATGTCTTGTAGACAATATAACAATGCGTACTATCCTTAGGGATAAGAAACATTTTTCTAGTTTGGTAATGAACGAACTAATCTTTGGTAGTACAAACTTAATTTCAGGCTCTCAATATGGTAATGGAACATGTTAATCTTTCATAGTACAAAATTATGTCAAGGCTCCAAAATATCTAATAAATTGTTATTCGAAGAAACAAAGCGATAATTAAGGCAATATTTTTTAATCAGTCTCAAATAAATTATTTTTTTAAAATGATATATTACCACGCCTGTAACACCCATAACCCGTATCCGTCGTCGGATTAGGGTTACGAGGCATTACTGCACATATGACAACTCGGCACAGTCAAATATATCAATTATCAACTTTTAGTATACTAGACTAACAAAATCCTTCCCTACTATTAATTCGACTAGTATATAAATAAAGCCTGTTCATTTCACCAAACATATACTAGTCTTTGTTTAATCAACTCGGCCACCCAATTCGCATGCATCAAAGTTAAACTACCATTTTTAATAGGCCTAACTTTAAACAAACAAACCGGTATGTCAAACGTGATTTCCAAATTTCCTAGTTAATAAATAATCCTATTTCATTTCTTAATCCAAGTATATAATTTATAACATCAATATATATATAAATAGCAGCCATTACAACAATTGACAAGGGATATCATTTGTTTGGTCATTAAAGCCACCTTAACCGAATATACTCAAGTCTATATTTAACTCTTAAAACATGAGTTTATTAATCAAACCATATGCGGCATTAAGATTGGATATTATGAGTAAACTTACTTATCATTTTATATTAAAGCCAAAAATACCTATTTCAATTTACAAGTTCATTCACAAATGACCATATTATTATTCTATCTTACAAAACATCATTTACGGATATGATCGGTAAACCCAAGTACATCGTGGTCATTAGCATACTATCATGTATAATAGCATTTCAATTTGTCTTTATTAGACTAGTTCATCACTTTAACCATTTCGGCATCATGTATATATATACAAATATATTTGCATCTATAATTTCAATTAACTACAATTCAACCGAAAACCACTTTCTTTATCAATCTAAAGCATACCACCACTTCATGAAAAATTAAATTAGGGCCAAGCATACATATACCCTAACCGAGTTATCAAGACCAAGCACTCAAACATTTAATTAAGAACATAGATATATAAAGAAAATCAAGTTTAAACCATTCACACAAAGTATCATGATTATTGTTTTCCAACTTTTAACAAAATATAAGACTACCTAAATTTAGTACCTCACTCTCATCATATATATATATATATATATATATATATATACATCATGAAATAATTTTCATATTAACTTATAGCAAGGCCGAATATCATCAACATTTATACCAAGACCAACATTACCAAAACATACTCAAACATAGAAACTTAGCCATTTTCGCATGGCTATTATATACATTAACAAAAGTGTCATTCAAGCATTAAGCTAGCCTATACATGCCTTAAATTCAAAATTTAACTTTTAAGGTACCAAGATAGGATGATAGTGCGGATGAATTCAAAGACGATCCCCGGAGCTCGTAGCTTGACCAAAATCTATAAAACAGAGTGAAAACATCACACACAAAGTAAGCTAACTAGCTTAGTAAGTCTTAAGCAAATGTATTAAATCTAATGATCATTCAAGCATTTTCAATATCATACTTAATATCATAAAATCTTAAAGCTTAATACTTATTTGGTCTACTAATGCCGAATGCTAATACCTCATTTAGCTCAACCATCATCACTATTTTACCTTTAAACTTCATATTAATATTTCGACATATGGTTCAAATATAAATTAACAGCTCTTAACCAACTACTCATACTTCCAATATAAATAATTCAATAGGATCACATATATATATACAGATACAATAAAGTGTATGCTCTACACTTAATAATTTCACATAGAAAGATGTATACACACATATGTCCATTTGATGCTTTATAAATTCATATATCAAATATCAATGTAATTCTAATATAGCCACATAAACATAAGGCCGAATGTACAAGATCAATTAGTATCATTCGTGTTTGATGACTTAACACATATATACTTACCTTATTGATCGAATATAGAAAATCAATTGAATAACTCGTAGGCACTTACTTGTATGGCCGAATATATATATACTCACTTGCTCGATGATCACATAACTAGAAAAGTTTATGCCTTATAATTTGAAATTTCATCACCGGTTTAAAACTTGCTAGGCGTAAGCCTGAATTACTCACCGGCACTAAGCCTGCTAGACCCGAGGTCTGAAATTAGATCAGCGGCATTTAACCTGCTAGGTAATAAGCCTGATAAACTTCACCAGCACAAGGCCTGCTAGGCTCGAAACCCGAATATTCATATTATTGAGCCATCTCATACACATTACATATTACCAATATCACATATATCACACATAATTCATATCACTTTCACATATTGAACTCAATTAAATTTAACTACATTTCATTGTTAAAACACTATATCACATTCGGCTTTGGCCAAATTCCAATCTATAAATTCAAAATTCAGCATGTAATCAAGGTTACAACCGATATTAACGGTATTAACTTGTTTAAAGACTTACCTCGGATATCGTCGGACGACAAAAATCGGCTATTCGATAATTTTCGCTTTTCCCTGATCCAAGTCCGTTTTTCTTTGTTCTTGATCTAAACATATTCAAATTAAGCTCATTCAAACATATTTCATTTCAATTTAATCCGAAAACACCTAAATGGGCAATTACCATTTTACCCCTAATATTTCACACTTTTACAATTTAGTCCTATTTGCACAAAACACAAAATATGCAAAATCTCACAACAACATAGCCAGGCCGAATCTTCCATATAGTCATATAAGTCCATACATTTCATTTATTTTGCAATTTAATCCCTCAAAAATTTATTTTCACAATTTAGCCCTAATTTCTAAACTCATCAAAAATTCAAGAACAAAATGTGTTCATCTAGCTCATATCTTTCATTTGACATAAAAAATCATTAAAAATCTTAACATATCATCAATGGCATCTCATAAAAACATCATCAATTCATCAAATTGAGACATGGGTTTTGAAGCTCTCAAAGCAACGATTACAAAAACGTAGAAATTATCGAAAACTGACCGAAAACATACCTTGAATTAGACCAAACTATGGCCGAATACCAAGCTTCTTTCTCTTTTATTTTCCTTT
Source organism: Gossypium rotundifolium (assembly GCA_025506655.1). NCBI lineage: Eukaryota > Viridiplantae > Streptophyta > Magnoliopsida > Malvales > Malvaceae > Gossypium > Gossypium rotundifolium. The sequence continues at coordinate 156,289,718 of CP106722.1, read as the reverse complement.
TTGTGTTTTCAGTGGAAGATAAGCACTATGGCTTATTTTATGTTTTGTTACAATATATAATAACTTATAAAAACAATATATTAAATACATATATTATAAACTTATAAAAGTAAGCATAATAAAACATATATTGTATACATATCATCATCATGCCGTCCACTAGCCATAGAATTGGCTAAATTTCCACATAACACCCCCACTTTTATAAAGCCACATCATATTGGTACTTAACAAATAGCATACAAGTTTCACATTCAATGCAATTTCATTCTTTAATCAAATTAAACACACAGACAGTCAAATTAGTTTACGAAAATTTAGTACATGCTTAAACACTCATCAATGACACAGAAAATAATATTAAAATAATATTCAGACTCGGGTTCGTGGTCTCGAAACCACTGTTTCGACTAGGGTATAAATCGGACTGTTACAACGCCTCAGCATGTGTGCATCGGGATTGAGAATCAAAACTAATACGACAGTCAAATCAGAATAACTACGTGGGATGTCTGCAAGTATAACAGGTCAGTTGTAATATAATTTACACAAGGTACAAGAGTACTCAGAGGATCGAACCCATAAGAGTCAGAGATTGAGCGAATTCTAGCTAATAACACACAATTAAAGAGTTTAAACAACTACTCCCTAGATAGCAGAGAATGACAAGCCATGAAATTGAGAGTATTTAAACTAATTTACTAGATAATTAACAAAAGGACTAAATTGTAAAGCATATAAATCTAGGAAGCTATTCAAGCAATAACAAACGGTGGTTGTTTGACTTCAATGTGGTTAATTAATCATTGAATTAGGGAACTAAAATGTTTAAACTCCTAAAGTGACTCTATTTTATCTCCCAATCTCTATTTTATCAAATTAGACAAATTAGTCTAGTTTATCTCTCAATCTCACCTAACTAACTTGGAACTAATGAATTGGTTCCCAATAAGATTACCTCTCAGTTTCACTTATCTTGATTTACCATTAGGGGTGTCAATCCTAAGTTTTGAAGTTCATTCAATTTAGTCCAATTTATTGCAATTTAGTCGCTGAGCCAAAAATTAGTTTACCCACATCTCCATCAACCAACCTCTTAGGGTTTAGTTACCCATTAACATATATAAGCTAACTAACATCAAAGAAACACACATAAAAGCCATTAATATAAAACTTGAACAAAAAATGAAAGCTTTGGTTTTTACTTAGAAAGAGTTAAAAGAAAAGCAACTAACAACAAAACAAATTAACAAGAACAATAAATATGAGATTTTTAATAGATGAAAAGAAAACCAATTGAAATAACATTAAACTAGAGATGAAAATGTCATTACAAGCAAGTTAGAGGTCCTAAACATGTAAATAAACCTAAGCTACAATGTTAACTAACTTAACTAACATTAAAAATGTAAAGGAAAACAAAAAAAAAAAGCAGAAATTTAAATCTACAGTTACAAAAAAGAAGAACTAAAACCCTAAAAATGAAAGAAAAACTAATATGACTAAAAATTGTGCCTAATGCCTCCTCACTCACAGCCATTTTTGGCTCTTTTTAGCAACTATTCTCACCTCTTTTTCCTGACCAAAGTTCCCCTCAATGTGTCTTTTTTATTGGTGTTTCGATTGGGCAAGGACTACTCTCGATGTCAAATTTTGTCTCCTCATGATAGTCATATCGCAATACCTATGGTCTGGATATCGTGATATCATCAACAGTCTCAAAATGGGGAGTTCTCTTGAAGGTTGGGTATCGAGATACATAAGGAGGATATCGCGATACCACTGTAGGTGGTATTCATTCTTCTCTTCATTTTAGGACTGTCAAGGGTATCGCAATTTCCATGCTTCGATATCGCAATACCTCCTCCTTGGTGATGTTTTCGCTCAAAATCGGGCTACCATTAAGTTCCTATAACACTTAATCAATTGTTAGGGTCCAAATAGTGTATTTGGCCAATTTAGGTCTCAAAATGAGTACAAAAACACATTAAACACATATTGAATAGAAAATCTAAAAACTACACTAAACTATAGAAAATACGGTAATTTGCTCGAAAGCAAGTTCCTTAAGTATAACGAGGAAGCCTAATTTGACATATCAAATTACAACAGATCAATATACATTGTAACAGACATCATATTGAGACTGTGAATGGGGAGACAATTAATTATATCTACTATATTTGGTAAAAATTTTGTATTGGAAAACTATATCTTTTTCCTTTAGTTGGTGCTATGTACATATTAGCATGGTTAAATCATATGAGATGATAAATCAAAAGTTTACATTAACATCGTTGAATCATGTACATAGCAAATCAAAAGTTTACTAGCCTAAATATACTAATTAGTTGGCATGATCAGCTAGACCATCCTAATCAATAATGACGTGACAAAATAAGAATTTACATGGATATTTATTAAAGAACCTGAAGTTTCTTCACTTACCAAATGTTGCTTATTGTTAAAGAAGATTTATTAAACTTCTATAACAAAAGTTGAGATTAAATATCTTGCATTTTTTAAAGAAATATGGATCCATTTTATCTAGCAAATGGATGTTTTGATATGATTTTAGTAGATGCATCTACTAGATAATCACATGTGAGTTATTAACTTGCAACCTAGTCATTTGCAAGATTACTTGTTAATAATTTTATTTAAAAACAAAACTTCCAAATTATACAATCGAGACAATTCTTGCCAATGTTGGTAAGTTTATTACTCAAACTCTCAATGATTATTATAAGTTAGATTGTCGGTACGAGTAAGTATCATAAAGCCTGATGTTCATACGTATAAAATGGTTTAGTAGAATTAATAATTAAATGTCTCCAACTAGTAGTTAAACAATATATTTTTGAGAACACAGTTTTTGAATATGTGTAAGGATATGATATTTTATCTTTGAAGGGTTCTATTGATTATGAATAAACCTAGAATCAAATATGAATGTCATTCTTTGCTTTAATTGTTTATATTTTCTTACTGTTATACCACCTTTGCAACACCTCCATACATCACCCTTAAGCATCACATCCTTAGACATACCATCGCCATCAACTACCTCCGTTAGAAGCAAGGCTAGTTGGCACCCATCACCTAAATCAATTGTGATGGGATAATTATCGCTTATTAAGCCACCCTACATCATCACATCATCAATTTATAAGGTCACATAATCATCTCTACAAGGGGACAAGATGCGACCTTACTGCCAACAAGATACTTATAGTCTCTCTCTCTCTCTCTCTCTCTCTCCCTCCCTCCCTCTCTACAAACGGTCTCTCCCTCTCTTTCTTCATCCTTATCCCTCTCTACCTCTTATGACGACTTTCTTCCCTTTAAGGGTGAATCGCCTTTTGCCTTCGTCAACTTCTCCTCCTATTGGTTCTGGATAGCTACACTTACTAATATAATTTATTAAATGGTGCTTCTATTAAATTAATTATAGACTAAGGGCAAAGTCAGGAAATGTGCAATGAAGGTAGAGAGAAAGTGGAAAATTTGGAAGGGGCAAAGTTAAATTTTTTTATCGAAATGGTTTAAATTAAAATTTTAATATATGAGAGGGACCAAAAATATATGAAAGGGGCAAAAAAAAAATGCAAATTTTCATTTAATAAAAAGCTAAAAATGACTAACTAAATTATTAATATTTGAGAGAGACTAAATCTACAATTATACCATTCAACCAAGTGGGCCTGTCCTTAAATTTCAATAATAAATATAATATTTTAACATGATCCTAATGTAATTTAGTATTCAACGGGGAATGATTTAACACTTGATTTGTGTGATTAATTAATTTATTATTCCAAAATTATATTTCAGTGTGGGAAATTTTCAATTTCGATTCAATCTAGATTTGGGAAAATTTTGGGGATTTGTGTTTTGAACCCTTCAAGATGGAAGTTGAGAACAATACATAATGGGCTAATGTTTTTAACTTCTTATTTTAATACCTTATGGTCTAATACATACTTATATATAAAAAGAATCCTTGTTAGGTCTCTACTCAATACGTAATGGGCTTCTTCGCTGCACGCTTATCAAGCTTAGTTTTAAGGATTTTTTTTTAAATTAGTTAAAATAAAATTGTGTTTTAAAATTCTTTAAATTTCCAAAATTCATGAAAATTGTTCACATGCATTTTTATATTTTTGCCTCAATTAAATACAGTTTTTTTTATAAATGTGGCATAAAAATATGTTATTTATTTGTGAATTGTTTAACATTAGTAATCCATGATTACTTGCTTAAATGTTAATTAGTTTTTTATAATTATTGTTAATTTGTTTAACATTCTTAAATGTTTATCTAAAATGATTTGGAGGTGATCTTTTTATTGTGCCCTTCATTTGATTAAAAGAAAGTTCTAACGTAATCCGAAAAAATTAAACTCTTTTATTTATTATTTATCTCTTATAAATTTAATTAGTGATAATATTTTCATATTATTTATCTTGAAAAACAATTACAATGTTACTCATTATAATATAATTTATCCGAAAAATTCCCTCCCCAAATTGAAAGGATCCTCTTGCACATTATTGGCTCCGAAATTACAATACCAATTATACAGCCAGGGCATTTTAGGTCATATATGCACGTTAAATACGGTTTATAATTCTTCACAATTATTTTAGCAAACTTACAAGCAAAATGGGTGAAGTGATGAGTTGTTGAATTGGCGTTAGATAGCTAACCTAGTTGCATCACTCCTTTGTAAAAATGGATAATTAATGGCTTGTGTACTTGAGCGCCTGCTTTTCATTGAGCACAAATTGATTGAAAGGCACATTGGAATGAATCCATTGAGGAAACCATGACGAGGTGTGTGTGGCTCATCCATCGCCATCTACGGGACTGCTGCCAATCGCTTGCTGAGTAATTCAACATCCTCTGCCATTTATATAAATTGGACTGCCCTTCTCTATCTCACTTGGAATCCAAGTATCCTAATCCAACATTTTAAAATATCACCACTACGTTGGTTAATCTTTATATTTTAATTCGGTCATTTTTAATATTTATATATTTTAAGACTTAAAATTTTAGTTATTATCAAGCAATAACGGTTAAATTCATTAAGTTAAAATATGAATGCGTCAACCATATTATTATATATATAATGTCGGTTTGTTATTTTATATATTACTCATTAAAAATTCAGTTAATGGATCAATGACTATTTTTTGCGTTAATACTAAAATTTCAATATTTAATAAGTATAGGAAATTAAAATGATCCAATTAGAAAAATATGAACTAAATTTACAATGTACGCATAATACAACTGTACAATACTAATAATAGAATTTATTAAATAGATTTAACTGTCACTATTCAAATCAGGACTAAAATATTATAATTTAAAAATATAAAACTAAAATTGACCAATTTATAAAATACATAAATAAAAATTGATAAATTTAAAATATAAAAACTAAATCAATAACTTTCATAAAATATAGCGACTAATAATAAAATTTAATGTTAAAATTTGTAGACCGTTACTTTTGTAAAAACTAAAAAATACCGGTTCCCTACTTTTATATGTCGAAAATTTTTAGTGTTCTTTTGGTGTTAGGATATAAATCTTATGTTGAAGCTGGTATTAAATTTTGACTTGCTTTTCACTATGCGAATTTATGGGTTGAATAAAAGCGTCATTCCTATCTAAAATATGAATTGTGTTTGAATTTTAACAGTTAAAGTTAAACTCGGCTCAGTGTACTTTGATCCATATTTTATTTTTATAATATATATTATATTATTTTTATATATTATATAATTTATATTACATAAAATTAAATATATAGTATAATACCATATAAACTTTAAAATATATATGTTAAGTCGTTGAGTCTTCGAGTTTTTATACAAAAAATGATATCTAAATTTAAAATTTTAATTAAAATTATCTATAATATTAAATATTAAATTAAAAGCTATATATATTTTTAAAATTAACATGGACAAGTGTAAAACCAGTTTGGATTAATCATTTATAAAAATGAGTGAATTTAAGCAAATTTTAAATTTATATTTCAAGTCGGATCGAATATGACAAATATAAAATATAATAATATCATAAATAGGATCAATTTAAATCGACTTAGCTCGACTTATAAACACCTCTAATTTTAATACACCTCACAGTGATTTTGTTTAAAGAAAAACTTTTAAAATGTGCTTGTTATAATAAAATTATGATACAAATGTTAAATTGGTTTTGTTATAAAAACATTAAAATTAATTATTAAACTTCAAAATCTTTTTATTGAACTTTTAAAATATTGATTAATTAAAAATTTTTAAGTTAAATTATTTGTTGGCTTAAATTTAATATAAAATATATTTAAAATAAATTGATCAAAATGTAAATATATATATATATATATATATATCTATTACATGAATAATTTAAATTTGATGTATTTAAAAATAGCCCTTATAAATATTATGAACAATGTACAACCTTTTTTTTTAAAGGTAACATGTCAGATATTAAATTTTAATAATATTTCGTATTCTTTTAAAATGGTAAATTCAAATTTTCTATATAATAAATGACTATGCATTTATAATTTGATTCATTTATTTCAAATATACTATGTTAGACGCATTTTAACATCTAAAATTAATGGTGAGGTTGAAGAAAAGATTTGAATAATACAATATATTATTAGTTCTTTGAAAACTTAAGGCTTGGTGTAAAAAGCCCTTAAATTTTTTAAAAAAAGAAAGTAATTAAGTTTTTTTTTTTAGATATTTGAACTTTCAAAATGCATCAAAAAGGCTTTCAAACTTTTTCAAAAATAGCAATTAAGCCCCTTGCTTTTTTTTTTACTTAATTAGATACTTGAACTGCCAAAATGCGTCAAAAACCCTAAAAAAAAGCAATTAAACCCCTACCTTTTTTGCACTCAATTACCAAAATGCATCAAAAAGGCCCTTTGACCGTAAACTTTAACAGTTGACTGTTAACGTTAACTGTCTCTAATTTTTTGAGTTAAAGCCACCCTGTGTCACAACTAAAGGTGTGCATGGGTCGAGCGGCCCAGCCCGACTCGAAGGCCCGCTCGAAATGTGGGAGAGTTTGGACAAAAATATAGGCCCAAAAAATGGGCCTAGACAAAAAAATAAAGCCTGTTTAAAAAATGGGCCGGGCTCGGGTAAGGCATTTTTGGCCCGGGCCCGGCCCGAATTCATTAAATGAAAAAAACTATTTTTTAATAATATTTTTTTATTATTTTTCTCCTTATTTTACTACCATTTTACTATTATGTTTCTATTATTTTATTGTTATTGTTTAGATATTATATAAAACTTATTTTATTGTTAATTTTGTTATTATTTTAAAGACATTTGTTAATTTTGTTATTATTTTAGAGGCATTTGCTTGTTAAGTTGCATCTATTTTAGTGTTATTTAAGTCTACATATTTTTTAAAATTTATTTTCAATTTGTTGAAAAATATTTATTTTGATTTTTAGTATTTTGATATATTATATATATTTAAAATTATATAAAATATTATAAAAATTAATACTGGTAATTTGGGCTAGGTAGGGCACTGGTTTTATTATTTTTATATGGGCGGGCTTGGGCAAAATTTTAGGCCCATTTTTTGGGCCCGGCCCGGCCTGAGCCCAATGAACGGGCCTAAATTTTTAGTTGGACCCGGCCCAAACCCGGCCTATGCACACCTCTAGTCACAACTACTACGTCACATGTGATAAAAAAATTATAAAAAAATTCGTAAAAAATATAAAATTTTGTAAAAATCATAAAAATATTATAAAATTCATCAAAAAGGTCATTTAACCATTAACTTTCACCATTGACCGTTAAAGTCAACGATCACCAATTTTTTTCAGTTAAAGCCATCACGTGTCGCAACACAATGGAATACGTGGCAAAAAATGATAAAAAAATAAAAATCAAGAAAAGTTATAGAAAAATTATAAAATGTTTCTTTTGGTATGATCATTTTTATAATTATTTTATGAATTTTATATTTCTTACATTTTATAATTTTCTTACGGCTTTATAAATTATATATATATATATATATATATTTCTATATATTTTATAATTTTTATGATATTTATAAAATTTTATTTTTTACTATTTTTATAATCTTTTTCTAATTTTTAATAAAAATTAAATATTTCTTATATTTTTATTAAAATTTAATAATTTTATAATTTTTATTTATTTTTATTTTTATCATTTTTTTGCCATATGTCACGTCATGGTTGTGACACGTGATAACTTTAATTGAAAAATATTTGGGGCAGTTAGCTTTAACAGTCAACCGTTAAAGTTAATAGTCAAATGGCATTTTTGATACATTTTGGCAATTGAGTGCAAAAATAAAAAAAGCAGGGGCTTAATTATTTTTTTGAAAAAGTTTGAGAGTCTTTTTTATACATTTTAACAGTCAATTATCCAATTGAATAAAAAAGAAGTTAATTATTTTTTAATTTAAAACTTTTACATCCTTAAACCAAAACTTAATTATAGCATTTTAAAATTAGAAACAAATTCAAAACTTGAGCGATAATTTAAAATTTCTTTCAATTAATTCTTATAATATATAAAAAAAGTTATAATAGTATACTCTTTTTTTAATTTTGGGTAATTTCTTATAAAATTATATGAATTTTGTTGAAACAAAATCTAAAAGGTTTATCCTTCTAACTGTTTTATTATTACTTTTTTGATATATTAGCAAAACCAAAGCAAAGTAAGTCTAGTAGCGGATTAAGAAAACACTTTGGATTGATGCTGAAAGATTGAATTTGGAAAATGCAGCGAAAAATGTTTTAAGGGAAAAACGAGAATTTAAAAACAAAATTCTGAAAACAAGAATTTGGTTGTGTTATTTAAAGTAATAAATACTTAATCAAAATCATAACTCTATGATTCGTCTAGGACGAATGCTGCGACCGATTGGTATTTTTCACTATCCTCAAGCTCACGTTTACCGAGTGTTGGTTCGCTTCGAATTAGAAAATTTTTCACAAAATTACCGATAGGACAATTTCGTAATTTTTTAAACTTCTAAGTTTAGTTGTAAATAACAAGAATATTTTTAGAAATTTTTGAAATAATTTATATAGAGAATTTTCTCTTTACAACTTTTCTTAAATTCAAGTGTATAAGAATAATGACTCATACTCTCTTTATATAGAGAAAGTTCAACTAAGATTAGAATTAATCACATTAATATTAATTTAACAAAATATTATCTAGATAAATATTAAATTAAATTTAGTATCTTATATTAATATTAAATTAATAAAATACTATCTATCTAAATATTAAATTAAATTTAATATCTCATATTAATATCTAGATAAATATTAAATTAAATTATTTAAAAGAATATTATCTTTGGAAAAGTTACTTTGAAATCAAGTTATTCGATAGAGTCCTACTAGGAGTCTCGTTTTTCCATTGCTCTACCACTGAGAAACTACCGTTGCCAACCATCCATCGATCGCAGGATAGCTATTGTCGCAGCTGCTATGCTCGACGGTGCCATCGCCTGCATGACTCCCCCGACACCTCGAAACGTTGTCGTTTTGCTCGAATGGGCCTGGTCAGTTCGGGCCAGTGATGGCCCAATCGGTCTAGTCCAGCCACTGGTTGGAACGTCAAACCAGTTTCATACACAGGGCTTGATTCAATTAATTTTTGGGTTTCAGTCTCGAGTTTTCGTTCTCGAGTTCAATTTTTGATTTTGGATCCAATTTTCAAGTTCAATTACTCACTAAACCAATCGTTTGACTTAAAAAATAATTTCCAAACATATCTTATTTATATTAGTTAATTTGATTAATTTAATTTTACTTGATAAAAATTAATTTTTCCAAAAATCACTGAGATTTTTCAAATTAAATTTTTAAGAAAATTCATTAATGAAATTCTCTAGTTGAACAATTCTCACGACCGCCTAATTTAATTTCAAGGTAAACTGTAAAGAGTGAAAAGAATACCTAGCTACCAAAGGCAAATGTGTGGAACTCTTGATAATAGAAGCTTGTTTAGTGGAAGACTCAATAGAACACTGGGTCATTCACTACAGCAAAACAGGGCTTTAGCGGCATTTTTAGTGGTGGACAAAAAAGGCCACAAAGATTATACATTAGCGACGTTTGCAAGAAAATGCCACTAAAAACTGAGCAATAGTGGCATTTTCAGGTAAAACGCCGCACAAAACTAGCAATAGCGGCGTTTGTACCGGTAATAAACTGAGCAATAGCAGCATTTTTGTACAAACGCCGCTAATAAACTGAGCAATAGCGGCGTTTGACGCCGCTAATAAACTGATCAATAGTGGCGTTTTCATACAAACGCCGCTAATGAGCTGAGCAATAGCGGCGGTTTTATACAAATGCCGCTAATAAACTGAGCAATAGCGGCATTTTTACAAAAAGTTGAGTAGCCATTTTTGTGTAGGGACTCGTTTCGATTTGATCCGATTTAATTTTCATATTTTTTTTATTATTCTTGCTTTGAATTATATTTTATTTTGATACATTCACTTATTATAAGCAATGAGAAAGTTTCATTTTAGCTACTTAATTATGAAAAGTTACAAATTTCTAACTAAATAATTTAGAAGTTTTCATTTAAGTTACAAATTAAGCTATTAAAATTGATTTAGGGTTTAATGTTTAGTATGTTAATTTTATGGTTTAGGGTTTGTTATTTTGGGATATGGGTTTAGAGTTTTAAATTTTGTTATTTGTGATTTATTGTTTAGGGTTTAATTAAGATCTTAGTGTTTAACGACATTAAGGTTTAAGTGGTAGTGGTTAGGGGGTTAAGGTTAAGGGTTTAGGGGTTAAAGGTTAAGGGTTTATGTGTTAGGGGTTATAGTTTAGGGTTTATGGTTTAATGTTTAAGGTTTAGGGTTTAAGGTTTTGGCTATATAAGCCAAAATCTCAAAACCAAAATTCCTCAAATTAGTTTCCCCTAATTCAAATCCCCAAAATCCCTAGAATCCTATAAACCTAAAGCTGTTGGATCCAACCATCGTTTACCGATCCATCCTTTTATTGTGAAACTATCTTCTCATAACCCTGAATGGTATATGTATCCATTACCCCAATGTTTATTTCTTTAAAATAGGTTCAAATTTTTATCCTTAATTTATATATTAAATAATTTATTATATAATTGTAAAATAGATAATATAAATTTTAATATTAAAATTATCATTATATAGTTTAGGGTTTAGGGTTATGTGTTAGAGATTAAGGTTTGAAGTTTGGATTTGGGGCTATGTATTGGGGTTTGGGGTTAAGTTTTTAATTTATATATTAAATAATTTATTATATAATCGTAAAAGAGATATTATGAAATTCTTTATATAAAATTATCATTATAGTTTTTAAACCTTTTTATTTCATATTTTGAAATTTTACGCTTTTGTTTTCTTACATAAAAAATTATATAAAAATTATGCCATGTATCTAATTCTTTAAATATTACTCAAAGTTTCAAAATTATTTATTTAAAATTGATATGAATTATATAATAATTAAATATAAAATTGTAATAAAAGTCAAGCACTCTTTCATCCTCTTCTTATTATTTAACTAGTTTAATTATATTAACTAAAATGTAATTTTTTAATTTAATATTTAAATTATTTAGAAAAATTAATAACATGTAGAAAAATTTGAAACAAATTATAACATAGAAAATATATGTTAAAAATAAAAAATAAAATACTATTATTTAATATAATTTTAAAGATTTATGGGTATATGTGATATATTTTATATTTAAAATAATTTTAAAGTTTTAAGTTTTAAGTTTTAATGGTTTAAGGTTGATGGTTTAGATTAATTAGTGTTAATAATATTAAGGTATTGGATTAATTAATAATAGAATAAAAATATATAGAATAAATGATATTAAAAATTACCGGTGTTTTTTACAAAAAGGCCACAAAATCCATCAATAGATTCGAAGATAGCGTCATTTGATACTTTGTTGTATAAATTAGTGGCTTTTTTGAATAAACACCACAAAAATATATCATTATAATGCAAGACGTCGTCATTTTGCTGTGCTCGGTTTTATCCCCCTCCATGTAACACCCTTAACCCGAGACCATCGCTGAAATAGGGTTAAAAGGTATTACGATCAATCAGAACATTTAACATCTAGAATTTACAACACAAAGTTAATCATTATCATCCACATTCAATTACAATCATGGTGTCCCTTAACAAGGTCTACGAGACCTAATTCATATGCTAAAGAGGGGTCGGGACTAAACCGAACACACACAGAAATTCTCGAACATTTAAAATTTCCATCTAAGATTCAGGGGAGATACACCCGTGGGAGGAGACCGTGTGCCCTCCGCGGCTTCTAAACACCCCCATGTGTCCTCTCGTGTTCACATACTGACTATACCAACACGGTCACTAGGCACGTCCGTGTGCTACTAAGCCATATACTGACTTCCCCACCACGGCCACCAAGCACACCCGTGTGCCACGGCCGTGTACTCTTAGCTAGCTACTGACTTGTACACCACGGTTAGCTGACACCCCCGTGTCGAGGCCGTGTACTACTAGATCATATACTGCCATTTCTCACACGGCCACAAAGCACGCCTATGTCGATGTCGTGTGCTACTAAGCTACATTCTGCCAATTCACCCACGGTCTTTAGGCACACCGTGTGCCATAACCGTGTGACATTATAGGCCATTTATAAGACCAAAATGCCACCCATAAGGGTCAAAACTACAAGCCAATTTAACCAAGACATCTTATGCACATATTACCACCAAAAACATACCAAAATAGTCATTCAACCCATGCATTCAATACCAATTCCTACCATGACAATTTCAAAGACTAAAACTCATATCATGACAAGCATTAATCATACATTTGCTTAACCAAAACTTAACCATTTCATATGCATCACACCATACCAAAATTTGTAATCATATAACTCATTCATTCAAGCATTTATCAACCCAAAACTTGCCAAAACATATGGCTAAGTTCACTTCATAAACATATAAACATAACTAGCCTATACATGCCATATTTCTAACTATATACATCCTTTCAAAAGTACCAAATTAGAATGTCGATAGTGTAATTGAGAAGCTAACGATCCCAGATCCGAGCTAGCTTCAGTGACACTGCAAGGTAGAGAAACAATTCACACAGTAAGCTTTCCAAAGCTTAGTAAGTTCGACATACAATACAACTATCTTATTAATCTAACTAATGTACATAATAAACAATCACATAGATCACTTATCTCAAATTCATATCATCTCATCCATAGCTAAAATACTCATTCATTCAATCATAGCTTGTTTATAACTCATCAACCACAAAGGTTCAATACATACGTTAGCTAACACTTAGTCATTCGACTTCCAAGCTATTCAATGCTCGATATCACATGTCAATCATTCTTTGATATCTATTTAATTTAACTGCACACTCTGTGCCACATACATATTTAAAGCATAGTTGTTATCGCACACTTAGTGCCTATTCTTTTAACCAAATCTTCTCAGTGTCGCACACATAATGCCGATTCAACAAGCCGAAGCTTTCATATAATCGCACACACAGTGCCATTCATTTCTATTTCGATTTTAATTTCGCACACTTAGTGCCATCAACTAGAATCACGCACATAGCAACTCACTTTCACACACATATACATATTCATTTCATATTGCTAAAACACATCTCAAATACTTGTATTATATCCAAACTTACCTTGGACGTCGAACTATCGATACGGTCGATTAATCGAGTACTTTATCTTTGCCTGGATGTCGATCCGAACCTCTCCTCTCTTGGTCTATACACATTCAAATTCAATCCATTCAATCATCAAATCATTCATTTTAGTCCAAACACACATATTTAGGGCATTTTGCAAAATAGCCCTCACATTTTCACATTTTGACACTTTAGTCCTTAATTCATCAAATCACCAAATACACATAATTGGCTTGTATTCAAGCCTAGACGAATTATTAATATGCTCATACAAGTCCACACATTTCATTTATTTCACATTTTAGTCCCTCAATTTACACTTTTCGTAATTTAGCCCAAAATACTCAATTTCACTAAAAACTCAAATACAAACTATGTTAACCCAACACCAAGCTTCCATATTTCACCAACTAATATCACAAAGCTCAAGTGTTCATCAATGGCTCATCACAAAAACATCATGAATTCACAAAATTACAACATGGGCTAGCTAGAGCACGAAGCAACGATTACGAAAACGTAGAAATTATCAAAAACCAAACTCAAAACATACCTTAATCAAAGACACAAATGGCCGATCCCTAAAACTCTTCTCCTTTCTTTTTCTTTATCAAATTTCGGCAAGGATGAATAAAGGATGAGCAATTTTTTTGTTTTGTTTTATTTAATATTAACCTAATAATCCTTTTTACCATTTTGCCCTTTCATTAGTCATAAAAGACAAATATATTTTAAGGCTAACTTGTCATTTAACACCCTACTATCTTAAAAATGGTTCATTGACAACATAAGGCCTCCTCCTTAAAAAGCCATCAACATTTAAGTACTTATAAATCAGCACATAGCTTTTACTTTATACGCGATTAAGTCTTTTTTCTTAATTCGACACAGAAACGATCAAATTATCACACAGACTATGTCACATATCATTCACACAAAAATATCATTAAAATATTTTTACGACCTCAGATTTGTGGTCTCAAACCACTGTTCGGACTAGCGTCTAAACCAGGCTGTTACAACTCTCCCCCTTAGGGATTTTCGTCCCCGAAAATCTTACCAGTGAATAGTTGTGGATGTTGCTCTTTCATAATGTTCTCAGGCTCCCACGTAGCCTCTTCAATTCCTTGTTTGTGCCATAATACTTTCACTAGAGAAATTTTCTTATTTCTCAATTCTTTGGTCTCTCGTGCCAAAATTTGGATCGGTTCTTCACTATACGACAAGTCTGACTGAATCTCAACCTCAGTAGGTGCAATCACATGAGATGAGTCTGATCTGTATCGTCGAAGCATTGACACATGAAACACGTTATGAATTTTCTCTAATTCAAATGGCAATCTCAATTTATAAGCAACCGGCCCAACCAGTTCAATAATCTCATACGGTCCGATGAACCTCGGACTCAGCTTGCCCTTCTGGCCAAATCGAAGTATTTTCTTCCATGGAGATACTTTCAAAAACACTCTATCACCAATCTCAAATTCAATATCTTTTCGTTTCAAATCTGCATAAGACTTTTGATGATCTAAGGCTGCTTTCAAACTGTCACGAATTACTTTCACTTTTCGCTCAGTCTCTTTTATAAAATCAACCCTATGAATCTTGCTCTCACTCAGCTCGGTCCAATACAATAGAGTTCGACACTTTCGACCATAAAGAGTCTCATATGGCACCATTTTGATACTTGATTGAAAACTATTATTATACGCAAATTCAATCAACGATAAATGCTTTTCCCACGTGCTTCCGAATTCAAGTATACAACATCTCAACATGTCTTTGAGGATCTAAATGATTCGATCGGATTGACCATCCATTTGTGGATGAAACGCAGTACTAAAATGCAATTTCGTACCTAAAGCATCTTGTAATTTCTTCCAAAATCACGAGGTAAACCTCAGATCTTTGTCAGACACTATAGAAAATAGTACTCCGTGTAATCTCACAATATCATCGATATACAGTTCAGCCAACTTATCTAAAGAATAATTGGTTCTCACCGAAACGAAATGAGCTGATTTCTTCAATCTATCAACTATCACCCAGATCGCATCTTTCTTGCTCAGAGATAAGGGCAAACCTGACACAAAGTCCATCGTAATTCTCTCTTATTTCCACTCAGGAATCAAAATTGGTTGTAATAAATCGGACGGAACTTGATGTTCAGCCTTAACTTGCTGACAAACTAAACACTTCGACACATAGTCAGAAATGTCTCTTTTCATACCGTGCCACCAATAGAACTGTTTCAGATCATTATACATTTTCGTACTCCTCGAATATACAGTCAAATGACTATGGTGAGCTTCATTCAAAATCATTTGAATCAACTCTGAATTTCTCGGAACACAAATCCGTTTTCTGAATCTCAAACAATCATTACTATCAACTCGAAATTCTGATTCATCATTCGAATTACATTGAACTCTTTTTGCTAACAACTCATTATCAATCTTCTGAGCCTCTCATATCCGATGTAAAAACAACAGTTTTACTTTAAATTCAGCTACAACCACATTATCATCATCACATAGATCTATCTGATTACTCAAAGCTCGTAAAGCATATAATGATTTATGACTCAAGGCATCCGCTACAACATTAGCTTTACCCGGGTGGTAATCTATCACAAGTTCGTAATCTTTCAGCAATTCTAACCATCTTCTCTGACGCAAGTTCAAATCCTCTGAGTCATCAGATACTTTAAACTCTTATGATCAGTATAGATGTGACATTTCTCTAAAAACAGATAGTGACGCCAAATCTTCAATGCAAATACAATCGCAGCCAATTCAAGATCATGTGTTGGGTAGTTCTTTTCATGCAGTTTTAACTGTCTCGAAGCGTAGGCAATAACTTTCCCTTCTTGCATCAGCACACAGTCCAAACCATTCAACAATGCATCACTGTAAACTATAAGCTCTTTGCCTGATTCAGGTTGAATCAATACTGGTGCTTCTGTTAACAACACTTTCAACTGTTCAAAACTCTGTTGGCACTTTTCTGACCACTTGAATCTAACATCCTTCTGCAACAACTTTGTCAATTGAGTTGCAATCATCGAGAAGCTTTTCACAAATTGTCTATAACATCCCGCTAGTCCCAGAAAACTACGGACTTCAGACACATTTCTCAGAGGCTTCCATTCCAATATAGTAGAGATTTTATGTGGATCAACTTGTATCCCAGCAGCTGATACAATATGCCCCAAAAAATCGACCTCATGCAACCAAAATTCACACTTACTGAACTTTGCATACAACTGTTTCTCACGCAGAGTTTGTAGCACGATTCTCAAATGCTCGGCGTGCTGCGTCTCATCACACGAATAGATTAAAATATCATCAATGAACATCACCACGAAGCGATCCAAATATGGTCTGAATATCCGATTCATCAGTTTCAAAAACATTGTAGGGGCATTTGTTAGTCTAAAAGGCATCACTAAGAATTCTTAATGTCCGTACCTCGTTCTGAAGGCAGTTTTCGGCACATCAAATTCTTTAACTCTCAATTGATAGTAGCCCGATCTAAAATCTATCTTAGAAAACACAGTAGCTCCTCTCAGCTGATCAAACAAATCATCGATCCGAGGTAACGAATATTTGTTCTTTATTGTCACTTTGTTCAATTGTCGATAATCAATACACATTCTCATAGTTCTATCTTTCTTTTTCACAAATAATACAGGAGCTCCCTAGGGTGAGAAACTTGGTCGTGCAAATCCTTTGTCAGTCAATTCTTGTAACTAAGATTCCAACTCTTTCAATTCGGTTGGGGCCATTCTATATGGAGCTATCGAAATAGGAGTAATTCCCGGCACTAACTCTATACCAAAATCAACTTCCCTAATCGAAAGTAATCCTGGTAACTCTTCTGGGGACACATCTGGAAACTTACATACCACAGACACAAATTCAACTTTCGTTTCGACACTTTTATATCAATCACGTATACCAAATAAGCTTCACAACCCTTTCTAACATAGTTCATAACTTTCATCGCAGATATAACAGCTGGTAATCCTTTCATATCACTGGACTCAATTCAAACTATCTCACCATTCTGGCTCTTCAATTCAATACTCTTTCTCATACAATTCATGATGGCATTATGCAAAGTAAGCCAATCCATACCCAGAATTATGTCAAACTCATTGAATGGTAACAACACCAAATTAACCGGAAAACATAAATCACGAAACATCAATGGGCAATTCTTGCGGACCTTATCCACCAAAACACACTTTTCTAAGGGGTTTGACACTCTAACCACAAATTCAGTAGACTCAAAAGGTAGAGTTTTACTCGATACTAGATTCACACACACATAGAAATGAGTTGATCCTGGATCTATCAATGCAATGACATCAGTATCAAATAAAGTAAAAATACCGGTGATGACGTCTGGAGATGGTGCTTCCTCTCATGCACGTATAGCATAGGCTCAGACAGGTGCTCTTGCTTCTGACCTTACAGCTGTATCAGTTGTCCCTCTCTGGCTTTCACTCACATTTTTGGTGTTTCTGGGTGGTCTACCCCTAGCTGTCACATTACTCGGTCTTTCATTCTGAAAGTTTTCTTCTTTGGTCATCTTTGGGCAATCTCGAATAAAATAATCTCAAGATCCACATTTATAACAAACTCTATTGTTGTATTTGCCCCAGCACTCTCCCACATGTAGTCTCCCACAGTGTCTACATTCGGGCTTGTTACTCTTAACACTGCCAACATTTGATTCATTTGAAGCTTGAATTCGTAAACCAGTTCTTTGTCTCGAATGATCTCTATTTGGATGTCCAAATGAAGCATTTGAACGATTGCTTGCATCTCTGTATCTCTTTGTAGAAGGTTGAGAAAATTTATTCATCGATCTCTTTCTTTCATCTCGAGTTTCAGAATTGACTTTCTTTTTTTCTTTACTGAGTTCCTCAGCTTTGCATGCTCTTTCCACTAGCACAACGAATTCATTTATATCCAGTGTCCCAACCAATAACTTAATGTCTTCATTCAATCCCTCTATGAAACGCTTGCACATAGTAGCTTCAGTCGAAACACATTCTCTTGTGTATTGAATCAATTTTACAATTCACCTCGTCAGACCGAGTAATGATAAAACGATTCGCTTTTAGTTCTAAAAACTCTTTATGTTTCAGATCAATGAAGCGTTGACTAATATACTTCTTTTTGAACTCAGCTTGAAAGAAATTGTAACATCCCAAAAGTGGGGTTATTTGGAATTTAATTATTTTTCTTATGTAAGAACTATTGAGATATTATTCATGGAATAATAATGATCCATTTAAGGTTTTGTGTTGGCTCGATTTGGTAGGAAATTTTAATTTTAACTTTTAAGGTAGGGAGCCTAAGCAAGAGGGTGTTATAAGAATAAATTGGGATAATTTGGACATAAGATGAGCTTAGACTAAGTGGCAAAGTAAGCCCACTTAAGAGCTACATGTGACGCCACCAAGGAGCAAGGAGAGCTTGTGTTCGAGTCATGAAATCCCTCTTTTGTTCTTTATTTTTGACGGCACATGGGGAGAGTTTCTCCTCTCTTTAAACTCTTATTACTATTTAATTATTGATGATAAATAGTAAGTTAAAAGGGGATAATAGGGATTTTATTTTAAGGATAATAGATGAATATTGAGGATTAATAAAGATTATTAGGAATTAAATTTAAATTAAATCATATTAGTTTGAATGGGTGGCCTAGAGTGATTCAAGGAAGATTGAGGAATTTTGGACTCCTTATTGAGGAGGAGTGGACTGGCAAGGACTCATGAAAGGGGGAGTTGCAATGCTTATAAATAGCATCGACTTAGCATTTGTTTTGCTCTTTTCTCCATCTTTGCAATCTGCAAACTCTCAAACCTCTCATCTTATATTTTCTTTCTTTTACAACCTCTCCAAAACCTTGGCCGAATCCTCCACATCTCCAAAGCCCTCTATTTCTTTTCTTCATAGATCAAAACCCTATTGTCCTACCTCCAAATAGCGAATCTAATATTCTCTTGAAGTCGAAACCTCACATTCCTCCTTGATTGCACTTTGGCGAATAGTGTAGTGGTTCGGGATTTCTACTATATTTGATTGTTACAAAGGTGAGTGATGGCCGAATACTATTTTCTTTCTTTTTCCCTTCACTTCTGTGCCCCTGTCGACATCCATAAGGGGAGAGTAAGTGCCGATTTCAATAGTGTATTAACACCCTTGTGAAACCGACTTCTTTTTAGGAAACTCCGGGATCTCAAAGCAGAAAGGCGGATCTTCCATTCCTTAGTCAATCGATTGGTAAGTAGGTGGTAAGGATTTATGATAAATAGAGTGCTATTCTAGTAAGTCAGTTAATGATTAAAAGCCGAAGGCTATTGATATTATTTACTAATCGATGGTGGTTGGCAGAGCAGAACTGGGAATTGAGTGCTGTGATTAGGAACCGAAAGGATAAAGGTAAGGTTCGGGTTCACAAGGAATCCCTCTCAAATTAATTGGTTTGGCCGAATGGCCCATATTACTAACCTTGATAGTTGGCCGAATATAGGGGCAAGGACTTAGAGTGTGGCCGATTGATTATCTTCGGGATTTAAGACTATCGTGGTAACAGGTGTGTACATACACACTTATAGCAGTTAGTATGTGTGATAACTATTTGTTGTTTATAAACCTGCTTGATGTAGATTTGGATTTGGTACCTTAAATGGTACAATCGAGAACCCCGGTAAGTCTCTGTTTATTTGAGATTATTGTGATGCTTTTGGGAAGCATGTTTTATTTTAATACATATGATAAATGTATGATCTCTGTTATGATTGTGAAATGGGTTGATGAGTGGAGGGGGCAGTATTATTGTGCCGACGGGCACCAGTGCTTTGGTAGCACACCGTGACTATATGTCACCAGAGGTTTGGTACCTCCAGAGGTTTGGTACCTCAATAGCGACTTGTCCCTGTGGTTAACACCACCGTGGGTTGGCCCCACTTGAGATATGGGATCGTCTGCGCGGTGATTTGGTATCACACGATGGGTTGGCCCCATCACCCGATTTGTGTCTCTGGACACGGTGTTTTGGTAACACATTGTGACTATATGTCACCAGTGGTTTGGCACCACCGGTGGTTTGGTACCACAACGGGTAGACGAAGGGCGTATGGTTGGCTAGGTTGGGTACACATTATTTTGCATAATAAGCATTATCGTTGTGTATGAAAAATGTTTTTAAAGCGGGAAGGGTTACATCTTGAGTCTTGGTGACTCACCTTCTCCATTAATTTTTCAGTGATGCTTAGATCGCGGACATGGGCGGAGGGACTTGAGGAGGCCATGCGGTGGATTTAAATTTAAATAGACTTTGATTTTTGCTATTTTAAATTTGGTTATTGGGTTGTTTTATTTTGGATGTAATAAGGCCTCATTAAACTTTACTTTAGTTATTTTCTTATATGTTGGATATTTTATTTTTACTATAAATTTGAATCACGCGTTTTTTAAAAAATTAACTCGAAAATGTTTTATCGTGCATCGGGCACATCCGAAGTTTGTATAATAATTTGACTTAATTAAAATTTTCGAATTTAGTCCAAGAAGGTTTTCAACAAGATAACCAAAACAAGTTGTTTTCAACAAAACTTAAATTGGATTTTTCAAGTGGGTTTCAAAAGTTTTCCGTAACGACTCATATTCGGTCCTAACGTTTGGTAGGGTTTGGGTTATTACAAATTGGTATCGAGCCAGTTCAAAACTTCTATTGTGGGGCCCAAGGCCCAAAAATGTTTTAGTAGGCCTTATTAATTGTTTTTGGGTTTTAAAGCAAGCATGGCCCAAGTCTCCAAAGACCGATCCGCCTGGTAAGTACCTCTAAACCTCTTTGTGAATTATATTTTGTAGAAGGGTAGGAAGCATGGAACGTAGATAGACTTATAGGAATTTGAACCTAGGATTAGAATACTCAAACACACAAGTTAAACATAAGACTTAAAGAACTAAACCAATCCATGACTTAGTCATCGAGCTAGGGTGTGGTAACCCTGACGCATGTCTAGGATTGGAACCAGGAAGAGCACCCGGTATTTAAGCGGTCAGAGTGACTCACCACCTCTTCGCAGTATCCTACCAGTGCGTAGCTTGGGTTCACCCTAACTCGGAGGGCTCGGTGGTGTGGTAACCTCATGCGCATGTCTAGAAAGGTTCGGTGGGAGCTTGGTATTTAAGCAGTCCGCGTGACTCACCTCCTCTCCACACGAAACCTGCCTAGTGCGTAGCTTGGGTTCACTCTGACCAAGAAGGTTCGGTCATAGGCTAAACCTAATGACTAAAACCCGAAAGGAATTAGCCATGTTTTGAAAGGGACGAAACAACAGAAACCCTAATGTTTTTAAATTTTCTGTAATAACTCTTTCAAATCGGAAAACATCATTTTTACAACGTTTTCCTTGAAAAACTTGATTTCGGGAAAAAAAAATTACAAAAATGCCCTTAGGGGTAAAATTACTAAAATACCCCGGTTCATAAAATATCAAATCAATGGTTTTGTCCAAAATTTTAACTATTCTATAAATATTCAACAACTTAGTCATGAAAATCATCAAGAAAATATTTGGTTTGGAAAATTTAAAGCGCCTCACTTATAAAATTACCAAAATGCCCCGAGTACAAAATTTTTGCAACATCACCGTTTTAAGAAAAAAAATTCTCAAAAGGGACCCTCAGAGTTTTACAATGGTTAAAACATCCTTGATTCACAAAATTACAAAATTACCCTTGGAGGACCAAATTACCAAAATACCCCTGGTTTTTGAAATAAATAACTTCAAATCTTGTCAATTCTCAATAATACCCTCTAGTTTTGGGAACTTCAAACAATATACTCTACTAAAGTTTTAAATTTTCTTTTATTACGAAAATACCCCTGTAGGAAAATGACGAAAATACCCCTGGGTTAGAAATGGGCAGAAATGTCCGAAGAGTGAATAGGTATGGAAAGCATTAGGGAATGGATGCAAGAACTTCTTTGTGTGAACTAGGATAGAAGACTGAAACCTTGTTTGCACGAAAGAATCTCTGATTAAACTTTATCCATAAAATTTCTTTGAGTAAGAAAGTGGAACAAATGCTAACGCATAAAAATTTTCTTAATCGATTAAAAGCGCAAGTAGATAGAATGAGTTCTAGAGGGCGTGGACGCCGTGGACTTGGTAGGGGTAGGATGACGGTGTCCGAACCCGTCAGTCGGGACAAGGTTTAAAGCGATGTACCACCGCCACCACCACCTCCACTTTTGGAGGCGGAGGCAGGATCGAGGAGGAGGAGGCGATCGCTCAAGCGGTATTGCGAGTCCTTGAATTAGTGGTGAAGTGGTGGAAATTTGGGAGCTCTAAATCTATTCCCGGCGGATTCGATCAACGGATTTGAGGTGTTCCGGTGTGTCGAGTGGCACCAGTGTAGAGTATTGGTTGGAATCTGAAAGGGTAATGGATGAACTTGACTGACCGAGGAGGAAAAAGTTGAAAGGCGATGTCGCTTCTAAAGGATGAAGCGTGCAGTGGTGGTGACGATTCGGGATGGAGCCACGGTGATGATCTTCGTGGGACTACTTTAAACCGCTTTCGGAAGAAGTATGGGGGCACTACACCGACGCCAGCAGAGGAAGGCTTTTTCGGTCTAGTGCAAGGAACTAAGTCCGTGGCCGAGTATGAGGCGGAGTTTTTAAGGTGAGTAGGTATGCGGAGGAATCGTAGCCTTGAACACGAAGCACGTGTCCGCTTTGAGGACGGACTCGAGATGACTTGAGGTTCTTGATTGCGCCATGGCAGTCCGTGAGTTTTCATCTCTTGTGGAAAAGGCTAAGGTAGCCGAGGGGATCAAGGAGGCTGTGAGGCAGAATTATAGTAGAAATAATCAGAAGAGAGGATTTGGGTCAGCTGGATCCAGTGGTAATGATCAGAAAAAGGCTAGGCAGAATGGGCCAAATCAGGCAGCAAGGCCCGTAGCTACTAATCAGAGGCCGACTCAGTGCAATCGCTGTGGGAAGTCCCATTGGGGAGGTTGTTCGACCGGCGATAGGGGATGTTTTGAGTGTGGGTCTTTAGAACATCGGGTCAGAGATTGTCCCCGGAAGCGAGCTCGAAATCAGCCAGAGAGTCAGAACCGTACTCAGGACCGAAATGTGGGACCGCAGAGGGGTCGTGGTAATGGCAGAGGAAGCAATGGTCCTAACCGAGGTCGAGGAACTCAGGGCAGAGGTTCAGGCAACACAGAGGCTAGGCAGCCTGGCTTAGTCTATGCGGCAAGGCGTCGCGAGGAGGGTGACGCACCGGATGTCATAACCGGTACGTTTCTGATTTCTGGTCTCCCTTACTATGCATTAATTGATGTGGGGTCTACACATTCGTACATAGCCAGTAGTGTGGTAGAGACTTTGAACCTAGACTCTGAGACTGCTGCTAGGGAGATGACTGTAGTGAGTCCTTTAGGTCACTCTGTAGTGGTAGACAAACTTTTTAGGGACGTACCCCTAGAACTCCAAGGGGTCGATTCTGGTCGATCGATGGAACTACCATTCGGGAGTTCGATTTGATCCTTGGAATGGATTAGTGGCTAAGTATCGGGCAAATTTGGATTGCGCGGCTAAGCGCATGGTTCTTAAGACGGCTGAGAATGGTGAAGTGGTTATGATAGGTGATAGAAGGAATTACCTATCCAATGTGGTGTCTGCCTTGAAGGCGGAAAAGATGGTCAAGAAGGGTTGTAAGGCGTATTTGGTTCGAATTTGTGCTTTGGAAGCTAAGGAGTCAGTAGTTGGAAAGGTCCGAACGGTTGGGGAATTTGATGATGTGTTCCCTGAAGAACTTCCGGGTCTGCCTCCAGATCGGGAAGTCGAATTCGGTATAGACTTGCTACCCGGAACGGCACCTGTGTCTATAGCACCTTACCGAATGGCACCGAAGGAATTGGTGGAGCTGAAGGCTCAGATTCAGGAGCTCTTGGATAAGGGGTTTATTCGACCTAGTATATCTCCGTGGGGAGCGCCTGTGTTGTTTGTCAAGAAGAAGGACGGTTCTATGCGAATGTGCATCGACTACCGTCAGTTAAACAAGTTAACGATCAAAAACAAGTACCCTTTGCCTCGGATCGATGACTTGTTTGACCAGTTGAAGGGGGCGTCGGTGTTTTCGAAGATAGACCTTAGGTCGGGTTACCATCAACTTAAGGTGAAGGGGGTCGATGTTCACAAGACGGCTTTTCGAACTCGGTATGGGCATTACGAGTTTCTAGTGATGCCATTCGGGTTGACCAATGACCGGCGTGGCGTTCATGGATCTCATGAACCGAAGTTTTTCAACGATACTTAGACCAATTCGTCGTGGTGTTCATCGGCGACATATTGGTTTACTCAAGGACGGAGGAAGAGCATGACAAGCATTTACGGATAGTTCGCAAGTGTTGAGGAAAAACGGTTGTATGCCAAATTGATGAAGTGCGAATTTTGGCTAAGGGAGGTGGCTTTCTTAGGTCACGTAGTGTCGGCGGAAGGATTAGAGTGGATCCCGCAAGATTGAAGCGGTATTGGAGTGGAAACCGCCTAAGTCGGTGGCGAGATCTGAAGTTTTCTAGGTTTAGCGGGGTATTATCGGAGGTTTGTGGAAGGGTTCTCTCGATCGTGTGTACCGTTGACTAAGTTGCTAAGGAAAGGTGTTCCGTTTGTATGGTGGAAGCGGCAAGGAAGCTTTGATAAGCTAAGGAAAATTTTGACTAAGCTCCGGTTTAGTACAACCCGGCGTGGAAATTATTCACGATCTATTGTGATGCATCTCACACCGGTTTGGGGTGTGTGTTGATGCGAGATGGGAAGGTAGTAGCCTATGCATCTCGGCAATTTGAGACCGCATGAGGTTAACTATCCAACCCACGACACAGAGTTAGCGCATGATCGTCTTCGCCCTAAAAGTATGGAGACATTATCTTTATGGGGAGAAGTCGGTAATTTACACGGACCACAAAAGTCTGAGGTATCTTCTGACACAGAAGGATCTGAATCTGAGACAGCGTCGATGGATTGAGCTGTTAAAGGACTACGACTGTTCCATCGAATATCATCCGGGTAAGGCTAACGTGGTGGCTGACGCGTTGAGCCGGAAAGTCGTGGCGGATTTAAGAGCAATGTTCGCTCAGTTGAGCCTATATGACGATGGAAGCCTTTTGGCAGAACTTCAAGTTAAGCCAACGTGGATCGAGGAGATTAAGAGCAAACAGTTAGTGGATGAAGGGCTAAAGGCGAAGAGAATACAAGTTCGAATGGTGGTGTAGAGGGTATAGTCGACCGGTGATGGTGTGCTATGTTTTCGTGGACGGCCTTGTATGCCAAAAGATATGGAGTTGAGGCGAAGATTCTCCGGGATGCTCATAGCAGCCCATACGCTATGCATCGGGAGGAAGCAAGATGTATGGAGATCTACTGAAGCAGATTACGTGGCGGATTGAGCGTGAGATAACGGAGTTCGTAGGGAAGTGTTTGGCGTGTCGTGAGTTAAGGTGAACACCGATTACCGTCGGGGTTACTTCAACCGTAAAGATCCCTCAATGGAAGTGGGAGCGGATCACTATGGATTTCGTCGATGGTCTACCCTTACGCCCAAAGAAGAAGGATGCGATTTGGGTAATCGTGAGACCGTCGACCAAATCACTCACTTTATCTGGTAAGAATGGACTACTCACTCGAAACTAGCAAAGTTGTATGTGGTGAGATAGTCGATTACATGGTGTACTGTATCGCTTATCTCGAGATAGGGACCCAAGGTTCACTTCGAGGTTTTGGAAGCGTTACATCAAGCGTTAGAGTGCGCGGTTGGATTTCAAGACTGACTTTCCATCCTCGAGACGGACGGGCGATCGAGAAAGGGTCATACAGATCTTAGAAGATATCTTTGAGGGTTGTGTCTTGGAATTCGAGGTAGTTGGGAGGAATTCTTACCTCTAGCCGAGTTCGCCTACAACAATAGCTACCAAGCGAGTATTCAGATGGCACCATACGAAGCACTGTATGGACGGAAATGTCGAACTCCGACATGTTGGACGGAGTTGGGTGAACGACAAGTGTTGGGCCCAGAAATGGTAGCAGAGACTGAAGACAAAGTCAAGGTGATTCGGTCTCGTCTTAAGGAAGCCTCAGATAGACAGAAGTCCTATGCTGACCTTAAGCGCAAGGAAATGGAGTATGCCGTAGGGGATAAGGTCTTCCTGAAGGTGTCGCCTTGGAAGAAGGTACTAAGATTTGGGCGAAAAGGGAAGCTGAGCCCAAGATTCATTGGCCCATATCTGATCAAGCGAGTAGGACCGGTAGCTTATCGACTTGAAGCGCCAAGCAGAGTTAAGTCGATTCATGGCGTCTTTCACGTATCAATCTTTGAGGCGGTATCGGTCGGATCCATCACATGTGGTGCCCGTGGCAGAAATCGAAGTTAACGCGGACTTATCTTTTGAGGAAGAACTGTTCGGATCTTGGATAGAGATATAAAGGTTCTACGAGGAAGTCGATGCCCTTAGTGAAAGTGCTATGGCGGAATCATGGTCTTTGAGGAAGCTACATGGGAACACGAGGATGTGATACGGCGGCAATACCCTCATCTCTTTTAGTTATGTAATTTCGGAATGAAATTTATTTTAAGGGGTAGAGCGTAACATCCCAAAAGTGGGGTTATTTGGAATTTAATTATTTTTCTTATGTAAGAACTATTGAGATATTATTCATGGAATAATAATGATCCATTTAAGGTTTTGTGTTGGCTCGATTTGGTAGGAAATTTTAATTTTTAACTTTTAAGGTAGGAGCCTAAGCAAGAGGGTGTTATAAGAATAAATTGGGATAATTTGGACATAAGATGAGCTTAGACTAAGTGGCAAAGTAAGCCCACTTAAGAGCTACATGTGACGCCACCAAGGAGCAAGGAGAGCTTGTGTTCGAGTCATGAAATCCCTCTTTTGTTCTTTATTTTTGACACATGGGGAGAGTTTCTCCTCTCTTTAAACTCTTATTACTATTTAATTATTGATGATAAATAGTAAGTTAAAAGGGGATAATAGGGATTTTATTTTAAGGATAATAGATGAATATTGAGGATTAATAAAGATTATTAGGAATTAAATTTAAATTAAATCATATTAGTTTGAATGGGTGGCCTAGAGTGATTCAAGGAAGATTGAGGAATTTTGGACTCCTTATTGAGGAGGAGTGGACGGCAAGGACTCATGAAAGGGGGGGAGTTGTAGAATGCTTATAAATAGCATCGACTTAGCATTTGTTTTGCTCTTTTCTCCATCTTTGCAAGCTAGAAACTCTCAAACCTCTCATCTTATATTTTCTTTCTTTTACAACCTCTCCAAAACCTTGGCGAATCCTCCACATCTCCAAAGCCCTCTATTTCTTTTCTTCATAGATCAAAACCCCTATTGTCCTACCTCCAAATAGCGAATCTAATATTCTCTTGAAGTGTCAAACCTCACATTCCTCCTTGATTGCACTTTGGCGAATAGTGTAGTGGTTCGGATTTCTACTATATTTGATTGTTACAAAGGTGAGTGATGGCGAATACTATTTTCTTTCTTTTCCCTTCATACGTGCCCTGTCGACATCCATAAGGGAGAGTAAGTGCCGATTTCAATAGTGTATTAACACCCTTGTGAAACCGACTTCTTTTTAGGAAACTCAGGGATCTCAAAGCGAAAGCGGATCTTCCATTCCTTAGTCAATCGATTGGTAAGTAGGTGGTAAGGATTTATGATAAATAGAGTGCTATTCTAGTAAGTCGATTAATGATTAAAAGCAAGGCTATTGATATTATTTACTAATCGATGGTGGTTGGCGAGAGCGAGGCGGGAATTGAGTCTTTGTGATTAGGAAGAAAGGATAAAGGTAAGGTTCGGGTTCTGAGGAATCCCTCTCAAATTAATTGGTTTGGCGAATGGCCCATATTACTAACCTTGATAGTTGGTAGAATATAGGGGCAAGGACTTAGAGTGTGGCCGATTGATTATCTTGGGATTTAAGACTATCGTGGTAGCAGTGTGTACATACACACTTATAGCGATTAGTATGTGTGATAACTATTTGTTGTTTATAAACACGCTTGATGTAGATTTGGATTTGGTACCTTAAATGGTACAATCGAGAACCCCGATGAAGTCTCTTTATTTGAGATTATTGTGATGCTTTTGGGAAGCATGTTTTATTTTAATACATATGATAAATGTATGATCTCTGTTATGATTGTGATATGGGTTGATGAGTGGAGGGGGCAGTATTATTGTGCCGACGGGCACCAGTGCTTTGGTAGCACACCGTGACTATATGTCACCAGAGGTTTGGTACCTCCAGAGGTTTGGTACCTCAATAGCGACTTGTCCCTGTGGTTAACACCACCGTGGGTTGGCCCCACTTGAGATATGGGATCGTCTGCCAGTGATTTGGTATCACACGATGGGTTGGCCCCATCACCCGATTTGTGTCTACGGACACCAGTGTTTTGGTAACACATTGTGACTATATGTCACCAGTGGTTTGGCACCACCAGTGGTTTGGTACCACTAGCAGGGGTGAGCGATGGCGTATGGTTGGCTAGGTTGGGTACACATTATTTTGCATAATAACTGTTATACGTTGTGTATGAAAAATGTTTTTAAAACGGGGAAGGGTTACATACTGAGTCTTGGTGACTCACCTTCTCCATTAATTTTTCAGGTGATGCTTAGATCGCGGACATGGAGCCGGAGGGACTTGAGGAGGCCATGCGGTGGATTTAAATTTAAATAGACTTTGATTTTTGCTATTTTAAATTTGGTTATTGGGTTGTTTTATTTTGGATGTAATAAGGCCTCATTAAACTTTACTTTAGTTATTTTCTTATATGTTGGATATTTTTATTTTTACTATAAATTTGAATCACGCGTTTTTTTTTAAAAAATTAACTCGAAAAATGTTTTATCGTGCCATCGGGCACATCTGAAGTTTGTATAATAATTTGACTTAATTAAAATTTTGAATTTAGTCGAAGGTTTTCAACAAGATAACCAAAACAAGTTGTTTTCAACAAAACTTAAATTGGATTTTTCAAGTGGGTTTCAAAAGTTTTCCGTAACGACTCATATTCGGTCCTAACGTTTGGGTAGGGTTTGAAAATATTACGAAATCGAGATGATCTCTCTCTCGAAACCACAGATATCAATGTTTTCCACCAGTTATAAGCCGTGTTTCTCAACAAGGAAACTGCACACTTAATGCACTCTTCAGGATTCAACGATATCTCATCGAATACTCGAATTGTATTCTCAAGCCAAAACTCGGCTCGCTTCTCATCATCATCGACTGTGGCCTTAAACTCTTCGGCCCCGTACTTCTGAATCTTGTCTACAGGTGGTTTATTCATTCTGTTCGGATCCACGACTTGCGGCACAATAGGTACTTGTGGGGGTGGAGGTTGTGGAGCAGTCAAATTCATTCTAACAAATTTTGAAAACCATTCACTCATCATATGGAAGAAGGCTTGCTTAGCCTCTCCTCCCTCATTACTTTCATTCAGCCTAGATGCGGCCAGCGCCGTCTGTAACAGTCCAGTTTATACCCTAGTCGGAACAGTGGTTCTGGAACCATGAATCTGAGTCTGTATAATATTTTAATATTATTTTCTATGCCGTTGATATGTGATTAAGCATGTCTTAAATTTTCGTAAGCTAATTTGACTGTTTGTGTGTTTAATTTGATAAAAGGATTAAATTCCACAAAATGTGAAAGTTGCTTGCTAATTGTTAAAGTACCAATGTGTGGTGGCTTTGTTGAGGTGGAGTCCTTATGTTGTTATTATGCCAACTTATAGTTAATGGATGAATGAAAGACAATCATGCCCTTGTTACATGTTTGTTTTAATTGTTTAATGAAAGGTTAAATTTGTAAATGGATTATTATATATGTTATATTGGATAAAACATAACAAAATGGCCATTTTATTTATCCCACTTTGGCCGAATATAGCAAAGAAAAAGGAAGAACATGAGCTTTAAGGGTTTCAGCTATTTCAAGCTATAATTTAGGTATGTTTTGGCTATAAATTTTAATAATTTTTATGTTTTTGAGATTGTTGCTTTGAGAGCTATCAAACCCATGTCTCAATTTGATGAATTGATAATGTTTGTGTGAGATGCCATTGATGTTATGTTAAGGTTTTTGATGATTTTTTTGGTGTAATAAAAGAAATGAGTTAGATGAACATACTTTGTTCTTGAATTTTTGATGAATTTAGCTAAATAGGGCTAAATTAAGAAAATGGTAAATTGAAGGACAAAATTGTAAGTTTGATGAAAAATGTGGGCTTATATGTGATGTATATGTATTCGGCTAAGCATGTGTATGTATGGATTTTGTGAATTTGATGTTTTAAGAAAATTAGACTAAATTGATAAATGTGCAAATGTGAGGGCTAAATTGTAAATAGCCCAAAATACGTGTGTGTGGATTGAATTGAATGAAATAGTAAATAAAAGGATTAATTTTGAATATGTTTAGATCAAGAACTGAGGAAAACGAACTTAGATTGTGGGAAAGCGAAAGTGACAGAGGAGCCGTTTTTATTTCGATAAACCGAACCCGAGGTAAGTCACTATGCAAATAAACGTATTTGTATTGAACTGAATATATTCATATGACTATCATTGATAATGAATGTGTATGAAATGCTATGTGCATAAATTTCGAGATAAGTTCAATATAGTGATAAAGTCTGAGAAGTCCCGTATGAACCTAGGAATAGATAGGATTAGCTACGTCATGACATAGGTATCTGTTCTGTTTTATCATGTAAGACCACGTCTGGGACATTGGAATTGATTTGAAATTTCGTGTAAGACCCTGTCTGGGACAGTGGCATCAATATCTAAATACGAGTAAGACCTTGTCTGGGACAGTGGCATCGATATCTGAATACGAGTAAGACCCTGTCTGGGACAGTGGCATCGATATCTGAAAACGAGTAAGACCCTGTCTGGGATAGTGGCATCGACATCCGACTATACGTAAGACCACGTCTGGGACGTTGGCATTGTACAACCATTCCGAGCTTTCTGAGCATCCTATTAGGTTCCTATTGGTTCAACGTGCAAGTCTGTGATATGAGTTACAAATCCAAGCTATGAGCAATTACGTGATTATAAATCCGTTTCAGGTACGCTGATTATACACTAATTGTGTATACAAGGTAAGCATCCATGTGACCTTACAATGATATCATGTATATGAAATGGATGATGTGATAAGTAAGTTTGGCTAGATGAGTTATGTGATTATATGATTCTTGAATTGTGAGAATGGCTAATGTGATCAAAAGTATATAAACCAAATCATATATGTGATAGTTTATTAAGTGATTGATATGTGCCAATCTATCTATTTGCAAATATGCCTTCCATGTCAAGTTTGTTTGTATATTGACTTACTAAGCTTTGTAAAGCTTACTTTGTGTGTATGTTTCTTTGTTTTATAGGTCGTCAAAGCTACTGAAGGCTCGGGACCATCAAAGATCATCATCACACTACTAAACATATTTTGGTACCCTTTTGAAAATGTATATAGTTAAATATGGCATGTATAGGCTAGTTATGTGTATATGTTTATGAAGTGAACTTAGCCATGTGTTTGGTATGTTTTGAGTTGATAAATGCTTGAATGAATGAGCTATATGACACAAATTTTGGTATGGTTTGGAGTATAAAGAATGAGCAAGTTATGAGTAAGCAAATGAATGAAGATATGCTTTGGTTATATATATGTTTTGTCTTGAATGTTGGCATGAATGAATTGGGTATGGAATGTATAAATTGAAGGGTCAATTTGGTATGTTTTCGGTAACCATGTATGCATGATTTGTATTGGTACACTTTGCTTGTAGGTGTGACCCAAATGGGTGACATTTTGGTCTTGAAAATGACCTATAATGTCACACGGTCATGGCACACGAGCGTGCCTAACAACCGTGGGGTAAAGTCAGTAGCTAGCATTAAGAGTACAAGGTCATGGCACGGGCGTGCCTAAAGGTCGTGTGAGAAATGGCAGTATATGACCTTGTAGGACATGGCCTTAGCACACAGGCGTGCTTGGTAGCCATGTTGGTTTTAGTAGTATACAACCATAGGAAGGACACACGACTGTGTTAAGTAGCGGTGGGTGAGGCATGGCTTCCCCCACGGACTTGTATCCCCTGTATTTTAGAAAAGCTTTAATTTATAATGAAATTTTGTATGTATTACAGTTTAGTCTCGACTCGATTTATAAGCATGTTTAGAGTCTCGGTAACTCAAATTAAGGGACATTATACTTGAGAATGGTGAATGAATGTATGAAATTTCTGTAAATGTTTTTGATCTATCCGGTAATGCCTCTAACCCTAGTCCGGCGTCGGATACGGGTTAGGGGTGTTACACCATCCCTTGAGCGGGAGCAGGCGCATTACTCTTTACGTCATAAGCAATTGCTCGATCGGGATCCATTACTATATGAAAACACATTTTCATCCGTCAGAATTCATCACACTATTGCAATTTCATATATGACATATATAGCTAGACTCACACACGCTACATTAGTCTGAGAATCAACTAAACTGTAGCTCTGATACCAATAAAATGTAACACCCCTAACTCGAGACCATCACCGAAATAGGGTTAAGAGGTATTACGATCAATCAGAACATTTAACATCTAGAATTTACGACACAAAGTTAATCATTATCATCCACATTCAATTACAATCATGGTGTCCCTTAACAAGGTCTACGAGACCTAATTCATATGCTAAAGAAGGGTCGAGACTAAACCGAACACACACAGAAATTCTCAAAAATTTAAAATTTCCATCTATGATTCAGGGGAGACACGCCCGTAGGAAGAGACCGTGTGCCCTCCACGCCTTCTAAACACCCCCATGTGTCCTCTCGTGTTCACATACTGACTATACCAACACGGTCACTAGACACGCCAGTGTGCCATGACCGTGTGCTACTAAGCCATTTACTGACTTCCCCACCACGACCACCAAGCACACCCGTGTGCCACGACCGTGTTCTCTTAGCTAGCTACTGACTTGTACACCATAGTTAGCTGACACCCCCGTGTCGAGGCCGTGTACTACTAGATCATATACCGTCATTTCTCACATGGCCACCAAGCACGCCTATGTCGAGGTCGTGTGCTACTAAGCTACATTCTGCCAATTCACCCACGGTCTTTAGGCACGCCCGTGTGCTACAACCGTGTGACATTATAGGCCATCTATAAGACCAAAATGCCACCATAAGGGTCAAACCTACAAGCCAAATTAACTAAGACATCTTATGCACATAAAACCACCAAAAACATACCAAAATAGTCATTCAACCCATGCATTCAATACCAATTCCTACCATGACAATTTCAAAGACTAAAACTCATATCATGACAAGTATTAATCATACATTTGCTTAACCAAAACTTAACCATTTCATATGCATCACACCATACCAAAATTTGTAATCATATAACTCATTCATTCAAGCATTTATCAACTTAAAACTTGCCAAAACATATGGCTAAGTTCACTTCATAAACATATCCACATAACTAGCCTATACATGCCATATTTCCAATTATATACATCTTTTCAAAAGTACCAAATTAGAATGCCGATAGTGTGATTGAGAAGCTGACGATCCCAGATCCGAGCTAACTTCACTGACACTGCAAGGTAGAGAAACAATTCACACAGTAAGCTTTCCAAAGCTTAGTAAGTTCGACATACAATACAACTATCTTATTAATCTAACCAATGTACATAATAAACAATCACATAGATTACTTATCTCAAATTCATATCATCTCATCCATAGCTAAAATACTCATTCATTCAATCATAGCTTGTTTATAACTCATCAACCACAAAGGTTCAATGCATACCTTATCTAACACTTAGTCATTCGACTTCCAAGCTATTCAATGCTCGATATCACATGTCAATCATTCTTTGATATCTATTTAATTTAACCGCACACTCTATGCCACATACATATTCAAAGCATAGTTGTTATCGCACACTTAGTGCCTATTCTTTTAACCAACTCTTCTCAGTGTCGCACACACAATGCCAATTCAACAAGCCGAAGCTTTCATATAATCACACACACATTGCAATTCATTTCTATTTCGATTTCAATTTCACACACTTAGTGCCATCAACTAGAATCGTGCACATAGCAACTCACTTTCACACACATATACATATTCATTTCATATTGCTAAAACCCATCTCAAATACTTGTATTATATCCGAACTTACCTCAGACGTCGAACCACCGATACGGTCGATTAATCGATCACTTTATCTCTGCCTTGATCTTGATCCGAACCTCTCCTCTCTTAGTCTGTACACATTCAAATTCAATCCATTCAATCATCAAATCATTCATTTTAGTCCAAACACACATATTTAGGGCATTTTACAAAATAGCCCTCACATTTTCACATTTTGACACTTTAGTCATTAATTCATCAAATCACCAAATACACATAATTGGCTTGTTTTCAAGTGATCGTTGTTTTGTCGAGTTTTAAAATTTATAAAGAATATGATCAAACCTGGAAACTAACTCTGACAACGATTATAGGCAAGTGTACCTACCAAACAGTAGTATAGGCAAGACCGGATTGTCGAACCCAAAGGAACTAAAAGTACTAATACTCACTTTTTTTTATTTAGCCTAAATTATGGAGTGATTGGTTGATTTAATCTAATTTAACGACTACTAAGCTAAAGACACAAAGAAAAAAAGAACAAATTGGGAAATAACTTGATGAAAAACTCAGTTGATCACGACGATACCCTCAGGAAGAATCTACCTAGACTTCACTTGTTATTTAACACTGAACCATATGATTTATTCACTTGGTTTGATTCGTAAGACTCCCTAACGTATATTAAACCCTCTCTCGAGGCGAATAACGTCTAACCCTAGGTTAATTAGTGGAACTCTCGTTCTCTTATAATAACCCCCTAGAATAGCAGTAAATCGATCTATGGACTCTCATATTAGGTTTCACCCTAATCTGGCAAAATCTCATCACCCTATCTCTAGGCGTGCGATCAACTCTGCTTAATTATGCTAGAATTACTCTTAAGCAGGGTCTATTCCTCCTCCACCTAAGCACATCAGATTTGGATTAAGTATGCATAATGAAACAAACTAAGTATTTATCATATAATTCAAAAATCAATAACAAGATTCATCTAGGTTTCATCCCCTTCAGGTATCTGAAGGGTTTAGTTCATAATGAATAAGGAAAACATCTCAAGAGAAAAGATAAAACAAAACATAAGAAATCCCTAAAACCCCCTGAAGGAATTGAAGGAGAAATTCACCGTCTTGAGTATAATTCTGGCTTCTTGAGATGGATCAACTGGCTATCTTCGATTAATTCCCTGAATTGAACTGCTCTGGCTTCGGCTCTTTGGCCTCGCTGAACGCCCCCTTATCAGGTTACACCTAGGGTGTTTATATAGACTTTTGGAATGCTTTACTTGGCTTCTGAGTGTCCCGATTCAAGTACACTTCCTACTCGGTGTTTGAATAGGCTTTGTAATGTGTTTTTTTTTGCCTCAAAGTATCCAAATCCTAGTGAAATTTCTCTCTTCCGCGGCAGGGGCACGGTCATGGTACACGCCCATGTAAATTATTTTCAGGCTGTGTCTCGATTCTGTCGATTGGGGCACGACCATGTAAATTATGGCATGGCCGTGTCTTAGTTAATTGTCGAGGCACAGCCATGTGGCTTGAAGTCCAGGCTGTGTCGATTTCTTCTTTGGCCCAAATTGGCCTGTTTTAAGCCCGTTTCTTGTTCTTTTCGTCCGCGGGTGCTTTCCTAAGTAAAAACATGAAAAGAAAGGATTAAGAGCACCTTTTACATAAATCAAGGGCTAAATCATCCAAAAGCATACTAAATGTGGGCTAAAATATGTTACTTTTACGGTTTATCAAATACCCCTACACTTAAGCTTTTGCTTGTCCTCAAGCAAAGTTCTCAACTTATAATTAAAATGAACTTTCCATAATTCACAATTCCTATCAACAATGCCTCATCATAATTCACAGATAATTTATACATGGATAATTTAACTCAGAGACTCTTAAAGGCTCAAACAATTCTAAGTCATAAATTTGTAGCATAAAAATATAAGCGTCTCCCCTTATCTAAATAATTACCTTTAATTCAAAACCGACAAGGATTGACATCCTCACTAAAGATTCACTCAAAGCAGTCGAAGTGTTTAATGTTCAAGAAAAAACACTCATAATTCGAACCTGAAAAGTTAATCCCATAGGCTTGCTTGAAAATCAAATCTCCACCACTGAAATATGAGATGATACACAAATCAAAAGGTCTTTATCAGGGTTGTAATGGTGCTTAGGTTAAAGGTGTGGATAACGGCTAAATTAGAAGGTTTAAAATCGAGATTAACCTGACAAGTTACCTAACTTTTAGAAAAATAATTGAACTAATAATCACATGAAACTTTGGAACTAATAATACTACGAGCTTTTTTCTTTGATAATTGAAATTTAAATGTACAAGCTCACTTTTTATACTACTAATCTGAATATACTTTGATTTTTCAATTTTTTTTATTTTTATATCAAATAGAAACATAATAAAGAAAACTTTATCAATTGAGATAAACTAATTTGGTAACTGATCAAATCAATTCTCGATAGAAGGGTAGTCAAAAGAATGGTGATAACAAATACAAAGGGTTTGGGGTTAATATTAGCGGGTAAATCAATAAAAAGGGTTGTTAGGGTCAAATGGGTTCACTAAGGGTTAATTTGTGAAGGTAGGCTTTTTAGTGGAGTGAATGGGTTAAAACCTAGGTGCCTTTATCATCTTAGTATATCAAATCATTAATGTGGTCTCGATATGTATAATCAAAGCAAGTTCTAGAATAACAATTCAGTGTTGACATACTCATAAAAAAAAAGTGAGCATGAAAAAGAATATATGCTCTATAAGGCTCAAAATCTCACAAAAATTATGGGTATTTGACATCAATCCTGTAAATTCCAAACTTTAAGGTAATATTCAAATTCAATTCAACAACCTAGAAAATTTTTTATTCTTGAAAAATAGACTTATCATGCTTGATTCTCTAGTATTCTTCAAGTATAAATCATCAATGCACAATTATCAATGACTTACTCAAAAACATATTAATAAAAATCATAAATCATCAAAAATTTCACCCTAATTGATAATATGAGAAAATTACTTAGGAACAAGACTAAAATTCAGGATTTTGGAATAATGCAAAAAGTTAGGTACTTTTACCCCCATACTTAATATGTATATTGCTCTCAATGTACAAAGATAAATTACTAATAATGTAATCAAAAGAGAAGGGGAGTAGTAACACTTCCTGAATTTTGGATGACTCTGGGAGTTGGCAGATGTCGTGGTGACGGATAACTTGTATAGTAGTGAAGTGCTCCTAGTGATGTGTTTGATACTGCTTAATGTATCAATGAGAAATCTTGGAGGTGTAATTAAATAAATATTAGGAATACTCAAAAGTTAGATGTGGATGATAATCATAATAAAAGTAATGTACGAGGAAAATGTTCAAACGTAAGACAAATAAAATATTAAAACAACAAGAAAAATAAAGTAAAAATAAGTAAAAGAAAATCTAGATAAAAGGACTCAAAGGTCCTCCTCATTGGCTGGATCCGATGGTGGTGCTGGGGATGAGATATGGAGGTGCTGGCATATCTGTTGGAGGGTGGCCTCTATCCCATCAAAACGTCGAGTGTTGTCAACAAAATATTGCTCGAACTGGTCGAGGCGTGCAGAGATATCTGCCAATAAGGGTGTTGCATGGGATGACTGCTGGCTCGGAATCGGTTCCTCTTAAGATGGTTGTGGGACATCATCAGTAATGTCCTCTGGCTCTGCCTCTTTTGTGGCTAGTCGGTACTGAGGTGGGTCAGTCCCATGACGATATTTAACCATCCTCGTGTGCAACATCGTCTGAATGCCCTGAGGTATCATCTGGCCAACCAGTGTGAGAGAGGAAGTTTGAGCCTCGGTGTTGAGGAGGCCAAAGTATCGAGCTAATCGAGTGATATACAGCCCCATTGATAAAATGCCCTTCTTATACGGTTCTGTCTGGTGCTGTATTGCGTAAGCGATGAAGTAGGCAAGGTCAAACACGTGCCCTTTTGACATTCACGATAGGTAGTAGACATCGTGCTTATTTACCACGCCAGTACTCTCTCCTCGACTGGTAATCGTATGAGTGAGGATGGCGTGGATATATCGTAGGGGTGGTCCAAAGGCTTTCGCCTTAGAGCAACTGGGGTCGTAGACGCTCGTGGTGGAGGCTAAGTCGTACTGCGATTCGGTGAGTCTGATGGGTTGATTGATCTAACTCAGAGAGGTTATTTTCTTCTATAAATTCCTCCGTATAGAGTTTGAGCGCTGTGCCGAATTGCGATACGCTTAGTCGACGTATCGTGCCCCTAAACCGAATTGGACTGTTCCCGGATCATTATAATTGGTCATCACTATCTGAAAAGTGAAAGTGGTGTAGAACTCGAGTATGAGTTCCAAAAATGTAGGCTCGATGATAGAGAAGAACTGCTCCCAAGGTTTAGTCGATATGAGGGCTCGAATATTGGTCGCTAGTTCGACTTGCTCTACGACGTCCCAGTCGATGCACATTTCGGTGCCTAAAGGCCTTTCCGGAATGACCTATATCGTGCTTCCTGAGTTTCTTGATTAAATTGAAGGAAGTGGTGTCGAACCTCGGAAGAGACACTGGCCGAGGATGAGCTGAGTCTTTTTCGCTTTTTCAAATTCGGGGCGGTTGTTCTCTTTCCACGAGATGATGACATTGTACCAAGGGTGATGGTGGTGGGTTTCTGCAAAACACGGGCTGAGCACGGTAGTGGCGAGGCATTCTGGCATGAGCACGACGAGAGCAAGGGCGTGGGGGTTCTATCGCACGAATGTGTTGCTGGCGTGTGGATGATTTTGGTGCGGTTTGGATGGAAGAAACAGAGGTTAAAAAGGTTTTGGGTGGGGTAGGGGGTGTGGGTGTCACCGGATTTTGAAAGAAAGGGGTTGAAATTTTTGTTTTTAGGGTTAAATGGGGGGAATGAATGGTTAAGATGTTTAAATAGTAATGGGGGCACGGTCAGGCCAAGCCCGTGCTATTTTTTCAAGTGCCCGTGTTTTTCGTGATTTTAAATTTTGGGCGCAACTGATTTTTTAAGCACGGTCATTTAGAATGAGCGTGCCTAGCCCGTGTTTGATAAGCCAGTATGTTCCTATGGTTGTGAGGCATGGGCATGTGGCCCGTGCTTGGCAAGTCAGTATCTTAACTACGTCGTTTAGAACGGGCGTGTCTAGCCCGTGTTTGATAAGCCAGTATGTTCTTATGGTAGTGGGGCACGGTCGTGTCCTGCCCGTGCTTAGAATGTCTGTATTTAAACGCGATTGTTTATAACGGGCGTGTCTCGCCCATGTTTCGATAAAAGAATTTCCTCTGTTCGTACACGGCTACTGGCATGCCCCTGGCTCGTCCCCTAGCTTTTGCACGGCCACGGGCACTCCCGTGTGTAAGGCCCTGTGACCCCAACCTACACCTCATTGGGTTAATTAATATGGTGTCAGATACTAAAAATAAAAATGTTAATAGATTAGCACTTGAGTTGCCTCCCGAGAAACGCTCGTTTATAGTCTTAAGCTAGACTTTCCCTGTTTTCATTAAAAGAAGGTTCACGGAGTTGAAGCTCCTCTCTTATGTCCCTAAAATCTGCACTACTATAAATTTTTAGTCGGCGACCATTTACCTTGAATGTGCCTTTGGTGGGTTGGGTTACCTCGACTGTACCATACGGGAAAATTGTTTTGATTGTGAATGGGCCCGACCATCTTGATTTCAACTTACCAGGAAATAATTTGAGCCTTGAGTTATACAGTAGGACCAAGTCCCCTACTTTGAATTATTTCGTCTTCTTTATACGAGAATTGTGGCGTCACTTTGTTGCCTCTTTGTATAGTTTTGAGTTCTCGTAGGCCTCAGCTCTCCATTCGTCTAGCTCGTTCATCTGCATCATTCTTTTCTTTCCTGCAGTTCTAAGATCAAAATTTAAAAACTTCATGGCCCAAAAAGCTTTGTGTTCTAACTCAAATGGTAGATGACAACTTTTACCGTATACAAGGTTGTATGGGGATGTCCCTAGAGGTGTTTTAAAAGCTGTTCAATAGGCCCATAGGGCATCATCTACCTTTAATGCCCAATCTTTTCTATTTGATTCGACTGTTTTTTCTAGGATGCGCTTAAGTTCTCGATTTGCTACTTCAACTTGCCCACTGGTTTGAGAGTGATATGGGGTAGCTGTCTTGTGGTGCTCTCCATATTTCTTTAGAACTTTTTCAAATTGAGTATTACAAAAATGTGTACCCCTATCACTAATGATAGCTCTAGGTGTCTCAAATCAAGAAAATATTTTCTTAAGAAATTTAACTACTACCCTAGCATCATTGGTGGGTAAAGCTTCCACTTCTACCCATTTTGACATGTAATCAACTGCCACTAGGATGTATTTATTTCCAAATGAACTAGGGAATGGTCCCATAAAATCAATACCCCATACATCAAATAATTCACATGATAGCATATATGTTTGAGGCATTTCATCACGTTTAGAAATATTACCTGTTCTTTGGCATTTATCACACGAGGTAACATACCTGTTGGCATATTTAAATAGAGTAGGCCAATAAAAACCTGATTTGAGTATTTTGTGTGTTATCTTAATGCCACTGTACTATCCTCCTAAGGGTCCTGAACGGTAATGTTCCAAGATTTTGCTTGCTTCTGTCTTTGTAACGCATCTTCGAATTACCTGATCTGCACATATGCGAAAAGAAAAGGATCTTCCCAAAAATAATTTTTCACATCAGCGAAGAATCGCTTCTTTTGGTGATGTGTTAGCCTATTTGGCAAGATGTTAGCGGCTAAATAATTTGCGATGTTTGCAAACCATGGTACCTTAGAATGTGTTATAGAAAAGAGTTTCTCTTTGGGAAACGAGTCATTTATCTCATTTTCATCGAGTTCTTTGATATGTGGGTTCTCAAGTCTGGAGAGGTGATCTGTCGCAAGATTTTCAGCTCCCTTCTTGTCTTGAATTTCCAAATCAAACTCCTGTAATGGTAAAATCCATCATATGAGTCGAGGTTTTGCATCAGGTTTGGTTAAAAGATAACGGAGAGCTGAATGGTCAATATAAACGACATCTTTAGACATAATTAGATACTGCCTAAATTTATCAAAAGAAAAGACTATAACTAGCAATTCTTTCTCTGTGGTGGTGTAGTTCTCTTGTGCGGGTGTTAAATGTTCCGCTAGCGTAGTAAATTGGATAAAAATGCTTGTCTCTTCGTTGTCCCAAGACTGTACCTACTGCAAAATCACTAGCATCACACATTAGTTCAAAGGGTAAATTTCAGTCGGGTGCAATTATAATCGAAGCATTTATTAATTTATCCTTAAGGACATTAAATGCATCTAAACATTCCTGATTGAAATTGAAAGGAACATCTTTTTCTAGTAGTTTTGTCAAAGGCTTAGCAATTTTAGAAAAATCTTTAATAAATCTTCTATAGAACCCTGTATGTCCTAAAAAACTTCTAATAGCCTTAACTGAACTAGAGGGAGGTAATTTTTCTATGGTTTCAACCTTTGCTTTATCTACCTCAATCCCTTTACTAGACATCTTATGTCCTAGTACAATCCCTTCTCTAACCATAAAGTGACATTTTTCCCAATTCAAAACAAGGTTTGTTTCCTCACATCTCATTAGAACTCGTTTTAAATTTTTACGAAAAAGATGGAAAGAATTACCGAATACCGAGAAATCATCCATAAATACCTCCATGATATCTTCCACGAGTTCGTCAAAGATTGCCAACATGTAACGCTGAAAAGTAGCAGGAGCATTACATAATCCAAAAGGCATTCTACGATAAGCAAATGTACCGTATGGGCATGGAAATGTTGCCTTCTCTTGAGCTTCAGGAGCTATGGGGATTTGGAAGTAGCTGGAGAGTCCGTCCAAGAAGCAGTAGTACATATGCCCGGATAGTCTTTCTAACATTTGATCTATGATAGTCTTTCTAACATTTGATCTATGAAGGGTAGAGGGAAGTGATCTTTTTGGTGGCATCATTGAGCTTTCTATAGTCTATACAGGCTCTCCATCCTGTAACTATTTTTGTGGGGATTAATTTATTCTTATCATTGGGCACCACTGTCATACCTCCTTTCTTTAAAACTACCTGCACAGGACTTACCCAAGTGCTGTCAGAAATAGGGTAAATTATTCCTACATCTAGAAGTTTAATTACCTTGGTTTTGACTACTTCTTTCATGTTGGGGTTAGCCGTCTCTAGGGCTGCACACATGGCTTGTATTCTTCTTCCATTAAAATTTTGTGGGTGCAGAACGAGGGGCTTATACCCTTGATATCAGAGATTTTCCAAGCTATGGATTTTTTATGTTCTCTTAGTACCTTTATTAGCTCCTCTTTTTCCTTGGGTTCTAGTTCTGAAGAGATAATTACCGGTAGCGTAGAATTGTCCTCGAGGAATGCATATTCTAAGTGTTTTGGTAACTGTTTCAATTCCAGACTGGGTGGCTCATCAATGGAGGATTTCTGTTTTATTTCATCATTATTTTCAATGCTTTCTTCTTTCATTTTCCTGAATGACGATGTATTCAAATTCATCTCATTGCCTTCATCTTCTTCCCCCTCTTCTTGAGTCAGGCACAATTCCATCGTGTTGGCATTTATGATTTCCTTTAATGAATTTTTAATTATATGATCAGTAGTATCAACAAAGTAACAAGAATCATCTTGCTCTTTAGAATATCGCATGGCATCATAAATTTGAAAAATAATTTCTTCATCGCCTATCCTTAATGCAAGTTTACCATCACCTACATCAATAATAGCTCTAGTAGTGGCTAAAACAGGATGTCTTAGAATTAAAGGAACATTTATGTCTTCTACTATGTCTAACACAACAAAACCAACGGGGAAAATAAATTTATCAATTTTTACCAAAACATCTTCGGTAACTCCTCTAGGATATTTAATGGATCTATTGGCTAACTGAATACTCATCCTAGTGGGTTTTGGTTCCCCAATATCTAATTGTTTAAACATTTTGTAAGGCATCAGATTAATACTGGCACTTAGATCAGCTAATGTTTTCTTAATATTTACGCTACCAATTAAACAAGGAATAGTAAAACTTCCTGGGTCTTTTAATTTGGTTGGTAACTTGTTTTGGAGGATGGCTGAGCATTCTTCATTAAGTTTGACCGTTGATACTTCTTCAAGCTTCCTTTTATTTGTCAGGAGTTCCTTTAAGAATTTTGCATACTTCTGCATCTGTGAAATAACTTCAACAAAAGGTAAGTTAATATGTATTTGTTTAAAAAGTTCAAGAAACTTACCGTATTGGGCATCTAACCGTTCCTTCATTAACTTTGCTGGATATGGGATTGGTGGTTTACTTTCTTTGCATACTGGATTTATATCCTCAATTCCCTCATCTCTTGCTTTGCTATCTTCGTGTGGGAATTGTTTCTTTGGTTCAACTAATTCCTTTCCACTTCTTAGTGTAACTGCTTTTACCTGTTCTATTTATTTAGAAAAAATCTCTGCCCGTATTTCACAGATCATCTTCGTAAGTAGTCCAATCGACTTAGTGAACTCCTTGAATGATTTAGTAAGTTTTTCAATTGACGCTT
This sequence comes from Gossypium rotundifolium, assembly GCA_025506655.1. Lineage (NCBI taxonomy): Eukaryota > Viridiplantae > Streptophyta > Magnoliopsida > Malvales > Malvaceae > Gossypium > Gossypium rotundifolium. The sequence goes on along the minus strand of CP106722.1, from coordinate 156,245,032 downwards.
GTTGATCTTTAAGTGTTCTCTGAGTATCTTTGAAACGATTTTTTGTGTCTGCCATGAATTTTGTCAGCATCTCTTAGAGGTTTGGATTCTTCTCTTGCGGATATGGCTGATTTTGGAAATTTTGAGGAGGTTGTTGTCTTTGATTTCCTTGGCCTCCCCATGAAAAATTTGGGTGGTTCCTCCAACCTGGATTGTAGTTATTACTAGAAGGATTATTATTGGATCTGAAATTATTACCTATATAGTTCATCTGTTCGTTCTCTGCGTTCTGTTGGTAGGGTGGGTACTCAGGATTCGCCACAATTCCACTTGCGTTGCACTGCATGACTGGATGTACCTGCGAAGAACACAAACTATCAAGCTTTTTATTCATTATCTCTACCTGTGCTGCATCAAGGTTGTAAACTCCGGCTGATTTTTTCGGTTTTGTCCTTGTAACTTGCCACTGATAGTTATTTAGTGACATCTTTCAATGAACTCGTAGGCTACTTCAGGAGTTCTATTGTTTAGGGTTCCACGGTGGCTGAATCGATTAGTTGCCTCGTTGAGCGGTTTACACCGTGATATAAAGTTTGGACTTGTAGCCACAAGGGTAGATCATGGTGTGGACACCTCCTCAAGAGATCCTTGTATCTCTCCCATGCATCGTATAATGTTTCTAAATCCATCTGCACAAAATAAGATATATCATTCTGTAATTTGGCCGTTTTGGCCGGTGGGAAATATTTTAATAAAAAATTTTCGGTCATCTGCTCCCAAGTAGTGATTGACCCTCATGGTAACGAGTTTAACCACTGTTTGGATTTATTCCTTAATGAAAAGGGAAATAACCAAAGACATATGACATCATCAGAAACGCCATTTATTTTGAAGGTATCACAAAACTCTAAGAAATTAGCTATATGAGTGTTTGGATCTTCGTCCTGCAAACCATGAAATTGAACAAACTGTTGAATCATTTGTATTGTGTTAGGTTTTAATTCAAAATTATTAGCGGCTATAGTAGGCCTAACAATATTCGATTCCGATCCTATCAAATGCAGTTTAGCATAATCAAACATTGTGTGTGGAGCATTATTTTCTCACACATCAGGTGCTAATGGGTTATTCTCGTCAATCCCTTCAATAGGATTGGATCTGTCTTCTTGATCTTCCTCTGTGTAATTTAGGGCTCATCAGATTTCTCTACTATTCCTATGTGCGGTAGCTTGGATATCACTATCGTATACTAGTGGTCCTCTCGGGTCCCTTCTAGTCATAAACTAGAGGTACCTGCTAGGAAAAGAAAGAAAGAAAATTTAGTAAGTGAAATAAAATAAATTTCAAAATTTAAAATAAAAATAATGGCTAAAGTAATAAAAATAAAGTTTTCTTAATATTTTAGTTCCCCAGCAATGGCACCAAAAACTTGATCGTTATTTTTTTGATTTTTAAAATTTATAAAGAATATGATCAAACTTGGAAACTAACTTTGATAACGATTATAGGCAAGTGTACCTATCGAACAGTAGTATAGCTTAGGCAAGACCGGATTGGCGAACCCAAATGAACTAAAAGTACTAATACTCACTTTCTTTTTATTATTTAGCCTAAAATATGAAGTGATTGGTTAATTTAATCTAATTTAACGACTGGTAAGCTAAAGACACAAAGACAAAAAGAACAAATTGGGAAATAACTTGATGAAAAACTTAGTTGATCACGACGATACCCTCAAGAAGAATCCACCTAGACTTCACTTGTTATTTAACACTGAACCATACGATTTATTCACTTAGTTTGATCCATAAGACTCCCTAACGTATATTAAACCCTCTTGAGGCAAATAATGTCTAACCCTAGGTTAATTAGTGGAACTCTTATTTTCTTATAATAACCCCCTAGAATAGCAGTAAATCGATCTATGGACTCCCATATTAGGTTTCACCCTAATCCGGAAAAATCTCGTCACCCTATCTCTAGGCGTGCGATCAACTCCGCTTAATTATGCTAGATCTACTCTTACGCATGGTCTATTCCTCCTCCACCTAAGCACATCAGATTTGGATTAAGTATGCATAATTAAGAACAAACTAAGTATTTATCATATAATTTAGAAATCAATAACAAGATTCATCTAGGTTTCATCCACTTCAGTTATCTGATGGGTTTAGTTCATAATGAATAAGGAAAACATCTCAAGAGAAAAGATAAAACAAAACATAAGAAATCCCTAAAACCCCCTGAAGGAATTGAAGGAGAAATCCGCCGTCTTGAGTAGAATTCTGGCTTCTTGAGATGGATCAACTGGCTATCTTCGAGTAATTCCCCGAATTGAACTGCTCTGGCTTCAGCTCTTTGGCCTCGCTGAATGCCCCCTTATCAGGTTACACTTAGGGTGTTTATATAGACTTTTGGAATGCTTTACTTGGCCTCTAAGTGTCCCGATTCAAGTACACTTCCTACTCGGTGTTTGAATAGGCTTTGGAATGTGTTTCTTTGCCTCAAAGTATCCAAATCCGAGTGAAATTGCTCTCTTCTGTGGCAGGGGCACGACCATGGGACACGCCCGTGTAAATCATTTTCAGGTCGTGCCTCGATTCTATCGATTGGGGCACGGCAGTGTAAATCGTGGCATGGCCGTGTCTTAGTTAATTATCGAGGAACAGTCGTGTGGCTTGAAGTCCAGGCCGTGTCGATTTCTTCTTTGGCCCAAATTGGCCCATTTTAAGCCCATTTCTTGTTTTTTTGTCCTCGGGTGATTTCCTGAGTAAAAACATGAAAAGAAAGGATTAAGAGCACCTTTTTACATAAATCAAGGGCTAAATCATCCAAAAGCATACTAAATGTGGGCCTAAAATATGTTACTTTTACGATTTATCATCAAGCCTAGCCGAATTCTTACTATGCTCATACAAGTCCACACATTTCATTTATTTCACATATCAGTCCCTCAATTTACACTTTTCACAATTTAGCCCAAAATACTCAATTTCACTAAAAACTCAAATACAAACTATGTTAACCCAACACCAAGCTTTCATATTTCACCAACTAATATCACAAAGCTCAAGTGTTCATCAATGGCTCATCACAAAAACATCATCAATTCACAAAATTACAACATGGGATAGCTAGAGCACGAAGCAACGATTATGAAAACGTAGAAATTATCAAAAACCGAACTCAAAACATACCTTAATCAAAGGCACAAATAGTCGAACCTTAAAACTCTTCTCCTTTCTGTTTCTTTAGCAAATTTCGGCAAGGATGAATAAAGGATGAGCAAATTTTTAGTTTTGTTTTATTTAATATTAACCTAATAACCCCTTTTACCATTTTGCCCTTTCATTAGTCATATAAGACAAATATATTTTAAGGCTAACATGTCATTTAACACCCTACTATCTTCAAAATAGTTCATTGACAACATAAGGCCTCCTCCTTAAAAAGCCATCAACATTTAAGTTGAAACACCCCAAACCCGGCCCACGAGCCTTGACCGGATCTGGTATGTTCCCCGGTGTAAACCGTTTCAAATTCTTTTGTTACTTAGGAAAAACTTGTGTGTTTTGAAAGAAAGGTTGTTTTGGGTTGGGCTTGAGTTGAAAACAAGTTTATTTCATTATTAAAATCCTTTACTTTAGGTGACAAAACATTTAGGCTTTGTTTTAAAAATAAATTTACTTAATCTTTAATTGATAAAAATTCGTAAAATAACAATTAAAAGAATAATAAAGTAGTTCAACTATGGCCTTATTACATCAAAATAATTCCCAAAATATAAATTCAAAATACTTAAAATAAAATAGTCCGAATAAAAATGAATTTCTTGCTGAGCATGGCCATCCCTAAGCTTCTGCCGGCCCGGTCCATCACTGATCGTCACCTGGAAAATAATCCCACAACGGGGTGAGTCAAAAGACTCAATGTGTAACCAACACTAAAATTTAATATTTCAGGCATACAATATCATACATGTTCATAAAGCATTTAAACAATATGATGCAACCCGAACCCAAACCTATATGCCATCCGTTACACACCACCCGTACCATCCTGCACACCGTGGGGACTACTAAGTCAACCCTCCATCCGCTACACACCATCGAAGGCAGTCGCTGCTGTAACTCCCCAAACCCGGTCTATGCGTTAAGACTAGATTTGGATTGTTACATAAATCGAACTATCTTAATAATGACAGTGTATCGAAATCTTCAAAATTATTTTTAATTACAAGGTTTAATAAAACCAAAAGAATATTTTAAATTTGATGTATATTAGAAAACATTAGTTGAAAACATCATTAATATTGTGTTATCAAAATCCTTAAGTAAATTTTTAGAAGAATTCAAAATATGTATATAATAAATGATAAAGGAATTTCATGTAATTGAAAACCCAATTTATTTTAAGAAAACATCATATAATCATAAGCCCATATTAAAATGTCCAAAATATAGTTTTAAACCAACCACACATAAAAATCCATAAAATATTAATAGAGGCCCTTATTGCATTAAACCCAAAATAGTAAATTATAGAAAGTACTTATTAAAAAGTTTGAAGTTTAATAAACCCATGTTTTGCAATATGGCCTCCACGAAGTCATCCTCTACCAAGTCCACGTCAATTTCCATTACGAGATGAAAAATTTGAGGAGTGAGTTACTCAAAACTCGATGTATAACTCACTTGCTTTATCCACTGGGCCAAAACATCAAGTCATAGTTTTGGGCTTGAGCCCATTAGCAGGATTAACAATATAATTAGTAATATGCATGTAAAATGATGTTCCCCTCCCAAACCTAATTTCCATCGCCACACATCCCGTACCAACCATCACACTGTGGGGATCAAGTCAACCCACCCGCCATCACACCAATCGTAGGCATTAAGCCATTTTATATTTGTGGCAGAGCCACCGAACTAGATTGTGACAAAGTCACCGAACTAGAGGCATTGAGCCAATAATTATTTGTGGCAGAGCCACCGAACTAGAGGCGAATAGCCATTTAATTATTTTGTGGCAGAGCCACCGAACTAGAGGCAAATAGCCATTTAATTATTTTGTGGCAGAGCCACCGAACTAGATTTTTGGCAACAGGCCTTTCTTCTCTTCATCGTTAATCCCAACCCATGCAACATGTATGCAAAATAGTTTATGATCACAAAATGATTTTATCAAAAAGGCCCATTAACATAAGAGTCAATATTTCCAATTTTTATTAAGGCCCAAAATTACAAAATAACATTTGGCCCATTTAACAATTTAGCATCTTAAGCCCAAATTTACGATCTAGCAAAGAGTTCGGCCCATTTATCGATCTAGCAGAGATTTCAGCCCGTTTAACAATTTAACAGAGATTACGGCCCATTTACGATCTAGCAGAGATTTCGACCCGTTTAACAATTTAACAGAGATTACGACCCATTTACGATCTAGCAGAGATTTCAGCCCAATTTTGATCTAATAGAGATATCGGCCCAATTATCGATCTAGCGGAGATTTCAGCCCATTTATTAATTATCAGGGATTTCGGCCCATTTTACTAACTAGCATAATTTTTTGGCCCATTTACTAATTATCAAACTTATCGGCCTATTTTACGAAGACATAAAAAATTTGCATTTTACCATCTAACTCAGCGAGGGCTTTTTCGTAATTTTCACCATATTAGCCATTTTCATGTAATTTCACCAAAATACCCGTTATTTCGTAATATAACGATTTTGTCATTTTTTTACGATTTTACTCACTACCACGAATGACATCCAACCCGAGAAAAGTGTGAAGTTACACACCTTGATATCGTAAGTACTAAACCTTCCCGCTCTTCAACACCTAAACATATTACGATCCATTAGAACACTATCATGTATAAAAATATACTATTGATATTCGATCCAAGTCCTTACCCCTTTGATTTTGAATCACTTCAATTTTCGGTTTCTCCTCGTTTATCGATTCGTTGTTCACTGAGAATCCACTAACGTACAAAGGCTCGAAAGTACGAACTACTTCAAATAATTGATTTCCCTCGGTAGATGGTCCGCAACCCGGTGGAAAATCCCAGATTCTCGAAATCGCCCTTCGTTTATACTTAGGGGAAATAGTGGATCCGCCCCTCTTACGAAGACTAAACACCGCCCTTTTCTTCCCTATTTTGAATGTCTTTAATGACAAAAGATCGTTAATCCAACCTAATAATATATCGAAAATAATACTAGAGATTTTAAGGGTGAGATTTCCTTACCACAAAGATCCTTGCTCCACAATATGAGAATTGACCAAAAACGTTCCCTCAACACCTTAAATCGATTCCAACGTTCTAAGATATACACGAACACTTGAGTTTCAGTTTTCCACTATCGCACTACAGTATAACGAAGAAAAGTTAATAGAAAGAATGATTATTTCAATCCAAGATATCCTTCTTACCACCATCAAGATTCGGCCAAAACCATTATTAACTAAAATTAACTAAAAATAACTCTTACCTATTGTTCACGGTTGAGAAGAAACGATTGAGGAGGATGTTTATGAATAGAGAGAGGTTCGGCTATGAATAACCAAAGAAAAGAGCAAATGATTCGGCAAAGGCACATTAACATTCAGCCATGAGAGAATATTATGGAGAAAGTATGATTGAAAAGAAAATTAAAAGATGAGAGAAAGAGATGATGATGAGGATTCGGTTTTCAAAGAGAAGAAAAGAGAAAGAAAGAGATGAGTTTAGGAGCAAAGTACAATCGGCAATGGAGAAAAGAAAAGAAAAGAATGGCCTTTTTGGTATGAGAGATTTCGGCACTTTGAAAAGGCATACAAAAGAGTACTAAAATGACCAAATGGTCAAAAGATTAAGGCTTACCAAAGGATCAAATTCGGCCAAAGGAGAAAGGTTGAGAAAAGAATTGCAAAACTTGCATAGGTTGAGAAAAGAATTGCAAAACTTGCACAAGATGTTAGGAATGACCAAAAACAAATTCCCTATCCTAGCCAAGCTACTAACATAATCGGCCAACCTCCCCTAGCCACATTGTCAGTCAAATTCATTGGTCAAATGACCATGAAATAATTTCCAAAACCTTTTCCTTGATACTTGCCTCATGTCCCCTTATCTTTCCAAAATTTCTTGATTCCCTACCATAAGTTAAAATTACCTTTTCCTTTAATCAACTTACCAAAAATAAAAAGTCCAACCTTACCATATATATTACTTGGCCGACACTTGCTATACTTGTGCAAAAAAATAAAATTTTCTAGATGCTAACCAAGGGATTCAAACCACTCCCCTCATGCCACAACTCATGCGCCAACACCACCTTACCATTACTCATCTTATGCTACACTTGGACACTTATTTTAACTTAAGTATCAATGTCACTTAATCCACTTCATTAAATTCTCAAATATAAAAATTATTCCATTCCCGAATAATTCTATACTCTTCTTCAGGACTATAATAAACACGAAAAAGAAGTAAGAAAAATTTTCCTTCATAATCTAAGCACCAAAACATGCAATAAAATCGATACTCAATTTTAGGGTGTTACAACTCTACCCTCCTTAAAGAAAATTTCATCCTCGAAATTTACGATTGAAAGAGGTGAGGATATTGTTGCGAATAGTTTCCTCAGCTCCCACGTAGCTTCCTCCGCTCGTGATTGCGCCCACAAAACTTTGACCAACGGCATGTCTTCTTTCTTAGCACTTTAACATCCGGTCTAAAATTTCTCTTGGTTCTTCAAAAGACAAGTCGATTTTAATTCCACCTCCTCTACGGTACTATATAAGATGGATCCGATCTATAACGTCTCAAAGATGGAAACATGAAAACATTATGAATTTGACCCAACTCGAGGTAACTCAATCGATAAGCCTTTGGACCAACACGCTTTATCACACGATATGGTCCAATGAACCTAGGACTTAACTTGCCCTTCTTTCCAAACCTGAAAATCTTTTTCCAAGGTGAGACCTTCAAGAAAACTTGATCCCCCATAGCATACTCGATATCCTTACGCTTCAGGTCTGCATACTACTTCTGTCTATCTGAGGCTTCCTTCAACCGTGCTCGAATAACTTTTACCTTTTCCTCTGTTTCAGATATCATCTCGGGACCTAACATCGCCGTTAAGCCCAACTCAGTCCAACAAATAGGAGAACGATACCTACGACCATACAATGCCTCGTAAGGTGCCATTTGAATGCTAGGCGATAGTTGTTGTTATCATAAATTTCGCCATGGTAGAAAATCCTCCCAACTACCCTCAAGTCGATTACACATCCCTTAACATATCTTCCAATATCGAATTACTCTCTCGATCGACCATCGACCGAGGATGAAAAGTCATCTTGAAATTCAACTTTTCCCCAAGGCTTCATGCAGAGCTTTCCAAAATCGTGATGTAAATCGGGATCCACATCGATATAATAGATACGGTACCCCATGCAACCTCATAATTTCGGATACATACTGACTTTGCCAACTTCAGAATAAGTAATCCGACTGTTGGTAGGAAATGAGCGATCTTAATCAAACGATCAACAATTACCCAAATAGAATTTTTCTTAGTAGGTGTTAAAGGTAACCCACTAACAAAATCCATAGTTATCCACTCCTATTTCCAAAGAGGAATCTTTACCGGTTGTAACAATCCAGACGGTAATTGATGTTCTCCCTTCACTTGCTGACAAGTCAAACATTTTCCTACAAACTCAGAAATCTCACGCTTCAACCCTAGCCACCAATACTGTTCACGGAGATCTCGATACATCTTATTTCCTCCAGGGTGCATAGCATAAGGGCTACTATGTGCTTCCCGTAGAATCATTTGCCTCAGATCTGAGTCCTTAGGCATACAAACTCTTCCTGGAAAGTACAACACACCTTCCGTGTTTATTCCAAAATCCTCGATTTCACCCCTATCAACCTGCTGGAATAAAGGTCCTAACTTTTCATCTGATGTCTGCTTTTCCTTGATTTGTTCCAGCCACAGAGGCTTCACCTAAAGTTCTGCTAACAAACTCCCATCCTCATACAAACTCAAATGAGCAAACAATGCTCTCAAATCAGATACTGCCTTACGACTTAACGCGTCAGCTACCACGTTAGCCTTTCTAGGATGATATTCAATTGAGAAATCATAATCCTTTAATAATTCTACCCATCTTCTTTGTCTCAAATTCAACTCCTTTTGGGTAAGGAGGTATTTAAGACTCTTGTGATCCGTGTAGATGATAGATTTCTCACCGTAGAGATAGTGCCTCCAAATCTTTAAAGCAAAAACCACCGCAGCTAATTCCAAATCATGAGTAGGGTAGTTTACTTTGTGCGGTCTCAATTGACGAGAAGCATAGGCCACTACCTTTCCATTTTGCATCAACACACAATCTAGACCCGTGTGAGACGCATCACAATAAATAGTGAATTCTTTTTCAGCCTCTGGCTGAATCAAAACTGGAGCTTCCGTCAGAATCTTCTTCAATTTCTCCAAACTCTCTTGTTGTTTTTCAGCCCAATTATACGGAACTCCCTTCCGCAACAATTTAGTTAGGGGTGCAGCAATCAACGAAAACCCCTCCACAAAACGTCTATAGTAACCAGCCAAACCCAAGAAACTCCAAATTTCAGCTACCGACGTTGGTGGTTTCCAATCCAGAATAGCCTCAATTTTTCGAGGATTCACCCTTATTCCTTCAGCTGATACCACATGACCTAAGAAAGTCACTTCCTTTATCCAAAATTTGCATTTACTGAATTTGGCATAAAGTTGCCTATCACGAAGTAGCTGTAATACTATACGCAAATGCGTGTTATGCTCCTTTTCATTTCATGAATAAACCAATATGTCATCTATGAACACTACCACAAACCGGCCTAAATATGGTTGAAAGACTCGGTTCATCATGTCCATAAATGCCGCTGGTGCATTGGTTAATCCAAACGGCATCACTACAAACTCATAATGTCCGTAACGAGTCCGAAATGCCGTCTTATAAATATCCGCTTCTTTCACCTTAAGCTGGTGATAACCTGATCTCAAATCAATTTTGGAGAAAACTGAAGCTCCTTTTAATTGATCAAACAGGTCATCAAATCTCGGTAGAGGATACCGATTCTTGATCGTCAATTTATTCAATTGTCTATAATCAATGCACATACGCATCGATCTATCCTTCTTCTTGACGAACAAAACTGGTGCTCCCACGGAGGCACACTTGGTCGAATAAATCCCGATCCAAAGCAATTCTTGAATTTGAGCTTTAAGCTCGCTTAACTCCTTCAATGCCATTCTATAAGAAGCAATGGACCTTTGGAGTCATTCGCATAAAAGCTCAATGCCAAATTCTATTTCCGATCCGAGGTATACCGGAAGTTCTTGGGAAAACATCTGAAATTCCTTCACCGTTCTCACATCATTCACAAATAACTCTTTGGCATCCAAAACACAGATAAAGGCTAGGAATGCTCTATATACTTTTCGAACCAACCTCTCTGCCTTCAACGCAGATACCACATTTGCCAAGTAGTTCCTTCGTTCACCAATCATTATGACTTCCTTATCATCCGAGGTTCTTACTGACATTCGTTTTTCAGCACAATCCAATTGCGCCCGATGTTTAACCAACCAATCCATGCCCAAATGAGATCGAACTCGCCGAAAGGCAATTCCATCAAATTCGCCAAGAATACCTCCTCTTGAATTTCCAAGGGCACGTCTCTAAACATTTTATTAACAATTACCGACTGTCCTAAAGGACTAATTACTATCATCTCACTATCGATAATTTCAGATTCTAGATTCAGGTTTCCAGATATGGCGCTAGCAACATACGAGTGGGTAGAACCAATACCTATTAAAGCAATAACAGGTACATCGAAGATGAAGAACGTACCAGTTATCACATCAGGGGCATTACCATCCTCGCGGCGTCTAACTGTATAGACCAGTCCAGGCTGTCTTGCATCCGTGTTCCCTCTAGGACCATTGCCTCGACCCGGTGCACCTTGACCACGTCCAGCCCCATTACCACCACGACCTGGTCCATGACCTCTCGGTGGATGCTGAGTACCTCTGGTCGGTTGTGCATCAGTATTTCAAACTTCTTGAGCCGTATCCATACGTCGAGGGCAATTTCTATACTGGTGATCCATTGAACCGTATTTGTAACAAGCGCCCGTTTTCCACCAGCACTCTCCAGAATGCCTTTTTCCACATTCAGCACAATCTCGACCTCGATTATTAGCTACTGGTGCTACCTTGAACTGGTTTATCATTCCGAGGCCTTTTCTGAAATCTCTTTGAAGAACCAGACTGATGTGTCTCTCTCTTGTTTCTAAATCTTTCTCGGTTCTGATGTTCTGAGTTCTTAGCCTCTTCGGCTATCTTGGCCTTCTCCTCAAGCTTGGAAAAAGTTCTAACTTGTTGTGGGGCAATCAGAATCCTCAACTCATCATTAAGCCCATCCTCAAAATGCACACAACGTTCATGATCTGTTGATACTATTGTCTGAGCATAGCGACTCAAACGTAAAAACTCAGCTTCATACGCTACCACAGTCTTACTCCCTTGGACAAGATTCAGGAATTCCTTCCTTGAGCATCTACATAACTCGTTCCAACATATTTTCCTTGGAAGGCAGCTTTAAAGAATTCCCAAGTAATCAGTACAGCTTCGGTGCCTTCACGAACAGTAAGCCACCATTGATATGCCTCGTCTCTTAGCAAGGACACAGCTCCTTTCAGTTTCTGCTCAACAGTGCATTCCATATCATCCATAATTCGCTCCACAGCTTCGAGCCAATATTCAGCCACATTCAGAGCTACACCGGAAACTCCTCTAAAAACTTCTGCATTATTTTATTTGAGTCGTTCCGAAATTGACCCACGAGTTGTTGGCCCAATTCTAGTTCCAGCGACCCTTTCTAGGACTCGCAGCATTGCTTGTGTCAAAGCATTGTCTTCTTCCATATGATCCTGTGATCCTGTCTCACTTACAAGTGACGCAGGTGCATCCATTTCCGGCATATGATTTGGTGCTTCAGTCGCAGCACCTCGGCCTCTACCACGACCACGTCTACCGCGTCCACGACCACGTCCTCTAGTGCTCATGATGACTAATTTGATTTAATCTGATTACAAGTTTTATGAATCAGAAAATTGTTTCAGTGTTTATTAACGATGTTTTATGAGATTTGAGAGATAAAGCTATTTTTGCAACACATCCTATAGTCTCAATCTCTACGATTTTCAACACCTAAAACTAGAAGTTCTAGAGTGTCCCTATGATCATATCATCATCATCATAATAATCATTAAGTAACAAATACTTACTTGACTTGTTGTCGGATGCTTGTGGTGCCATACTGATCTTTAAACATAATCGAAATATTTTTCCTACGGAAATTATCTGTTGAACCCAACCACAGCAGAGTTTTTGAAACTGGCTCTGATACCATTAATTGTAACTCCCCAAACCCGGTCTATGCGTTAAGACTAGATTTGGATTGTTACATAAATCGAACTATCTTAATAATGATAGTGTATCGAAATCTTCAAAATTATTTTTAATTACAAAGTTTAATAAAAACCAAAAGAATATTTTAAATTTGATGTATATTAGAAAACATTAGTTGAAAACATCATTAATATTGTGTTATCAAAATCCTTAAGTAAATTTTTATAAGAATTCAAAACATATATATAATAAATGATAAAGGAATTTCATGTAATTGAAAACCCAATTTATTTTAAGAAAACATCATATAATCATAAGCCCATATTAAAATGTCCAAAATATAGTTTTAAACCAACCACACATAAAAATCCATAAAATATTAATAGAGGCCCTTATTACATTAAACCCAAAATAGTAAATTATAGAAAGTACTTATTAAAAAGTTCAAAGTTTAATAAACCCATGTTTTGCAGTATGGCCTCCACGAAGTCATCCTCGGCCCAAGTCCACGTCAATTTCCATTACCTGAGATGAAAAATTTGAGGGAGTGAGTTACTCAAAACTCAGTGTATAACTCACTTACTTTATCCACTGGGCCAAAACATCAAGTCATAGTTTTGGGCTTGAGCCCATTAGCAGGATTAACAATATAATTAGTAATATGCATGTAAAATGATGTTCCCCTCCCAAACCTAATTTCCATCCGCTACACACCCCCGTACCAACCATCACACCTGTGGGGATCAAGTCAACCCACCCCGCCATCACACCAATCGTAGGCATTAAGCCATTTTATATTTGTGGCAGAGCCACCGAACTAGATTGTGACAAAGTCACCGAACTAGAGGCATTGAGCCAATAATTATTTGTGGCAGAGCCACTGAACTAGAGGCGAATAGCCATTTAATTATTTTGTGGTAGAGCCACCGAACTAGAGGCAAATAGCCACTTAATTATTTTGTGGCAGAGCCACCGAACTAGATTTTTGGCAACAGGCCTTTCTTCTCTTCATCGTTAATCCCAACCCATGCAACATGTATGCAAAATAGTTTATGATCACATAATGATTTTATCAAAAAGGCCCATTAACATAAGAGTCAATATTTCCAATTTTTATTAAGGCCCAAAATTACAAAATAACATTTGGCCCATTTAACAATTTAGCATCTTAACCCAAATTTACGATCTAGCAAAGAGTTTGGCCCATTTATCGATCTAGCAGAGATTTCAGCCCGTTTAACAATTTAATAGAGATTACGGCCCATTTATGATCTAGCAGAGATTTCGACCCGTTTAACAATTTAACAGAGATTACGGCCCATTTATGATCTAGTAGAGATTTCGGCCTAATTTCGATCTAATATAGATATCGGCCCAATTATCGATCTAGCGGAGATTTCAGCCAATTTATTAATTATCAGGGATTTCGGCCCATTTTACTAACTAGCATAATTTTTGGCCCATTTACTAATTATCAAACTTATCGTCCTATTTTACGAAGACATAAAAAATTTGCATTTTACCATCTAACTCATCGAGGGCTTTTTTGTAATTTTCACCATATAATCGTTTTCATGTAATTTCACCAAAATACCCGTTATTTCGTAATATAACGATTTTGTCATTTTTTACGATTTTACTCACTACCACGAATGATATCCAACCCAAGAAAAGTGTGAAGTTACACACCTTGATATCGTAAGTACTAAACCTTCCCGCTCTTCAACACCTAAACATATTACGATCCATTAGAACACTATCATGTATAAAAATATACTATTGATATTCGATCCAAGTCCTTACCCCTTTGATTTTGAATCACTTCAATTTTCAGTTTCTCCTCGTTTATCGATTCGTTGTTCGCTGAGAATCCACTAACGTACAAAGGCTCGGAAGTATGAACTACTTCAAATAATTGATTTCCCTCGGTAGATGGTCCGCAACCCGGTGGAAAATCCCAGATTCTCGAAATCGCCCTTCGTTTATGCTTAGGGGAAATAGTGGATCCGCCCCTCTTACGAAGACTAAACACCGCCCTTTTCTTCCCTATTTTGAATGTCTTTAATGACAAAAGATCGTTAATCCAACCTAATACTATATCGAAAATAATACTAAAGGTTTTAAGGGTGAGATTTCCTTGCCACAAAGATCCTTGCTCCACAATATGAGAATCGCCCAAAAACGTTTCCTCAACACCTTAAATCGATTCCAATGTTCTAAGATATACACGAACACTTGAGTTCCGGTTTTCCACTATCGCACTACAGTATAACGAAGAAAAGTTAATAGAAAGAATGATTATTTCAATCCAAGATATCCTTCTTACCACCATCAAGATTCGGCCAAAACCATTATTAACTAAAATTAACTAAAAATAACTCTTACCTATTGTCCACGGTTGAGAAGAAACGATTGAGGAGGATATTTATGAATAGAGAGAGATTCGGCTATGAATAACCAAAGAAAAGAGAAAATGATTCGGCAAAGGCACACTAACATTCGGCCATGAGATAATATTATGGAGAAAGTATGATTGAAAAGAAAATTAAAAGATGAGAGAAAGAGATGATGATGAGGATTCGGTTTTCAAAGAGAAGAAAAGAGAAAGAAAGAGATGAGTTTAGGAGCAAAGTACAATCGGCAATGGAGAAAAGAAAAGAAAAGAATGGCCTTTTTGGTATGGGAGATTTCGGCACTTTGAAAAGGCATACAAAAGAGTACTAAAATGACCAAATGGTCAAAAGATTAAGGCTTACCAAAGGATCAAATTCAGCCAAAGGAGAAAGGTTGAGAAAAGAATTGTAAAACTTGCACAAGATGTTAGGAATGACCAAAATCAAATTCCCTATCCTAGCCAAGCTACTAACATAATCGGCCAACCTCCCCCTGGCCACATTGCCTTCCAAATTCATTGGTCAAATGACCATGAAATAATTTCCAAAACCTTTTCCTTGATACTTGCCTCATGTCCCCTTATCTTTCCAAAATTTCTTGATTCCCTACCATAAGTTAAAAATTACCGTTTTCCTTTAATCAACTTACCAAAAATAAAAAGTCCAACCTTACCATATATATTACTTGGCCGACACTTGCTATACTTGTGCAAAAAATAAAATTTTTAGATGCTAACCAAGGATTGAACCACTCCCTCATGCCACAACTCATGCGCCAACACCACCTTACCATTACTCATCTTATGCTACACTTTGACACTTATTTTAACTTAAGTATCAATGTCACTTAATCCACTTCATTAAATTCTCAAATATAAAAATTATTCCATTCCCGAATAATCCTATACTCTTCTTCAGGACTATAATAAACACGAAAAAGAAGTAAGAAAAATTTTCCTTCATAATCTAGGCACCAAAAACATGCAATAAAAATCGATACTCAAATTTTAGGGTGTTACAGCTGCAGTCGACGTGCTCATCGCCCATATAAAATTCGTGGCATAGCCACCAGATAATTATGTCATGAGACACCACATCCAGATAATGTAACCGAAGTTACCACATTCAGATAATGTGACCAAAGTCACCACATTCAGATAATGTGACCGAAGTCACCACATTCAGATAGTGGGACCGAAGTCATCACATTCACTTCCCCTTTCTCAAATAACCCGAATGCCCTATATTATTCATATCATGCATATCATACTTAAATTCACATTCATGTCACTTTTCACATGTTAAGTATAACATATTTCGTAATCCTAGTAGGAGTAGGAAAACGTGCACGAGTACTTTGTACCATAACATGGTACTTTAGCCACATTCTTACACTTTCATATTAACACATATATCAAGTTTAAGCCATAAATCTATTAAGATTAGTGTAGAATGCATACGGTACCTTAGCCATGCTTTTCACATTCTTAATAACACATTTAATTTAAAACATAGCCATGAACATATTAAAACTTAGAGTAGGGTACACACGATTCGCTTAACAATTTCACTTGAAATCCGAAATTGATCTCGCCTTAGATCTTTAACTCCCTACATTCGCCCATATTAAAGGTTTAATGAAAAACTCATTCGGCCACAAAACCAAATCCTAGTAGGATTTGTACACTAAGACTTACCTTAATGCTGATTTGCTTATCACTCAAATCCGAAAACTTTGCTTTTCTTCTCCTTGTATTCGGCCAAACACTAGATCTCCACATAGGTTAGTTTTCGACTTTTAAGATAATAAGAAAATATATCTATGTACTAAAGTAAGGCCTTAGCCGAATGCTATAGTGCTTACCTTGCGGATCTGAAATCCCGAAACTCACTAAATAACTAGGGAACATGCGGCTTATGGTGTACCTTCGGGAAACGAATTTCACCTTCCTTGTAGTCAACACTAGCAAATCCTGAATGATCTTTCCAAATTTTGGCAAACAAGATACTAATGATATTAGTTCCTATGTTATGCTTAAAGAAGAGAATAAATTAATGGCCATAAAATTCTTACCCTTAATATTGAATTCGACAAACACCTAAGCTTGAAGCCACTTGATATATTCGGCTATGGCCTTAAAAGGCTTACTTAGGCATTTGGAGGGATTAGAAGGAAAAGAGAAGGAAGAATAAAGCGTAGGAATTTAAAGAGAGAGAGGAGAATCGCTTAAGAAATTGACAAAGGAAGAGTGAATGAATGAATGAATGGCCTTCTCTTCCTTTTATAGCCGAAATTACTAGCTAGAGTCCTTAACTTGGCCACCACTCTTCCTTATTTTGATAGTTTTATCTCTTGTTTATCACCTAAAATAAAATATAATTCAAAGAACTATCCTTACTTAGCGAAATTATTAAACTCAAAGTCCCTTACTTGGCCATCACTTCTCCTTATTTTCCTAATTAAAGAACAATTCCTCATTTATCTCTTAAAATAATCTAAAATAAATCCATTATTTATCCCTAATTAGCAATTTAAAAGAGAATGAAACTCCTCTTTTGCAAGCCTTGTCGTCCACCTCTGTGCTTCTAGAAACAAAAATAAAACTTCTTTTATTTCCTTCCTAAGTGACTCGATCCCTGGCCCAAATACACTTGCATGTGGCGCCATTTCCAGAGGCCCTAAGTGGCATCTTCAGGCCACTTTTTTCCAAGCCTGTTTGTGTGTCAAATTTCACATACTTTTTTTCTTAAGGCCACCTTGCCTTAATTTCCTCTTTTAAACTTTAAAACTCGACATTTCTAATTCATTTCTAAGTTTCCAAAAATTTTCGTTTGGCTCTTTAAACTTGACATTTCCTTACATTTCCTAGTTTCTAGAAATGTTCACTTTCCTCTTTTGAATCATTTCTAAATCATTTTCCTAGTTTCCATAAATGTTCACTTTCCTCTTTTGAATCATTTCTAAATCATTTTCCTAGTTTCCATAAATGTTCACTTTCCTCTTTTTAACTTAGCATTTCCAAAATGTTCACTTTCCTCTTTTAACTTAACATTTCTAAATCATTTCTTATATTTCCAGGACATTTCCCTACATTTCCTTACATTTCCCTACATTTCCTTACATTTCCATACATTTCCTTACATTTCCATACATTTCCTTATATTTCCATACATTTCCATACATTTCCATACAGTTCCTTACATTTTCATACATTTCCTTACATTTCCATACATTTCCATACATTTCCTTACATTTCCAAGGTTCTAAAAATGCACACCACATATCACAGTAAACATGCTATTAAGCAAAAATGCACACAATGGGATTCGAACCTCTTCCCTCAAAGTACTTCACTTGTTGCCATAACCCTTGCACCTTAGGTGGCGTCCCTTGCCACTTTTCCACATCACTTCTTGTTTTTAACTTAAAAATCAATAATTGTCCAAAGCTTTCTCTTCCATCCTAGGATTTTAAAAACCCTTAATTCATTTCCAAACACTGCCAAAACCTACTACTCATGAATTATGCACAAACGCATAACCCCTAATCTAGGATGTTACATAAGTACTTATAAATCAGCACATAGCTTTTACTCTATACGCGATTAAGTCTTTTTTCTTAATTCGACACACAAACGATCAAATTATCACATAGAATTTTCACACAGACTATGTCACATATCATTCACACAGAAAATATCATTAAAATATTTTTACAAGCTCAAATTTGTGGTCTCGAATCACTGTTCCGACTAGGGTCTCAACCAGGCTGTTACACTCCATCCCCGAAATCCCTAAGTGTTTTCTCCTAAAATTTTTCTCCTAAAAGCCTGTTCCCCCATTTTTTCTATTTCCCAAATTCCTTAAGTTCTTCATCCCCTTTTGCATTTCCCTCCCAATCCCTAATTTCTTCTTCGATTCTAGTGCGAAATACTTCCCCAAATTGATTACTTCCCCCATCAGGTATTTATTTCTTGTTTTTTTAGCAATTTTATTACTTCCCCCAAATTTTGTTTATTTGATTCTGGGCATGGGTTTCTATTCCAGTTTTGGTTGAGTTGATACATGGTCTTCCATCTGCTATTTTTCATTCTGAACACTCATACAAGGCAAGGAAATTTAGTTTTGCATTGGTAAAATGTTAACTTAAATTAATGTTGTTTTTCTTTTCATGCTCTCGCATCTTCATCCTTTGTTCATCTTCTTTCTCGGATTTCAATCACTTTGTTTCATTTTATTTTGTTTTATATCTGATTTTTTTCATGTTAATTCTTGTATTCTTGTGATTTGCACTCGTGAATGCAAAACATGAAACTGCCATATCTCTGACATTGTAACATTCTTATGTGCTCTGATTGAATATTTTAATGAGGATAAGATTTTTTTGTTATGTTAATTCTCTTCTTCTTTTTTTGGCAACCCACGCTTTTCCAATATTATCTCCTACCAACCATGCATGGTAGAACAAATTATATACGAGCATCTATTGTTTATAGGGACACAACTTCCTTCTTGTTTCTAGCATATTGTATTGTTTGTTTAGATGCATAATCTTTTGCATTAACTCTTTGTTGTTCTTATAAGTGTTACCTAGACATTTCTATATTATTTCAATCATAGTAATAAGTTATTATTCATGAATAGGTAATCCAAGAAAGACACAACACTTACTTGCACTTGAGGGTGTTGAGGAAAGGCTCAAGTTGTTTAAAGCAAACTTATTGGAAGAAGGTTCCTTTGATTCTGGTGTTGAAGGTTGTGATGGAAGAATTATTATCCATCTATTAACTTGAAACAGAAAAAAATTATTAATAATTCAAAATTTTATCAAATGTCTTATCTGCTTGGTACTTAGCTTTAACATCATTCAAATCATCTACAAGTTAATCAAAACAATAGAAAAAGGCTCATATTTTTTATTTTTTAAAAATAATATAGACGAATCTAAAATAAACTTCGATTAATCATTTATAAATATAAATGAACTTGAAAAAAATTTAAGTTCATAGGCTTTTAGGATTTTTCAGGGCTTGATACTTTAGGGTTTTAAATATTGTGACATCTTTAACAAGTTGCTATATGATTTGATGCAGGTTACACTATTGGGTGGAGTTCTTTTCAGGTAACGTCTCTTAAAATTGAGTATTGGCAACTTCAATATTTCAAGAAGATTGTTTGCAGGTTTAGGTATTATTCAATTTGATTTTTAGCCAATATACACTACAGTAAAATAGACTTTTAGCGGCGTTTTTTAGGCCTTTAGCAGCATTTATAAGCGCCACTAATAGTCTTTGTGGCGCTTTTAGAAGCGCCACAAAAAACGCCGCTAAATCAAACGCCTTAAACTTTAGCGGCGTTTACGAGAAAAAACGCCGCTAAAGATCATAACTTTTAGCGGCGCTTTTCCCACAAACGCTGCTAACTTGTACAATTTACAATGTACAATTTGTCCAATATCATACCCCTCCTGCACTAAAACCAACCAATAACAGCAAATATAGTATATAATTTCAACCCAAAACAGCAAATGTAGCATAAAAATTACACCAAATGCATTAATTCTAAATGATATTTGAAAATGAATAAAAGATATATGATATAAATTAATGAATGAACTATAACTAAAAATATTCTTACAATAATGTTAAATGTAACAATGTTAAAAATCATCTTACAACAAGAAAATAAATGTCTATGATGGCGGCCTCTGCGACTGTTGGAACATCTTCATCGTAGTCTGAAGCTGTAGCTGGAGTTCTTCATACTTTCTGTTCTGCTCTACCTCCCTCACTGCTGCCTCCGCTCTAAGTTGAGAAATTTGTTCAACCGTGCTAGCTTGCATCTAAGCTATCTGGTCTTTTAACCTATGAACTTCAGCACGAGATTGACTCTCGGAAGGCATGCATTGCTGGGAGCCGGATCCAAAATATTGGGTCAAGGTAACACCGGATCCTTGAAGTCGAACCGACCATACCTTTCAAGACCCAAAATATCAGTGATAATTCTGTTATAAGTATACTCAAGATTAACAGAACTATCAGTCGAAGCAGTCGTACCTTTCAAGGCCCAAAACATGGGTAATGATTCTATTATCAATAACATCGAGATTAACAGAACTATCAGTTGAAGCAGCCGCTTCATACTCCGCCTTCTTCTCCTTTAGTTTATCTTAATAAATCAATGAAACAGTTAAAAATGAAATATATAATAAGAAGGATTGCAACATAACTTAACATTATAAATTTAAAATTACAAACGATGAATTAAACTATTATAATTAAACATTATAAATATTTATAATAAATCAAATTTTATTAAGTAAATATACCATAATTTCTGCAGTTTCGGATGTTATCGGAGATCCATCCTTCTTCCTATGCGTAATGTCAAAAAGCTGAAGGCGTCCAACTTTTTGACCAGAGGAGGCTTCCTACATTGTAGCAGTAAAAATATAATTTAATAGTATAAAGTCATTAATATTTGAAAAAATTAATAAATTATAATACCTCAGTCTTAGCTACACAAGAAAAACTTTTGGACCACATGGGTAATGCGTGAATTTTTGTTTCGTCACGCTTGTTCCAACTCACTCACGGTCCTACATAATGAAATTTGTATTACGTATATAGTAAATACTATAAACAGAAAAATTTATAAGACTTTTTTAGAAGTACGTAATACCTCTCCTTTCTTTGAATTCCAGAATCTAACTTGATATTCCTATTGGTACCTCAACATTCTCGGTGAGACATTTCTTAATTTTTCGTCGAGGCTTATGTCTTTCTTAAAATATTATTTTTTCAGCATGCTTTTATTGTCTCTCCATTTTTTACCCAATGTCTTCTTGATATAGTCATCGAAGACCTCTAAAGCAAATCTCTCCTGAAAATCATAAGTTTAAAAAGTTAATATAAATGAAAGTTAAACCAAAGTATTATAAATTACATTCACGTTTTGTTACCTTAATATTATCAAGAGCCTGATTTTTTTGACATCAGGCATGTGATGCCATGATTCGTAGTTAATGGGCAACATATTGGCATATCGTGCTACAATGCCTAAATAGCCTGCTAACAGTCGAGCTTCAGATCCAACAGACTGGCCATGATTGTTTCTCCTTACTTTAATACGCTCGATAGGATCTAGGTCGTATAAATCTTTAAGCAATGTACGTCCCCGACCTCTTCGCGTCCCACCACCTTCAGCTGAAAAATGATATATTATTATTATATTAAAATTGAAAAATGAATCAATAATAAAATTCAACATGCATGTAAAATAAACTTAACATTACTTTGAAATTCGCAGGCTCGTCATCTATGTCCCAAGCACACTAGAAGATCCAACAAGCATTTCATCGTTCACTATTTGCTTCTTCGAATTTGGAGTATTGTGGACAATACTTAACTCTCGTAATCGTCTTCTAGGCATTTTTTCTGCAATACACATAAAATAGTTCAAAATTTTAGTAACAAATAACAACAATAATAGTACATTTAAAATAGTTAAATTATATAACATGACCAACACTAAAATTATAATATTACATATAAATAATAAATCGTAAAATCTTACTACATCATATTTCGTAAATATCTTCGTCCACATCCTGACGAACCCATTGAAATTGTTGACTAGTACTAGGGATATTTTCATTTAAGTTTTGTTCTGGAAAAGACAAAGTTCGATCTTTCGACTATGTGTAACACCCCAAACCCGGCCCATGAGCCCTGACTGGATCTGGTATGTCACGAAGTAAAAACGTTTTGAAAGATATTGATTTTCTGGTGAAAAAAAACTATTTAAGGTTAATAAGCAATGTTTGATAAAACTCAGGTGGGATTGGTTTTTATTTATAAACATGGTTGTGTTTGGGAACCTTTTTAAAACATTCGATCATGTAACATTCTAAGAATCTTCAAGTTATGGTTGGCTTGGTAAACTTTGCTACCCGATGGTAACATCTTTGAAAACTCGTAAAAGTTACTTAATTTGAAAATGTTGCTTTAAACCGATTTACTTAACATTATATAATCTCATTTGTAATATAGTATAAGTAGAGTAAAAATAACTATGTAAACATCCCAAAATAATAAACTAGCGGCCTTATTACAACCCAAATTAAAAACTTAGAAAAAATAAATAAACATAACTATAATAAATTAAATTCAAATCCAACGAATAAGCATGGCCGCCTCGAGTCCTCTCGGCTCCATCTCCATGATCTACTCATCTCGCAAAATAATATGGGAAGGGTGAGTCACCAAGACTCGGTGTGTAAATCCCCACCGGAAATGCAACTCATACACAAATTATTAATAAACATGCAAACATGCAACCCCACTAACCATCCGTACTCCTTTAACTACCTGTGGTCAAAACCGTGTGGTCAAAACCACCGTGACTAGGTCAAAAAGTGACCAACCCTTGTGGTCAAAACTATGACCATAGTCACAATTATCATAATGTGGTCAAAACCATGGTGGTACCAAACCAGGACTTAGTCACAATTTATCAATGGTGTGGTCAAAACCACCGTGACCAAGTCACAATTAATGATGGGGCCAACCCATCTTGTGGTCCAAACCACGGTCGTGATCCATAGAGATCATCCCCTCCTCTAATTAATCCCACCATCATCATGCTTACATAACAATTATCATAATCCCATATATCATGCATTTATGTATAGCATAGCATTCAATAACATGTGATGGCATACTCAAGCATATATCATAGATCACGTAATAGGGGACTTACCCGGAATCCATGCTCGTGTCCACAAGCAAATCACTACCACAATGATTAAAAGGCAACAATATAGTCATGTTAACTAATAAAGTGTGTAGTGAATTTTACACACACACATTACTAACGCGAATCCTAGATCCCAAGTTTCGATCTCATCGTGTTTCATCCTTGACCCTATATTCGCCAATCACCAAAGTTAGTGCCATAGGCCTATTCGCCAAATTAGTAATCCAGAAGGACTAATCGCACCTATAATCCAAATATGGCCCTAGGCCGAATCTTATTATTACTTACCAAAGCAAAATCGAAATCCCGGAAAATCACTCCTATCTTCTGAAACTGTCAAAATCCCTATATGTCACTTTGTTAAAATCGGCTATAAGCAAATCTATGGAAAGTGGCCTATGGCCGAATACCATATTGGCTTACCTTGCAGAATTGAAACTACGAAAGGCTCCCTCAATGCACCTTGCCATTAGCTACACACAAAACATACACTATTAGAACCATAACCACATTCAGCCAACTTACCAAGGCTTGTTTCTCAAGCTTTCGGCACTCAAAAAGGAAGAGAAGAGAAACCGAATGCTTAAGAGAGGCACTTACCAACCTTTAAAATCGACAACACCTTCCTTAGGGGGATTCGGCCTAAGCCCTATGTGGTAGGGTATATTCGGCTAGCAACTCAAATGGAAGGTGAAATTTTTAGTAAAAGAGGGAGGTAGGTTCGGCCAAGTAGAAGAAAAGAAGAAAGGAATTTTTGAAGAATTTTGGCAATATGGCTAGGGAGAATTCGGCCAAGCAATCAATTGAAGAGAAAAAAAAAGAAAAGAACTTTGATGAATTTCGGCACCCCCTTTCACTTGACCAAATATGCCATCACTCAGGCACCTCTCCCCTTTTTTTTTTGGTGATAATTCTTATCTTTTGATTATCACATATTTAGTTAAATTAAATACAATACCTATCTTCTATCCCCTCCTTTATCACCTCTTCAAAATAAAAAAAATAAAACATTCTTGCGCTTCCACCAGGACTCGAACATGAGTCCTCCCTCTTGCACTCCCTTGCACCTTAGCGTCTCAAGCCACCATGCCACTTTATTCCTTGTGTCCAACTTCTCCCAAAACTATCTCTTAACCCCTATCTCACCTAGCTCCCTCCTCTCAAGCACTAAAAATAAATTTTAGCCCTAAGTCCGACTAGTCCAGGGTTATGACTAGACCCTTAAATATATTAGGCAATCAAGCATACATATTTCTTCAAGCACACATATGGGAAAAATAATTAAATTACAAACAACCCCTAATTTAGGATGTTACAGTTCTACCCCCTTAAAATAATTTCGGCCTCGAAATTACCTGGATCAGAAGAGTTGGGGGTATTGCTGACGCATCACATCCTCGGGTTCCCATGTGGCCTCCTCCGTACCATGATTCTGCCATAACACTTTTACCAAAGGTACTGACTTCCTCCTTAGAACCTTGACATCTCGATCCAAAATCTGTACTGGCTCCTCCTCGAAAGACAAGTCCGGGTTCACCTCAATTTCTGCGACCGACACTACGTGTGAGGGATCTGATCGATAGCGCCTCAGCATCGAAACATGGAAGACGTCATGTATCTGGCTCAATTCTGCTGGCAACTCAAGCTGGTAAGCTACCGGTCCCACATGTTTCAACACCGTGTATGGTCCGATGAATCTAGGGCTCAGCTTGCCCTTCCGGCCAAACCTCAGCACCTTCTTCCAAGGTGATACCTTCAAGAAGACCTTATCACCCACTGCATATTCAACCTCTCTTCGCTTAAGATCGGCATAGGATTTCTGCCTGTCCGATGCCTCCTTAAGACGAGCCCGAATTACTCTAACCTTATCCTCCGTCTCCGCTACTAACTCTGGACCCAACATCTGTCGCTCTCCTAGTTCCGTCCAACATGTAGGAGTACGGTATTTCTGACCATACAGCGCATCATACGGTGCCATCTGAATACTTGCTTGATAACTATTGTTACAAGCGAACTCTGCCAAAGGTAGGTACTCCTCCCAACTACCACGGAAGTCCAAAACACAGCCCCTTAACATATCTTCCAACACTTGGATTACCCTCTCAGATTGTCCATCAGACTGCGGGTGAAAAGCCGTGCTGAAATTCAACTTCGTGCCTAACTCCTGATGTAAAGCCTTTCAAAATCTCGACATGAACCGGGGATCTCGATCTGAGATAATGGACACTGGTACTCCATGCAATCGCACTATCTCTGCGATATACAACTTGGCTAACCTTTGAAGCGAGTAGTCAACCCTTACCAGTATGAAATGAGCCAACTTAGTCAACCGGTCTACTATCACCCAAACTGCATCTTTCTTACTGGGCGTAAGGGGGAGCCCACTTACGAAATCCATAGTAATCTCCTCCCACTTCCTTGTGGGATCTTTATCATTTATAATACCACGATGGCAATTGATGCTCAGCCTTAACTTGCTGGCATGTCAGACACTTGCCCACTAACTCGGTTACTTCCCACTTAAGACCCGACCACCAAAACTACTCCCTTAAATCCTGATACATCTTGCTGCTTCCCGGGTGCATAGCGTACAGATTGCTATGAGCTTCTTTAAGGATTCGCTGCCTCAAATCATCATCCTTAGGCATACATACTCTCCCCTGAAAATACAACACTCCATCACTACTCCAGCTGAATCCTTCGGCCTCACCATTCTGTACTTGCAACCTTCGAGTACTCAAAGCTTCGTCGGTCATCTGTCTTTCTTTGACCTCATCAATCCAAGATGGCTTCACTTTTAATTCTGCCAAAAGGCTCCCATCCTCATAGAGACTTAGGTGAGCAAACATTGCTTGTAAATCCGCTATCACCTTTCGGCTCAATGCATCAGCTACCACGTTAGCCTTGCCTGGATGGTATTCGATTGAGCAGTAGTAGTCTTTCAGCAACTCAATCCACCTCTGCTGCCTCAGATTTAAATCTTTCTGAGTCAAGAGGTACTTCAGACTCTTGTGATCTATGTACACTACCGACTTCTCCCCATACAGATAGTGCCTCCAAATCTTCAAGGCAAAAACCACGACTAATTCCAAATCATGTGTCGGATAGTTAGCTTCGAGAGGCCTCAATCGCCGTGATGCATAGCGACCACCTTCCTTCTTGCATCAAGACACACCTAAACCAAGATATCGATGCATCGCAATACACGATGAATTCCTTTCTTGCCTCCTATTTGAATCAAGGCTGGTGCTTCTATCAAGATCCTCTTCAGCCTATTGAAACTCTTTTGCTGCTTCTCAGGCCACACAAATGGAACTTCTTTTCTCAACAGTTTAGTCAACGGTGCTGCGATTAAGGAGAAATTTTCCACAAATCTCCTATAATATCCTGCCAACCCCAGAAAACTCTGAATTTTCGTAATTGACTTTGGTGGTTTCCATTCCAATACTACCTCAATCTTATGGGGATCCACCCTGATTCCCTCAGCTGAAACTACATGGCCGAGAAAAGTCACCACCTTAAGCCAAAACTCACATTTGCTGAATTTGGCGTACAACTGTTTTTCCCTCAGAACTTGCAGAAGCACATGAAGATGTGCGTCATGCTCCTCTTCTGACTTCGAGTACACCAAAATGTTGCCTATGAACACTACGACGAATCGATCTAGATAGGGTTGGAAAACCCAGTTTATCATGTCCATAAATGCGACCGGTGCATTCGTCAAACCAAAAGGCATTACCAGAAACTCGTAGTGTCCATACCGAGTACGGAATGCCGTCTTGTGGACATCAGCCTCCTTCACCTTAAGCTGATGGTACCTCGACCTAAGGTTGATCTTAGAGAAAACCGATGCTCCCTTGAGTTGATCGAACAAATCATCGATCCTGGGTAAAGGATACCGGTTCTTTATTGTCAACTTGTTCAGTTGTCGATAGTCTATACACATCCTCATCGTTCCA
Source organism: Gossypium rotundifolium (assembly GCA_025506655.1). NCBI lineage: Eukaryota > Viridiplantae > Streptophyta > Magnoliopsida > Malvales > Malvaceae > Gossypium > Gossypium rotundifolium. The sequence continues at coordinate 156,217,480 of CP106722.1, read as the reverse complement.
TCCTTCTTCTTGACAAAAAGCACTGGAGCTCCCCAAGGTGATACACTTGGTCGGATGAACCCTCTATCCAACAATTCCTGGATCTGAGCCTTCAATTATACCAATTCTTTCAGCGCCATCCAATACGGAGCTATAGATACTGGCACGGTTCTAGGTAATAGATCTATACCAAATTCAACCTCACGGTCCGGAGGTAGACCCGGAAGTTCCTCCAGAAACACATCAACATAGTCCCTTACGGTCCGGACATATCTTACAGTAACATCCTTAGCTTCCAAAGCACAGACATGCACCACATATGCTTCACAACCCTTCCTCACCATCTTTTCCGCCTTCAATGCAGAAACCAGATTAGATAGGTAATCTCTCCTTTTACCTATCATCACCACCTCATCACATTCCACGGTCTTTATTACCATGCGCTTAGCTGCGTAATCTAGGCTAGCCTGATACTTTACTAGCGAATCCATCCCGAGGATTAGGTTGAACTTCTGAAACGGTAGTTCCATCAAGTCAGCCAAGAACACGACCCCTTGGAGTTCTAGGGGTACGTTCCTATAGAGTTTACTTACTTCTACAGAGTGACCTAAAGGGCTTAATACAGTCATCTTCCTAGAAGTAAGCTCAGAGTCTAAGTGCAGAGTTTCCACTACGCTACTAGCAATGTATGATTGGGTTGAGCCAATGTCAATCAAGGTACTATAGGGTACATCAAAGATCAAGAACATATCGATTATGACGTCCGGTGCATCGCCCTCCTCTTAACGCCTCGTGGCATAGACCAAACCAGGTTGCCTAGCCTCAGTACCACCGGTACCTCCCCTCGGTGCCCCACGACCTCTGCCAGCACCATTACCTCCTCTTCCTGCACCACGACCTCTCGGTGGCTGTTGATTATCCCTCCTATTTGGTGCACGATCCTGACCCTCTGACCTCAGCCTAGCTACCTTTTTCGGACAATCTCTAACTCGATGTTCCATGGACCCACATTCGAAACATCCCCGATTACCATTCCAACACTCCCCCGTGTGAGACTTCCCACACCGAGCACACCGTGGCAGCCATTGAGGATTAGCAGCAATAGCAGGCCTAGCAGCTTAATCGACCCACCATACCTCGTCCTCTTCTGCTGATTACCAGAAAACCTTGAAGATCCAGAGCTTCTCTTATTCCAACTCCTATCTTGATTTCGTCTAACCGTCTGTCTTACCCCTTCAGAAACCTTAGACTTCTCCACTAGGACAGCGAACTCTCGTTCCTGTTGTGGAGCTATCATCATCCTCAGCTCATCTCTCAGCCCATCTTCGAATCTGACACAACGTTCATGCTCGGTACCCACAATACCACGAGCATACCTGCTCAATCAGAGAAATTTGGCCTCATACTCGCCACTGTCTTATTACCCTGAACCAAGTTTAAGAAAGCCTTCTGCTGCACATCCACGTAGCTAGTTCCTATATATTTCTTTTGGTAGGTAGCCTTAAAGAAATCCCATGTGAGGTCCTCCGCTATCGCTCCATCCCTTACAGTGAGCCACCATTGATATGGCTCGTCCCGAAGCAGAGAGATTATGCCCTTCAACTTCTCCTCAGCTGTAAAATCTAGGTCACCCATGATCCTCTCAGTTGATTCCAACCAATACTCTGTCGCACTGGGTGCCTCTCCAGAAACTCCTCTAAACACCTCTACTCCGTTAGCCCGAAGTCGTTCAACCACAAATTTACGGGCTCCTACACTCGCGCCTGCCTCGGCAACTCATTCCAACACTCGTAGTACAGCTTGGGATACTACATCGTTACCATCGGTCTAATCTTGAAACTCAATTTCTGCCGCCGGTAGATTCGGCATCTCATTTCCAGACCCATGGCCAGACCCTGCTGGCTCTGACAAGGTCATCCTACCTCTACCGCGACCACGGGGCGGACGTCCATGACCGCTTGTACTCATTACTCTCGTCGTGATCTGATTAAGAAGTTTTATGAATTAGTACTTTCGTTTCACTTGTTTACCCGCGAAGGAGTTTTATGAAAAAGAGCTTAATAGGGATTCTTTCGATCATTCAAAGTTCAAGTTTTCTATCCTAATTCATAGAAAAACACATCCATTCCTTAGTATCTCCCATACACATTCACTCAACGGATATTCCTGTCCGTTCCTATCCTAGGGGTATTTTCGTCAATTATCCTACAGGGGTATTTTTGTAATTTTTCAGAAATAAAAGTTCTCGGATGATTTTGTTAAAAAGCATTTTGAAACTTTTAAATTCCCGGGGTATTTTGAAAAATTTTGAAATTCGGGGTATTTTGGTGATTTTGAAGCTCAATGGCATTTTGGTAATAAACCAGAGTCACTTTGTAAAGTTTGATAATTTTCGGGGTATTTCCAGATGTTGCAAAACTTTGAGGGTTCTTTTTGAGAATTTGTTTTCCAAGTTCACGGTGTTGCAAAATTTTTGAAAATCAGGGTCATTCTGGTAATTTTGTAGGTTAGGGGCAATTTCGTAATTTTACCACTAGGGGTTTTTTAGTAATTTTCCATAATCAGGGCATTTTCATAAAAATAATTTCCAAAATTTGGTTCTAATTGATTTCACAAAAGAAGGATATTTTGAAAATTTTCTATTTGGAAATTTTTCATAAGGAGGGTATTTTGGTAGTTTACAAGCCAGGGGTATTTTGGTCATTTTTCAAACTGAGGGGCATTTTGGTCATTTTTTTAAAACAAGGTTTTAATTACTTCAAAAGCAAAACGGTTAGTCCCTTTCGGGTTTTAGTTATTAAGTTTAGCCTGTGAGCACGTCGTCTCAGCTAGGATGAACCGTCACTACGCACCAGGTAGGATTCAAGTGAGTAGGAGGTGAGTCACTATGATTGCTTAAATACCAGACTCCCACCGAATCCAATCCTAGACATGCGTTCAACGATTGCCACATCCCTTGCACAGTGACAACTCACAGGGTTGTTTAGGGAATTATTAAATCTTATGCATTATTTGTTGGGGTACGCTAACCCTAGGGTTCAACAATTCCTTATTCTAATATTCTACGTTCACAATTTACCCTTCTACCCCTATCAAATATTCACAAAGAAAATAGATAGAATTACTTACCTGGGCGGATTGGTGCCGGAGACTCGGTGTCATGCTGTTCAAACCATAAACAGTTTCCCAAAACATTTCAATAAGGCCTACTAATAAAAACAAAACATTTTGGGCCTTGGGCCCCCACAGCCGAGTTTTGAACCGGGCTCTGATACCAAAAATGTAACACTCCAAACTTGGCCCATGAGCCCTGACTGGATCTGGTATGTCACGAAGTAAAAACGTTTTGAAAGATATTGATTTTCTGGTGAAAAAAACTTTTAAGGTTAATAAGCGGTGTTTGATAAAACTCAGGTGGGATTGGTTTTTATTTATAAACATGGTTGTGTTTGGGAACCTTTTTAAAACATTCGATCATGTAACATTCTAAGAATCTTCAAGTTATGATTGACTTGGTAAACTTTGCTACTCGATGGTAACATCTTTGTAAACTAAATGATTACTTAATTTGAAAATCTTTGCTTTAAACCGATTTACTTAACATTATATAATCTCATTTGTAATATAGTATAAGTAGAGTAAAAATAACTATGAAAACATCCCAAAATAATAAACTAACGGCCTTATTACAACCCAAATTAAAAACTTAGAAAAATAAATAAACTTAACTATAATAAATTAAATTCAAATCCAACGAATAAGCATGGCAGCCTCGAGTCCTCTCGGCTCCATCTCATGATCTACTCATTTGCAAAATAATATGGGAAGAGGTGAGTCACCAAGACTCAGTGTGTAAATCCCCCACCCGGAAATGCAACTCATACACAAATTATTAATAAACATACAAACATGCAACCCCACTAACCATCCGTACTCCTTTAACTACCAGGTGTGGTCAAAACCACCGGTGGTCAAAACCATCGTGACTAGAGTCACAAATCAAGTGATGGGGCCAACCCATCCCGTGGTCAAAACCACCGATGACCATAGGTCACAATTGTCATAATGTGGTCAAAACCATGGTGGTACCAAACCACTGGGACTTAGTCACAATTTATCAGCGGTGTGGTCAAAACAACTGGTGTAGAAGTCACAATTAATCGATGGGGCCAACCCATCTTGTGGTCCAAACCACTGGTGACAGATCCATAGAGATCATCCCCTCCTCTCATTAATCCCACCATCATCATGCTTACATAACAATTATCATAATCCCATATATCATGCATTTATGTATAGCATAGCATTCAACAAAGATGTGATGGCATACTCAAGCATATATCATAGATCACATAATAGGGACTTACCGGAATCCATGCTCATGTCCACAAGCAAATCACTACCACAATGATTAAAAGGCAACAATATAGTCATGTTAACTAATAAAATGTGTAGTGAATTTTACACACCACATTAACGCTAATCCTAGATCCCAAGTTTCGATCATCTTGTTTCTATCCCTTGACCCTATATTTGGCCAATCACCAAAGTTAGTGCCATAGGCCTATTCGCAAATTAGTAATCCAGAAGGACTAATCGCACCTATAATCCAAATACGCCCTAGGTAGAATCTTATTATTACTTACCAAAGCAAAATCGAAATCCAGAAAAACCACTCCTATCTTCTCAGAATCTTAAATCCCTATATGTCACTTTGTTAAAATCGGCTATAAGCAAATCTATGGAAAGTGGCCTATGGCGAATACCATATTGGCTTACCTTGCGTAATTGAAACCACGAAAGGCTCCCTCAATGCACCTTGCCGTTAGCTACACACAAAACATACACTATTAGAACCATAACCACATTCTACCAACTTACCAAGGCTTGTTTCTCAATCTTTCTAACACACAAAAAGGAAGAGAAGAGAAACCAAATGCTTAAGAGAGGCACTTACCAACCTTTGAAATCGACAAGACCTTCCTTAGGGGATTCGCCTAAGCCCTATGTGGTAGGGGATATTGACTAGCAACTCAAATGGAAGGTGAAATTTTAGTAAAAGAGGGAGGTAGGTTCTGCCAAGTAGAAGAAAAGAAGAAAGGAATTTTGAAGAATTTTGGCAATATGGCTAGGAGAATTCGCCAAGCAATCAATTGAAGAAAAAAAAAGAAAAGAACTTTGATGAATTTGGCACCCCTTTCACTTGTTGAATATGCCATCACAAGAGCCCTTCACTCAGCCACCTCTCCCCTTTTTTTGTGATAATTCTTATCTTTTGATTATCACCTATTTAGTTAAATTAAATACAATACCTATCTTCTATCCCCTCTTTTATCACCTCTTCAAAATAAAAAGAAATAAAATACTAATAACACTACTCTTCCAGCTGAAATTAAGTGCAAAAATTTAAGCTTATCCTTATCAAATTAAGAGTCCAAAATCAGGCCATTAGCTCCCTCTCCCATTCACGCCAGCTTGCATAAAAAAAAGAATCCTATTGCTGCCCATGCTACTCAAACATGGGACCTCTTTGCCGCAGCTCTTTAACACGCCCCAAGCCACTCTTCCACATCGACTTTCATGCCTCAAAACCTCGCCATTAATTCTTAAGGCCTTCCTAGGCCGATTCCCTTCCTAATGCAAAAGAAAATAAAACTCCCAAGGCGCAAACTCAGCAGCTCGAACCCAAGAACTGCGCCCATTGTCACCTCCAAGCTCTTAAGTGGCGCATGAAAGCCACTTTGCCACTGACTCATTTTGTGATAGAAACCCCTTACAATCCCTTTTAAGCGTTCCTTCCTTAACTCCCTTTTGCCCTAATGCCAAAGGCAAAAAAAAAAATAAATAAAACATTCTTGCGCTTCCACCAGGACTCGAACATGAGTCCTCCCTCTTGCACTCCCTTGCACCTTAGCGCCTCAAGCCACCATGCCACTTTATTCCTTGTGCCCAACTTCTCCCAAAACTATCTCTTAACCCCTATCTCACCTAGCTCCCTCCTCTCAAGCACTAAAAATAAATTTTAGCCCTAAGTCCGACTAGTCTGGGGTTATGACTAGAACCTTAAATATATCAGGCAATCAAGCATACATATTTCTTCAAGCACACACATGGGAAAAACAATTAAATTACAAACAACCCCTAATTTAGGATGTTACACTATGTCATCTCTACTTCCATTGCCTATGTCAAACAAGTCTCTAGGGGTGTTCCGGAGTACAACGTACCAACCCTTATCAGTTGGATCTTTTGAGTAAAAAACTTGTTTCACTTGAGAAGAAAATACATACGGCTCGTCCATCAATTGTTTTTCAGTGTGAATCAATCGAGAAAAATTCACCATTGTAAAACCATATTGATCGTTTTTAATTCCGCGAGCCGTATTCACGTCAGCCCTATCTCCTCGAAATAAGACAACTTTCCATCTGCCATAGTAATCCAACTCAATTATGTCACTAAGAAGTCCGTGATACTCCACATTCCCCTCGACAGGATTATTGTCCCTAGCACTAGCATAACTTGTAATTGAAGAATTAACAACAATTCCACAATTTTGGGTTCTCCTCAATCTCTCGCGATACTTTGTATGAAATCTGAATCTGTTGATGAGGAAGGCACTATATCTTTTCACTATTCTATTTGGACCTTGTGATAGCCATTTAACTTCGTCATTTACTTTATTCAGACTCCAAACCTATTGAATCGAAAGTAAATTGAGTAATTATAAATGTTATGAGAAAACATTATTACTTGAGAATGAAAACTTCAATTGCATACCGTTTGCCTTAACCATTCATGAAATGATTCTGTGAACAACTTATTAATTTCTCGCAATTGTAATCTTCGGGACCGTGAACGAGCTCTCAATATTTGTTTGTACTCATTACGTTAAAAAAAAGGTTTACTTTGTTAGAAGATAGAAAAATTATAATTGATGAATATTTATCAAATTCTAGAACTTACTTGCGTACTGGTTCCATTGACTCATGATGAAAAAGAACATATCGATGTGCTTGGACCCACGATCTATCATCTAATTCTGCAATTTCGACTTTGTCGATTGGTTCTCCAAACTTTGAAATAAATACGTTTCGCCAAGTTATGATCTGTGAGCCTGTGGATTTCTACTTGGTCTATTCATTCTTGTTTCAACATCTTCCAAATACCTTGAACAGAAGGTCATACATTCCTCTGCCAAGTAGCCTTCGACAATTGATCCTTCCAGACAACGTTTATTGTGGCAGTAAGACTTCAATTTGGATAAGAACCTAAACACGGTATAGAACATTATCAAAAGTTGCAACTAAAGGAATTTAGGTGAATGAAGGAATAATTTACAAAAAAATTAACACCTTTCAATGGGATACATCCATCGATAGAAAATGGGTCCACCAAGTATTGCTTCATGAGAGAGATAAATTAACAAGTGCACCATAATTGTGAAGAAGGAAGGCGGGAAGATCTTCTCCAGATTGCATAAAGTCAGTGTGGCTCGATCTTGTAGTGTCTCAAGTTCTTGAACATCCAAAACTTTGCCACAAATGCCTTTCATTATATTAGACAGTTCAATTACACAAGACGTCACATTTTTCGACATACAACACCGCATAGCAATGGCAGTAAGTCTTGCATCAAGATGTGATAGTCATGCGATTTTAAGCCATATAGTCTTCGATCTTTAAGACTCACACATAAAGATATATTTGATGCATACGCATCCGGGACCTTTATATCCTTCAACACCATACAGTGCACTTCTTTCTCCGTCTTCGACATTTAATAAATAGTAGGCGGCAACTGATATTTCATATTCGGAAGTGCTTGGGGATGAAGCTCACGCCGAATTCCCATGTGGACTAAATTAAGTCGACTCTGAAAATTGTCTTTCGATTTTCCATCTACATTCAAAATAGTTCCAATGATGTTCTTTTATAACAACAATAAATTTAACAATTACATTTAAAATATAAAAAAATTATAACAACAATAAATTTAACAAAAAAAGTATAACAATTACATTTAAAATATAAAAAAGTTATAACATATTTTAACAATTAACTTTTATATTTTGTTTATGTTATTTTTATATCGCATCTGTACCTTAAATTTTAAAAATAATACACGATGAGCTTGTAAAAAATCTAAGCGGCATGATTAGATAGCAATTTGGAGGTTGTTCAAACATTATTAATAATAAACAGCAATAATAAATAGCAATTTAGACTGAAATTCTTTAAGATTCATCATACGTGGCATTGTTACACCTGGGGAGGATCCGTTATATCTTACAGTGAGATATAAGGCAACCCGTTAGGTTTCCATCCTATATACTTTGAATCTTTTTTTTTTTGGACATCAATAGAACAAACAGCATATATACCAACCAAGCAGGATAATAAACCACAATTTGGACAGCAATTTGGATAGAAATTTTTTAAGATTCATCATACATGGCATTGTTACACCTGGGGAGGATCCGTTGTATCTTACAGTGAGATATAAGGCAACCCGTTAGGTTTCCAGCCTATACACTTTGAATCTTTTTTTTTGGGGACAGCAATAGAACAAACAGCATATATACCAACCAAGCAGGATAATAAATCACAATTTGGACAGAAATTTTTTAAGATTCATCATACATGACATTGTTACACCTGGGGAGGATCCGTTATATCTTACAGTGAGATATAAGGCAACCCGTTGGGTTTCCAGCCTATATACTTTGAATTTTTTGTTTTGGACAGCAATAGAACAAACAACATAAATACCAACCAAGCAGGATAATAAACCGCAATTTGGACAGCAATTTGGACAAATTCATCATGATATAACTGTTACTGATCTGAATTTTAAACTAAAACGTACCTTAATAATTTCAAGAAGATGGTCTACTCTACTCTCACCAAGAAACAGGGGCTGCAGTCAGAAATACAAAAATTAATAATCTTGCCTAACAATTGGATATCTAATGTTTTTCTATCAAATGAATATAAATTCGCAAAACGAATATAAATAAGAATAATAATGATTTCATACCTGCTATGTTATTACCAGCAAATCCAATCCAAGCGATTCTGAGCAAGAGGGAAGCGAGAATCGAAATACAAACAACATATGAATTAACAAATGCTATTGATTAATTACAAAATGTTATTTACTAAAACTAATACTCACATTCTTTGACCGAAAGAAAATAGTCAATTCAAGAGTCGATCTAAGCCCTCTTCACTTCTACTCACTTTCAAAGTCATGATACCTTTCTCAATACAATCAGTAATAAATACATATGAAATTTATTAAAACAAAAGTCTATTCACATACATTATTAAACACTAGTATGAAATTTTATACAAATATATGTATATGTATTACACATATATTCAAATTAGTATTCTTATTTTATATCACTTTTTTAAATACCTATTACTTTTATTATACATACACATATGTATATTGTGTTCATGTCCTTTACAATAATGGATATATAGTCCAACTATTAATAAACACATAAATTTAGAATGTTAAATGCTAACTAATTTGTTGCATATAATTTTCTAAACTAAAAATTTTAATGTTAATTTTGGAGGAAAGTACAATTGTATTACCTACTTAGACTAATTTTCAAGTTTCATAAAATATAATTACCAAATTCAATTAATTTACGTAAAATAAAGAGAGAAACTTCACAATTAAACATAATCGTAAGCAATAGATTATGATCAAAAAATCTATTCATGTCGCACATTTTGAACTAAAGTAAAACAACTTAAAACAAAACCCACCAACTAATCCCAAACTTTTGAACTAAAGTAAAACAAAAACAGTGGCACCCACTCGCAATTTTCATGTGAAGAATGTAATAAAACATTTCAGAATTAAAATCACTACACCAAAACAGACTTTTAGCGGCGTTTTTAGTGGCGTTTTAAAGGAAAACGCAAAAAAATGAGCAATAGCGGCGTTTATTTTCAAAAAGCCGCTAAAAAGGATAAATAGTAGTGTTTTTTTTTTGAAAACGCCGCTAAAGGTCCGAGAATTAGCGGCGCTTTGAAAAAAACACCGCTAAAGGTCCGAGAATTAGCGGTTCTTTTAAAAAAATGCCGTTAAAGGTCTGAGAATTAGTGACACTTTTAGAAAAACGCCGCTAAAGGTCCGAGCATTAGCGGCGCTTTTAAAAAACGTCGCTAAAGGTCCGAGAATTAGCGGCGCTTTTAGAAAAAACGCCGCTAAATGTCTGAGCATTAGCGGCACTTCTAGAAAAGCATCGCTAAAGGTCCGAGCATTAGCGGTGCTTCTAGAAAAATGCCGCTAAAGGTCCGACCATTAGCGGCGCTTCTAGAAAAACGCCGCTAAAGGTCCGAGCATTAGCGGCGCTTCTAGAAAAATGCCGCTAAAGGTCTTTCATATTTTTTCCTATTCTTGCTTTGAATTATATTTTATTTTGATAAATTCACTTATAAGCAGTGAGAAAGTTTCATTTTAGTTACTTAATTATGAAAAGTTACAAATTGCTAACTAAACAATGTAGAAGTTTTCATTTAAGTTACAAATTAAGCTATTAAAATTGATTTAGGGTTTAATATTTAATATGTTAATTTCATAGTTTAGGGTTTGTTATTTTGGTGTATGGTTTAGTGTTTTAAAGTTTGTTGTTTGGGTTTATTGTATATCATTTAATATCTTAGTGTTTACCGGTATTATGGTTTGAGTGTTAGTGGTCAGGGGTTAAAGTTTAGGGTTAAGGGTTTAGGGAGAAATTGTTAATGAGTTAGAGTTTTGAGTTTAGGGTTTGTGGTTTATGATTTTATGGTTAGGGTTTGGGGGGAAATGGTTAATGTGTTAGGTTTCTGAGTTTAGGGTTTATGGTTTAGGTTTAGGATTTTAGGGTTTAAAGTTTAGGGTGTTAACTATATGACCCAAAATCTCGAAACTGAAATCCCTCATGAGGGATTTATGGTTAATGTGTTGTTAGCTATTAAAATATATGTTTTGTACTACACTAACATTGGCCACATGAATTCCCAAAAAGTTGGTCTCGGCTTATGGTTTAAGGTTTGCAATTTAGAGTTTAGGGTTCGAGTTTTATAGTCTAAGATTTAAGGTTTGGAGTTTTGAGTTTGAGGTTTATGTTTTGATGTTTGTGGTCTAGGGTTTATGATTTAGGGATTAATCATGGATTTTTTAGAATATAAATCAAAATAAGATAAATGTAAATTATTATTTTTAAAAATATATATCAAAATGGGTTAAATCCCAAAAGCATACATGAACAATGGTTTAATGTGCAATTGTATACATGAACTTTAATTTGATCCAGATCTTGTAAAATATTAACACAATTATTGATATATTAACATCATTTTTTATTTATATATTGCATACATAAAAATTTATAATTATTCAATATAAAATATATTGATATTGTATTTATATTTTAAAATAATGTGTAAGCATGATTAAATCAAAATTAAAGTTTCAACTATACATTTAAACCACAATTAGAATTTCACATCTAGAATTACACATTAAACCAAAATTCATATATAATTTCGAGATGTAGGTGTATACATATAATTAAATGCCATTTATATAAAAATCTAAACAACTAATGCATACTATACTTCAAAAATAATGTTGATGTAAAAAGAAAGAAAAAGAAATTGTAAAAGAGGTGATAATGGTAATTAAATTTTTAAAATTTAATAATAAAAATTAAAATCTTAAAATCTTAAAAATTAAAAATTAAAAACTTAAAAATTTAATATTTAATATTTTTGTTAAAAAGTTCAATACTCAAAATATAATAAAATAAAATTTAAAAAAATGATAATCTCAACACAAAAATTTTCAAAAAAAATATAGGTTAAAAATAAAAAAATTAAAATTGCATAATAGTGGTGTTTTTTGCCACAAAAAATTGCAAAATTTTATACATAAAACGGTCCCTTTTTTTCCCTGCTAAAAAACTAAATCCACTATCCTATAACCTCAATTTTTTCCTCAAACTCAAACTCAAAATTTCCCAAATTTTCCCTATCGTTTCCCAATCAGTTTCCCTCCCCAAACTCAAAATTCTTTAATCCCAAATTTCCCCTATCGTTTCCCAATCAGATTCCCTCCCCAAACTCAAAATTCCTTAATCCCAAATATCCTAGTAAGAAGCCTATTTTGCTTTATTTTCGCGCTTTCATGGTTATTCTCGCCAATAGAACTTTCAGTATTTTCTCCCTTTATCAACTCAATTTTTTTCAAGGTAACACTTTTTTTTTAATCACTACTTTTTTTGTGTATTATCTAAACTGGGTAATTTTCATTCTATGCATATATTGATTTCTATGCTTCAATTTTTTTTTTCTTTTGCTTTTTTTGGCTATCATTTGATATAATACAAATTGGGTTTCCTTCATTTAATCGATTCATGTTTGTTTCTGGGTTTATATTGATTTCAATAAAAGCTTGAGTCTTTAAATGATTTAGTTAATGTGTGTGCAAGTTTTGGTTTAATGAAAGCTTCTATTTTTTAATCCCAAATTTTGTTATTGATTGTTTACATTGGTATTTGATTTAATCCTTTAAATTGCTTTCAAGTTAGTTTAACTTCATCTTTGGTCCCTTTAAATTGCCTTTTGCTTTAATTTCATTTCTCTCTAGCGTTGAACTCTGTATGGTCGTTTTATATTGGTTTCTAAATTTCCAAACCTATTAAAAGTCATTTTCCTTTGGTTCAATTGCATCAATGGTCTCTCTAAATTGCTTCCTAAGCTTCAAACATTTTAATTGAGTCCTTAAATTAATACTATTGTTTCTATTAGGTATTCTCGTCAGCCTATGTGTAAGCTTAGGGTTTAAATAGCTAAAGTTTAAAATGTTTAGATTGGGTCTTCAAAGTAATAATATTGTATCAAGCTAGTCATTTCCTCAGCCTATAGATCCAAATTACTCTAAATTGGTTCATAAACTCCAAAACGCTCTAATTGAGTTTTCACAGTATAATACTATCGTATCAATCAAGTATTTTCATCAACCTAATTGTTATTGTAGGCTTTAATTTTGCAATTCCATGCAGAGGCACACGATCAACCATTAAAGATTGGGGTGGATTAAGTGCTTTAGAAAGGGCTATGGAAAAGGGAGCCATTACTGAAGAGGAACTCTTTATTTTGCTAAGTGGAAGCTAGTGAAACGAACTTGGGCTACCCCAATTTGTATGTTTGCTTTCTCTCCTATGGCTTCCACTCATGTTGACTGTTGTTCCATGTAGCATAACAAGAACCTGCTACTGTCTTGGAATCTATCGTCATTACCGAATTTTTTATCGTATAATATGTAAATGTAACATCCTAAATTAGGGGTTGTTTGTAATTTAATTGTTTTCTCATGTGTGTGTGCTTGAAGAAATGAATATTATGATTGCTAAGCATGTTCTAGGGTCTAGAAATAACCCCGGGCTAGGTCTGACTTAGGGTTAAAAACTTCTTTTTAGCACTTGAGAAGAAAAAACTAAGTGAGGAGGCTTTAAAAATTATTGGTGCGAAACATGACACAAGGAAGCAGCTGGTAGAGTGGTTGGGACGCTACCTAGGGAGCTAGAGTGGTGCAGCAAAGTAGGGGTTCGAGCTGCCAAGGTTGCGCTTGGGGCTTTTGTTTTTGCATTATGTATGGAATGTTGGGCTAGGAAGGCCTTATAATTAAATGGTGAGGTTTTATGACATGAAAGTCAATTGGGAGGAATGGCATGGGGCGTTGAAAAGGGGGCTGCGGCAGTTGCTCCTCTAGGTCCCAGGTTCGAACCAAAGAGGCTGCAGTTTGGCTTTTTATTTTTTTTGAAATCGGCGTGAATGGGAGAGGGGAGTGATGGTTTGATTTTGGACTCTTAAGGAGCTAAGGATAAACATTACTTCCTTTCAATTTTCGGCTGTGATGTTGTTACTATATTTTATTTTTAATTTTATTTGTTTAAAGAGGAGATTGAGGGATAAATAAAAGATAAATATTATTTTTATTAGGTGATAATTAAGCTGAATTATCACAAAGAGGGGAAGGTGATGGCCGGATTTGGGACACCTTAAGGGGCATTCACTTTCGGTTTTATCACCTAGAAGGAGGGGCCGAAATTCATTTAGCAAGGTTATTTTCTTTTTACATTTGGTTCTCTTAATTCTCCCTAGCCTCTCTTGCTAAAATTCTTCAAAAGTTCTCTTCTTCTTCTCTTTTAGTCAACCTCTTCCACCCTTTTGCCAAATCCCTAAGTCTTTCCTTCCATCTCTTTTCTTCCTCTCTAGTTAACATACTCCATTGGTGTGCCAAAATTCCCTTCCTCCTATTTGATTCACTTTGGCCGAATATCAAGTGGATATATATCTCTTTGGGATTTCTTTCCCAATTGATTTGAGAAGGTGAGTGTGTGCCGAAACTCTTCTCCTATAGTCTTTTGTTCTTTATCGATTTGGTTGAAGAGAAAAGCCGAGATCCGGCATTTATTGATGTTTCGGCTAACCACTATTTAAAACCAATTTCATCTAGGAACTCCGGGATTTTCAAAGTAGTAGATATAATTCTCCATTCTCTGCTAATCATTTTGGTAAGTCTACGGTAAGAGATTCTCTTTTAGTCTTTCCATTAGATACTTGGAAAAGCCGAAAACTAATCACTTGCATGGATCTAAGGTTGGCCGATTGCAAGGAATCCAGTGTGTGGCTTCGAGATTTGGTTGGAAACCAAATCGGGTCAAGGTAGGTGCCACAAGTGAGTCTTCGGGTTTTAACTAATTTGGCCAAATGGTCTATGGCACTAACTTTGGTAAATTGGCCGAATATAGGGTCAAAATCTAGCGTCGTAGATCGGATCTTCGGGATCTGGGAATTTCGTTAGTAACAGGTGTGTAAAACTCCTTACACACTTTATTAATTAACATTGCCATATTGTTGCCTTTTAATCTTTTTGCTAGTTTTGCTTGTGGGCATAAGATTGGATTCCGGGTAAGTCCCCTATTTTGTGATCTATAATGTATGTTGAGTATGCCATCACATGTTGTTAAATGCTATGCTTTACATAAATGCATGATATATGATAATTGATATGTAAGCATGATGATGGTGGGATTGATGAGAGGAGGGGGATGATTTTATGGATCGTCACGGTGGTTTTGACCACAAGATGGGTTGGCCCCATCGATTTATTGTGACTTCGGTCACGGTGGTTTTGACCACCTTGTTGTTAAATTGTGACTATGTCCCGTGGTTTTGGTACCACCAATGGTTTTGACCACATTATGATATTTGTGACCTATGGTCATCGGTGGTTTTGACCACACGATGGGTTGGCCCCATCACTTGATTTGTGACTCTAGTCACGGTGGTTTTGACCACCAAAGTGGTTTTGACCACGGGGTAGTTAAAGGAGTACGGATGGTTAGTTGGGTTGCATGTTTGCATGTCTATTAATAATTTGTGTATGAGTTGTATTTCGTGTGGGAATTTACACATCGAGTCTTGGTGACTCACCCTTCCCACATTATTTTGAGATGAGTAGATCGCAGAGATGGAGCCGGAGAGGACTCGAGGCGGCCATGCTTGTTCCTTGGTTTTGGAATTTTATTTGATTCAGTTCAAGTTTATTTATTTTCTAAATTTTTAATGTGGGTTGTAATAAGGCCGCTAGTTTATTATTTTGGATGTTTACATAAATGTTTTTACTTTACTTATGCTATACTACAATGAAATCATAAAATCTTAAGCAAATCGATTAAAAGCAACATTTTCAAATTAAGTAACTTTTAGAGTTTTCAAAGATGTTACCATCGGGTAGCAAAATTCACCGAGTTAACTATAACACTGATGATTTTTTAAAGTTTTAAATGATCAAATGTTTTCAAAGGGTTTTCAACACATCCATGTTTACATAAATCAATCTCTCCTGAGTTTTATCAAACACTGTTTTATAACCTTAGCAGAATTTTCAAAATTTTCACCAAAGAATCAGAATCTTTCAAACATTTTTACTCCGTGACATACCAGATCCGGTCAGGGCTCATGGGCCGGGTTTGGGGTGTTACATTTTTGGTATCAGAGCCTGGTTCAAAACTTGGCTGTGGGGGCCCAAGGCCCAAAATGTTTGGTTTTGGTTAGTAGGCCCTATTGAAATGTTTTGGGAAACTATTTATGGCTTGAACAGCATGGCACCGAGTCTTCGGTACTAATCCGCCCAGGTAAGTAATTCTACCTATTTTCTTTGTGAATATTTGATGAGGGTAAAAGGGGTAAATTGGGAACGTAGACTATTAGAATAAAAATTGTTGAACCCTAGGGTTAGCATACCCCAACAAACCATGCATAAGATTTAATAATTCCCTAAATAACCCCGTGAGTTGTCCTTGAGCAAGGGATGTGGCAATCGTTATACGCATGTCTAGGATTGGATTCGGTGGGAGCACGGTATTTAAGCGATCTAGTGACTCACCTCCCACTACTGAATCCTACAGTGCGTAGTGACGGTTCATCCTAGTCAAACGACACACTCACAAAGCTAAACTTAATAATTAAAACTCGAAAGGACTAGCCGCTTGTTTTTGAAGTAATTAAAACCTCGATTTTGAAAAAAATGACCAAAATACCCCGGCACGTAAACTACCAAAATACCTACTCAGATGGAAAATTTCCAAATAGAAAATTTTCAAAATATCCTTCTTTGTGAAATCAATTAGAACCAAATTTTGGAAATCTTTTATGAAAATGCCCGATTATGGAAAATTTCTAAAATACCCCTAGTGGTAAAATTACAAAATTGCCCCTAACCAACAAAATTACCGAATAACGATTTTCAAAAATTTTGTAACATCATTGTTTTGGAAAATGCAATTCTCAAAAGAGCCCTCAAAGTTTTACAACCTTTGAAATATCCTCGATTTACCAAATTTTCAAATTCACCACGATTTGTGAAAAATTACCAGAAATACCTCGAGGTCCAAAATTACCAAATACCCCAGATTTCAAAATATTTCAAGATACCCCAGGAATTTTAAAAGTTCCAAAATACTTTTGAAAAATCATCCGAGAACTTTTATTTTTGAAAATTACAAAATACCTCATAGGACAAATTACGAAAATATCCACGGTAGTGGAAAAATAATCACAATGAAAACTACAATGTCTCTTTGAATGAATGAATAGAAGAACGTGTGTGTGTATGAATACGAAAGAACCACTCCTAGAAACTTCTATCATAAAATTTCTTCGCGGATAATCCAGTGAAACAAGTACTAATGCATAAAATTCTTAAGCAGATAAACGCAATCGTTAGAAATGAGTACAAGAGGTCGTAGAGCGTCGCCTGTGGTGGTCATGTAGAGGTAGGATGACCTTGTCTGAGCCAGCAGGTCGGTCATGGGTCCGAAATGAGATGCTGGATCACGGGCGTAAACCGAGTTCCAAGATCGACCGGTGGTAACGACGTAGTGTCCCAAGTGGTGCTACGAGTGTTGGAACGAGTTCTTCGAGGCAAAGGTGGTGTGCAGGAGCCCATAAATCTGTGGTTGAACGACTTTGGGCTAACGGAGCGGAGGTGTTTAGAGGAGTTTTGAGTGGCACCAGTCTAAGTGAGTCTTGGTTGAAGCAACAGAGAAAGGATCATGGATGACCTAGATTTTACTGGTGAGGAGAAATTAAAGGGTATAATTTCTTTGCTTCGGATGAGTCATATCGGTGGTGGCTCACTTGAAGGGATGGAACAGTGGCGTAAAATCTCACCAGGAATTCTTCAAGGATGCCTATCAAAAAAGTATATCGGAACTAGTTACGTGGATGCACAATGAAGGCTTTCTTGAATCGGTTCAAGGCAATAAGACAAATGGCGGAGTATGAGGTCAATTCCTCCGGTTGAGTAGGTATGCTCGTGGTATTGTGGGTACCGAGCATGAGCGCTGTGTTAGATTCGAGGATGGGCTGATAGATGAGCTGAGGATGATGATAGCTCCACAATAGGAACGGGAGTTCACTGTCTTAGTGGAGAAATCGAAGGTTACTGAAGGGGTAAGACAGTCGGTTAGACGAAATCAAGATAGAACTTGGAATAAGAGGAGCTCTGGACCTTCAAAGTTTTCTGGTAATCGCAGAAGAGGACAAGGTTTGGTAGGTCGCATCAAGTCGCTAGGCCTGCCATCGCCGCTAATCCTCAATGGCCGCCACGGTGTGCTTTCTTGTGGCAAGTCTCACACGGGAGTGTTGGAATGGTAATCGGAGATGCTTGAGTGTGGGTCCTTGGAGCATCGAGTTAGAGACCGCCAAAAAAGGCACTAGACCGAGATCGAGGTCGAGGATCGCATAACGAATAGAAGGGATAATCAACAACCAGCAAGGGGTCGTGGTGCAGGAAGAGGAGGTAATGGTGTTGGCAGAGGTCGTGGGGCACCGAGGGGAGGTACCGGTGGCACTGAGGCTAGGCAACCTGGTCTAGTCTATGCCGCGAGGCATCAAGAGGAGGGCGACGCATTGGACGTCATAACCCAGATGTTCCTCGATTTTGGTGTGCCCTATAATACTTTGATTGACATTGGCTCAACCCACTCATACATTGCTAGTAGCGTAGTGGAAACTCTGCATCTAGACTCTGAGCTTACTTCTAGGAAGATGACTGTATTAAGCCCCCTAGGTCACTCTATAGAAGTAAGTAAACTCTATAGAACGCACCCTAGAGCTTCAAGGGGTCGTGTTCTTGGCTGACTTGATAGAACTACCATTCTGGGAGTTTGACCTAATCCTCGGGATGGATTGGCTAGTAAAGTATCAGGCTAGCCTGGATTGCGCAGCTAAGCGCATGGTAATAAAGACCATGGAAGGTGATGAGGTGGTGATGATAAGTAAAAGGAGAGATTACCTATCTAATCTGGTTTCTGCGTTGAAGGCGAAAAAGATGGTTAAGAAGGGGTGTGAAGCTTATGTGGTGCATGTCTGTGCCTTGGAAGCTAAGGATGTTGCTATGGGAGATGTCCAGACCGTAAGAGACTATGTGGGTGTGTTTCCAGAGGAACTTCCGGGTCTACCTCTAGACCGTGAGGTTAAATTTGGTATCGATCTGTTACCCAAAATCGCGCCTGTATCTATAGCTCCGTATCGGATGGCGCCGAAGGAATTGGTAGAGTTGAAGGCGCAGATTTAGGAATTGTTGGATAGAGGGTTCATCCGACCAAGTGTATCGCCTTGGGGAGCTCCAGTGCTTTTTGTCAAGAAGAAAGATGGGACAATGAGGATGTGTATAGACTATCGGCAGCTGAACAAGTTGACAATAAAGAACCGGTATCCTTTACCCAGGATTGACGATCTGTTCGATCAACTCAAAGGAGCATCGGTGTTCTCTAAGATTGACCTTAGGTCAGGGTACCATCAGCTTAAGGGGAAGGAGGCTGATGTCCACAAGACGGCATTCTGTACTCGGTATGGCCACTACGAGTTTCTGGTAATGCCTTTTGGTCTGATGAATGCACCAGCCGCATTTATGGACATGATGAACTGAGTTTCCCAACCCTATCTGGATCGGTTCGTCGTAGTCTTTATAGACGACATTTTGGTGTACTCAAAGTCGGAAGAGGAGCATGACGCACATCTTCATGTGGTTCTGCAAGTTCTAAGGGAGAAACAGTTGTACGCCAAATTCAGCAAGTGTGAGTTCTGGCTCAAGGTGGTAACTTTCTTAGGGCATGTTGTTTCAACTGAGAGAATTAGGGTGGATCCCCGTAAGATTGAGGTGGTGTTGGAGTGGAAGCCACCAAAGTCGATTACGGAAATTTGGAGTTTTCTGGGGTTGGCAGGATATTATAGGAGATTTGTTGAAAATTTCTCCTTAATCGCAGCTCCGTTGACTAAGCTATTAAGAAAAAGAGTTTTGTTCGTATGGTCTGAGAAGCAGCAAGAGAGTTTCGATAAGCTGAAGAGGATCTTGACAGAAGCATCAGTCTTAATTCAGCCTGAGGCCGGGAAGGAGTTCACGGTGTACTGTGATGCATCACATACTGGTTTAGAGTGTGTGTTGATGCAAGAAGGGAAGATGGTCGCTTATGCGTCATGGCAGTTGAGGCCTCACAAAGGTAACTACCCGACACATGATTTAGAATTGGCAGCAGTAGTTTTTGCCTTGAAGATCTGGAGGCACTACTTGTATGGGGAAATATCGGTAGTGTACACAGATCACAAAAGTCTAAAGTACCTCCTGACTCAGAAGGATTTAAATCTGAGGCAGCGGAGGTGGATTGAGTTGCTGAAGGACTATGACTGCTCAATCGAATACCATCCGGGGAAGGCTAATGTGGTAGCTGATGCATTGAGCCGAAAGGTGGTAGCGGATTTGCGAGCAATGTTTGCTCATCTAAGTCTCTATGAGGATGGGAGCCTTTTGGCGGAATTGCAAGTGAAGTCGTCTTGGATTAACGAGGTCAAAGAAAGACGGATGACCGATGAAGCTTTGAATACTCGGAGGTTACAAGTACGAGAATGGTGAGGCCAAGATTTCAGCTTGGACAATGATGGAATGTTGTACTTTCGTGGGAGAGTATGCATGCCTAAGGATGATGATTTGAGGCGTGAATCCTTAAAGAAGCTCATAGAAGGCACGCTTATGCACCCGGAAGCAGCAAGATGTATTGGGATTTAAGGGAGCAGTTTTGGTGGTCGGGTCTTAAGAGGGAAGTAACCGAGTTAGTGGGCAAGTGTTTGACATGCCAGCAAGTTAAAGTCGAGCATCGATTGCCATCGTGGTTATAATCTGGTAAGGATCCCACAGTGGAAGTGGGAGGATATTACTATGGATTTCGTAAGTGGGCTTCCCTTACGCCCGAAGAAGAAAGATGTCGTTTGGGTGATAGTAGACCGATTGACTAAGTCGGCCCATTTCATACCGAAGAGGTTGACTACTCGCTTCAAAGGTTAGCCAAGTCGTATATCGCAGAGATAGTACGGTTGCATGGAGTACAGTGTCCATTATCTCGGATCGGATCCTCGATTCACGTTGAGATTGGAAGGCCTTACATCGAGTTAGGCACGGTTGAATTTCAAAGACGGCTTTTCATCCGCAATCGATGGACAATCCGAGAGGTCATCCAAGTGTTGGAAGACATGTTGAGGGTGTGTTTTGGATTTCGTGGTAGTTGGGTGGAGTACCTACCTTTGGCGAGATTCACTTATAACAATAGTTATCGTTTAGTATTCGGATGGCACCGTATGAGGTGTCAGATGGTCGAAAATGCCGTACTCCTACATGTTGGACGGAGCTAAGAGACCAACAGATGTTGGGTCCAGAGTTAGTGGCAGAGACGGAGGATAACGTTAGAGTAATTTGGGCTCGTCTTAAGGAGGCATCGGACAGGCAGAAATCCTACGCCGATCTTTAGCGCAGAGATGTTGAGTATGCAGCAGGTGATAAGGTCTTCTTAAAGGTATCACCTTGGAAGAAGGTGCTGAGGTTTGGCCGAAAGGGGAAACTAAGCCCTAGGTTCATCGGACCGTACACTGTGTTGAAACGTGTGGGATCGGTAGCTTACCAGCTTGAGTTGCCAGCAGAATTGAGCCAGATACATGACATCTTCCATGTTTCGATGCTGAGGCACTATCGATCAGATCCCTCACATGTAGTGCCGGTAGCGGAAATTGACGTGAGCCCAGACTTTTCTTTTGAGGAGGAGTCGGCACAGATTTTGGATCGAGATGTCAAAGTTATTCGAAGGAAGTCCGTGCCTTTGGTGAAGGTGTTATGGCGAAACCATGGTACGGAGGAGGCCACATGAGAACCCGAGGATATGATGCGGCAGCAATACCCCCAACTCTTCTGATCCAGGTAATTTCGAGGCTGAAATTCTTTTTAAGGGGGTAGAACTGTAACATCCTAAATTAGGGGTTGTTTGTAATTTAATTATTTTCTCATGTGTGTGTGCTTGAAGAAATGAATATTATGATTGCTAAGCATGTTCTAGGGTCTAGAAATAACCCCTGCTAGGTCGACTTAGGATTAAAACTTCTTTTTAGCACTTGAGAAGAAAAAGCTAAGTGATGAGGCTTTAAAATTATTGGTGCGAAACATGACACAAGGAAGCGGTGGTAGAGTGGTTGGGACGCTACCTAGGAGCTAGAGTGGTGCGACAAAGTAGGGTTCGAGTTGCCAAGGTTGCGCTTGGGGCTTTTGTTTTTGCGTTATGTATGGAATATTGGGCTAGGAAGGCCTCATAATTAAATGGTGAGGTTTTATGACATGAAAGTCAATTGGGAGGAATGGCATGGGGCGTTGAAAAGGGTCATGCAGTTGCTCCTCTAGGTCCTGTGTTCGAACCAAAGAGGTTGCGATTTGGCTTTTTATTTTTTTGAAATCGTGAATGGGAGAGGGAGTGATGGTTTGATTTTGGACTCTTAAGGAGCTAAGGATAAACATTACCTCCTTTCAATTTTCTTTGTGATGTTGTTACTATATTTTATTTTTAATTTTATTTGTTTAAAGAGGAGATTGAGGATAAATAAAAGATAAATATTATTTTATTGGGTGATAATTGTGAATTATCACAAAGAGGGAAGGTGATGGCGGATTTGGGACACCTTAGGGGCATTCACTTTCGCTTTATCACCTAGAAGGAGGGGCCAAAATTCATTTAGCAAGGTTCTTTTCTTTTTACATTTGGTTCTTCTTGAATTCTCCTAGCCTCTCTTGCCAAAATTCTTCAAAAGTTCTCTTCTTCTCTTTCTCTTTTAGTAGAACCTCTTCCACCCTTTTTGCGAAATCCCTAAGTCTTTCCTTCCATCTCTTTTCTTCCTCTCTAGCTTAACATACTCTATTGGTGTGTCAAATTCCTTCCTCCTATTTGATTCACTTTGGCGAATATCAAGTGGATATATATCTCTTCTGGATTTCTTTCCCAATTGATTTGAGAAGGTGAGTGTGTGCCAAAACTCTTCTCCTATATTCTTTTGTTCTTTATCAATTTGGTTGAAGAGAAAAGCCGAGATTCGGTATTTATTGATGTTTCGACTAACCACTATTTAAAACCAATTTCATCTAGGAACTCCGGGATTTTCAAAACAGTAGATATAATTCTCCATTCTCTGCTAATCATTTTGGTAAGTCTACGGTAAGAGATTCTCTTTTAGTCTTTCCATTAGATACTTGGAAAAGCCAAAAACTAATCACTTGCATGGATCTAAGGTTGGCCAATTGCAAGGAATCCAGTGTGTGGCTTCGGGATTCGGTTGGAAACCAAATCGGGTCAAGGTAGGTGCCACAAGTGAGTCTTCGGGTTTTAACTAATTTGGCCGAATGGTCCATGGCACTAACTTTGGTAAATTGGCCGAATATAGGGTCAAAATCTAGCGTCGTAGATCGGATCTTCGGGATCTGGGAATTTCGTTAGTAACAGGTGTGTAAAACTCCTTACACACTTTATTAATTAACATTGCCATATTGTTGCCTTTTAATCTTTTTGCTAGTTTTGCTTGTGGGCATAAGATTGGATTCCGGGTAAGTCCCCTATTTTGTGATGTATAATGTATGTTGAGTATGCCATCACATGCTGTTAAATGCTATGCTTTACATAAATGCATGATATATGATAATTGATATGTAAGCATGATGATGGTGGGATTGATGAGAGGAGGG
The DNA here is from genome assembly GCA_025506655.1 of Gossypium rotundifolium. NCBI lineage: Eukaryota > Viridiplantae > Streptophyta > Magnoliopsida > Malvales > Malvaceae > Gossypium > Gossypium rotundifolium. The sequence continues at coordinate 156,193,879 of CP106722.1, read as the reverse complement.
GGATGATTTTTATGGACTGTCACCAGTGGTTTTGACCACAAGATGGGTTGGCCCCATCGATTTATTGTGACTTCTTGGTCACCAATGGGTTTTGACCACACTGTTGTTAAATTGTGACTAAGTCCCAGTGGTTTGGTACCACCAGTGGTTTTGACCACATTATGATATTTGTGACCTATGGTCATCAATGGTTTTGACCACACGATGGGTTGGCCCCATCACTTGATTTGTGACTCTAGTCACCAGTGGTTTTGACCACCAGTTGTTTTGACCACACGGGGTAGTTAAAGGAGTACGGATGGTTAGTTGGGTTGCATGTTTGCATGTCTATTAATAATTTGTGTATGAGTTGCATTTCCGGGTGTGGAATTTACACACTGAGTCTTGGTGACTCACCCCTTCCCATATTATTTTGCAGATGAGTAGATCGCGGAGATAGAGCCGGAGAGGACTCGAGGCGGCCATGCTTGTTCCTTGGTTTTGGAATTTTATTTGATTCAGTTCAAGTTTATTTATTTTCTAAATTTTTAATGTGGGTTGTAATAAGGCCGTTAGTGTATTATTTTGGATGTTTACATAAATGTTGTTACTTTACTTATGCTATACTACAAATGAAATCATAAAATCTTAAGCGAATCGATTAAAAGCAACATTTTCAAATTAAGTAACTTTTACGAGTTTTCAAAGATGTTACCATCGGGTAGCAAAATTCATCGAGTTAACTATAACACTGATGATTTTTTAAAGTTTTAAATGATCAAATGTTTTCAAAGGGTTTTCAACACATCCATGTTTACATAAATCAATCTCTCCTGAGTTTTATCAAACATTGTTTTATAACCTTAGCAGAATTTTCAAATTTTTCACCAGAGAATCGGGATCTTTCAAACATTTTTACTCCGTGACATACCAGATCCGGTCAGGGCTCATGGGCCGGGTTTGGGGTGTTACAGTAAAACTAGATGTATTGTTGAATGGTAATTGTTTGTAGCCTTCCCTTTGTGCTTGCAATGGTGGGATGATTTTCTCTGTTGATTGTATTTTACTAACAGTCCCTGAACTTGAGGGTAAACTTGAAATAGAGAGGCAGTGGACTATAGCTGATATCAATAAATAATCTGTTCATAGTTCTATTAGTAAACAAAAACAAGATAAACCTATACAAGCCTCGGATTATCTAAAATAATCTATTCATAGTTTGTTTGTTTCATTCTCAATCTGCATACAACTCACAAGGATTTTTATTTAGTAATACAAATTATATTTAAATTTAATTATATAAATAGTAAACAAGTCAACCTAAGTCGAACTAATCTTGATTCTTGAGTCTGATTTTAAAAAAGTAAATAGAATAAACAAACTTGAATGACAGTAGGATGATTCATATGAGTAAAGCCTTTGATCCATTTATTAAAAACTTGTCGTCGTTGTTCATCACTAATAAATTCATCAATTAATTTACCTTTATCCATCACATGTTCTGCCTTCATTTTCATATCTTCATACATTATCTGCAATAATTACTTGTTAATAATATATTCCGTAACATCATTATTAATGATTAAATATAAATTTATATAGTCTGAATCTACATAGAATGGGATAAGAATGAATTGGCAAGTGGATATTAGTCTGACCATTGCCAATCCATATTTTAAAAGTTTGTAACCCTTTATAGCAGCCCCCTACCCTCTCAACATAAGGCTTATATTTTACCTACATATTGACATGTTTGAATATTTTTGGTGCTGTATTTAATTATTTTCTTAAGTTATTTTGGGATCCTATCTAAATTTATTCCATTTTGTTTAATGAAAATATTAAAATATAAAAAATAATTTATAAAAGTGTTTTAATCTTAAAAAATATTAATTTATTAATTTTAAAAGTATTTCAGTTATTGCATATCCGCTTATCCAGTATCATTCCTTTCCCATCACCTGTTGACAATTAGCACCAATGATGTGGCACGACTGTTATATGAAGATCTTAGGACACCTGGAATTTGAGATACTTTGACTTTCAGGTTTCAGCTCATTTGTTTATAAATTTACAATTAATTATTAAATCTTGCAAATTATAGTGTGTTCCTTTTTGTATAAAATAATGTGTAAAATCTTAAATACGTGTATAAATGGGCTAACCCGCAGGGTCGTTGTCTACTTGTCTGTATTGGGACTGATTAGTAGCGAACCCAATCAGATTACGATAACAATTGTTGAAGGAAACGAAACTGCACGGAAACTTCTTCGCCTGTGGATTTATACGGTTGGGTAGCGACTTTATCTTTTCATCTAATGTGAGTTGATTGAGTTGAAATTATTTCAACTGATTTTATTTTCTAAACTGATTTTTCTACATGCTGGACCCTTGTTTTAGATACGTACTTCTGGTATGTCAATTTTTGTAGCATTGGTTTGAACTTAAGTTGTATGTTTTTGGAGTAGGCATGCTGCATTTTTTTGCCTAAAATTTTGGATATCTGGAATGAGGTATTATATTGGTCTCATAGTAAGTATCAGTACTCTTACTCCTAAGTACTGGTAGTTGTGAAGTTGGTAGCCAAAATTTTGAAGTAGGAGTGACTCATATTGATACATGGCTTACAAAATATCAAAATATATATTTTAAGTATATGTACATCATTGATTTATCTCAAAACAAGAAAATATTGAAGAAAACATTTAATATATATAAGATTCAAGAAGTTAAAGGAAAAGGCAATTATGGAGTTGTGTGCTCAGCGATCGACCACTGGTCAGAAAGTGGTGATAAAGAAAATACATGATATTTTTGAGCATCTTTCTAATGTTGCTCGAATTCTTCGTGAGATAAAGCTGCTTAGACTTCTTCGACATCCTGATATTGTAGACATCAACTGTCATGCTTCTCACTATGATATGGGGTTCCTGTGTTGTTGTTGGCCACTGTGATCTTCGTGACTCGGTTGCGGTTGATGGAACTATTACTAAAGGATTTCACCTAGCAGGTGCACAACTCGCTTTACATCATTCTTAGATAGTTTACTATGTGGTTGCCAAGTTATTATTTTCTATACTTGGACTTAGGACTACTTTAGGAATCCTACTCCTATACCCCATATTTGACTATGTCAAATACAAGTGGCGTATATGAGTACTTTAGAGAAAAATGAGTTGAAGCAACATAGATCATTATAGCAAGCATTATCTGATTACCAAACTGCTTTGATCGAGTTCTATATTACCGACTTGAGTGCAAGTGTTAGGTACGAGTAAATGTCAAATATGAGTATGCCATATCCCTATAGACATGTCTTTATATGTGTCAAATACAAGTAGTTCAAGAAAAAATGAAAAATCAAAGTAAAATCAAGTCAAAATAACTTCAGAAAATGGGCTAGAAAACTAGGTCCGACTCTAATCTTCAATGGCGAATATTTGCTAATCTAAAGTGTGTACACAATTGCGAGACAGTGTGAGTACCGATATTTGGACTTGCTATGCTGCAAGTATAATGGCTATATCAGTTATCCCTTTATTGTTGTTCAACTACCCCAAGTTCTTAATTCAACTTCGGAAGACACCTAGCAGTTTTGATTGCCGATCATATTAGTATCAATATTGGTTTATTATTGTGTTTATCGTAATTAATACACATTTTTAAAGAACTCACCTTTTAACTAATTAAAATTTAATGTCTACATGAATAAATAAAAATAAAATAAATAATAATACCAAAAAGTCGGGTTCAAGAATTAACTTTTACTTTTCGGAAAAACAAATTCAAAAGGGAAAAAAAGACATACAAGAGTAAAATTAAATGCATTATACTTAATATTTCTAAGAATAGGCTAAATAGGGAGAAAATGATAGGTTAATAACTAAAATTATAGATCTTAACTAGGTTCAAATATTTTAAACACAATACAAAAATTTGATTTAAACTAGTTTAATATATATATATAATGTATTTAAGTTTAAAAAATCCATAATAATTTTGTTAAATCTATTTTGTGGTAAAAATACAAAATATGATATATATATACCTTAAAAACAATTAATTATAATATGTTTTTTTGTATATTATAAATGATGCTTGATAACCCTTTTAGAAAAAAAAATGAATGGCAAACACAAAGCATCAAATGACATTATGGCTTTATGACAATACCGTATATACTACTCCAAAAGCACTTTATAGTGAATAAATAAACTTTTAAAAAGTAATGGTGAATACCAAGATTTTGAGTTTCATTTTGTATAATATTTGTAAATTATCATTATTTAAATTTAATTATATATGAATTTTATTTTAATTTAAGTTGGAATATATGAATTTGGATAATCTGAGAACCTATGGAATTTGGATAATGATATTTCTCCTTTTAAAATATCTTGTTGCTTGGTATGCCTTGGATAATCTGTAACCTATGGAATTTGGATAATGATATTTCTCCTTTAGCTTATCGTGATTTTTCTTTATCTTGTTTTTTTTTTAATTATTAATGGTTTGATACTTATTTATAATCATAGTTAAATTGAATATCCTTACTTGATATGTCTCCTATAATTATTTGATAGGTGGAGTTTGATCGACAAAATGGTGAGTTTGGCTTTTCCCATATTTCTCCTCTTTTGAATTCATTATCTTATATATCTTAAATATGACTTACTTGTTTATTTTATTTTTCGCTTCCAATTAAGATATCATCTTTTTTTCTAAGTAGTTGATTAAAAGGAAACAAGAGAATAAGAATAAAGGAAAATTTACCCAAATGAAAAAAAATGAATACAAGTATTTGGTTTTACACTTCATTTTAATTAATCAAATCTACCAACATTTGTTATAAAATCTAAATTTTAAAATTTAGTTTAATTTAGCTAGTTCATTTATGCGATATTCTTTATGATATGAAAATCGACAAGTTAGTAGATTTATATTCAAATCAACACAATCGACAAGTTAGTAGATTTACTTAGTATTTTGTTTTGCTTTAAGTATAACTCGAATTTGAAGCATTCATTGAAATCAAACATTGTTTATTTCATTTTGAAGGTAGTTAAATTTGTTTCTAGTTTAGTTTTGAGATGTTTTGCTAGTCAAAAGTGCACTAGTTTTCTTGGAATTATTAGTTATGTTTGATTTAAATTAAAAACATTCACTGAAATCATTGTTTAATTCATTTTGGGGTATATTATTTTATTTCGCATTTCTAATATAGTTTAGGGATGTTTTGGTTAAATGAAAGTTTAATAATTTTTAACATCTTTGTAAAGCTGTGAAGTGCTCGAGATGTGGATATCTAAATGGATTGGATTCTATATTTTTCTTGTACTTAAATATAATTTTACTTTGAAATTCTAAGACCAAGTGAAACCTTGCATAAGTATTTTACTTTGAAATCTATAATTGAACCCTTCTTTTTTGTGCAAAAATTATCTCTGAAAACTTTTTAGTTATATGTCTTTGTTAAACCTGAGTAGTGATCATGTGCATATGGAATACTTGTACCGTTTTTCTCTAGCACATTTATTATTTACAGCTATTGATGTCCAGATTAGATCTTTCCAAAATTATTTTTCCTACTTTTTTTTGGCTTTTATCTTTAGTTGCAATTCAAGAATGATTTAGCAGTTTTACAGTTCCCATAGGAAAATAATTGAGCTCTTGCCATAAATGATTGACGCATGTTCAGAGATTATTTTTCATTTTATCATATAGCAACTCTTAGTTTTCTACTGCTTAGAGGAGATGATTTTAACTGTCTTGTGGCTGATGCCAAGTGGATTGTAATATCCCGAAATTGGGCCTAGTAGGATTGGGCCTTGGGCTTTAGAATTTTTTTTTTTTTAGTATCATCTTGTTGATTGTGTTAGCTCGGATATGATTTTATTGTATGCCAAATATAATCTTGAGAAGGCTTGGAATTAATTGGTTTGGAATAATTTTTAGTATGGAGAATTTAATGAAGTGGACTAGGTGATCTTGACACTTAAGTTAATTTAAGTGTTAAATTCTAGCACATGAGGAGTTAGTGGCAAGGTGGTTATGATGCATGAAGGGTTGCTTGAGGGAAGAGGTTCGAGTAGCATGGGTTGCATTTGGAAGACTTTATTTTTATGCACCTTTTCATTAAGTGTCGGCCAAGCTATTCTTATGGTAGGTTGGACTTTCAATTTTTAAGGCAAGTTGAATATTAGATTAGGAAAGCTTGTATTTTGGGATAAGAATCTTAAGATTTATGGAAGGATGGAGGGACAAGGGGCTTGAAAGAGGGAGAGTTGTTTTGGAAACTCTTCTATAGCCATTAATCCATGTATTTGGACGGTTTAAGGGGCTAGGGGGAGTTGACTTAATTTTAATGTGATTAGTAAGAGATAAGGAGAAATTTAGGACTGTGTTTAATTCAAAATTTATTTGAATTGATGGCTAGAAGAATTTTGGTGTGGTTGCCGAATTTTGCTTTGTGTAAGGGAAAAAAGTGCTGAAATTCTTTTGATTAGGTAGTCATTTTCGGTTAGCTTGGAAGGCCTTCAATCTTTGCTTTGTGTCAAAACCGAAAACCCTTTTGAACCTTACCAATTCTTCTCAAGTGCACCAAAATGAACAAAAATCGAATGTCCTTAGGTGTTTGCTGTTTCTCTTCTTAGGCATTTGGCCGAAACTCATTTGGAACCTCCATTTTATCTTTTAATTCTTTGTAGCCAAAAAGAACCTCTTTTGTTCTCATCTTTCTTTTTCTTTTCTTCTCATATTTGTTAAAAACTTACAATTCTTCTTTTACTTTCTTTTTGGCCGAACCTTTCTTCCCCAATTCTCTTCTTGATTTGTCTTCCATTATTTGCTCAAGCTGAATCCTTCTTCTCCTATTTTCATTTCCTCTTTCCCTTTCTCTTTCTCCACTCTAGCTGAATTCATTTGATTGTCTTGTATCCACCATAGCCGAATCTTCTTTATTTCTTTTTGATTGTCTTGGCCGAATATCATCAAGAGTTCATATTGGTTTTCTTAAATCGATTTTGGAAGATAGGTAAGTGTCTTGGCCGAATCTCTTTTCTATTGATCCTTATGAGGGCAAAAGCCAAATTTTAGGTATGTGATAGTAAGATTCTAACCATAGGAACTTATTTCTTTTAGGCTCTTCGGATTTTGGAAGCAATCGATTTTGGTAAGTCAAGTGGTAGGTTTATGTTGGTTCTTTATTCTTTAAATGGATGTAAAGCCGAAGGCTATGGTGAATAAGGCTTGTTGTTGGCCGAATGGTCTATGGTAATGATCTAAGTATTGACCGAATGTAGGGCAAGGAAATCTAGTGTGGTAGATCGGGTCTTCGGGATTTAGATCCGTAAGGGGCTAATCATCAGGAATAAGCAAAGCCTTCGGGATTTGGTAGGAGACCAAATCAGCATTAAGGGAGGAGGAAAAACCCCGTTCATCGTGTTAGATACAAGTAGTTCAGGATTGAGTAAACTGTGCTTAACAGGTGCGTAGTTATTGCACTATTCTCCTATTATTTGTATGTTGTTATATACGTATGTTATGATGTGTATGTTAGCCAGAAATAATGGCTAAGATGGTGGATACCCATAGTGGGTAATCAAATAATCAGGTCAGTGCTCTATGACATTATTTTGCCTATGGTATATGTGTGATATTTGTGATGAGCATACTCTAAATGTTAATCTGTCATGATACACATGTATGCATGGGGCTTGGGATGTGACTATCGAAGGAAAGGGTGTACATTATGTACGTGGTCTAATGTTAGCCTTGTGCTACATTGGCGCTTGATAGTAGCTATATGCTTCATCAAGGAGGGGTGTTGGCTATGTGCCACCTCCTGGCGAATGATAACTGTGTGCATCACTGTGGATTGAGGATGACCTCGAGTCACCTCGTGGATATTAACATGTGGGGTCACTTATGTGATCGGTGGCTCACCACTACCTTGTCTGCAAAGCAGTCGGCCAAGGTAAGATATGTGGATCACTTGGTTGATCGATGGATTAGCTACTACCTTGGGCAATGGGTCTGCCAAGGTAGGTGTAACGGATGGACACTAGGTTGGGTTGGGCTTCATGTTGCATATTTATGTAAGTGGACTGTGTGGATATGGGCCAAGCCCATATGTGGAGACATGTGAAATAACTATGCACTGAGTCTGTTTGACTCACCCAATTTTTACTAACATCGCAGGTGATGCATAAAGCTTGGACTGGGTTGGAGTGGATACGAGGTGGCCCATGCGGAAGATGATTTAATTGATTTATGAATTTTATATTATCAGTATTTGGAAATTTATTTGATGTAATAAGGGCCTCCTAAAGTATGTAAAGATTTTTACGGTGTTTTGGTTGGATTGGCGTTTAAATTATTATTTGAAAATGTTCTTATTTTTGGCAACTTACATCTTTAGAATATATAATAAAGTTTTCAAATCGGATATTTTATAACAACTAAATTTTAATGGGCTTTTAATTATACAATGTTTTTCCAAAGACATAAATTTATACGTTTTCACCTTTAAGTCAAATTCTTTTCATGGGCCGGGTTTAAGGGTGTTACAATTTGGTATCAGAGCCTGGTTGTAACACCCCAAACCCAGCCCACGAGCCTTGATTTGATCTGGCATGTTACTGCGGAAAAACGTTTGAAAATATTTTGCCTTAAAGGTGAAGTAAATAAATTTATTTTTTTTATTTTTCTTTTAGAAAGGAAAACCTTGTATATTTAAAATTTCAAAATAAATTAGGTTGTTACCAAATTCCCGGATTAAAACTTTAATATATATATATCTACTTAAGGAAGTAAAATCATTTGCAATTAATATTTAAGTTGTCAATCCGCAATAACAATAATAATAAAGATACTTAGTAAAAATACTTAAAACTTTCATGGGCCTTATTACAACTCGATTAAATAAAATAAGAATAAAATAAAAATAAACCAAAGTCTATGTAAACTAAAATTTTCCATTGCATGGCCACCTCGAGTCCATCCGGCTCCTCATCCGCGATCTACGAGTCACCTGAAAAAGTTAAGGGAGAAGGTGAGTCACCAAGACTCAATGTGTAACCCTTCCCTCGGTTTAATGCAACATCTTACACAAATCATAACTAAGTTTAACATGCACCCAACCTAGCCATCCTTAACTCCTTTTCTACCCCTGTGGTACCAAACCACCGGTGGTGTGGTACCAAACCATCCATCGGTGGTGCCAAACCACTGGTGACCCAAAGTCACGGATAATAATTTGTGGGGCCAACCCACATGTGATACCAAATCACTGGCGACGATCCCGTAATATCAACCGTGGGGCCAACCCACTATGGTGCTAAGCCACTGGGACAAGTCGCTATGAGGTGCCAAACCTCTGGTGACCCAAATTCACAAAATGTGGTACCAAACCACTGGTGTCCGAAGACACGGATATCACTTCCCCCTCCACTCAAATCACCCACCATGATACGATGTGCATATAAAAGAAATCATGCCAAACATGCTTAAATAATAACATATACTGAATTTATCATAGGCCATATTTTTATGTATCACATATACCAAATATGTCATGCATCCACATGCATTATATTGCAAGCTCATATTGAAACGGACTTACCCGAATCCTTGCTCATACCTTTACGGTATCAAATCCAGATCTACACAAATCCGGTATAACATACACAATTTATTAGCAGTTATATTAGTTATGAAGTGTGTAAGTACACACGTGAAACACCCCAAACTCGGCCCAAAAAGCCTAACCGGATTTGGTATGTTCCTCGAGTAAAACTTTAGAGGAATATCATTTTGTTCAAGAAAACTTGATGATTTTAAGTAAAACGGATTAACTTAAAGATCGAGTTGGGCTTAGTTCAAAAATAGATTTGTATTTTCTTAAAACATATATATATTACTGACAAAAACCTTTTTAAATTATTTATCGAAAACCATTTAGTTATTTAATTGATAATTGTTCATGGCAGAATTTAAAATAAATCCAAACACAAAATCTAAAAGTAGTTTATAGTGGCCTTATTACAAAAATAGCAAACCCAAAATAAAGTTTAAGTAATAAAATTTAAATTAATAAGTTTAAGTTGGGAAATTTTCAAACTTCATTATTTGAGCACCGCCACCTCGAAATCCTTGTCAATTCGATCCATCGCACTATGAATTATCTGAAAAGTTTATCCCACAAAAGGGGTGAGTCATAAACTCAATGTATAACACATACACTAAAAAGTCCATTTTATCATATGCTTTAAGTCCAAAAAAAAATTTCACATATGGCCATAGGCCCATTTAACTCATATTTAGCCCAAAGGCCCATTTAGCTCATATTTAGCCCAAAAGCCCATATCATAGCAAATCAAATAATAATCATTCAATATTACATGGTTATGTACATGAAATGAAATGCAAGCCCGGCCCACCTAAATATCCATCCGCTACACACCATTGCATGCCAACCAACACACCGTAGGGATTACTAAATCGACCTCCATCCGCTACACACCATCGAAGGCGATTCTTTGCAGTCAACATGCACATCGCCTTATAATATTGTGGCAAAGCCACCAAACAGATGTGACCTAAGTCACCGATCAAGTCCAAATTTCAAATATGTGACCAAGTCACCAGATTCACATATGTGACCAAGTCACGGAATTCAAATATGTGACTGAAGTCACCGAGTCAAATATGTGACCAAGTCACCGAGTCAAATATGTGACCGAAGTCACCGGAAATGTGGTAAAACCACCAGAATACTTCCTCCTTTATCAAATATACCCATATGCCCATGCACATACATATCAAATCGATTTTCATGCCATTTACCCCTCAAAACATAATATAATCATACTTATTTCATATTTATGCATATAGCAAAAATAAACGAAATATTGGGGTAAACATACACAATTTTGTATATCAATGATTGGTAACCACAAACAAACATATTGTCATAAAATCACTTTTTAAAATATAGATCTATGGAATTTTAATGTAAGGTTACACACCTTGTGACGGTGAGAACAATACCTCTCGCTCGTCAACACCTAATTAATTAACACACTTGGTTAGTATACACTATTGTTAACAAAACTATACTTATTGACGAGAGATCTAATTCCTTACCCTCGTATTCTCGAATGACAGTTATTTGTGGTTTTTCTCCACTAGATGGATCAAAACCCACCGATATTCCACCAACATAAAGTGGTTCGATTGTACGACTACTTCAAATAACCGATCCTCGTTAGCGGAGGGTCCACAACCCGTGGAAAGTCTCTAACCGTCGATCATGACCCTTCGCTTGTAGTTCGATGGTAAAGGAACACCTCCTCTCTTCCAAACACTCCGTACGGCTCTTTTCTTACCTATCTTGTTGATCTTAAATCGCCCCTAAAATAACGATCGATTAGTAGTGTATCCAAATAAATCGATATGATATAAATTAATAACCTTACCTTCGATGATTCGAAAGATCACTTCTTAAAAGTCTTCTTCAACAAGGATCCTTGAAAATCCTTTCCAAGGATTCGGCCTAGGAGAGAAAATAAGAGATCATGTTTCTAAATTTGCTAAAGTAAAAAGCCATAAATAATGAAAACGATGGACGGAAAGTTTTACTTACTCACTTGAAGATTTGGCCTAAACAAAAAGAAAAGAAGGATTGATGATTGGCTTGGACAAAAGATAAAAGAAAAAGATAGTGATTTTAGTATATAATAGTTTGGTTTTCAATAAAAGAAAATGAGAAAGGAGATTGAAAAGAATATGATTCGGTCTTGAAGAAAAATAAAAAAAGTATTGATGATTCTTGGTTTAGAAGAAAATAGTTTCTATAGAGAGAAGAAAGAAAGAAAACAAAAGTGAGAAGGAAAAGAAAAGGAAGAAAAGAGAAAGATCAAAGAGAAAGGAGATTGGTTTTGGGGCTTAGGTGCATTCGGCCAAGAGGGAGAAATGAAGAAGAAAATGGTGCTTGATCTTTAGTGGTTTGCTATGAGAGGGAAAAGAAAAGAGAAATAGAATGAAAAAGAAAGAAAAGAAAATGAAAGAGAAGGCTTTTGGTGAAAGTTAAATTGGCACTAAAGAGGAAGAAAAGAAGTGACTTCAAAAGTGACAATATTTTGGCATCAAAAGAGAGATAAAATTTTGAGAGGAAAAGATGAAATAAAGGTACCTATTTGGTCAAAATACCAATGCCAAAACAAAGCAAACTTGTACCAAATGCTAATGATAGTTTGGTTTAGGGAAAGGTTTTGGAGAAGGGAGAAAAGATGGACAATTTGCTAGGATTATTGGCTAACTAGCACCCTAATGGCTACACTAAATTTTCGGTCAACCTAGCCAACATCATCCCCCTTTTTCCTCTCTTGTTTCTTCCCCATCATATCCAAAATTTGCTACACAATTAAACCACCCTCTAGCCCTTATGTTATCTAGGTTCATGGTCAAATGACCATGAACACACTCCCAAAACATGCCCAATATTATGCCTTTTGTCCCCCTCATCTTATCATCAACTTATGATTCCATACCATAAGTTCCTAGCTTCCTTTTTCACATGGTCAAATAGCCAAAATTAAAAGAGTACTCATCCACTCTAGAAGGTTCTTGGATGACACTTATAGGGAAGAAAACAAAAATAAAATCCTCCCTTATGCTAGCTAGGAGATTCGAACCTCTCTCCTCAAGCACATATCCATGCATCTTAACCACCTTGCCAATTACTCAATTCATGCTAGAAACCTCTTGTCATTAATTCTTAAAGCCTAATTTGCTTAGCTCTCTCTCTCTCTTAATTATTAGAAATTAAAAGTTTTACTAAGCATTCACTTAATTAATGAAGCTCAAATAACTTCCAAAATACACTTAATAATAATTAAGCATGCAACATCATTCAATTAAGTAAGATGCATAACCCCTAATTATCAAGGATGTTACATTCTACCCCCCTTAAAATAATTTCGTCCTCGAAATTACTCGGCCGAGTAAGTGAGGTATTGTTGTCGATCGCTTCCTCCGGTTCCCACGAAGCTTCTTCGATCCATGATTACGCCATAATACTTTGACGAGGAATCGACTTTCTCCGTAAAACCTTTACATCTCGCTCCGAATTTGAATTGGCTCCTCTTCATATGACAAGTCTGATCTTAATTCCACCTCCTCAACTGGCACTACATGAGATGGATCTGACCGGTAACGGTGTAACATTGAAACATGGAACACATCATGCATTTGCTTCAATTTCGAAGGTAAATCTAACTGATATGCCACAGATCCGGCCCGCTTTAAAACTTGATAAGGTCCAATGAACCTGGGACTTAGCTTTCCTTTGCGTCCAAATCTCATCACCTTTTTCCAAGGTGAAACCTTTAGGAAAACTTGGTCCCCCACAGCAAACTCTATTTCTTTACATTTAAGGTCTGCGTACGATTTTTGTCTGTCAGATGCTTCTTTTAACCGAGCCCGGATTATTTTAACCTTTTCTTCGGATTCAGCCACTAACTCTGGACCCAAAATCTGACGTTCCCCTAATTCTGTCCAACACGTAGGAGTGCGACACTTTCGTCCATATAGTGCTTCATATGGTGCCATCCGTATACTAGATTGGAAACTGTTGTTGTACGCAAATTCTACCAACGGTAAGAATTCCTCCCAACTTCCCTTGAAATCTATTACACATCCCCTTAACATATCTTCTAAGATTTGGATTACTCTTTCAGACTGACCATCCGACTGAGGATGAAATGCCGTACTGAAGTCCAATCTGGTGCCCAAAGCCTGATGCAATGCTTTCCAAAATCGTGACGTAAATCTCGGATCTCTATCCAAATAATCGACAACCAAGACTCCATGCAATCTCACAATCTCAAACCACATATAGCTTCGCCAATTTCGCAAAGAGTAATCAATTGAATCGAATAAAATGTGTAGATTTCATCAATCGGTCCACTATCACCCATACTGAGTCTTTCTTAGTAGGCATAAGAGGAAGCCCACTAACAAAGTCCATGGTGATTCTCTCCCACTTCCATCGGAATCTTTATCGGTTGAAGCAATCCGATGGTACTTGATGTTCAACCTTGACTTGTCGACACATCAAGCACTTTCCTACAAACTCCAGTAACTTCCGCTTAAGACTAGGCCACCAAAATTGATCTCACAAATCTCAAGATAATTTGCTTCCTCCGGGATGCATAGCATAGGGGCTACCATGCGATTCTCAAGTATCTTTGCCTCAACTCCCGATCCTTTGGCATACAGACTTTACCTTTAAAACACAATACCCGTCCATCGTTAATACCAAAATCTTCCAATTTCCCACTCTGACTGCCAAGCTTTTCATTCAGATCTTCATCTACTAACTGCCTCTCTTTTACTTGACTTAACCATGTCGGCTTAATCTAAAGTTCTGCCAACAAGCTTCCATCATCGTAAAGACTAAGAAGTGCAAACATCGCCCTTAATTCTGACACCACTTTCTGACTTAGAGCGTACGCCACCACATTCGCCTTGCGGGTGGTACTCGATGGAACAATCGTAGTCTTTCAACAACTCTATCCACCTTCGTTGCCTCAAATTCGCTTCTTTCGAGTCAAGAGATATTTTAGACTTTTGTGGTCCGTATATCACTGACTTTTCCCCGTATAAGTAATGTCTCCAAACTTTAAGAGCAAAGACTATAGTTTCCAACTCCAAGTCATGCGTCGGGTAATTAACCTCGTGCGGTCTCAACTGTCGAGACGCATACGCAACTACCTTTCCGCCTTGCATCAGAACACATCCTAATCCCGTGTGAGAAGCATTACAATACACGATGAAATCCTTCCCTGCCTCAGGCTGGATCAAAACCGGAGCTTCAGTCAAAACTTTCTTGAGCTTCTCAAAGCTCTCTTGCTGCTTATCAGCCCACACGAAAGGTACTTCCTTTCTCAACAATTTTGTTAAAGGTGCAGCTATCGATGAAAATCTTTCGACGAATCTTCGGTAATATCCCGCTAATCCCAAGCGCGAACCTCAATTACGGACTTAGGTGGTTTCAATCTAGCATGACCTCAATCTTCCGAGGATCCACCCTTATCCCTTCGCAGATACCACATGGCCTAAAACGCGATTTCCTTCACCAAAATTCACACTTTCGAATTTGGCGAAAGTTTCTTCTCTCTTAATATTCGCAACACAATCCGGAGATGCTCATCATGTTCTACTTGGACTTAGAATACACCAGATATCATCTATGAATACCACGATTAACCGATCCAAGTAGAAATTTGGAAAATCCGGTTCATCATATCCATAAACGCAATTGGGCGTTCATCAATCCGAATGGCATTACCAAAATTCATAATGCCCATATCTAGTTCGAAAAGTCGTCTTATGGATATCCGCTTCTTTCACTTTAAGTCGATGATACCCGACCTTAGATCAATCTTTGAGAATACCGCACTCCTTAAGTTGATCGAACAAGTCGTCGATCCTTGGCAAAGGATACTTGTTCTTGATGGTCAGCTTATTTAACTGCCGGTAATCTATACACATCCTCATCGATCTATCCTTCTTCTTCACGAATAGGACCGGTGCTCCCCATAGAGACACACTAGGTCGGATGAATCCACGATCAAGCAACTCCTGAATCTGAGCCTTAAGCTCAACCAATTCCTTTGGTGCCATTCTATATGGAGCAATAGAAACTGGCACCGTTCCAGGCAATAAATCTATCTCGAATTCTACCTCACGATCCAGGAGGCAAACCCGAAGTTCTTCCGAAAAACATCTACAAATTCATTCACATACCCCGACTTCATTAGCGCTTGCTTCCTTAGCCTCCAAAGCACTCACCAACATCGAAAGGCTTCACATCCCTTTTAACCATCTTTTCGCCTTAAGAGCGGATACTACATTAGATAAGTAGTTCCGTCTCTCGCCCATCACTACAACTTCCTTGTCATCAAAAGTTCTTAAGGACATTCTCTTAGCAGCACAATCCACATTTGCACGGTACTTCACAAGCCAGTCCATGCCTAAGATTAGGTCGAATTCTCCGAATGGCAACTCCATTAAATCAGCCGAAAACTGTATCCCTTGAACTTCCAAAGGCACTTCCTTAAAAAGTTTGTCTACAACTACTGTCTGTCCTAGAGGACTAAGTACAGTCATCTTCCTAGGTACAGTTTCAGAAGTCACATGCAAAGTCCCAGATACTTCACTAGCGATATAGGAATGAGTTGACCCTATATCTATCAAAGCAATAAAGGGCAACCTGTAAATCAAACGCATCGTGATAACATCAAAAGGCCATCGCCTTCTCTCTGATTTAACCGCATACACTAAACCTAGTTGTCTCGCCTTAGAGCTACCACTGCCTCTGCTTGAAGTTCCGCGACCTTTACCGGAACCATTGCCCCTTCCATTTGGACACGACCCCTTATCGGCTGCTGTCCACCTCTGTCAGCCTGATTAGTACCCTGACTTGCTGAACGGTTCTTCTCCGAATTCATGGGGCAATCCTTGATCATGTGATCCTTTGAACCGCACTTGAAACATTCGCCGGTCTTTTTCCAGCATTCTCCTAAGTGCATTTTTCCACATTGAGAACAAGTACGATTTTGTACTCCCATAGCAGTCTGTTGATTTCGCGGACCATCACTTCTTGGTTTCTTCTGAAAATTCCCGGACGACCCTGAAGACCCAAAGCTTCTCTTAGTCTTGCTCGCTTCGTCCTGCTGCATCTCTCAGTCTGTTTAGCCTCTTCGGTAATTCTTGCCCTTTCCACTAAGATTGCAAAATCTCTTTCACGGTGTGGAGCAATCATCACTCACAATTTGTCTCTAAGTCCATCTTCAAATCTGATACACCGTTCATATTCCGTAGCCACTATCCCTCTGGCATAACGGCTAAGTCACAAAAATTCTGCTTCATATTAAGCTATCGACTTGTTTCCTTGGACCAAATTCGAAATGTCTTCCTCGGGAGTCGATGTAGCTAGCTCCAACATATTTTCCTTCAATTTAATCTTAAAATACCCCAATCCAGACGATCCATGTGGGTACTCTCCTTTATAGTGAGCCACCACTGGTAGGCTTCATCATGAGAAGTGAAATAGCACCTTTCAATTTCTCTTCATCGCGCGATCTATATCGTCCATGATCCTCTCGATCGCCTCCGGCTAATATTCAGCTACATTTGGAGCTACTCCAGATACTCCTCCGAAAACCTCGGCTCCATTCGATCTAAGTCTCTCACCATCGACTTTCGAGACCCATTTTAACTAGCTTCCGCTACACGTTCTAAAACTCGCAAAGACAACTTGTGATATCGTCACCTCCTTCATTTTGTTCTTGAAAGTCCACCCCAACAGGTGGTATGAGCTCCATTCTCGGAACCTTGACCAGATCGAATCGGTTCAAACGATCATCCTTCCTCTTCCACGTCCACGACGACCACGTCCCCTAGAACTCATGTTTACTACGTGTCTTATCTGTTTTTATGAAAAAGTCTTATGTATTAGAGTCTTTTCACTTCTTATTAAAGGAAAGTTTTATGAAACAGATATTCAGTAGTTTTTTCGTAGTAGCACATAAACACCTAGGGTCCATGTCTCTAAAGTATAGTTTAAGCTTAAACTATCATACATATCACATATCGATAAAGTACATACCTGATGGATCTGGGCCGAGAACTCTGAGTGCCATGATCTTATAAAACCATTTAACTTAAGAAAACTTTCAAAAAGTCATTTGGGCCAACTTTTGAAAACGTTGTGGGCTTCAAAACCTAAGGCTGAGAGTTTAAAACTGGGCTCTGATACCAAGCTAAAACACCCCAAACCCGGCCCAAAAAGCCTAACCGGATTTGATATGTTCCTCGAGTAAAACTTTAGCGGAATATCATTTTGTTCAAGAAAACTTGATGATTTTAAGTAAAACGGATTAACTTAAAGATCGAGTTGGGCTTAGTTGAAAAATAGATTTGTATTTTCTTTATATATATATATATATATATATATATATATATATCTTGACAAAAACCTTTTAAATTATTTATCGAAAACCATTTAGTTATTTAATTGATAATTGTTCATGGCGTAATTTAAAATAAATCCAAACACAAACTCTAAAAGTAGTTTATAGTGGCCTTATTACAAAAATAGCAAACCCAAAATAAAGTCTAAGTAATAAAATTTAAATTAATAAGTTTAAGTTGGGAAATTTTCAAACTTCATTATTTGAGCACTCGCCACCTCGAAATCCTTGCTGACCCGATCCATCGCACTATGAATTATCTGAAAAGTTTATCCCACAAAAGGGGTGAGTCATAAACTCAATGTATAACACATACACTAAAAAGTCCATTTTATCATATGCTTTAAGTCCAAAAAAAATTCACATATGGCCATAGGCCCATTTAACTCATATTTAGCCCAAAGGCCCATTTAGCTCATATTTAGCCCAAAAGCCCATATCATAGCAGAACAAATAATAATCATTCAATATTACATGGTTATGTACATGAAATGAAATGCAAGCAAGCCCACCTAAATATCCATCCGCTATACACCACCCGCACCAACCAACACACCATGGGATTACTAAATCGACCTCCATCCGCTACACACCATCGAAGGCGATTCTTTGCAGTCAACATGCACATCGCCTTATAATATTGTGGCAAAGCCATCAAAGCAGATGTGACCAAGTCACCGATCAAGTCAAAATTTTGAATACGTGACCAAGTCACCAGATTCACATATGTGACCAAGTCACCGAATTCAAATATGTGACCAAGTCATCGAGTCAAATATGTGACCAAGTCACCGAGTCAAATATGTGACCGAAGTCACGGAAATGTGGTAAAACCACCGAATACTTCCTCCTTTATCAAATATACCCATATGCCCATGCACATACATATCAAATCGATTTTCATGCCATTTACCCTCAAAACATAATATAATCATACTTATTTCATATTTATGCATATAGCAAAAATAAACGAATATTGGGGTAAACATACCGAATTTTGTATACCAATGATTGGTAACCACAAACAAACATATTGTCATAAAATCACTTTTTAAAATATAGATCTATGGAATTTTAATGTAAGGTTACACACCTTGTGACGGTGAGAACAATACCTCTCGTTCGTCAACACCTAATTAATTAACACACTTGGTTAGTATACACTATAGTTAACAAAACTATACTTATTGACGAGAGATCTAATTCCTTACCCTGATTCTCGAACGATAGTTATTTGTGGTTTTCTCCACTAGATGGATCAAAACCACGATATTCCACCAACGTAAAGTGGTTCGGTTGTACGACTACTTCAAATAATCGATCCTCGTTAGCGGAGGGTCCACAACCCGATGGAAAGTCTCTAACCGCCGTCAAATTTCTTCGCTTCTAGTTCGATGGTAAAGGAACACCTCCTCTCTTCCAAACACTCCGTACGGCTCTTTTCTTACCTATCTTGTTGATCTTAAATCGCCCCTAAAATAATGATCGATTAGTAGTGTATCCAAATAAATCGATATGATCTAAATTAATAACCTTACCTTCGATGATCCGAAAGATCACTTCTTAAAAGTCTTCTTCAACAAGGATCCTTGAAAATCCTTTCCAAGGATTCGGCCTAGGAGAGAAAATAAGAGATCATGTTTCTAAATTTACTAAAGTAAAAAGAAATAAATAATGAAAACGATGGATGGAAAGTTTTACTTACTCACTTGAAGATTCGGCCTAAACAAAAAGAAAAGAAGGATTGATGATTCGGCTTGGACAAAAAGATAAAAGAAAAAGATAGTGATTTTTAGTATATAATAGTTTCAATTTTCAATAAAAGAAAATGAGAAAGGAGATTGAAAAAGAATATGATTCGGTCTTGAAGAAAAATAAGAAAAGGATTGATGCTTCTTGGTTTAGAAGAAAATAGTTTCTATAGAGAGAAGAAAGAAAGAAAACAAAAGTGAGAAGGAAAAGAAAAGGAAGAAAAGAGAAAGATCAAAGAGAAAGGAGATTGGTTTTGGGGCTTAGGTGCATTCGGCCAAGAGGAGAAATGAAGAAGAAAATGGTGCTTGATCTTTTGTGGTTTCGGCTATGAGAGGGAAAAGAAAAGAGAAATAGAATGAAAAGAAAGAAAAGAAAATGAAAGAGAAGGCTTTTGGTGAAAGTTAAATTCGGCACTAAAGAGGAAGAAAAGAAGTGACTTCAAAAGTGACAATATTTTGGCATCAAAAGAGAGATAAAATTTTGAGAGGAAAAGATGAAATAAAGGTACCTATTTGGTCAAAAATACCAATGCCAAAACAAAGCAAACTTGTACCAAATGCCAATGATAGTTTCGGTTTAGGGGAAAGGTTTTGGAGAAGGGAGAAAAGATGGACAATTTGCTAGGATTATTGGCCAACTAGCAGCCTAATGGCTACACTAAATTTTCGGTCAACTAGCCAACATCATCCCCCTTTTTCCTCCTTGTTTCTTCCCTATCATATCCAAAATTTGCTACACAATTAAACCACCCTCTAGCCCCTTATGCCGTCTAGGTTCATGGTCAAATGACCATGAACACACTCCCAAAACATGCCCAATATTATGCCTTTTGTCCCCCTCATCTTATCATCAACTTATGATTCCATACCATAAGTTCCTAGCTTCCTTTTTCACATGGTCAAATAGCCAAAATTAAAAGAGTACTCATCCACTCTAGAAGGTTCTTGGCCGACACTTATAGGGAAGAAAACAAAAATAAAATCCTCCCTTATGCTAGCTAGGAGATTCGAACCTCTCTCCTCAAGCACACATCCATGCATCTTAACCACCTTGCCAATTACTCAATTCATGCTAGAAACCTCTTGTCATTAATTCTTAAAGCCTAATTTGCTTAGCTCTCTCTTTCTTAATTATTAGAAATTAAAAGTTTTACTAAGCATTCACTTAATTAATGAAGCTCAAATAACTTCCAAAATACACTTAATAATAATTAAGCATGCAACATCATTCAATTAAGTAAGATGCATAACCCCTAATTATCAGGATGTTACAACACCTGTTACTAACGCGAATCCTAGATCCGAAGATTCGATCTACTGTGCTCTATCTCTTGACCCTATATTCGGCCAACATCAAAGTTAGTGCCATAGGCCTATTCGGCTATAATAGCTAAAACCCAAGACTCATTTGTGGCACTTACCTTGAACCGATTTGGTTTCCAACCAAATCTCAAGCCACACAATCTGGATTCCTTGCAATCGGCCAAACCTTAGATCCATACAAGTGATTAGCTTTGGCTTTTCCAAGTATCTAATGGAAAGACTAAAGAGAATCCTCATCAGAGACTTACCAAATCGATTAGCAGAGAATGGAGGATTAGATCTACTGCTTTGAAAATCCCAGAGTTCCTAGGTGAAATTAGTTTCAAAAAGTGGTTAGCCAAATCATCAATAAATGTCGGATCTCGACTTTTCCCTTCATCCAAATCGACAGAGAACAAGAGAATATGGGAGAAGAGTTTCGGCAAACACTTACATTCTCAAACCGATTGAAAAAGAAATCCCGAAGAGATGTATACCAATCTTTATATTCGGCCAGGTGAATCTAATGGGAGATGGGAGATTTCGGCAACAAGAGTGGAAGAGATCCGGCTAATAGAGAAAGAAAAAGAGAAGGAAAAGAAGATGGGGAATTTGGCAGAGGGAGGGTAGAGAGGGTTTCGATTTTAAGCAAACAAGAAGAAGAGAAGTAGGGGATTAATGGTGGTTTCGGTTTTGAGAAAGAAGAAAAGAAATAGATGGGAGATGAGAGTGTAGGGAGATTCAGCCAAAGGCTAAGAAGAAGAAAAGAGGATCAATGGTTTTGGTTTTTGGTATGTGTTAGCCGAAAATGTCAAGCTAGGTGCCTAAAGAAAATTTGGCCACCACCCTTTACACACTCCTTGCCGTTTACTCCTCTCCAACAAGGAGTCTTAGATTCGGCCAACACCTTGAATCACTCTTGGCCAATCATTTAAAATTATTCAAATAAAAATCCTTATTATCCTGAAAGAGTTTGAGCTGAACACTTCTCTCTCTCTCTTACCGTAAAAATAAAGAGCAGAAAAGAGAATTCTGCTACTCGAACCTAGGCTCCCTTGCTCCCCTTGGTGGCGTCAATTCCAGCACTTAAGTGGCACCCCTTGCCACTTTTCCAAGGCCTTATTAGTGTCAAATATTCCCTTTTTAAAACTTGTAACCCCTATTTACTATGGCTCCTTGTCTTATTAAAGCTTACAAATGAAATTTTTTGTAACATCCTAAAAAGGGCCTATGCATTTTCGGGTTAATTGTACGAAGTAACATGTTTTATGTGTTAAGAATAAATTTTGAACATTTTCGGAAACCTAAAAAATGTATGGAAATGCTAAGTTAAAAGAGGAAAGTGAACATTTATGGAAACTAGGAAAATGATTTAGAAATGATTCAAAAGAGGAAAGTGAACATTTCGAAACTTGAAATGTAAGGAAATGTCAAGTTTACTGAGCCAAACGAAAATTTTGGAAACTTAGAAATGACTTAGAAATGTCGAGTTTTAAAGTTTAAAGAGGAAATTAAGGCAAGGTGGCCTTAAAAGAAAAAGTTTGTGAAATTTGACACACAATCGGGCTTGGAAAAGTGGCTCAAGATGTCACTTAAGGCCTCGGAAATGGCGCCACATGCAAGGTGTTCATTCTGGTTCGAGTCACTTGGGAAGCAAATAAAAGGAGTTTTATTTTGCTTCCGAAGCAGAGAGTGGATGGCAAGGCTTCTAGAAAAAGGAGTTTTATTCCCTTTAAATTTGACAAGTAATGGGATAAATAAGGATTTAAATTGGATTATTTTTTGAAAAGATAATAGATGGATAAATATGGATTTATTTCTTTTATTTTGATTGATAAGGAAGAGATAAAAGAAGATTATTATTAGTATTATTTTTATTAAGAGATAAGAGATAATAAATGATATTTCTTTAATTATTTTAAATTAAAGAGATAAAGCTATCAAATAAAGAAGAGTGGTGGCCAAGTGAGGGATTCTGAGTAGTAGTTCGGCTATAAAAGGGGGAAAATAGGGCTACTCATCAATTTGTTCTTCGTTCTCTTCTCTCTGCCGAAAATTCCCTAAGACATTCCTCTCTCTCTGATGAAATTTTCCTAGCCAATTCTCTCTTTTCTCTACTATTTTGTTAAAACCAAAAACCCTAGTAAAGCAAGCCAATCTCTTCATCTTTATTTTCTCCCTATTTCTCCTTACCAATCCATTCAAAAGCCGAATCTTGGAAAGGCTTCAAGCATAGGTGCTGTCGATTTCTTCAAAGGTAAGAGCAAGTTTGGTTTCCATTCTTTTCTTTTAGATTAGCCGAGAGATAATCTAACCCCATATATATTTTGGTTGCTGAATATGGAAGGATCTTTCGGGATTATCAGAGTAGTCAACAAAAAGGAGGAGTATTCGGGATTTCTAAGATTAAGGTAAGACATGTGAATATTCGGCCAAAGGCCTTGATTTATGATTTGATGATTAAGATTAAGTCTAGTGTAAGGTTTTAAGGATTTCGACATTCCTAGGGAAACAAGGAACAGTTTCGAGATTTGTTGGTGATCCAATCGGCAACAAGGTAAGAATACTAATCCTACTAGGATTTGGAATTTTGGTAGAATGGCTTTTATTAAGGTAAAAGTGATTAATCAATTGTAGGAACTTGAGATCTAAGGCGTGAGATCGATCTCGGGATCTCAAGGAATCTGTTGTTTAATCGGTGTGTACCCACACTATTTCATAATACGCTTTATTGTTTGTGTTAAATAATATATGTGATATTAAGAATATAAAAGTGGCTAAGGTACCATGATATGGTATTAAGTACTCGTGCACGCTTCCTACTTCTACTAGGAATATGAAAATGTTATTCGTAACATGAGACTATGATAAGAATGTGAACTTGGGCATGTAATTGCATAATATGTTAGGGGCATATGGGTTTGTTTGAAAGGGAAGTGAAAAGTGGTGACCTAAGACCACAAGAATCAAAGTGGTGACCTAAGACCACGATGTCTGAACGTGGTGACCTAAGACCGCAATTTGGAGTGTAGCGGAAGGAGGGTCGACTTAGTAGTCCCACTGGTGTGTTTGGTGCACGGGGTGTGTAGCGGATGGACAATTAGGATTGGGTTTGGGAATGCATCATAACTAGTATTTTATGTTTTGAATGTGTAACTATTGTATGCCCGATTCTATTATGATTTAGTGTCGTGTACACATTGAGTCTATTTGACTCACCCTGCTAGGGACCATGTTCCGGTGATGAGCAGTGATGGACCGGACGGCAAGATTTGTGGTGGCCATGCTCAACATGAAGTTTATATTTTATGGACTCTTGAATTTATTTTAGCACTTTGAAATATTTTGGAAACCATTTGATGTAATAAGGCCATAAGGCCATGATGAACGATTTTTTTTATTTCTACTTGTTGTTTTATTGTGTTACAAATTTTGATTAGGTTAAAGACTAAGTATTTTATTTTAAAATATACTGATATGTTTATTACTTAAAATTAAAAAAAGGGGTTTTCTAATATAAAATCCAGTTTGTTTTCAACACAAGCCCAACCTAAATAATATATTTTTTTTAAAATCACACAAGTTTTTCTCTAAGTAACAAAAGAATTTGAAAACCGGTTTACTTGAGGAACATACCAAATCTGGTCAAAGCTCGTGGGCCGGGTTTGGGGTGTTTCAATTTGGTATCAGAGCCCAGTTTCAAACCCTCGGCCTTGGGTATAAGGCCCAAAACGTTTTTGAATCGAGCCCAAATAAGCTTCATGAAAATATTTTATGAAATAGATAGGTTATTTTGGCATGGCACCTAAGTTTCCGACCCGCAGTCCACCAGGTAAGTACCCCTATCCTTTGTGTGATTTATATTGTGATTTGTAGAACGGTAGAAATGGAATGGAACGTAGAATAGCATGATAGGAACTTGAACCCTAGGATTAGTCTACTCAAACATAAATACATAAGACTTAATGCACTCAACAAACCTATCGCTAAGTCAACCAAGTTAGGTGTGGTAACCCCTGCATGCATGTCTAGGATTGGATCCAAGAGCTCAGTATTTAAGCAGTCCTAGTGACTCACCTCCTCTTCGCAGAATCCTACCAGTGCGTAGCCGGTTCGCCCTAATCCAGAGGGCTCAGAGGTGTGACAACCTCATGCGCATGTCTAGGAATGATTTGATTGGGAGCCACGGTATTTAAGCAATCTGTGACTCACCTCCTCTCCACTCGAATCTCGCCTGGTGCGTAGCTTTGGTTCACCACGACCAAGAGGACTCGGTCATAGGCTAAACACAATAACTAAAACCCGAAAAGGGAACTAGTCGTGTTTTTATGGAAACCCTAATTTTTTTTTCTAAAAAAAAAATTTCGACAACCCACTCTTTTGAACTGAGTAAATTGTTATTTTCAAAAAAAAATTTCTCAAAAACTTCTAGTTTACAAAGTTACTAAAATACCCCTAGTGGTAAAATTACAAAAATGCCCTTGGTTTATAAAATGTTCAACTACCCAACAGTTTTTCCAAAATTTCCTTATTTTGTAAAAGTGTTTAAAAACCCTAATTCGCAAACTATCAAAAATACATTGGTTTTGGAAAAACTACAAAATTGCCCCTAACTTACAAAATTACCAAAATGACCCTGATTTCTAAAATTTTTGCAACACCACCGTTTTGGAAAGTACAATTCTCAAAAAAACCCTCAAAGTTTTGCAACTTCTAAAATACCTTGATTTATTAAAATTTTACAATTTACCCCGGTTTGTGGAAAAATTACCAAAATACCCCCAAGGTCCAAAATTTTTGAAATACCCTCAGATTTCAAAAATTTTCCAAAATACCCCGAGAATTTAAAAATACAAAAATACTTTGTGACAAAATCACCAAGGAACTTTTTTTTGAAAAATTACGAAAATACCTCTGGGTAGTGGAAAAACAACAACAATGAAAACTACAACGTTTCTCTGAATGAACGAAGGTTCATAATTGTTTGATGGATGTATAAATGAATGAAAAGACTATGTGCATGTATGAATACGAAAGAACCACTCCTAAATTCCTTTTCATAAAATTTCTTCGCTGGTAATCAAGTGAAACAAAAATCACTAATTCATAAAACTTCTTAATCAGATCTCGACGTTAGAAATGAGCTCTAGAGGACGTGGTCGTCGTGGACGCGGTAGAGAAAGAATGACTAGGTCGGAACCCGTTAGATCGGGTCAAAGGTATGACAATGAGTTACCACCGCCACCACCACCCCCAATTTGTCGCTGTAATCGAGCGGCAGGCTCGAGACGGGGATGATGTCAGACGCAGTCGCTACCGCGAGTTTTGGAAATGGTGGCTGGCGCGGGTGGAAATACAGGAGCTCAGAAATCTATACCCGAGCGACTCTGAGCCAATGGAGCTGAGGTGTTCCGTGAAGTATTCAATGTGGCACCCAGTACAGCTGAATACTGGTTGGAAGCAACCGAGCGCATTATGGATGAGCTCGACCTGACCCCTGAAGAGAAGTTGAAAGGAATGGTGGCACTGTCACGCGATGAAGCGTATCAATGGTGGTTAACAGTTCGGGGTGGTGCCACAGCTGAGGATCTGACCTGGGAGTATGGTAAGGAGGCATATCAGAAAAAGTATGTCGGCACACGATATATTGATAAGCAGAGGAAAGCTTTTCTGGGGCTGGTTCAAGGGAATAAGTCAGTAGCAGCGTATGATGCTGAATTTTTGAGGTTAAGCCGATATGCTCGAGGAGTAGT
This sequence comes from Gossypium rotundifolium, assembly GCA_025506655.1. Classification (NCBI taxonomy): domain Eukaryota; kingdom Viridiplantae; phylum Streptophyta; class Magnoliopsida; order Malvales; family Malvaceae; genus Gossypium; species Gossypium rotundifolium. The sequence goes on along the minus strand of CP106722.1, from coordinate 156,167,056 downwards.
GGCAACAGAACATGAGCGATGTGTCCATTTGAAGACGGTTTAAGGGATGACCTCAGGTTATTGATAGCTCCACATCAGGAGCGGGAGTTTTCTGCGTTGGTAGAAAAGGCTAAGGTAGCCGAGGGAATCAAGGACTTGGTTAAGCAGAACTCTAATAGGAATAGACCCAAGAGGGATTATGAGTCATCAGGATCATTGGGAAATGTATAGAAAAGGCCCAGAGCTTATGGGCCGTGGGGTCAGCAAGTTGGTACAGGAGGGCAGTATTGTTCTTGTGATCATTGTGGAAAGAAGCACTTAGGGGAGTGCTAGAAAAAGACGGGAGGATGTTTTTGGTGTGGGTCCAAGGACCATATGCTCAAAGATTGTCCTAAGAAACCAGATGAAAGTCGATCAGCAGCTTAGAATGTTAATCAGGCTGGTAGAGGTGGACAACAGCCTCAACGAGGTCGTGGTCTGAACCATGGAGGAAATGGTTCTGGCCGTGGCCGTAGAGCACCAAGCAGAGGTGCTGAAGGTTCTGATGCAAGGCAACCAAGGTTGGTTTATGCAGTTGGCCGTCGCGAGGAGAGCGATGTGCCAGATATGACAACAGGTAAGTTTCTTATTTCTAGAATGCCTTTATTGCCTTATTTATTGTAGAGCTAGTTCGTTCTTGTATTGCTAGTGAATGGTATGAAACCTTGGATGTGAACTTTGGAATTGTGCATAGGAGATGTGTTAGTTTTAAGATCAGAGTGCACAGCAGTAGTGTAGTGTGGTGAGTTAGGATGTACGATTATTTAAGTAATTTCGAGGACGAAATTATTTTAAGGGGGTAGAACTGTAACATCCTAAAAAGGGCCTATGCATTTTTGGGTTAATTGTATGAAGTAACATGTTTTATGTGTTAAGAATAAATTTTGAACATTTTTGGAAACTTGAAAAATGTATGGAAATGCTAAGTTAAAAAGAGGAAAGTGAACATTTATAGAAACTAGGAAAATGATTTAGAAATGATTCAAAAGAGGAAAGTGAACATTTCTGGAAACTTGGAAATGTAAGGAAATGTCAAGTTTACAGAGCCGAACGAAAATTTTTGGAAACTTAGAAATGACTTAGAAATGTGTAGTTTTCAAGTTTAAAAGATGAAATTAAGGCAAGGTGGCCTTAAAAGAAAAAGTTTGTGAAATTTGACACACAATCGGGCTTGGAAAAGTGGCCTGAAGATGTCACTTAGGGCCTCGAAATGGCGCCACATGCAATGTGTTGGGCTGGTTCGAGTCACTTGGGAAGCAAATAAAAGAATTTTATTTTGCTTCCGTAAGCGAGAGGAGTGGACTGCAAGGCTTCTAGAAAAGGGAGTTTTATTCCCTTTAAATTCGCAAGTAATGGGATAAATAAGGGATTTAAATTGGATTATTTTTTTGAAGAGATAATAGATGGATAAATATGGATTTATTTCTTTTATTTTGATAGATAAGGAAGAGATAAAAGAAGATTATTATTAGTATTAATTTTTATTAAGAGATAAGAGATAATAAAGGATATTTCTTTAATTATTTTAAATTAAAGAGATAAAGCTATCAAATAAAGAAGAGTGGTGGCCAAGTGAGGGATCTAAGTAGTAGTTCGGCTATAAAAGGGGGAAAATAGGGCTACTCATCAATTTGTTCTTCGTTCTCTTCTCTCTGTCGAAAATTCCCTAAGACATTCCTCTCTCTCTCTCTGATGAAATTTTCCTAGCCAATTCTCTCTTTTCTCTGCTATTTTGTTAAAACCAAAAACCCTAGTAAAGCAAGCCAATCTCTTCATCTTTCTTTTCTTCCTATTTCTCCTTACCAATCCATTCAAAAGCGAATTTTGGAAAGGCTTCAAGCATAAGTCTTGTCGATTTCTTCAAAGGTAAGAGCAAGTTTGGTTTCCATTCTTTTCTTTTAGATTAGCCGAGAGATAATCTAACCCCATACATATTTTGGTTCTTCGAATATGGAAGGATCTTTCGGGATTATCGAGTAGTCAACTAAAAGGAGGAGTATTCTGGATTTATAAGATTAAGGTAAGACATGTGAATATTCGGCCAAAGGCCTTGATTTATGATTTGATGATTAAGATTAAGTCGAATGTAAGGTTTTAAGGATTTCGACATTCCTAGGGAAACAAGGAACAGTTTCGAGATTTGTTGGTGATCCAACCGGCAACAAGGTAATAATACTAAGCCTACTAGGATTTGGAATTTGGCGAATGGCTTTTTATTAAGGTAAAAGTGATTAATCAATTGTAGGAACTTGAGATCTAAGGCAGAGATCGATCTAGGGATCTCAAGGAATCATTGTTTAATCGGTGTGTACCCACACTATTTCATAATACGTTTTATGGTCGTGTTAAATAATATATGTGATATTAAGAATATAAAGTGGCTAAGGTACCATGATATGGTACTAAGTACTCGTGCACGCTTCCTACTTCTACTAGGAATATGAAAATGTTATTCGTAACATGAGAATATGATAAGAATGTAAACTTGGGCATGTAATTGCATAATATGTTAGGGGCATATGGGTTTGTTTGAAAGGGAAGTGAAAAGTGGTGACCTAAGACCACGATGAATCGAAAGTGGTGACCTAAGACCACAGATGTCTGAACGTGGTGACCTAAGACCACGAATACGGTGACCTAAGATCACAATTTGGAGTGTAGCGGAAGGAGGGTCGACTTAGTAGTCCCAGTGTGTGTGACCGGGTGCAGGGGTGTGTAGCGGATGGACAATTAGGATTGGGTTTGGGAATGCATCATGACTTGTATTTTATGTTTTGAATGTGTAACTATTGTATGCCTGATTTTATTATGATTTAGTGTCGTGTACACATTGAGTCTGTTTGACTCACCCCGTTGTGGGACCATGTTCGGTGATGAGCAGTGATGGACCGGACGGCAAAGTACTTGTGGTGGCCATGCTCAACATGAAGTTTATATTTTATAGACTCTTGAATTTATTTTAGCACTTTGAAATATTTTGGAAACTATTTGATGTAATAAGGCCATAAGGCCATGATGAACGATTTTTTTTATTTCTACTTGTTGTTTTATTGTGTTACAAATTTTGATTAGTTTAAAGACTAAGTATTTTATTTTAAAATATACTCGATATGTTTTTACTTAAAATTTAAAAAAGGGTTTTCTAATATAAAAATCCAGTTTGTTTTCAACACAAGCCCAACCCAAACAATATTTTTTTTTAAATCACACAAGTTTTTCTCTAAGTAACAAAAGAATTTGAAAACCGGTTTACTTGAGGAACATACCAAATCTGGTCAAAGCTCATGGGCCGGGTTTGGGGTGTTTCATTTTTCTGCCACTCAAGCCTACTCAAGGTCCATAGCTAAGTCTTATTACACCATAAATAGTATTACATCAATCCAATCAAATGCACAATAATACAATCACAAATAACCCCTAATTCAGGATGTTACAGTTCTACCCCCTTAAAAAATAATTTCGGCATCGAAATTACCTGATCAGAAGAGTTGGGGGTATTGCTGCCACATTACATCTTCGGGTTCCCACGTAGCTTCCTCTGCACCATGGTTTCGCCATAACACTTTCACCAAAGGTACTGACTTCCTACGTAAAACTTTGACATCTCGATCTAAGATCTGGACCGGTTCCTCCTCAAAAGATAAGTCCGAATTCACCTCAATCTCTGCCACTGGCACAACGTGTGCTGGATCTGATCGATATTGCCTAAGCATTGACACGTGGAAGACGTCATGAATCTGTCTTAATTCTGCTGGCAGCTTGAGCTGATAAGCTACCGATCCCACTCGCTTCAACACTGTGTAAGGCCCGATAAACCTAGGGCTTAGCTTCCCTTTTTGCCCAAATCTCAATACCTTTTTCCAAGGCGACACCTTTAGAAAAACTTTATCTCCCACTGCATATTCCATATCCTTGCGCTTAAGGTCGGCATAAGACTTTTGTCTATCTGACGCTTCATTGAGACGAGCCCGAATTACCTTAACTTTATCTTCAGTTTCTGCTACCAACTCTGGACCCAAAACATGTCGTTCACTTAATTCCGTCCAACACGTAGGAGTACGACATTTCCGTCCATACAGTGCTTCATATGGGGCCATCTGAATACTTGCTTGATAACTATTGTTATAAGCGAATTCCACCAATGGTAAATACTCTTCCTAACTACCACTGAAATCCAAAATACAGCCCCTTAGCATATCTTCTAAGACCGGAATCACCCTTTCTGATTGTCCGTCTGTTTGCGGGTGAAAAGCTGTGCTGAAATCCAACCTCGTTCCCAAAGCCTGATGCAAAACCCTCTAAAACCTTGACGTGAACCTCGGATCCCTATCCGAGATAATTGATACTGGCACACCATGCAATCTTACTATCTCGGCTACATTTAACTTCACTAGCTTTGGAAGCGAATAATCCATCCTCACTGGTATGAAATGAGTTGACTTGGTCAGTTGATCTACAATCACCCAGACTGAGTCCTTTTTACTAGGCGTGAGAGGTAGCCCGCTGACAAAGTCCATGGTAATCCTTTCCCATTTCCACTGAGGGATCTTCACTGGTTGAAGTAAACTGACAAGAATCGATGTTTAGCCTTAACTCACGACATGTCAGACACTTTCCCACAAATTCAGTTACCTCACGCTTCAGCTCTGGCCACTAGAACTGTTTCCGCAAATCTCCATACATCTTGCTACCTCCAGGATGCATAGCGTATGGGCTGCTATGTGCATCTTGAGGAATTCTTTGTCTAAATTCCACATCCTTCGGTATACAAGCTCACCCTTGAAAGCATAGCACTCCATCACCAGACAAACTATACCCTTCTAAACCACTATCTTGAAGTTGCAATCTCCGCGCGTTCAAACTTTCACCTATTAACTGTTTCTCCTTAATCTCCTCGATCCAAGTCGGCTTAACTTACAATTTCGCCAAAAGACTTCCATCGTCATACAAACTGAGGTGAGCAAACATCGCCCTTAAACCACACGACCTTAGGCCAACGCGTCAGCCACTACGTTAGCCCTGCCCGGATGATACTCAATTAAACAGTCGTAGTCCTTCAATAGCTCAATCCATCGGCGCTGCCTCAAGTTCAAATCCTTCTGAGTCAAAAGATACCTCAGACTCTTATGATCTGTGTAGACTATCGACTTCTCCCCATACAAGTAATACCTCCATATTTTCAAAGTGAAGACTACTGCCGCTAATTCCAAGTCATGCGTCGGATAGTTAACCTCATACGATCTTAGCTGACGGGATGCATAAGCCACTACTTTCCCTTCTTGCATCAACACACACCCCAAACCAGTATGGGATGCATCACAGTAAACCGTAAATAACTTCCCTGCCTCAGTCAGTACAAAATCAAGCTTGATCGAGAATCTTCCTTAGCTTATCGAAACTTTCTGCTGTTTCTCGACCATACAAATGGAACTCCTTTTTTTTAACAACTTAGTCAACGGTGCCGCGATCAAAGAGAATCCTTCCACAAACCTTCGATAGTACCTACTGCACCCAAAAAACTCTGAATTTCTGCCACCGACCTAGGCGGTTTCCAATCCAACACCACTTCAATCTTGCGAGGGTCCACTCTAATCCCTTCAGCTGACACTACGTGACCTAAGAAAGACACCTCCCTAAGCCAAAATTTGCACTTACTGAATTTGGCAAATAACTGCTTCTCCCTCAGTACTTGTAGAACTATTCGCAAGTGCATGTCATGCTCCTCCTCCGTCTTTGAGTAAACCAATATGTCGTCTATAAACACCACGACAAACTGATCCAAGTACTGCTAAAACACCCTATTCCTTAAGTCTATGAATGCTGCTGGTGCGTTGGTAAACCCAAACGGCATCACCAAAAACTCGTAATGCCCATACCGAGTACGGAATGTCGTCTTGTGAACATTAACCTCCTTCTCTTTAAGTTGATGATACCCCGACCTAAGATCTATATTCGAGAAAATCGATACACCTTTCAGTTGGTCAAACAAGTCATCAATCCGGGGAAATGGATACTTATTTTTGATCATTAACTTGTTCAATTGGCGGTAATCTATACACATCCGCATTGAACCGTCCTTCTTCTTAACAAATAGCACAGGTGCTCCCCACGGAGATATACTTGGTCAGATAAACCCTCTATCCAGAAGCTCCTAAATTTGAGCCTTCAGCTCCACCAATTCCTTTGGTGCCATTTGGTATGGTGCTATAGACACTGGCGCCGTTCCGGGCAACAAGTCTATACCGAATTCAACTTCCCTATCCGGAGGCAGACCCAGAAGTTCTTCCGAAATACATCAATTCCTTCTCGTTCGGACATTCTCCATCACGACTCCTTAGCCTCCAAGGCACATATTCGAACCAGAAATGCCTCACAACCTTTCCTGACCATTTTCTCCGCCTTCAGTACAGAGACCACATTTGATAGGTATTCCCTTCTGATACCTATCATTGCCACCTCCTCGCCTTCCATTATTCTTAACACCATGCGCTTAGCTGCGTAATCCAAACTGGCTTGGTACCTCACCAGCCAATCCATTCCGAGAATCAGATCGAACTCCTTAAACGGCAGCTCCATCAAATCCGCTAAGAACACTACGCCTTGGAGTTCTAGGGGTACATCCCTATATAACTTGTTTATTTCTACAAAGTGACCTAGAGGGCTAATTACTGCCATCTCCCTAGAAGTAGTCTCAAAGTCTAGGTTCATAGTCTCTACTATGCTACTAGCAACATACGAATGCGTCAAACCCACATCAATCAATGCAACATATGGAAGTCCAAAAATTAGGAACGTATCGGTTATGACGTTCGGTGCGTCACCCTCCTTTCGACGCCTCGCTGCGTAGACTAAACCAGGCTGCCTTGCTTCTGTGCTACCCGCACCTCTGCACGGTGTCCCGCAGCCTCGACTAGAACTATTGCCACCTCTACCATTACCATGACCCCTCTGTGGTGGTGGTCCTTCATTTTAACCTGAGCACGGTTCTGACCCTCTGGCTGATTCTTAGCTAACTTTTGAGGACAATCCCTCACTCGGTGATCCAACGATCCACACTCGAAGCATCCTCTTTCACCGATCCAACATCCTTCCCAATGTGATTTCCCACAGTGGTTACACTGAGCCGATCTCTGATTAGCAGCCATGGGCCTCCCTGACTGATTTGGCCCACTCTGTCTAGCCTTCTTCTGTGCATTACTACCCGATCAAGACGATCCAAAGCCTCTCTTCTGTTTGTTCCTTTCGTAGTTCTGTCTCACGGACTCCTTGATCCCTTCGGCTACCTTAGCCTTTTCTACTAGGACAGAAAATTCACGCTCCTACTGTGGAGCGATCAGCAACCTCAAATCACCCCTCAGCTCGTCCTCAAAGCGGACACAACGTTCATGCTCCGTTGACACAATTCCCCGAGCATAGCGGCTCAGCCTCAAAAATTCTGCCTCATACTCAGACACAGACTTATTCCCTTGTACCCACCTCAGAAATGCTTTCCTCTGCGCATCAACGTAGCTTGTGCCCACATACTTCTTCTGATATGCTGCTTTGAAGTACTCCCAAGTAAGCTCATCTACCGTGGCACCATCCCGAACCGTAAGCCACCACTGATAAGACTCATCCTTCAGAAGAGACACCGCTCCTTTCAGCTTCTCCTCATTCATCAGATCTAGGTCATCCATGATCCTCTCAGTCGATTCCAACCAATACCCCACCGTACTGGGTGCCACACCTGATACACCTTTAACACCTCGGTTTTATTGGCTCGAGTCGCCGGTGCAGATTCGAGCTCCCTTCCTCCACTTACCCCACCACCATCTCAAGGACTCGCAACATAGCTCACGATACGCCTCAACTCCCGTCGATCCTGCTCCTCAGCTCTAAAAGTTGGGGGTGGTGGTGGCGGTGGTACCTCATTCTCATACCCCTGACCCGACCTAACGGGTTCTGACATGGTCATCCCGCCTCTATCAAGCGTCCACGCTAATACGACCTCTAGAACTCATCCCTTATCGTCGCGATCCGATTAAAAAGTTTTATGAATTTAGTCATTGTTTCACTGATTATACGCGAAGAAATTTTATGAAAGAGTTTAGAAGTTGTTCTTTCGATCACACAAAGTTCCAAGTCTTCTACTCTAATTCAAAGATACCCATTCATTCAGACATCCATTCAATGACACCTACTACACACATTCATCATTCGAACATTCTTGATCTTATTCCTACCTCAGGGGTATTTTCGTCATTTTTCCTATAGGAGTATTTTTGTAATAAATCAGGGAAATTTTGAAAAATTTAATGAATCAAGACATTTTGAAATTTCCAAAACTGGAGGGTATTTTTGAAAATTTTTCAAATTAAAGGTCTGGCAGAAATTTGGAAACCAGGGGTATTTCAGTAATTTTGTCAATCAGGGGTAATTTTGTAAGTTTTCCAAGTCAGGGTATTATTTTGCAAAAGAAGATTTTTGGGTACTTTTGTAAAGTAAGAGACTTTTTATTGAAATCGGGGTAGTATAGTAATTTTAGAAACCAAAGGCATTTTTGTAATTTTGCCACTAGGGGCATTTTTGTAATTTTGTAAATCAGAAATATTTTGGAAATTTTCAAAAATAAATTTTTGCTATTATTTAAAGGGGTAATTTGGCGATTTAAAGATTAGGGTTTTCATAAAACATGGCTAGTCCCTTTCGGGTTTTATTTATTGTGTTTAGCCTATGACCGAGTCCTCTTGGTTAGGGTGAACCAAAGCTACGCACCAGGTAGGATTCCTGCGAAGAGGAGGTGAGTCACTAGGACTGCTTAAGTACTAGGCTCTTCCGGATCCAATCCTAGACATGCGCACCATGGTTGGCACACCCTAACTTGGCGACTTAGCCACAAGTTTGTTTAATTAGGCATTTAAAGTCTTATGTGATTTGTTGGGGTAAACTAGTCCTAGGGTTCAAATACTTATCATACTATCTACGTTCCATTTCTACCCCTCAATAGATAATAATTCACACAGTAATTAGAAGTACTTACCTGGGCGGATTGGTGCCGGAGACTCGATGCCATGCTGTTCAAAACAAAAAAACCATTTTCATAATATTTCACAAAGGCCTACTAAAACATTTTGGGCCTTGGGCCCCACAATGAAGTTTTGAACTGGCTCGATACCAATTTGTAACACCCCAAACTCAAATTTACGACCCTCTAACCGAGATGGCATGTTATCATGAAAAACGTTTGAAAATATTTTGCCTTAAAGGTGAAGTAAATAAATTTATTTTTTATTTTTCTTTTAGAAAGGAAAACCTTGTATATTTAAAATTTCAAATAAATTAGGTTGTCACCAAATTCTCTGATTAAAACTTTTATATATATATATATATCTACTTAAGGAAGTAAAATCATTTGCAATTAATATTTAAGTTGTCAATCCGCAATAAACATAATAATAAAGATACTTGGTAAAAATACTTAAAACTTTCATGGGCCTTATTACAACTCGATTAAATAAAATAAGAATAAAATAAAAATAAACCAAAGTCTATGTAAACTAAATTTTTCCATTGCATGGCCACCTCGAGTCCATCCGGCTCCTCATCCGCGATCTACGAGTCACCTGAAAAAGTTAAGGGAGAAGGTGAGTCACCAAGACTCAATGTGTAACCCTTCCCCCGGTTTAATGCAACATCTTACACAAATCATAACTAAGTTTAACATGCACCCAACCTAGCCATCCATAACTCCTTTCTCTACCCCGTGTGGTACCAAACCACTGGTGGTGCCAAACCACTGGTGACCCAAAGTCACGATATCCATCAATATTATGGTGCCAAACCACTAGTGGTGCCAAACCACTGGTGACCCAAAGTCACAGATAATAATTTGTGGGGCCATGTAACACCCCAAACTCAGCCTAAACGTTACGACCGGATCTGGCATGTCACATGAAAGGAATGTGTAAAAACTATACGTTCTTTAAAAAGCTCGTATTCTTTATAGTTGTTGTGAGAAATCGAGTTTAAGTAATTTTGAATAAGAAACGGTTTATTATCATTTTAGGAAAATCCCATATTGATCATTTAATAATAAGCAGTAACCAAATTGAAAGCTGAAACCAAATAAAATACCTAATGCCTTATTACATAACAAAACCAAATTTAAAAGTAAATTAACCCAAAATAGTAATTGAAATAAAACCCGAAAACATAGTGCATCGCCACCTCGAGTCCACCCCGGCTCTACATTCACGATCTATGCCTCATCTGCAAATGTAAGGGAAAGGGTGAGTCACCGAGACTCGGTGTGTAAATCCCCATCCCGATAATAACAAGGCACTTACACATTTGATATGTCAATATGCAAATCATGCAAACCCAACCTAACCAACCGAACTCCTGTGTTCACCCAAAGGTGGTCAAAACCATCGTGGTCAAAACCACCGTGACCGTAGTCACAAATCATATAAGTGTGGTCAAAACCACTTTGGTGACCGTAGTCACAAATCATATGGTGGGGCCAACCCATCGTGTGGTCAAAACCACTAATGACAATCCGTAATCAACATATGGGCCAACCCAATCGTGGTACCAAACCACCGGGACGAGTCACAATAATCCATGTGGTCAAAACCACTAGTGACCGTAGTCACAAATAATATCCGTGTGGTCAAAACCACTGGTGGTCAAAACCACTGAGACTAGTCACAAATAATAAGAAAAGCGGGGCCAACCCACTGTGTGGTCAAAACCACTGGTGACAGTCTAAATAATCCTTCCCCCTCCTCTCATCATACCCATTTTCATGCAATGTTCATCAGTCATATCAATTATCATGTATCATGTATTTAGGCATGGCATTTAACAGCACGTGATGGCATACAAAATCATATATCAAACATCACGTATAGGGGACTTACCCGGAGTCCATGCTTAAGCCCACAAGCGTATATCATAATGATAAGAAAAACAACACTATAGTCATGTAAACTAATAAAGTTTGTAGTGAGTTTTTACACACCTGCTTACTTGTGAAACTAACAAATCCCGAAAATACTAGCGAAATCCCGAGAGATTGTTTCCTCCTACAATCGGCCAACACATGAATTTTTAGATCTATTAGCCAATCGGCTACACTAGAGATCCCGAAGGATCAATCGTGATCAATAATCGAAATATGGCCCTAGGCTGAATCTTACCATCACTTACCAAGGGTATTTTCGTAATTTACCTACTAAGGGTATTTTCGTGATTTACACACCAAGGGTATTTTCGTAATTTACCTACCAAGGTATTTTCGTAATTTACCCACCAAGGGTATTTTTGTAATTTCGCACCTGCAATGGCCCTCTCGAAGGTCTAATGTTACCCTGAGCGACTCGGCTACCATTTTTGGTCGTCACTAGACTATTGGGCCTAAAACCCAATTTTGGCCCATTCAGGCCCACACGCTCGTGTGGCCCACCTAACAAAATCTAGCCACGTATATAGGTTCCACCTAGTCTAGTTCACTATATACTATATCATCATACAATTTATTCCAATTTAGCCCACGGCCCATTGGGCCCACTTTCTACCATCGCTACCTAAGCAAATTTCAACCCACAAGAATACTAACGATGGCCTCAACTATCGCATCGAAGCCCCACACGTGTGCTCGCGCGCTCGTGTGGCTACTATTGCAAAGGACCAAGCACTTTGGCATTTGCCGCTCTACAACTAGAGTAGAGAGAGTTACACACCGATAGAGTGCGGTGTTAAACCGTACTGCGACCACTCTTGTGCCCAAACGCCCACCAAGGTATCTTAACTCTCCTCCCGAATGCTCTTTATATAGCTAGCTCTTCACCTTCCTTCTTTGTATCTTTCCAATGTGGGATCCTCCGTCAAGAGAGTTTAAATTCAATCAAACTCTTACCGTCAATCCGAAAATAAATACTCCCTTGCTTCTTATGAGATTGAACCTGTGCTCCCTTGTAACATAATCCACGCTGCTAGCCACTTTACCAACTAGCTCATTGTGTCTCAAACCATGCAACTTAATATAACCCTATGGCCAATGTCTAAATTCATTTAATAAAAATAATCTAAAAGGAATGCAAACGCTACAACTAGAACCTTGGACCTCCTTCCTTCCTTGTGGCGTCATTCCCTTGTCCTTAAGTGGCGTCACCTTGCCACTACACCACACACTCCACTTGTGTCATTTTCCTCCACATTTTATTCTTAAGGCCTACCCGCCAACCTCTAAGGTTTTTTTCACCTAAAACTAAAATTTTTCCTAAGCCTAACTTGAACCCGGGACTTCATAGAAGCCCCCTGACCTTCCAAACTCACTTATCTAATTGGTCCAACTTGCATTTAAGCCGATCTCTTATTCTCCAAAAAAAAAATTTAAACGCTACGACGCTCAAGGCCCATTGGGCTCAATTCTCCTAGGCCCAATTTCAGGATGTTACAAATCTACCCTCCTTAAAGAAATTTTGTCCTCGAAATTTCCAAATAACTAACAGTCACACATCGTAACCTACCACAATACGCTCTTGCTGCGCACTTGATCTTAATAAAACTAATATCTTTTAACTAGAATTTAAAACTCCTACACATACTCAAAAACACCTAGCCATTAAAACATACGAATATTTTATACGCACCCAACTCTATGTCTGAACATCACATCCAAACTATACACACAGAATAGATACCCAAAATATAGCATATAACAAAGAAAAGTATCAGGAAACTTACAGTGCGGATTGGTGCTGGAGACTCGGGTGCCATACTTCCAGGAAAGGGATATACATATTTTTCTAAACCATATTTCAACCAAAATTTGAAAAACATTTTTGAACCCATTCCACAGTCGAGTTTTTGAACCTAGGCTCTGATACCATATTGTAACACCCCAAACCTGACCTAAACGTTATTTAACGGATCGGCATGTCACATGAAAGGAATGTCTAAAACTGACGTTCTTTAAAAAGCTCGATTCTTTATAGTTGTTGTGAGAAATCGAGTTTAAGTAATGTTGAATAAGAAATGGTTTATTATCATTATAGGAAAATCCCATATTGATCATTTAATAATAAGCAGTAACCAAATTGAAAGCTGAAACCAAATAAAATACCCAATGCCTTATTACATAACAAAACCAATTTTAAAAGAAAATTAACCCAAAATAGTAATTGAAATAAAACCCAAAAACATAGTGCATGGCCACCTCAAGTCCACCCTGGCTCTACATCTGCGATCTATGCCTCATCTGTAAATGTAAGGGAAAGGGGTGAGTCACCGAGACTCAATGTGTAAATCCTCATCCCGATAATAACAAGACACTTACACATTTGATATGTCAATATGCAAATCATGCAAACCCAACCTAACCAACCGAACTCCCAGATTCACCCCGTGTGGTCAAAACCACCGTGGTCAAAACCATCGTGACCGTAGTCACAAATCATATAAGTGTGGTCAAAACCACCGTGACCGTAGTCACAAATCATATGGTGGGGCCAACCCACCGTGTGGTCAAAACCACCGATGAAAATCCCGTAATCAACATGTGGGGCCAACCCAATCGTGGTACCAAACCACCTGGACGAGTCACAATAATCCATGTGTAGTCAAAACCACTGGTGACTGTAGTCACAAATAATATCCATGTGGTCAAAACCGCTGGTGGTCAAAACCACTGAGACTAGTCACAAATAATAAGAAAAGCGGGGCCAACCCTTTGTGTGGTCAAAACCACCGTGACAGTCTAAATAATCCTTCCCTCCTCTCAAAGATACTCATTTTCATGCAATGTTCATCAGTCATATCAATTATCATGTATCATGTATTTAGGCATGGCATTTAACAGCATGTGATGGCATACAAAATCATATATCAAAGATCACGTATAGGGGACTTACCCGGAGTTTATGCTTAAGCCCACAAGCATATATCATAATGATAAGAAAAACAACAATATAGTCATGGAAACTAACAAAGTGTGTAGTGAGTTTTTACACACTTGCTTACTTGTGAAACTAACAAATCCCGAAAATACTAGCGAAATCCCGAGAGATTGTTTCCTCCTACAATCAGCCAACACATGAATTTTTAGATCTATTAGCTAATCGACTGCACTAGAGATCCCGAAGGATCAATCGTTCTCAATAATCGAAATATGGCCCTAGGCCGAATCTTACCATCACTTACCAAGGGTATTTTCATAATTTACCTACTAAGGGTATTTTCGTAATTTACACACTAAGGGTATTTTCGTAATTTACCTACTAAGGGTATTTTCGTAATTTACCCACCAAAGGTATTTTCATAATTTTAGACCTACAATGGCCCTCCCGAAGGTCTAATGTTACCCTGAGCGACTCGGCTACCATTTTCGATCGTCATTAGACTATTGGGCCTAAAACCCGATTTTGGCCCATTCAGCCCACACGCCGTGTGGCCCACCTAACACAAATCTAGCCACGATATAGGTTCCACCTAGTCTAGTTCACTATATACTATATCATCATACAATTTATTCCAATTTAGCCCACGGCCCATTGGGCCCACTTCTACCATCGCGCCAAGCGAATTTCAACCCACAAGAATACTATCGATGGCCTCAACTATCGCGTCGAAGCCCCACACGCGTGCTCGCATGCGCTCGTGTGGCTACTATTGCCGCGGACTGGCACTTCTAAGCATTTGCCGCTCTACAACTAGAGTAGAGAGTTACACACCGACAGAGTCTGGTGTTAAATCACATTGCGACCACTCTTGTGCCCAAACGCCCACCAAGGTATCTTAACTCTCCTCCCGGAATGCTCTTTATATAGCTAGCTCTTCACCTTCCTTCTTTGTATCTTTTCGATGTGGGATCCTCCGTCAAGAGAGTTTAAATTCAATCAAACTCTTCTCGTCTAATCAAAATAAATACTCCTCGCTTCTTATGAGATTCAACCTGTGCTCCCTTGTAACATAATCCATGCTGCTAGCCACTTTACCAACTAGCTCATTGTGTCTTAAACCATGCGCAACTAAATATAACCCTATGACCAATGTCTAAATTCATTTAATAAAAATAATCTAAAAGGAATGCAAATGCTACAACTAGAACCTTGGACCTCCTTCCTTCCTTGTGGCATCATTCCCTTGTCCTTAAGTGACGTCACTTTGCCACTACACCACACACTCCACTTGTGTCATTTTCCTCCACATTTTATTCTTAAGGCCTACCCGCCAACCTCCAAGGTTTTTTTCACCTAAAACTAAAATTTTTCCTAAGGCCTAACTTGAACCCGGGACTTCATAGAAGCCCCATAACCTTCCAAACTCACTTATCTAATTGGTCCAACTTGCATTTAAGCCGATCTCTTATTCTCTAAAAAAAATTTAAATGCTACGACGCTCAAGGCCCATTGGGCTCAATTCTCTTAGGCCCAATTTCAGGATGTTGCAGGCCAACCCACGTGTGATACCAAATCACTGGTGACGATCCCGTAATATCAACCGTGGGGCCAACCCACTGTGGTGCTAAGCCACTGGGACAAGTCGCTATAAGGTGCCAAACCTCTGGTGACCCAAAGTCACAAAATGTGGTACCAAACCACTGGTGTCCGAAGACACGGATATCACTTCCCCCTCCACTCAAATCACCCACCATGATTCGATGTGCATATAAAAGAAATCGTGCCAAACATGCTTAAATAATAACATATACTGAATTTATCATAGGCCATATTTTTATGTATCACATATACCAAATATGTCATGCATCCACATGCATTATATTGCAAGCTCATATTGAAACGGACTTACCGAATCCTTGCTCATACCTTTACTAGATCAAATCCAGATCTACACAAATCTGTATAACATACACAATTTATTAGCAGTTGTATTAGTTATGAAGTGTGTAAGTACACACCATTACTAACACTAATCCTAGATCCCAAGATTCGATCATCAGGTCTCATCCCTTGACCCTATATTCGCCAACATCAAAGTTAGTGCCATAGGCCTATTCGGCTATAATAGCTAAAACCTGAAGACTCATTTGTGGCACTTACCTTGAACCAATTTAGTTTCCAACCAAATCCCGAAGCCACACACTGGATTCCTTGCAATCGACCAAACCTTAGATCCATACAAGTGATTAGCTTTCGACTTTTCCAAGTATCTAATGGAAAGACTAAACAGAATCCCTTATCGAGACTTACCAAATCGATTAGCAGAGAATGGAGGATCGATCATCGCTTTGAAAATCTCTTTGAGTTCCTAGGTGAAATCGGTTTCAAAAAGTGGTTAGCCAAATCATCAATAAATGCCGGATCTCGGCTTTTCCCTTCATCCAAATCGACAGAGAACAAGAGAATATGGGAGAAGAGTTTTGGCAAACACTTATCTTCTCAAACCGATTGAAAAAGAAATCCCGAAGAGATGTATACCAATCTTTATATTCGGCCAAGTGAATCTAATGGGAGAGGGGAGATTTTGGCAACAAGAGTGGAAGAGATTCGGCTAATAGAGAAAGAAAAAGAAAAGGAAAAGAAGATGGGGAATTCGGCAGAGGGAGGGTAGAGAGGGTTTTAATTTTAAGCAAACAAGAAGAAGAGAAGTAGGGGATTAATGGTGGTTTCGGTTTTAAGAAAGAAGAAAAGAAATAGATGGGAGATGAGAGTGTAGGGAGATTCGGCCAAAGGCTAAGAAGAAGAAAAGAGGATCAATGGTTTTGGTTTTTGGTATGTGTGAGTAGAAAATGTCAAGCTAGGTGCCTAAAGAAAATTCGCCACCACCTTTACACACTCTTCTTTGTTTACTCCTCTCCAAAGAAGGAGTCTTAGATTCGACCAACACCTTGAATCACTCTTGGCCAATCATTTAAAATTATTCAAATAAAAATCCTTATTATCCCTGAAAGAGTTTGTGAACACTTCTCTCTCTCTCTTGCCAGTAAAAATAAAGAGCGTAAAAGAGAATTCTATTACTCGAACCTAGGCTCCCTTGCTCCCCTTGGTGGCGTCAATTCCAGCACTTAAGTGGCACCCCTTGCCACTTTTCCAAGGCCTTATTAGTGTCAAATATTCCCTTTTTAAAACTTGTAATCCCTATTTACTATGGCTCCTTGTCTTATTAAAGCTTACAAATGAAATTTTTCTACCACTCGAGCCTACTCAAGGTCCATAGCTAAGTCTTATTACACCATAAATAGTATTACAGCAATCCAATCATATGCACAATAATACAATCACAAATAACCCCTAATTCAGAATGTTACACTGGTTCAAAACTCGACTTGGAGGGTTTTGGGCCCAAAAACATTTTTCTAAAATGGGCTTTTCAAAAATATGGATTTTTCGTAAAATTTTTCAAGTATTCTGGCATGGCACCTGTATCTCCGACCCGAAGTCGTCCAGGCAAGTACCTCTGACTATTGAAGTGATTTGTATATGTGAATTTTATGGGCATAATTGGGCTCGTAGACTAGAAGATTAGGGCTATTGAACCCTAGGGCTAGTACACTCAAACACATGCATAAGACTTAAGAACAACTAAACAAACACTCGTGACTAAGTCGCCGAAGTTAGGTGTGGCAACCATTGTACGCATGTCAGGAATGGATTCAAGAAGAGGTTGGTATTTAAGCGGCCCTAGCGACTCACCTCCTCTTTGCTCGAATCCTACCAAAGCGTAGCTACTGCTCACCCTAACCAAGAGGATCTATTCACTGCTAAACCCGATAACTAAAACCCCAAAGGGACTAGCCATACTATTTCATAAAGATCTTAGTTTTAAATTTACCAAATTACCCCTCTGATTTATAAAATCCTTTTAGACTTGAAAATTTTTCGAAATACACCCGATTTATAAAATTACTAAAATACCCCCGAGCTGTAAAATTATGAAAATGCCCTTAGTTTATAAAATTACCATGTTACCCTCGACTTTTATGAAAATATTCTTACTTTACAAAAATACCAAAACCCCTGTTTTGCAAAATGTTAAGATACCCTGAATTGGGAAATTTACTAAAATGCCCCTGACTTTTAAAATTACCAAAATAACCCCGATTTCAGAAATTTCTGCGATACCCTTAATTTGGAAAATTTTCAAAATAACCTCGAGTTTTGTATATTTTGGAATGTCTTTGATTTGGAAAGATTTTCAAAATAACCCCGATTAATTACAAAAATACCCCTATAGAGAAAAATGACGAAATTACCCCTGGGTCGGGAATGGTCAGAAATGCCCATAATGATGTGTTAAATGTTGTGGATGAATGTGAATGTGATTCTCTGAATTAGAATAGTGAACTTGAACCTAAAATTTTAATCGAAAGAACTACTTCTGAAAACTTCTTTCATATGATTTGCTCGTGGATAAACAGTGGAACAAAATTTCTAATGCATAAAACTTCTTAATCAGATTAAATCAAGAAGTTAGAAATGAGTTCTAGGGGACGTGGTTGTTGTGGACGCGGTAGAGGCAAAATGACTTTATCGGAACTCGTTAGATCGAGACAAGGGTCTGAGAATGAGGTACCACCGCCGCCACCACCACCAGCTTTTGGTGTTGAGCTGCAAGATCAAACGGGGATGATCTTTCAGACGCAGCAGGTCATGAAGTTCTTGAGATGGTGGTGGAGCGGTGGAAATATGAGAGCTAGGAAGTTTGTACCCGAGCGACTCCGAGCCAATAGAGCTGAGGTGTTCTGTGGCGTATCTGGTGTGGCACCTAGTACTACTAAGTATTGGTTGGAGGCGATCGAGCGAATTATGGATGAGCTCGATCTAACCGCTGAGGAGAAAGTGAAAGGAATGGTGGCACTACTTCGCGATGAGGCATATCAGTGGTGGCTCACAGTTCGGGATGGTGCTACAGCGGAGGATCTCACTTGGGACTATGTTAAGGCAGAATACCAGAAGAAGTATGTTGGTACTTATTACATTGATGCGCAGAGAAAGGCTTTTCTGGGGCTGGTTCAAGGGAACAAGTTCGGGGCAGAGTACGAGGCTGAATTCCTAAGGTTAAGCCGATATGCTCGAGAAGTAGTGGCTACGGAGCATGAACGATGTGTCCAATTTGAGGATGGATTAAGGGACGATCTGAGGTTGTTGATAGCTCCACATCAAGAGCGGGAATTTCCTGTGTTAGTAGAAAAGGCTAAGGTGGTGAAGGAATTAAGGACTCGTAAGACGTAATGTAGATAAGGATAGGAATCGAGATAAGAGGAGTTTTGGACCGTCAGAATCAACTGAGAGTTTTCAGAAAAGACTCAAGGTTGAGAATTCTGTTCATGTTACTAAGCCACCATCGGAAATCCGCACCGTCTGTGTGCTCGGTGTGGAAGGTATCATATTGGTGAGTCTTGGAATCGAGAACGGAATGTTTTAGTGTAAGTCCAATTCTCATTTGATTAAAGATCTCTCTGTGATCCCAGTAGGGCTCGAACGGTGAGGCTGTGGTTATGAGCAAAGGGTAGCAATGGTCAACAAGCGACGAGGGGTCGTGGTCCGAACCATGAAGGAAATGGTTCCGGCCGAGGTCGTGGAACACCAAGCGGAGGTATTGAAGGTTCAGATGCAAGGCAGCCAAGGTTGGTTTATGCAGTCAGCCGTCGCGAGGAGAGTGATGTGCCAGATGTGACAACGGGTAAGTTTCTTGTTTCTGGAATACCTATTGCCTATTCGTTGTAGAATTAGTTTGTTCTTATGTTGCTAGTGAAGTGCATGGAACCTTGATTGCGAACTTAGAGAATGTACCTAGAAAGTATATTGGTTTTATTAAGATCAGAGTGCGTAGCAAGAGCGTAGTGTGAGATAGGATGTACGACTGTTAGTTAGTAAGTAATTTTGAGGACGAAATTATTTTTAAGGAGGGTAGAATTGTAATATCCCAAAATTAGGCCTAGTAGGATTGGGTCGATTGGGCCTTGGGCTTTAGAAAAAAATTTTGAGTATCATCTTGTTGATTGTGTTAGCTCAGATATGATTTTATTGTATGCCAAATATAGTCTTGAGAAGGCTTGGAATTAATTGGTTTAGAATAATTTTTAGTATGGAGAATTTAATGAAGTGGACTAGGTGATCTTGACACATAAGTTAATTTAAGTGGTAAATTCTAGCACATGAGAAGTTAGTGGCAAGGTGGTTATGATGCATGAAGGGTTGCTTGAAGGAAGAGGTTCGAGCAGCATGGGTTACATTTGGAAGACTTCATTTTTATGCACCTTTGCATTAAGTGTCGGCCAAGCTATTCTGATGGTAGGTTGGACTTTCAATTTTTAAGGCAAGTTGAATATTAGATTATGAAAGCTTGTATTTTGGGATAAGAATCTTAAGATTTATGGAATGATGGAGGGACAAGGGGCTTGAAAGAGGGAGAGTTTTTTTGGAAACTCTTCTATAGCCATTAGTCCATGTATTTGGACGGTTTAAGGGGCTAGGGGGAGTTAACTTAATTTTAATGTGATTAGGAAGAGATAAGGAGAAATTTAGGAGTGTGTTTAATTCAAAATTTATTTGAATTGATGGCTAGAAGAATTTTGGTGTGGTTGTGAATTTTGCTTTGTGTAAGGGAAAAAAGTGCTAAAATTCTTTTGATTAGGTAGTCATTTTCGATTAGCTTGGAAGGCCTTCAATCTTTGCTTTGTGTCAAAACTAAAAACCCTTTTGAACCTTACCAATTCTTCTCAAGTGCACCAAAATGAACAAAAACTGAATGTCCTTAGGTGTTTGCTATTTCTCTTCTTAGGCATTTGGCCAAAACTCATTTGGAACCTTCGTTTTATCTTTTAATTCTTTGTAGCAAAAAAAACCTCTTTTGTTCTCATCTTTCTTTTTCTTTTCTTCTCATATTTGTTAAAAACTTACAATTCTTCTTTTACTTTCTTTTTGGCCAAACCTTTCTTCCCTAATTCTCTTCTTGATTTTTCTTCCATTATTTGCTCAAGCCGAATCCTCCTTCTCCTATTTTCATTTCCTCTTTTCCTTTGTCTTTCTCCACTCTAGCTGAATTCATTTGATTGTCTTGTATCCACCATAGCTGAATCTTCTTTATTTCTTTTTGATTGTCTTGGCCGAATATCATCAAGAGTTCATATTGGTTTTCTTAAAACAGTTTTGGAAGATAGGTAAGTGTCTTGGCCGAATCTTTTTTCTATTTTTTTTCTATTGATCCTTATGAGGGCAAAAGCCTAATTTTGGGTATGTGATAGTAAGATTCTAACCATAGGAACTTATTTCTTTTAGGCTCTTCGGATTTTGGAAGCAATCAATTTTGGTAAGTCAAGTGGTAAGGTTTATGTTGGTTCTTTATTCTTTAAATGGATGTAAAGCCGAAGGCTATGGTGAATAAGGTTTGTTGTTGGCCGAATGGTCTATGGTAATGATCTAAGTATTGACCGAATGTAGGGCAAGGAAATCTAGTGTGGTAGATCGGGTCTTCGAGATTTAGATCCATAAGGGGCTAATCATCAGGAATAAGCAAAGCCTTCGGGATTTGGTAGGAGACCAAATTGGCATTAAGGAGGAGGAAAACCTCGCTCATCGTGTTAGATACAAGTAGTTCGGGATTGAGTAAACTCAGGCTTAATAAAAAGCGTAGTTATCGCACTATTCTCCTATTATTTGTATGTTGTTATATACATATGTTATGATGTGTATGTTAATGGAAATAATGGCTAAGATGGTGGATACCGTAGTGGGTAATCGAATAATCAGTCGTGCTCTATGACATTATTTTGCCTATGGTATATGTGTGATATTTGTGATGAGCATACTCTAAATGTTAATGTCATGATACACATGTATGCATGGGGCTTGGGAAGTGACTATCGAAGGAAAGGGTGTACATTATATACGTGGTCTAATGTTAGCCTTGTGCTACATTGGCGCTTGATGGTAGCTATGTGCTTCATCAATGAGGGTGTTGGCTATGTGCCACCTCTGGCGGATGATAGCCGTGTGCATCATCGTGGATTGAGGATGACCTCGAGTCACCTCGTGGATATTGACATGTGGGGTCACTTATGTGATCAGTGGCTCAGCCACGGCCTTGTGTAGTAGGTCTGCCAAGGTAAGATATGTGGATCACTTGGTTGATCGGTGGATTAATACTACCTTGGGCGTGGGTCCGCCAAGGTAGGTGTAACGGATGGACACTAGGTTGGGTTGGGCTTCATGTTGCATATTTATGTAAGTGGACTGTGTGGATATGGGCCAAGCCCATATGTGGAGACATGTGAAATAACTATGCACTGAGTCTGTTTGACTCACCCAATTTTTACCATCATCGCAGGTGATACATAAAGCTTGGACCGCGTTGGAGTGGATACGAGGTGGCCCATGTGGAAGATGATTTAATTGATTTATGAATTTTATATTATTAGTATTTGGGAATTTATTTGATGTAATAAGGGCCTCCTAAAGTATTTAAAGATTTTTACGGTGTTTTGGTTGGATTGGCGTTTAAATTATTATTTGAAAATGTTCTTATTTTCGGCAACTTACATCTTTAGAGTATATAATAAAGTTTTCAAATCGGATATTTTATAACAACTAAATTTTAATGGGCTTTTAATTATACAATGTTTTTCCAAAGACAATAAATTTATACGTTTTCACCTTTAAGTCAAATTCTTTTCAAACGTTTTTTGCAGTGACATACCAGATCCGGTCAAGGCTCGTGGGCTGGGTTTAAGGGTGTTACATGGATGCCCTGTGATTTTGGGGAACAAATGGTCCTCAACGAAGTGGCTGTATGTTGAAGAATACAAGTTGTAAACTGCTATATAGAGGTACCTGTCTGAACCTATCGCAGTTTGTTGCACCAAGAACCCACTGTGGTAGTTGACTATGTTCAGCCTTTTGTTGACTTTTAAGTGCACACCATGAGCTATCCTTTTCTTGTTTCCTCTCTAAAATCCACGAACCACTTTGAAAAAGAAAAAAGAGATTATAAATGTACGAGGTCCTTCAAACCACCTATAGAGAAGTTCATTTGCTGAGCTAGTAGCTAGCTTCTTCAATGATATATCAATCTTTAGCACTAGTACCCTGTATATGCAAAAATACAAGGATCATTTCAAACATTGTTTAGATTAGATTTTTTAGCTGAACTAGTTAGCTAGCTTGTTTGATGATTTGTGAATCCTTGGATATTAATACATTGTATGAGGTAAGGGTCAACCCAAGTTTTCATTCTTTTCGAGATCATTGAGGGTGTAGATTTAAGTGAAATTATGGCATGAAAAAAATACAAAATGTAGATTCATCGTGGGTTTAGCTTTTGTTAGCTTTTGGTAGTGTGTTGGTTTTAAGGATTAATGTTCTAATTTATTTTAGTAGTTATAGTGTCTAAGTAAATAAGATTTTTGGTGGTTGATTTGGCTCCTTAATAATTTGATACTTATACTATTTTTTTCATTGACAGGATAACAGGATTGTAACACCCTAAATTAGGGGTTGTTTGTAATTTAAATATTTTCCTATGTGTGTGCTTGAAGAATTAAATTCTATGATCATTTGACATGTTTTAGGGTCTAGAAATAACCCCGAGCTAGGCCTGACTTAGACCTAAAAATTTCTTTTTAAGTATCTAAAAGGAGGGAGCTAGGAGATAGGGGTTAAGTATAAATTTGGGAGAAACATGACACGAAAAATGGCTTGGAGAAGTGGCTTCCATGCGCCACTTAGGTGCTACAAGGGTGTGTCTAAGGGTGTTGCAAGGGAGGTCTTGGGTTCGATTCATGGGAGAAACAAGGGGGTGTATTTTTATTTTTGGGCTTTTTGGGGACGTTAAGATAGGGGCTAGGTTGGAAGGCCTTAATAGATTTTTCGGGCAAGGTTTGGACATGAAAGATAGGTTGGTGGAGTGGCTTGGAACCCCACTTAAAGGGCTTTGGTTTAAGGACTCGGGTTCGAGTCATGATGGACGCAAGAGTGTTTTATTTTTGGGGTTTTTTGTGTTAAAGGAAAGAGGGCCAGGAAGAAGGCCTTAAAATTAAATGGTGGGGTTATTTGACATGAAAGTCAAATGGGAAAGATGGCAAGGCGTTGTAGGGGCTGCGTTAGTGTGGTCCGTGTTGAATCACGGAGCTGCAATTTGGTTTTATTTTTTCAAGGTGGCGTGCATGGGAAGGGAGGTGATGGCGGTTATGGACTTTTATTTTGATAAGGAGAGCTATTTTTTTTGCATATTTTCTTTGGAAGGGTGTGTGTAGTAGTTTATTTTCTTTTGAATTGTTGAAGAGGTGGATAGGAGATAAGGATTAAAAGATAAAGTTTTATCTCATAGGAGGCAATGGCTGAAATAGGGACTCTCTAGGGCTGTCCATATCTGATTTGTATAGCAAAGAAGTGCCAAACTCGTCAATTTTCTCTCCAAATTGCTGCTGCCGAATTTCCCCTTGTTGCATTGCCTAAATTGTTCAAAAAAATTCCAGCTTCTTTTTCTTCTACTAAGCCGAAACCACCACCACTTCCCCTACATCTCTTCTTTCTCTTTTTCTAATTCCTATTAGCCGAACCTACCTCTTTCTCTTCTCAAAATTCCAGCCCTTCAAACTTGAGTTAGCCAAATCTCTTCCATCCCCTTTTTGCCGAAATCTTTCCTCGTCAATTAGAGTTACTTTGGCCGAATATCAAGGGAACACAAGTTTCTTTTCGAGATTCTTTTTCAATCATTAGTAAGAGGTATGTGGCATGGCCGAATGGTTCTTTTTGAATCTATGATTATGGCCGAATGGCCTAAGACCCTTATTAATATGGTTAAAGCGATTGTAGGGAAGCCATAGCCATTAAGGGAAGCTTTCGGGATTTATTCTCCTAAGGTAAGGTGGTAAGTAACATTCGGCTATAGGCTTTGGTTATGTATAGATGTGCAAGCCAATTGTTAACAAGTGTTTTTTGTAGGAATCTCGACAGGGCAAGTGACAAATATGGGAATTCGGTGAGTTTGGTAAGTGAATAAGCCACATTCGGCCAAAGGCCATACTTTTGGTACAATTGATCCTTCGGGATCTCTAGTTTAGCCAATTGGCTAATAGATCTAAAAATTCATGTGTTGACCGATTGTAGGAGGAAACAACGTCTCGAGATTTCGCTAGTATATTCGGGAATTGCTAGTAAATAGGTGTGTAAGAACTCACTACACACTTTATTAATTTACATGATTATTGTTGTTGTTATTCACCTTTTTGGTAGTGTTTTGCTTATGGCTAAGCATGGATTCCGGGTAAGTCCCCTAACTTGTGATTTTTGATATATGTTTTGCATGCCATCACATGATGTTAAATGCTATGACATGATATATGATAATTGATATATAAGCATGTGATGGTGGGATTGATG
This sequence comes from Gossypium rotundifolium, assembly GCA_025506655.1. Classification (NCBI taxonomy): domain Eukaryota; kingdom Viridiplantae; phylum Streptophyta; class Magnoliopsida; order Malvales; family Malvaceae; genus Gossypium; species Gossypium rotundifolium. The sequence continues at coordinate 156,141,713 of CP106722.1, read as the reverse complement.
AGAGGAGGGGGATGATTTTATGGATCGTCGCTGGTTTTGACCACAAGATGGGTTGGCCCCATCGATTATTTGTGACCTATGGTCATCAAAGTGGTTTTGACCACACCGATTGATAATTTGCAACTAAGTCCTAGTGGTTTGGTACCACCAAAGGGTTTTGACCACACTTGATAAATTGTGACCTATGGTCATCAGTGGTTTTGACCACACGATGGGTTGGCCCCATCCTTTAATTTGTGACCCATGGTCATCAGTGGTTGTGACCACACGGGGTGGTTAAGGAGTATGGATGGTTAGGTTGGGTTGCATAATTGCATGTTTATTAATAATCTGTGTATGAGTTACATTTTCGTGTGGGGACTTACACACCGAGTCTTGGTGACTCACCCTACCTTACTATTTTGCATTTAGTAGATCGCGGAGATGGAGCCAAGAGGACTCGAGGCGCCATGCTTATCGTTGGATTTAAATTTATTTTTGTTAAGTTTATTCATTTATTTTCTAAGTCTTTTATTTTGGGATGTAATAAGGCCGCTAAATTTTTATTTGGATGTTATTTAATCGCTTATTTTAAATTATATTATATTACAAATATTAAGTGAACCGGTTAAAAGTAACATTTTCAAACTTAATAAAATTTAACAGTTTTCAAAGAAGTTACCATCGGGTAACAAAATTTACCAAGTCACCAATAACTCGAGACGATTTTAAAACGATACATGATCAAACGTTTTCAAAGAGTTTATCAACCCAACCATGTTTATAAAAGCCCAACTGAGTTTTCAAACACCGTTTTAATACCTTAGCCATATCTTACCAAGTTTTCCCTAGACACTCAAAATGATTCAAACTATTTTACTCCGTGGCATACCAGATCCGGTCAGGACTCATGGGCCGGGTTTGGGGTGTTACATTTTTGGTATCAGAGCTCGGTTCAAAACTCAGCTGTGGGGGGCCCAAGGCCCAAAATGTTTTGTTTTTGTTAGTAGGCCTTATTATTATGTTTTGAGGAACTATTTTGGCTTGAACAGCATGGCACCGAGTCTCCGGCACCAATCCGCCCAGATAAGTACTTCTATCCATTTTTGTGAATCTTTGATGAGGGGTAGAAGGGTAAAATTGGGAACGTAGACTATTAGAATAGAATTTGTTGAACCCTAGGGCTAGCATACCTCAACTATGCATAAGATTAAAATTACCTAAACAACCCCGTGAGTTGTCTTGAGCAAAGGATGTGGAAATCGTTATCGCATGTCAGGATTGGATTCTTGGGGCCGGTATTTAAGTAGTCCTCGTGACTCACCTCCTACTCACTCGAATCCTACCCAGTGCGAGTGACGGCTCATCCTAATGAGATGATACACTCATAGGCTAAACTTGATAACTAAAACCCGAAAGGGACTAGCTGTTTTGTTTTTGAAGTAATTAAAACCTTGTTTTAAAGAAAAAAAAACCCCTCAGTTTGAAAATAACCAAAATACCCCTGGCTTGTAAACTACCAAAATACCCTCCATAGGAAAAATTTTCAAATAGAAATTTCCAAAATATCCTTCTTTTGTGAAATCACTTAGGAACCAAATTTTTGGAAATCATTTTGTGAAAATACCCTGATTAGGAGAAATTACTAAAATACCCTTAGGGGTAAAATTACGAAAATGCCCTTGATTTATGATATTCCCAAAATACCCACGATTTTAATAAAAAATTTCATCACATAAAAGTGCCCAAAAACCTTAAAATTCAAAAACGTCATGATTTTAGAAAATTACAAAATTGCCCCCAACCTACAAAATTACCAGAATACCACTGACCTTCGAAATTTTACAACATCACTATTTTGGAAAATACAATTATCAAAAAAGAGCCCTCAAATTTTTACAACTTTTAAAATACCCCTGATTTATTAAATTTTAGAAATTCACCCCGATTTGTAAAAAATTATCGAAATACCCCTGAGGTCTAAAATGTCCGAAATACCCCCGGATTTCAAAATTTTTCCAAATATCTCAGGAATTTAAGAGTTTCAAAATGTTTTTGTGAAAATCATCCGAAAATTTTTATTTTTGAAAAAATTACAAAAATACCCCTGTAGGACAAATTACGAAAATACCCCGGGTAGTGGAAAAACGATCACAATGAAAACTACAATGTCTCTTTGAATGAATGAATGGAAAACTGTGTGCATGTATGATTACGAAAGAACCACTCCTAAACTCTTATCATAAAATTCCTTCGCGGATAATCCAGTGAAACAAGTACTAATGCATAAAATTCTTAAACAGATAAACGCAATCGTTAGAATGAGTTCAAGAGGTCGTGGACGTCCGTCGCGTGGCCGTGGTAGGGGTAGGATGACATTGTCCGAGCCAGCAAGGTCTGGTCACGGGTCTAGAAATGAGATGTCGGATCTGCCGGCGGCAGAAACTGAGTTCCAGGATCATACGGGTGGTAATGATGTCGTGTCTCAAGTCAGACACGGTATTAGAACGGGTTGTTGAGGCAGGCGCGGGTGTAGGAGCCCGTAAATCGTGGTTGAACGACTCCGGGCTAACAGAGCAGAAGTATTCAGAGGAGTTTCGGGAGTGGCGCCCAGTGCGGTGAAATATTGGTTAGAATCCACTGAGAGGATTATGGGTGATTTGGATTTCACAGCTGAGGAGAAGTTGAAGGGCATAATATCTTTGCTTTGGATGAATCATACCGTGGTGGCTCACCGTGAGGATGGAACGGTGGCGTAAAATCTCACCGGGAATTCTTCGTAGAGGCTTATCAAAAGAAGTATATCAGAACTAGCTACGTGGATGCACAGCGGAAGGCCTTCTTGAATCTGGTTCAAGGCAATAAGACGGTGGCAGAATATGAGGCTAAGTTTCTCCGGTTAAGTAGGTATGCTCGTGGTATTGTGGGTACCGAGCATGAATGCTGTGTGAGATTTGAAGATGGGCTGAGAGATGAGCTGAGAATGATGATAGCTCCACAGCAGGAACGGGAGTTTGCTGTCCTATTGGAAAAATCTAAGGTTGCTGAAGGGGTAAGGCAGTCGGTTAGACGAAACCAGGATCGAAATTGGAATAAGAGGAGCTCCAGACCTTCAAAGTTTTCTAGTAATCAGCAAAAGAGGACAAGGTTTGGTGGGTCAGATCAAGCTGCTAGGCCTGCTGCTGCCAATACTCAATGGCCGCCACAGTGTGCTTGGTGTGGCAAGTCTCACAAGGGGGAGTGTTAGAATGGTAATCGAGGATGCTTCGAATGTGAGTCTATGGAGCATCGAGTTAGAGACTGTCCGAAGAAGGCAGCTAGGCTGAGAATAGAAGGTCAGGATCGTGCACCAAACAGGAGGGATAACCAACAGCCACAGAGAGGTCGTGGTGCAGGAAGAGGAGGTAATAGTGCTGGCAGAGGTCGTGGGGTACCAAGGGGAAATACCGGTGGTACTGAGGCTAGACAACCTGGTTTAGTCTATGCCGTGAGGCGTCAAGAGAAGGGCGACGCACCGGACGTCATAACCGATATGTTCTTGATCATTAGTGTGCCTTGTAATACCTTGATAGACATTAGCTCAACCCACTCGTACATTGCTAGTAGTGTAGTGGAAACTTTGCATCTAGACTTTGAGCATGCTTCTAGGAAGATGACTGTATTAAGCCCCTTAGGTCACTCTGTAGAAGTAAGTAAACTTTATAGGGACGTACCCCTAGAACTCCAAGGGGTCGTGTTCTTGGCTGATTTTATAGAACTACCGTTCTGAGAGTTTGACCTAATCCTCGGGATGGATTGGCTAGTAAAGTATCAGGCTAGCTTGGATTGCGCGACTATGCGCATGGTGTTAAAGACCGAGGAAGGTGATGAGGTGGTGATGATAGGTAAAAGAGAGATTACCTATCCAACTTGGTTTTTGCTTTGAAGGAGGAAAGAATGGTGAAGAAGGGTTGTGAAGCATATGTGGCTCACGTCTGTGCCTTGGAAGCTAAGAATGTTGCTGTGGAAGATGTTCAGACGGTAAGTGACTATGTGGATGTGTTTCCAGATGAACTTTCGGGTCTACCTCCGGACCGTGAGGTTGAATTTGGGATAGATCTGTTACCCAAAATTGCGCCAGTATCAATAGCTCTGTATTGGATGGCGCCGAAGGAATTGGTGGAGTTGAAGGCGCAGATCCATGAGTTGTTGGATAGAGGATTTATCCGACCAAGTGTATCACCATGGGGAGCTCTAGTGCTGTTTGTCAAGAAGAAAGACGGGACAATGAGGATGTGTATAGACTACCGACAGCTGAACAAGTTAACGATAAAGAACCACTACCCTTTGCCCAGGATTGACGATCTGTTTGATCAACTCAAAGGAGCATCGGTGTTCTCTAAGATTGACCTTAGGTCAGGGTACCATCAACTTAAGGTGAAGGAGGTTGATGTCCACAAGACGGCATTCCGTACTCGGTATGGCCACTACGAGTTTCTGATAATGCCTTTTGGTCTGACGAATGCACCGGCAGCATTTATGGACATGATGAACCGAGTTTTCCAACCCTATCTGGATCGGTTCGTCATTGTCTTCATAGACGACATCTTGGTGTACTCAAAGTCAGAAGAGGAGCATGACGTACATCTCCGTGTGGTTCTGTAAGTTCTAAGGGAAAAACAGCTGTACGCTAAGTTCAGCAAATGTGAGTTCTGGCTCAAGGAGGTAGCTTTTCTAGGACATGTTGTTTAGGCCGAGGGAATCAGGGTGGATCCCCGTAAGATTGAGGCGGTGTTGGAGTGGAAGCCACCAAAGTCAGTTACGGAAATTCAGAGCTTTCTTGGGTTGGCCAGATATTATAGGAGATTTGTGGAAAATTTCTCCTTAATCGCAGCACCGTTGACTAAGCTGCTGAGAAAAGGAGTTTTGTTTGTGTGGGTTGAAAAGCAGCAAAAGAGTTTTGATAAGCTGAAGAGGATTCTAACAGAAGCACCGGTCTTAATTCAGCCTGAGGCCGGAAAGGAGTTCACGGTGTACTGTGATGCATCACATACCGGTTTAGGGTGTGTGTTAATGCAAGAAGGGAAGGTGGTCGCTTATGCATCACGGTAGTTGAGGCCTCACGATGTTAATTATCTGACACACGATCTAGAATTGGCTGCTGTAGTTTTTGCTCTGAAGATCTGGAGGCACTACCTGTATGGGGAGAAGTCGGTGGTGTACACAGATCATAAAAGTCTAAAGTACCTCCTGACTCAGAAAGATTTGAATCTGAGGCAGTGGAGGTGGATTGAGTTGTTGAAGGACTATGACTGCTCAATCGAATACCATCCGGGGAAAGCTAACGTAGTAGCTGATGCTTTGAGCCGTAAGGTAGTAGCAGATTTGCGAGCTATGTTTGCTCATCTAAGTCTCTATGGGGACGGGAGCCTTTTGGTGAAATTGCAAGTAAAGCCTTCTTGGATTGATGAGGTCAAAGAGAGGCAGTTGACCGATGAAGCTTTGAGTACTTGGAGGTTGCAAGTACGGAATGGTGAGGCCAAGGGTTTTAGCTTGAGCAGTGGTGGAGTGTTGTACTTGCAGGGGAGAGTATGCATGCCTAAGGATGATGAGTTGAGGCAGCGAATCCTTAAAGAAGCTCATAGCAGTGCGTACACTATGCACCCGAGAAGCAGCAAGATGTATCGGGATTTAAGAGAGCAGTTTTGGTGGCCGGGTCTTAAGCGGAAAGTAACTGAGTTGGTGGGCAAGTGTCTGACATGCCAGCAGGTTAAGGCTGAGTATCAATTGCCATCGGGGCTGTTACAACCGATAAAGATCCCACAGTGGAAGTGGGAGGAGATTACTATGGATTTTGTAAGTGGGCTTCCCCTTACGCCCAGTAAGAAAGATGCTGCTTGGGTGGTAGTAGACCGGTTGACTAAGTCAGCTCATTTCATACCGGTAAGGGTTGACTACTCACTTCAGAGATTAGCCAAGTTGTACATCGCAGAGATAGTACGGTTGCATGGGGTACCTGTGTCCATTATCTCGGATCGAGATCCTCGGTTCATGTCGAGATTTTGGAAGGCTTTACATCAGGAGTTAGGCACGAGGTTGAATTTCAGCACGGCTTTTCACCCACAGTCTGATGGACAATCTGAGAGGGTAATCCAAGTGTTGGAAGACATGTTGAGGGGCTGTGTTTTGATTTCCGTGGTAGTTGGGAGGAGTACCTACCTTTATGTAGTTCGCTATAACCATAGTTATCAAGCGAGCATTCAGATGGCACCGTATGAGGCGCTGTATGGTCAGAAATGCCGTACTCCTACTTGTTGGACAGAACTAGGAGAACGTCAGATGTTGGGTCCAAAGTTAGTGTCAGAGACGGAGGATAAGGTTAAAGTAATTCGGACTCGTCTTAAGGAGGCATCGGACAGGAAAAAATCCTACGCCGATCTTAAACGCAGAGAGGTTGAATATGCAGTGGGTGATAAGGTTTTCCTGAAAGTATCACCTTGGAAGAAGGTGTTGAGGTTTGGCAGGAAGGGCAAGCTAAGCCCTAGATTCATCGGACCGTACACGGTGTTGAAACGTGTGGGATCGGTGGCTTACCAGTTTGAGTTGCCGGTAGAGTTGAGCCAGATACATGACGTCTTCCATGTTTCAATGCTCAGGCGCTATCGATCAGATCCCTCACACGTAGTGTCGGTAGCAAAAATTGAGGTGAGCCCAGACTTATCTTTCAAGGAGGAGCCAGTACAAATCTTGGATCGAGATGTCAAGGTTCTTCGAAAAAAATCAGTGCCTTTGGTAAAGGTGTTATGGCGAAATCATGGTACGGAGGAGGCCACATGGGAACCCGAGGATGTGATGCGGTAGCAATACCCCCACTTTTTTCGATCCTGTAATTTCGAGGTCAAATTTTTTTAAGGGGTAGAACTCAGAACACCCTAAATTAGGGGTTGTTTGTAATTTAAATATTTTCCCATGTGTGTGCTTGAAGAATTAAATTCTATGATCATTTGACATGTTTTAGGGTCTAGAAATAACCCCGAGCTAGGCCTGGCTTAGACCTAAAAATTTCTTTTTAAGTATCTAAAAGGAGGGAGCTAGGAGATAGGGGTTAAGTATAAATTTGGGAGAAACATGACACGAAAAATGGCTTGGAGAAGTGGCTTCCATGCACCACTTAGGTGCTACAAGGGTGCATCTAAGGGTGTTGCAAGGGAGGTCTTGGGTTCGATTCATGGGAGAAACAAGGGGGTGTATTTTTATTTTTGGGCTTTTTGGGGACGTTAAGATAGGGGCTAGGTTGGAAGGCCTTAATAGATTTTTCGGGCAAGGTTTGGACATGAAAGACAGGTTGGTGGAGTGGCTTGGAGCGCCACTTAAAGGGCTTTGGCTTAAGGACTCGGGTTCGAGTCATGATGGACACAAGAGTGTTTTATTTTTGGGGTTTTTTATGTTAAAGGAAAGAGGGCCGGAAGAAGGCCTTATAATTAATGAGGGGTTATTTGACATGAAAGTCAAATAGGAAGGATGGCAAGGCGTTGTAGGGGCTGCGTTAGTGTGGTCCGTGTTGAATCACTGGAGTCAGAATTTGGTTTTATTTTTTTCAAGGCTGGCGTGCATGGGAAAGGAGGTGATGGCCCTATTATGGACTCTTATTTTGATAAGGGAGAGCTATTTTTTTTGCATATTTTCGGCTGGAAGGGTGTGTGTAGTAGTTTATTTTCTTTTGAATTGTTGAAGAGGTGGATAGGAGATAAGGATTAAAAGATAAAGTTTTATCTCATGGGAGGCAATGGTCAAATAGGACTCTCTAGGGCTGTCCATATCGATTTGTATAGCAAAGAAGTGCCAAACTCATCAATTTTCTCTCCAAATTATCATTTGAATTTCCCTTGTTGCATTGCCTAAATTGTTCAAAAAATTCCAGCTTCTTTTTCTTCTACTAAGCCGAAACCACCACCACTTCCCCTACATCTCTTCTTTCTCTTTTTCTAATTCCTATTAGCCGAACCTACCTCTTTCTCTTCTCAAAATTCCAGCCCTTCAAACTTGAGTTAGCCGAATCTCTTCCATCCCTTTTTGCCGAAATCTTTCCTCCTCCATTAGAGTTACTTTGGCCGAATATCAAGGGAACACAAGTTTCTTTTCGGGATTCCTTTTCAATCATTAGTAAGAGGTATGTGGACATGGCCGAATGGTTCTTTTTGAATCTATGATTATGGCCGAATGGCCTAAGACCCTTATTAATACGGTTAAAGCGATTGTAGGGAAGCCATAGCCATTAAGGGAAGCTTTCGGGATTTATTCTCCTAAGGTAAGGTGGTAAGTAACATTCGGCTATAGGCTTTGGTTATGTATAGATGTGCAAGCCAATTGTTAACAAGTGTTTTTGGTAGGAATCTCGGCAGGACAAGTGACAAATACAGGAATTCGGTGAGTTTGGTAAGTGAATAAGCCACATTCGGCCAAAGGCCATACTTTTGGTACAATTGATCCTTCGGGATCTCTAGTTTAGCCAATTGGCTAATAGATCTAAAATTCATGTGTTGATCGATTGTAGGAGGAAACAATGTCTGGATTTCGCTAGTATATTCGGGATTTGCTAGTAAATAGGTGTGTAAGAACTCACTACACACTTTATTAATTTACATGATTATTGTTGTTGTTATTCACCTTTTTGGTAGTGTTTTGCTTATGGCTAAGCATGGATTCCGGGTAAGTCCCCTAACTTGTGATTTTTGATATATGTTTTGCATGCTATCACATGACGTTAAATGCTATGACATGATATATGATAATTGATATATAAGCATGTGATGGTGGGATTGATGAGAGGAGGGGGATGATTTTATGGACTGTCGTCAGTGGTTTTGACCACAAGATGGGTTGGCCCCATCAGATTATTTGTGACCTATAGTCATCGATGGTTTTGACCACACCGATTGATAATTTGCGACTAAGTCCCAAAGTGGTTTGGTACCACCGTGGTTTTGACCACACTTGATAAATTGTGACCTATGGTCATCGATTGGTTTTGACCACACGATGGGTTGGCCCCATCCTTTAATTTGTGACCCATGGTCATCAGTGGTTTTGACCACGGGGTAGTTAAGGAGTATGGATGGTTAGGTTGGGTTGCATAATTGCATGTTTATTAATAATCGTGTATGAGTTACATTTTGGTGGGGACTTACACACCGAGTCTTGGTGACTCACCCTTCCCTTACTATTTTTTTGTAGATTTAGTAGATCGCGGAGAGGACTCGAGGCGCCATGCTTATCGTTGGATTTAAATTTATTTTTGGTAAGTTTATTCATTTATTTTCTAAGTCTTTTATTTTGGGATGTAATAAGGCCGCTAAATTTTTATTTGGATGTTATTTAATCGTTTATTTTAAATTATATTATATTACAAATATTAAGTGAACCGATTAAAAGTAACCTTTTCAAACTTAATAAAATTTAACGGGTTTTCAAAGAAGTTACCATCGGGTAACAAAATTTACCAAGTCACCAATAACTCAGATGATTTTAAAACGATACATGATCAAACATTTTCAAAGAGTTTATCAACCCAACCATGTTTATAAAAGCCCAACTGAGTTTTCAAACACCGTTTTAATACCTTAGCCATATCTTACCAAGTTTTCACTAGACACTCAAAATGATTCTAACTATTTTACTCCGTGGCATACCAGATCCGGTCAGGACTCATGGGCCGGGTTTGGGGTGTTACAAGGATGCATCAGTACATGTCATAATCGTACGGTGATGAGAAAGTATTGAGTAATGTAACCCCTATGTGATGGGGGCATTTGTATCTTTGGAGTTTTACAGTATATTTGGATCCAGTTTTACAGTTTGTAATAATGGTGGCGCATGTTCTTTTTAATTGGATTTTTAGATCTTGAAATGTGGGATTTTTATATTTTTACGCTTTGTAAAAATATGATTTACATGACACTAAATTTTTGGATTTTTTTTAATTTGTCATGACCTTTAGCGGCGTTTTTGTAAAAGTGCCACTAAAAGTCATGTTTTTAGCGGCGTTTTTAGGAAAGCGCCGCTAAAGACATTGATTTTTAGCGGCGTCTTCAAAAAAAGCGCCGCTAAAAGTCTTGGTTTTTAGCGGTATTTTCTAAAAAAGCTTCGCTAAAAGTCCTGGTCTTTAGCGGCGTTTTTTAAAAAAGCGCCGCTAAAAGTCCTGGTCTTTAGCGGCGTTTTTTTAAAATAAACGCCGCAAATTTTAGCGGCGTTTACTATAGTGGCGTTTTTTGTGGCGCTTTTGGAGGCAAAAAAAAAATGCCGCAAAAAGTTTGTTTTCCTGTAGTGAATGTGCACTTTTATGCCATTAAAAACAAAATATAATCAATTTATACACACCAAAGTAATATATCCATTTGCTATGCGCATGCCAAGAATGAAAAAAAAAATCAATAGAAACCTCAAAATGAACCAACCCTAAAAACAAAAACAGGAAGTACCCATTTTCAATCTTCATCTAAAAAATGTAATAAACAACAATTCGAACCTTAAATGAACTATCTCAACACAAACCAAAAGAAAAGAAAAATGATCAAACCCTCATCTAAGAATGTAGTGAATCCTTCGAACTGTAAAACTACTCATATCTAAACAAACAGATAGATAATATACCAAAAATTAAAAGTCATTTGATATTCATGTAAACAATGTCCTTAATAAACATCCACTCCAACCTTCAAATAACCTATTAAAAAACTAAAATTAAAATGGATTAAAATGATTTCGATAAAGGTCATTGAGTAATAAAAATCCAAATGTGGCTAATTATGCAATTGGTAAGCTTGTGATAAAGATGGCAAAGCTAACGAGAGGAATTTTCTTTTCTTTCGAGCGTGAACGTGGTTTTAGGAGCTGATGGTATAGGCGTGGTAGCAACGTAGTTAGAAATCATTCTCATGAACTCATTCCTAAAATTGCAACACTAATGTCTGTACATAGGTATGTGTCTAATTGATTAAAGAGAACAGTGGAAGCAAATGATATGGCTATCTTTCCAATTTACAAGAACATTAAATTGGTACAAGTTCAGTCAAGTGGACTGAATCAAATTGAGTACTGTTTACCACAAGATTGTAGAATTTATATCCAAGAGGCTAATCATTGAAAACAAAAGATAAAACAGACCCATTTGATATCCACATTTGGATCTTTTGAGTAAAAATTAAAATGCACCATTAGAATTCAAACACACCAAAAATAAAACAGACCCATTCTCCAGATTCTTTTAAAAAGGAACATTCTAATTGATCGATCAAAATAAATAAATAACTCAAACCCGATGCTGTAATAAACATTCCTATAACAGAAACAACACCATTCAAAAAGATAAAAAGAACAAAAAATTGATCAATCAAAATTCTCAAAAGCCACATGCAAACATATCTTCCACATATACATTACACAGATAAAGGAAATAATCATAACAAAAAACATACCCAGCGACAAGGCGAAAACTAGCATCGTACCTTTGTTAAAGACGACCCTACGGGCCACCAAATCCACCAAGTTTTTTTTACCTAAATCATACTTAGCAGCACAAAAAAAAAGAAGTTAAACAAAATAAAAAAAATTATATAAATAAACAAGAATCCCTAAATCAAAAAAGTTTCTGTTTACAAATTCCATACCGTCGTTGTATGTTGAATGTTGGGATATTGGGAAATTTTAATTCGTGAAATGTTGGGGACTTAGGAAGCTCTTAGGGATTTAGGGAAAATTTTGAGCAGAAAACAAAGGGCGACGGAACTTAGGGAAAAGTTTGAGCAGAAAAATTTAGGGACGACGGAATTTGAGCAGAAAAATTTGAGCAGAAAACAAATTTAGGGAAATGTTTTAGGAGAAACACTTAGGGATTTCGGGGATGGAGGGGGATAAAACTGTGCACAACAAAACGACGACATTTTGCTCAAACTCAATTTATGTTTTACGGCGTTTCTAAAAAGCGCCACTAATTGTTGATAAAACGACGTCATCCACCTTACTGCACATTATACTGTTGATAAAACGACGACGTGAAGCTTAATGTCCATACATATTTGCGGTGTTTTCAGGAAAACGCCACTAAATATAGACTTTTCGCGGCTTTTTTGAACTATCGCCACTAATACTTGACAGATTTTTGTGGCGTTTTACCAGATGCGCCACTAACAAATATCTTTAAACGACGACGTCCTGCATTGTATTGATATATTTTTGTGGCGTTTTACTCAAAAAATGCCACAAATTCATACAACAAAGTTTCAAATGACGCCGTCTTAATATATATTGATGGATTTTGTGGCATTTTTTTATTAAACTGTAACATCCCGAAATTGGGCCTAGTAGGATTGGGCTGATTGCGCCTTGGGCTTTAAAAAATTTTTTGAGTATCATCTTGTTGATTGTGTTAGCTCGGATATGATTTTATTGTATGCCTAATATAGTCTTGAGAAGGCTTGGAATTAATTGGTTTAGAATAATTTTTAGTATGGAGAATTTAGTGAAGTGGATCAAGTGATTATGATGCTTAAGTTAATTTAAGTGTTAAATTCTAGCACATGAGGAGTTAGTGGCAAGGTGGTTATGATGCATGAAGGGTTGCTTGAGGGAAGAGGTTCGACTAGCATGGGTTGCATTTGGAAGACTTTATTTTTATGCACCTTTGCATTAAGTGCCGCCAAGCTATTCTTATGGTAGGTTGGACTTTCAATTTTTAAGGCAAGTTGAATATTAGATTAGGAAAGCTTGTATTTTGGATAAGAATCTTAAGATTTATGGAAGGATGGAGGGACAAGGGGCTTGAAAGAGGGAGAGTTGTTTTGGAAACTCTTCTATAGCCATTAGTCCATGTATTTGGACGGTTTAAGGGGCTAGGGGGAGTTGACTTAATTTTGATGTGATTAGGAAGAGATAAGGAGAAATTTAGGAGTGTGTTTAATTCAAAATTTATTTGAATTGATGGCTAGAAGAATTTTGGTGTGGTTGCCGAATTTTTCTTTGTGTAAGGGGAAAAAGTGCTGAAATTCTTTTGATTAGGTAGTCATTTTCGGTTAGCTTGGAAGGCCTTCAATCTTTGCTTTGTGTCAAAACCGAAAACCCGTTTGAACCTTACCAATTCTTCTCAAGTGCACCAAAATGAACAAAAACCAAATGTCCTTAGGTGTTTGTTGTTTCTCTTCTTAGGCATTTGGCCGAAACTCATTTGGAACCACCCTTTTATCTTTTAATTCTTTGTAGCCAAAAAGAACCTCTTTTGTTCTCATCTTTCTTTTTCTTTTCTTCTCATATTTGTTAAAAACTTACAATTCTTCTTTTACTTTCTTTTTGGCCGAACCTTTCTTCCCCAATTCTCTTCTTGATTTTTCTTCCATTATTTACTCAAGCCGAATCCTCCTTCTCCTATTTTCATTTCCTCTTTTCCTTTCTCTTTATCCACTCTAGCCGAATTCATTTGATTGACTTGTATCCACCATAGCCGAATCTTCTTTATTTCTTTTTGATTGTCTTGGCTGAATATCATCAAGAGTTCATATTGGTTTTCTTAAATCGGTTTTGGAAGATAGGTAAGTGTCTTGGCCGAATCTCTTTTCTATTTTTTTCTATTGATCCTTATAAGGGCAAAAGCCAAATTTTGGGTATGTGATAGTAAGATTCTAACCATAGGAACTTATTTCTTTTAGGCTCTTCGGATTTTGGAAGCAATCGATTTTGGTACGTCAAGTGGTAAGGTTTATGTTGGTTCTTTATTCTTTAAATGGATGTAAAGCCAAAGGCTATGGTGAATAAGTCTTGTTGTTGGCCGAATGGTCTATGGTGATGATCTAAGTATTGACCGAATGTAGGGCAAGGAAATCTAGTGTGGTAGATCGGGTCTTCAGGATTTAGATCCGTAAGGGGCTAATTGTCAGGAATAAGCAAAGCCTTTGGGATTTGGTAGGAGACCAAATCGGCATTAAGGGAGGAGGAAAAACCCCGTTCATCGTGTTAGATACAAGTAGTTTGGGATTGAGTAAACTGTGCTTAACAGGTGCGTAGTTATCGCACTATTCTCCTGTTATTTGTATGTTTTTATATACGTATGTTATGATGTGTATGTTAGCCGGAAATAATGGCTAAGATGGTGGATACCCATAGTGGGTAATCGAATAATCGTGTCGGTGTTTCTATGACATTATTTTGCCTATGGTATATGTGTGATATTTGTGATGAGCATACTCTAAATGTTAATCTGTCATGATACACATGTATGCATGGGGCTTGGGATGTGACTATCAAAGGAAAGAGTGTACATTATGTACATGGTCTAATGTTAGCCTTGTGCTACATTGGCGCTTGATGGTAGCTATGAGCTTCATCAAGGAGGGGTATTGGCTATGTGCCACCTCCTGGCGGATGATAGCTGTGTGCATCACCGTGGATTGAGGATGACCTCGAGTCACCTCGTGGATATTGACATGTGGGGTCACTTATGTGATCGGTGGCTCACCACTACCTTGTCTGCAGTGCGCCAAGGTAAGATATATGGATCACTTGGTTGATCGGTGGATTAGCTACTACCTTGGGCGATGGTCCGCCAAGGTAGGTGTAACGGATGGACACTAGGTTGGGTTGGGCTTCATGTTGCATATTTATGTAAGTGGACTGTGTGGATATGGGCCAAGCCCATATGTGGAGACATGTGAAATAACTATGCACTGAGTCTGTTTGACTCACCCAATTTTACCAACATCGCAGTGATGCATAAAGCTTGGACCGGGTTGGAGTGGATACGAGGTGGCCCATGTGGAAGATGATTTAATTGATTTACTTAATTTTATATTATCAGATTTGGGAATTTATTTGATGTAATAAAGGCCTCCTAAAGTATTTAAGGATTTTTACGATGTCTTGGTTGGATTGGTGTTTAAATTATTATTTGAAAATGTTCTTATTTTGACAACTTACATCTTTAGAATATATAATAAAGTTTTCAAATCGGATATTTTATAACAACTAAATTTTTAATGGGCTTTTAATTATACAATATTTTTCCAAAGACAATAAATTTATATGACATACTTTCACCTTTAAGTCAAATTCTTTTCAAACATTTTTCAAAAAGGGACTAGCCATACTATTTCATAAAGATCTTAGTTTTAAATTTACCAAACTACCCTCCGATTTATAAAATCCTTTTAGACTTGAAATTTTCCAAATACACCCGATTTACAAAGTTACTAAAATACCCCCGAGCTGTAAAATTACGAAAATGCCCTTGGTTTATAAAATTACCATGTTACCTTCGACTTTTATGAAAATATTCTTACTTTACAAAAATACCAAAACCCCTGTTTTGCAAAATGTTAAGATACCCTAAATTGGGAAATTTACTAAAATGCCCCTGACTTCCAAAATTACCAAAATAACCCCGATTTCAGAAATTTCTACGATACCGTTAATTTGGAAAATTTTTAAAATAACCTCGAGTTTTGTATATTTTGGAATGTCTTTGATTTGGAAAGATTTTCAAAATAACCCCAATTAATTATGAAAATACCCCTGTAGGAAAAATGACGAAATTACCCCTGGGTCGGGAATGGTCAGAAATGCCCATAATGATGTGTTGAATGTTGTGGATGAATATGAATGTGATTCTACGAATTAGAATAGTGAACTTGAACCTGAGATTTTGATCGAAAGAACTACTTGTGAAAACTTCTTTCATAAAATTTGCTTGTGGATAAACAGTGGAACAAAATTTCTAATGCATAAAACTTCTTAATCGGATTAAATCACGAAGTTAGAAATGAGTTCTAAGGGACGTGGTCGTCGTGGATGCGGTAGATGCAGAATGACCGTATCTGGACCCGTTAGATCGGGACAAGGGTCTGAAAATGAGGTAACGCCATCACCACCACCAGCTTTTGGTGTTGAGCAGCAAGATCAGACGGGGGATGATGCGGTAACACAGGCGGTGCTGTGAATTCTTGAGATGGTGGCTGGAGCAGGTGGAAATATGAGAGCTAGGAAGTCTGTACTCGAGCGACTCCGAGCTAATGAAGCTGAGGTGTTCCGTGGCGTATCTGGTGTGGCACCCAGTACCGCTGAATATTGGTTGGAGGCAACCGAGCGAATTATGGATGAGCTCGATCTAACTGCCGAGGAGAAAGTGAAAGGAATGGTGGCGTTGCTTCGCGATGAGGCATATCAGTGGTGGCTCACAGTTCGGGATGGTGCTACAGTGGAGGATCTCACTTGGGACTATGTTAAAGCAAAGATAATGAAGAAGTATGTTGGTACTCATTACATTGATGCGCAGAGAAAGGCTTTTTTGGGGCTGGTTCAAGGGAACAAGTCCGTGGCGAATACGAGGTATTCCTAAGGTTAAGCCGATATGCTCAAGGAAGCGATGGCTACGAGCATGAACGATGTGTCCGATTTGAGGATGGATTAAGGACGATCCGAGGTTGTTGATAGCTCTACATCAAGAGCGGAATTTCTTTGTGTTAGTAGAAAAGGCTAAGGTGGCTGAAGGAATTAAGGACTCTATAAGACTGAATAGAGATAAGGATAGGAACCGAGATAAGAGGAGTTTTGGACCGTCGAATCGATGAGAGTTTTCAAAAAGATCAAGGTTGAGAATTACATTAGTGTTACTAAGCCACTCATCGAAAATTCGGACCGTCCGTGTGCTCAGTGTGGAAGGTATCATATTAGCGAGTGTTGGAATCGAGAACGGGAATGTTTTAGGTGTAAGTCCAAGTCTCATTTGATTAAAGATCGTCCCTGTGATTCGAGTAGGGCTCGAAAAGAGGGCGTGGTTATGAGCGTAGGGTAGGAATGGTCAACAAGCGACGAGGGTCGTGGTCCGAACCATGGAGGAATGGTTCCGGTATGAGGTCGTGGAACACCAAGCGAGGTCTTGAAGGTTCGGATGCAAGGCGACCAAGGTTGGTTTATGCGATACCGTCAGTCGCGAGGATAGTGATGTGCGGATGTGACAACGGGTAAGTTTCTTGTTTCGGAATACCTATTGCACTGTTAGTTGTAGAATCGACTTGTTCTTATGTTGCTAGTGAAGTGTATGGAACCTTGATGGTGAACTTAGAGAATGTACCTAGAAAGTATATTGGTTTTATTAAGATCAGTCTGTGACAAGGCGTGAGTGTGGTGAGATAGGATGTATGATTTGTTAGTTAGTAAGTAATTTCGAGGACGAAATTATTTTTAAGGAGGTAGAATTGTAATATCCAAAATTGGGCCTAGTAGGATTGGGCGATTAAGCCTTTGTGCTTTAAAAAAAAATTTTGAGTATCATCTTGTTGATTGTGTTAGCTCGGATATGATTTTATTGTATGCCTAATATAGTCTTGAGAAGGCTTGGAATTAATTAGTTTAGAATAATTTTTAGTATGGAGAATTTAGTGAAGTGGATGTAGTGATTATGATGCTTAAGTTAATTTAAGTGTTAAATTCTAGCACATGAGGAGTTAGTGGCAAGGTGGTTATGATGCATGAAGGGTTGCTTGAGGGAAGAGGTTGAGTAGCATGGGTTGCATTTGGAAGACTTTATTTTATGCACCTTTGCATTAAGTGTCGCCAAGCTATTCTTATGGCAGGTTGGACTTTCAATTTTAAGGCAAGTTGAATATTAGATTATGAAAGCTTGTATTTTGGGATAAGAATCTTAAGATTTATGGAAGGATAGAGGGACAAGGGGCTTGAAAGAGGGAGAGTTGTTTTGGAAACTCTTCTATAGCCATTAGTCCATGTATTTGGACGGTTTAAGGGGCTAGGGGGAGTTGACTTAATTTTGATGTGATTAGGAAGAGATAAGGAGAAATTTAGGAGTGTGTTTAATTCAAAATTTATTTGAATTGATGGCTAGAAGAATTTTGGTGTGGTTGCCGAATTTTGCTTTGTGTAAGGGGAAAAAGTGCTGAAATTCTTTTGATTAGGTAGTCATTTTCGGTTAGCTTGGAAGGCCTTCAATCTTTGCTTTGTGTCAAAACCGAAAACCCTTTTGAACCTTACCAATTCTTCTCAAGTGCACCAAAATGAACAAAAACCAAATGTCCTTAGGTGTTTGTTGTTTCTCTTCTTAGGCATTTGGCCAAAACTCATTTGGAACCTCCATTTTATCTTTTAATTCTTTGTAGCCAAAAAGAACCTCTTTTGTTCTCATTTTTCTTTTTCTTTTCTTCTCATATTTATTAAAAACTTACAATTCTTCTTTTACTTTCTTTTTGACCGAACCTTTCTTCCCTAATTCTCTTCTTGATTTTTCTTCCATTATTTGCTCAAGCTGAATCCTCCTTCTCCTATTTTCATTTCCTCTTTTCCTTTCTCTTTCTCCACTCTAGCCGAATTCATTTGATTGACTTGTATCCACCATAGCCGAATCTTCTTTATTTCTTTTCGATTGTCTTGGCCGAATATCATCAAGAGTTCATATTGGTTTTCTGAAATCGATTTTGGAAGATAGGTAAGTGTCTTGGCCGAATCTCTTTTCTATTTTTTTCTATTGATCCTTATGAGGGCAAAAGCCAAATTTTGGGTATGTGATAGTAAGATTCTAACCATAGGAACTTATTTCTTTTAGGCTCTTCGGATTTTGGAAGCAATCGATTTTGGTACGTCAAGTGGTAAGGTTTATGTTGGTTCTTTATTCTTTAAATGGATGTAAAGCAGAAGGCTATGGTGAATAAGGCTTGTTGTTGGCGAATGGTCTATGGTGATGATCTAAGTATTGACCGAATGTAAGGCAAGGAAATCTAGTGTGGTAGATCGGGTCTTCGTGATTTAGATCTGTAAGGGCTAATCGTCGAGGAATAAGCAAAGCCTTCTGGATTTGGTAGGAGACCAAATCGGCATTAAGGAGGAGGAAAAACCCCGTTCATCGTGTTAGATACAAGTAGTTCGGGATTGAGTAAAGCGGCTTATGTGTGTGTACTTATCATACTATTCTCCGTTATTTGTATGTTGTTATATACGTATGTTATGATGTGTATGTTAGCCGGAAATAATGGCTAAGATGGTGGATACCCGTAATGGGTAATCGAATAATTAGGTCAGTGCTCTATGACATTATTTTGCCTATGGTATATGTGTGATATTTGTGATGAGCATACTCTAAATGTTAATCTGTCATGATACACATGTATGCATGGGGCTTGGGATGTGACTATCGAAGGAAAGGGTGTACATTATGTACGTGGTCTAATGTTAGCCTTGTGCTACATTGGCGCTTGATGGTAGCTATGTGCTTCATCAAGGAGGGGTGTTGGCTATGTGCCACCTCCTGGCGGATGATAGCTGTGTGCATCACCGTGGATTGAGGATGACCTCGAGTCACTTCGTGGATATTGACATGTGGGGTCACTTATGTGATCGGTGGCTCAGCCACGGCCTTGTGCAGCAGGTCTGCCAAGGTAAGATATGTGGATCACTTGGTTGATCGGTGGATTAGCCACGACCTTGGGCAGCGGGTCCGCCAAGGTAGGTGTAATGGATGGACACTAGGTTGGGTTGGGCTTCATGTTGCATATTTATGTAAGTGGATTTGTGTGGATATGGGCCAAGCCCATATGTGGAGACATGTGAAATAACTATGCACCGAGTCATTTGACTCACCCAATTTTACCAACATCGCGGTGATGCATAAAGCTTGGACCGGGTTGGAGTGGATACGAGGTGGCCCATGTGGAAGATGATTTAATTGATTCTGAATTTTATATTATCAAGATTTGGGAATTTATTTGATGTAATAAAGGCCTCCTAAAGTATTTAAGGATGTTTACGATGTCTTGGTTGGATTGGTGTTTAAATTATTATTTGAAAATGTTCTTATTTTGACAACTTACATCTTTAGAATATATAATAAAGTTTTCAAATCGGATATTTTATAAAAACTAAATTTTTAATGGGCTTTTAATTATACAATATTTTTCCAAAGACAATAAATTTATACGTTTTCACCTTTAAGTCAAATTCTTTTCAAACATTTTTCGCAGTGACATACCAGATCCGGTCAAGGCTCGTGGGCCGGGTTTGGAGTGTTACATAAACACCGATAATTTTTAATGTCATTTAATCTATATATTTTTATAATATTATTAATTACTCCAATTACTTGATATTATTAACACTAATTAATCTAAACCATCAACCTTAAACCATTAAAACTTAAAACTTTAAAATTATTTTAAATATATATAAATTTAAAGTATATCAGGTCATATACCCATAAATCTTTAAAATTATTTTAAATAATAGTATTTTAATTTTTTAATTTTTAACATATATTTTTCTATGTTATAATTTTTTTAAAATTTTTACGTGTTATTAATTTTTTCTAAATAATTTAAATATAAAATTAAAAAATTACATTTTAGTTAATACAAAGTTAAATAATTATAAGATGAGGATCAAAGAGTGCTTGACTTTTATTATAATTTTATATTTAATTATTACATAATTCATATCAATTTTAAATAAATAAATTTTGAAACTTTGATTAATATTTAAAAGAATTAGATACATGACATAATTTTTATATAAATTTTTATGTAAGAAAATAAAATAGAAAATTTTAAAATATGAAATAAAAAGGTTTAAAAACTATAATGATAATTTTATATAAAAATTTCATAATATCACTTTTACGATTATATAATAAATTATTTAATATATAAATTTAAATACTTAACCACAAACCCCAGTACATAACCCCAACTCCAAACTTTAAAACTTAATCTCTAACACATAACCCCAAACCCCAAACGATATAATGATAATTTTAATATTAAAAATTATATTATCTATTTTACAATTATATAATAAATTATTTAATATATAAATTAAGGTTAAAAACTTGAACCTATTTTAAAGAAATAAACATTCGGATAATGGATACATATACCATTCGGGGTTATGGGAAGACAATTTCACAATAAAAGGAAGGATCGGTAAACGATGGTTGGATCCAACAGTTTGGGGTTATACAATTCTAGGGATTTTGTGGGTTTGAATTAGGGGAAACTGATATGAGGGATTTTAGTTTTCGAATTTTGGGTCATATACCCTAAACCCTAAACTATATACCTTAAACCCTAAACCTTAAATCCTAAACTCTAAACATTAACCCCTAACCCTAACCCACAAGCACTTAACCCTTAACCCATAAACCCATGAACCCTTAACCTTAACCTTAACCCCTTACCACTACCACTTAAATTAACCTTAATATCGTTAAACACTAAGGTCTTAAACCCTAAACAACAAACCCCAAATATATAACAAACTTTAAAACACTAAACCCATATCCCAAAATAATAAACCCTAAACCATACAATTAACATACTAAACATTAAACCATAAATCAATTTTAATAGCTTAATTTATAACTTAAATGAAAACTTCTAAATTGTTTAGTTAGAAATTTGTAATTTTTCATAATTAAGTAACTAAAATGAAACTTTCTCATTGCTTATAAGTGAATGTATAAAAATAAAATATAATTCAAAGCAAGAGTAGGAAAAAAAAATGAAAATTAAATCGGATCAAATCGAAACGAGTCCCTACACAAAAATGACTACTCAACTTTTAACGGCGTTTTTATAAAAACGCCACTATTGCTCAGATTATTAGCAGCGTTTGTACAAAAACGCTGTTATTGCTTAGATTATTAGCAGCGTTTGTACAAAAATGCCGCTATTGCTCAGATTATTAGCGGCGTTTGTATAAAAACGTCGCTATTGCTCAGATTATTAGCGGCGCTTGTTAAAAAACACCGCTATTGCTTTATTTTTAGCGGCGTTTGACCCTAAAACGCCACTATTTCTCAGTTTTTAGTGGCATTTTAATGCAAACGCAGCTAATGTATAATATTTGTGGCCTTTTTTGTCCAAACGCCACTAAAAACGCCGCTAAAGTCCTGTTTTGCTGTAGTGATATAACTCAGGTTTTGTATCTAATACTAATCCTCTTATGTTATTTATAAAAGTTTGTTTTTTTTCCCTTATCGATATTTGTTCATTTGCTATTTCATCAGGTTTTAAATTTAAATTTTATAAACTGCAGTAAATTGATTAATAGATTAGTAGTGTGAAGTGTTTTTCAAACGAGTGATGTTGTGAAGTGTTTTTCAAACGAGATATTTTTTATCTTTATTTTGGTTATAGTTTTTGGGATTGTAACTTTTTTTTTGTCTAAATTAGTTCCTTAAGTCTAAACGTGAAAACAATTGAGGGTTTAGCTCAAAACAGAGAAGCTGCCCGTCTTAGGAAGAAGGTAACATACCAAAAGGCATATTTAAGATTCTATGTTTCTATTTTTTCTTTATTTCAAGCCATATATTTTCTCTCAATTTACACAATGATTACAAATATTCCAGCCACTATAGTTACTATATACTGATATATATTTTATCAATTTTCAATCATTACTACTTGAAGATTAAACACGTATAGTTTACAAAGTATTGTTTGATGAGTAACGCATTTTATAAATGTATATATATAAACTTAATCTCCTTTAGGTTTCATGAAACAGCTTCATTTTCATTTTCATAGATTATCGAACTAATTTTTCAGTTTCATGAAAAATAAATTAGATTTTTTCAGTAACGAAAATCATTGTTGACTAATTTGACTGTTAATAGATGTTGATGTAGTTAACATAAATAATGATAAACTAACACATTGTAGCACCCCAAACCTGGCCCATAAGTCCTGACCGGATCTGGTATGTCACGGAGTAAAATAATTTGAATCATTTTGAGTGTCGGGTGAAAACTTGTTAAAATGTGGCTAAGGTACTAAAATGGTGTTTGAAATTTCAGTTGGAATTTTATAAACATGGTTGGGTTGATAAACCCTTTGAAAACGTTTGATCATGTAACATTTTAAAATCGGCAAAGTTATGGTTGACTTGGTTTATTTTTGTTACCCGATGGTAACATCTTTGAAAAACTCGTAGAAGTTATTAAATTTGGAAAATTACTTTTAACCGGTTCACTTAACATTTATAAATATCATTTGTAGTATAACATAAGTAAAATAAAACAGTAAAATAAACATCCAAAATAATAATAGCGGCCTTATTACATCCCAAATTAAAAAGACTTAGAAAATAAATATTATTGACTATAACAAAGTAAATTCAGATCCAACGATAAGCATGGCCGCCTCGAGTCCTCTCCGGCTCCATCTCCGCGATCTACTCATCTGCAAAATAGTTTGGGAAGGGGTGAGTCACCAAGACTCAGTGTGTAAATCCCCCACCGGAAGATACAACTCATACACAGACTATTAATAAACATGCAAATATACAACCCCACTAACCATCCGTACTCCTTAACTACCCCGTGTGGTCAAAACCACTGGTGGTCAAAACCACTGGTGACTAGTGTCACAATTTAAATGATGGGGCCAACCCATCGTGTGGTCAAAACCACTGATGACCATAGGTCACAAATATCATAATGTGGTCAAAACCACTGGTGGTACCAAACCACTGGGACTTAGTCACAATTATCATCGGTGTGGTCAAAACAACTGGTGACCGAAGTCAAAATAAATCTGATGGGGCCAACCCATCTTGTGGTCAAAACCACTGGTGACAGTCCATAAGATCATCCCCCTCCTCTCACCAATCCCACCATCATCATGCTTATATCACAAATATCATATATCATGCATTTAACAGCATATGATGGCATACACATACATCATAGATCATGAGATAGGGGACTTACCCGAAATCCATGCTTATGTCCACAAGCACTACCACAATGATAAAAAAACAACAATATAGTCATGTAAACTAATAAAGTGTGTAGTGAGTTTTTACACACCTGATACTACCACGAATCCTAGATCCCGAAGATCCGATCTACGACGCTAGATCTCTTGACCTATAATCGGCCAACAACATGATTAGGGACTTAGGCCTATTCGGCCAAACCAAATTAATACCAAAGGCTCTTTTGCGGACTTACCTTGAACAGATTTGATTTCCAAACAAATCCCGAAATCGTCACTTGATTAAGACTCTGCCGAAATTCCTTTAACAACCCACAAAAAGATCAATCACCACATATATTACATAACATGGACTTTGGCCGAAAGTCATAGCCTATGTAACACCCCAAACCCGGCCCATGAGTCCTGACCGGATCTGGTATGTCACTGGGTAAAATAATTTGAGTCATTTTGAAATTCTGGTGAAAACTTGATAAAATTGGGCTAAGGTATTTAAAGCGGGTTTGAAAACTTCGGTTGGGCCTTTTTATAAAATACTGATTGGGCTTTATAAACCCTTTTGAAAACATTGACCATGTATCAATTTAAAATCACCAAAGTGATAGTTGACTTAGTTTATTTTGTTACCCGATGGTAACATCTTTTAAAACCCGTAAAAGTTTATTAAGTTTGAAAAAATTATTTTTAATCGGTTACTTATCAATTGAAGATTTCATCGTAACATAACATAAGCAAAATAAAGAATATAACATCCACAAAATAAATAGCGGCCTTATTACATCCCAAATTAAAGATACTTAGGAAATAAAATAATTAAACTTAACGAAAACATAATTTAATTCCAACATTAAGCATGGCGCCTCGAGTCCTCTCGGCTCCATCTCCATGATTTACTCATCGCAAAATGTTAAGGGAAGGGTGAGTCACCAAGACTCGGTGTGTAAATCCCCACCAGGAAAATACAACTCATACACAATTTATCAATTAAACATGCACATGCAACCCAACTAGCCATCCATACTCCTTTTCTACCCGTGTGGTCAAAACCATCGATGACTTAAAGTCACAATTTAAATGATGGGGTCAACCCATCGTGTGGTCAAAACCATCGATGACCATAGGTCACAAAATATCAAGTGTGGTCAAAACCACTTGGTGGTACCAAACCACTTTGGGACTTAGTCGCAAATATTCAATCGTTGTGGTCAAAACCACCGATGACCATAGGTCACAAATAATCGATGGGGCCAACCCATCTTGTGGTCAAAACCACCGACGACGATCCATATTTCATCCCCCTCCTCTCATCAATCCCACCATCACATGCTTTAGTAAAAATTTTCATAAATCATATCATAGCATTTAATCATCATGTGATGGCATGCAAATCGTATAACAAAAATCACAAATTTAGGGGACTTACCCGGAATCCATGTTTAAGCCCACAAGCATATCATAGGTCACTACCAAAATTCATACACAAGACAATAATATTGCAAGTTTAATAATAAAGTGTGTAAAGAGTTTACACACCTATTTTTACCGGAATTCCTAGATCCCGAAGATCCGATCTACAACACTAGATTTTTTTTTTGTCCCTTGAATGGATTTGATTTCCAATCAAATCCCGAAGCCTAACTTAGTCCCTAAATCCATGGCATACGTTAGTTTCGGTATTTAATAAAAACTTTTTAATTGAAAAGCCCTTGGTCGAATGTGCTTACCAACTCACCTTGGAAAATAAATCCCGAAAGCTTCCCTCACTTATAGAAAATTGGCAGCACCTCTTAATGTTGTGAGAGGGGTTCGGCTACCCTTTTAGAAGAGGAAAGAACCGAAAACAGCACCCTTTTTCCTTAAGGAGAATTCGGCTAAGAGTAAACAACAATGCTGGAAATTTTTTGAACAATTTTGGCTATGGTTTAAGGGAGATTTAGGCAGCACAAGAAGAGAGGAAGAAGCGAAGGAGTTTCTTGGAAATTTTCTCTTAAAGAGGAGTATATTTGGCTTGTAAAGAGAAGAGAAGCTGGAATTTTGAATGGTTTTGGCTATGAAACAATGGAGATTTCAGCAGCGATAGAATTTGGAGAGAAAAGAAGAATTTTGGTTCAACTTTTGGTACATCTTTCTTTGTACAAAGCAGATATGGAATGACCCCTAAGGTCTCCAATTTTCAGCAAACACTCTCTTAATTTATGATAATTCCCACCTTGATTTATCCAAGATAAATCTAATTTTATCATCCTTTAATTCCTTAATCCCTCAACAAATAAAACACTAAAATAAAAGAACCCATGTGCATATCAAACTCTTCCGGTGACTTTGGGAGTCAAAATGCAACCAAAGTCCTTCACCCACGTTAGAAACAAAATAAAAGGAAAAACTCATTTGGCTACCTCTTAGATTGAACCGGGGATGTTTAACGGCAGACCCTCTTCCAACGCCCCGTGCCAACTCTCCCATTCGACTTTCTTGCTATAGAACCTTATCTTTTAAATTTTAAAGCCTTCCTCCCCGCCCTTTTTCCTTTCACGCCAAAGCCAAAAATTAAATTCCTTCTTTGCGTCCCTCTAGACTCGAACCGCGTCCTTAAACCGGGCCCTTAAGTGGCGCCCAAGCCACTCCACCAGCCCGTTCTTCATGTCATAACTCGTCGTGACATTCTTATAAACCATCCTTCACTGGCTCCTTATGCTTTAGCGCTAAAACAAAATAACGCACACATGCTACCCCAGACTCGAACACGAGTCCAAGCGCCTTGACCCTCTCTTCAACGCCCCATGCCATGTTTCCCCAATTGAATTTCATGACATAAACCTTACCCAAAATTTCTTTAAGGCCTTCCTTACAGGCCCTTCCTTTAACGCCAAAAAAACAATTCCCTTCTTGCTTCCACGGATCGAACCTCCTCCTTGTAGCCTCCTTAGGCGCACCAAGCCACTACGCCAAATACATTCTTGTGTCATGTTCCTCCTAAATTTTATTTAATCCCTATTCCTAGCTTCCTCCTTTAAGTACTTTAATTAAATTTTTTTTTCTCTCTTTTTTTAAACCCAAATTAGACCTAAATCGGGGTTATTTCTAGACCCTAAATCATGCCAAATAAAATCATATTTATTTATTTCTTGAAGTCCACATGAAATTTATTTAATTTACAAATAACCCCTAATTGAGGTGTTACAGTTCTACCCCTTAAAATAATTTCTTCCTCGAAATTACTTACTAACGAATAATCAGTACATCTTTACTCACCGCACTATGCTCTCACTTTTGCACTCGATCTTAAAGAATTATCATGCTTCCTAGACACAATCTCTAAGTTCACAACCAAGGTTTGAGCACTTCCTAGTAAAACAAGAAAACTCTACAATGATCAAAGCAATTAAGGTATACGAAACAAGGAACATACCCGTTGTCACATCGCACATCTTTCTCCTCATGACGAACATTGCATAAACCAACCTTGGTTGCCTCGCCTCTGCACCTTCAAGACACCTCGCCATGCCCGTTACCATTTCCATTACCCCTAGTCGCACCTCGACCCTCCGTGGTTGTTGGTTATCCTTCGTTCGGTGCATGATCCCGACCTTCCATTCTCACTTATTTGCCTTCTTAGGACAGTCTCTAACTCGATGCTCCATAGACCCACATTCAAAGCATCCACGATTACCATTCCAACACTCCCCTTGTGAAACTTGCCACACTTATCACAGTGGCGGCCATTGAGGATTAGCGGAAGAAGCCTAGCAGTTTGATCCGACCCACCAAACTTTGACCTCTTTTCTTGATTACTGTGGAACTCGATGGTTCGAGCTCCTCTTATTCCAATTTCTATCCTGGTTCCGTCTAGCTGATTTGTCTTACTCCTCAAGCAACTTTAGACTTCTCCACAAGGACGTGAACTCTCGTTCTGTTGTGGAGCTATCATCATTCTCGGCTCATCTCTCGTGCCATCCTCAAACGACGACAGCGCCATGCTCGGTACCCACAATACCACGAGCATATCTACATAATCGGAGGAACTCGGCCTCATATTACGCCATCGACTTGTTTCCTTGAACCGAGTTCAGAAAGCTTTCCTCGGCGTCTACATAGTTGGTTCCAATATACTTCTTTTGGTAGGCTCCTGAAAAATTCCCAAGTAAGGTTTTCGCCACTGTTCCATCCCTTACGGTGAGCCACCGATAAGACTCATCCGTAGTAGAGATGATACCTTTTAACTTCTCTCGGGGTGAAATCCAAGTCACCCATAATCCTTTCCGTGGACTCTAACCAATATTCCATTGTACTAGGTGCCACTCAGGAAACTCCTCTAAATACTTCCTCCGTTAGCGAGTCGTTCAATACAGATCTGGGTTTCTGCACCGCGCCCGACCTCAATTACTACGTTCCAACACCGTAGTAATCTTTGAGATACTACGTCATTACCACCCGTATGGTCTTGAAACTCAGTTTTCGGTGTCGGTAGATCCGGCATCTCATTTTCGGACCCATGACCGGACCTCGCGGGCTCTGACAAGGTCATCCTACCTCTACCACGGCCATGAGGTGGACGTCCACGACGTCTTGAACTCATTCTAACTATCGCGTTTATCTGTTTAAGAATTTTTATGTATCAGTACCTTAGTTTCACTTGGTTATCCGCGAAGAAATTTTATGATAGGAGTTTTAGAAGTGGTTCTTTCATAATCAACCAAACACACAGTCTTTCTTTCATTCATTCAAAGAGAGTTGTTGATTTCATGGTGATTGTTCTTCCACTACCCGGGGGTATTTTCCGTAATTTATCCTACAGGGGTATTTTCGTAATTTTTCAAAAATACGGGTTCTCGGATGATTTTGTCAAAAATTATTTTAAAACTCTTAATTTCCGGGTATTTTGAAAAATTTTGAAATTCGGGGGTGTTTTGTCGATTTTGAAGCTCAAGGGCATTTTGGTAATTTTCACAAATCGGGTGAATTTGTAAAATTTGATGAATCAGGGATATTTCAAAGATTGTAAAACTTTGAGGGCTCTTTTTGCTAATTGCACTTTCCAAAATAGGGATGTTGCAAAATTTTGAAAGTTAGGGGGTATTCTGGTAATTTGGTAGGTTAGGGGCAATTTTGTAATTTTACAAAATCATAACGTTTTAATTTTACGATTTTGGGCACTTTTCATGTGATGAAATTTTTGGATTAAAATCGTGGGTATTTTGGAAACTTCATAACTCAAGGGCATTTTCGTAATTTCACCCCAAGGGTATTTTAGTAATTTTACATAGTCGGGTATCTTCACAAAATAATTTCCAAAATTTAGGTTCTAAGTGAATTCACAAAAAAGATGTTTTGAAAATTTCTATTTGAAAATTTTTCCATATGGAGGTATTTTACAAATCGTGGGTATTTTGGTCATTTTCATCTTGAGGGTATTTTGGTCTCTTTTTAAAAAAACTAAAATTATTTCCCAAAACAAAGCGGCTAGTCCTTTTCGGTTTTAGTTATCGAATTTAGCTTTGTGAGTGTGTCGTCTCACTAGGATGAGCAGATTACTACGCACTGGGTAGGATTCAAGTGAGTAGGAGGTGAGTCATGAGGATCGCTTAAATACTGAGCCCCACAGAATCCAATCCTGACATGCGTATAACGATTGCCACATCCTTTGCTCAGTGACAACTCACAGGGTTTGTTTAGGTAATTATTAAATTTTATGAAATTTGGGGTATGCTAGCCCTAGGGTTCAACAGTTTCTACTCTAGTAGTCTACGTTCCCATTTTTCCCTTCTACCCCTCATCAAAAGAGTTCACAAAAATTGATAGAGGTACTTACCTAGGCGGATAGGTGCTTGGGAGACTCGGTGCCATCTTTCGTTCAAGCCAAAACAATTTCTCAAACATTATAATAAGGCCTACTATCCAAAAACCAAATATTTTGGGCCTTGGGCCCCACAATGAAGTTTTGAACCTGCTCGATACCAATTGTAACACCCCAAACCCGGCCCATGAGTCCTGACCGGATCTGGTATGTCACTGGGTAAAATAATTTGAGTCATTTTGAAATTCTGGTGAAAACTTGATAAAATTGGGCTAAGGTATTTAAAACGGGGTTTGAAAACTCAGTTGGGCCTTTTTATAAAATACAGTTGGGCTTTATAAACCCTTTTGAAAACATTGACCATGTATCAATTTAAAATCACCAAAGTGATAGTTGACTTAGTTTATTTTTGTTACCCGATGGTAACATCTTTTAAAAACCCGTAAAAGTTTATTAAGTTTGAAAAAAATTATTTTTAATCAGTTACTTATCAATTGAAGATTTCATCTGTAACATAACATAAGCAAAATAAAGAATATAACATCCACAAAATAAATAGCGGCCTTATTACATCCCAAATTAAAGATACTTAGGAAATAAAATAATTAAACTTAACGAAAACATAATTTAATTCCAACATTAAGCATGGCCGCCTCGAGTCCTCTCCGGCTCCATCTCCGCGATTTACTCATCTGCAAAATGTTAAGGGAAGGGGTGAGTCACCAAGACTCAGTGTGTAAATCCCCTACCCGGAAAATACAACTCATACACAATTTATCAATTAAACATGCACATGCAACCCAACTAGCCATCCATACTCCTTTTCTACCCGTGTGGTCAAAACCCTTGATGACTTAAAGTCACAATTTAAATGATGGGGCCAACCCATCGTGTGGTCAAAACCACTTGATGACCATAGGTCACAAAATATCAAGTGTGGTCAAAACCATTGGTGGTACCAAACCACTTTGGGACTTAGTCGCAAATATTCAATCGTTGTGGTCAAAACCATTGATGACCATAGGTCACAAATAATCGATGGGGCCAACCCATCTTGTGGTCAAAACCATCGATGACAGTCCATATTTCATCCCCTCCTCTCATCAATCCCACCATCACATGCTTTAGTAAAATTTTCATAAATCATATCATAGCATTTAATCATCATGTGATGGCATGCAAATCGTATAACAAAAATCACAAATTTAGGGACTTACCGGAATCCATGTTTAAGCCCACAAGCATATCATAGGTCACTACCAAAATTCATACACAAGACAATAATATTGCAAGTTTAATAATAAAGTGTGTAAAGAGTTTACACACATTTTACTGGAATTCCTAGATCCAGAAGATCGATCTACAACACTAGATTTTTTTTGTCCCTTGAATGGATTTGATTTCCAATCAAATCAAGCCTAACAGTCCCTAAATCCATGGCATACGTTAGTTTTGTATTTAATAAAAACTTTTTAATTGAAAAGCCCTTGGTCGAATGTGCTTACCAACTCACCTTGGAAAATAAATCCAAAGCTTCCTCACTTATAGAAAATTGGCAGCACCTCTTAATGTTGTGAGAGGGTTCGCTACCTTTTAGAAGAGGAAAGAACCGAAAACAGCACCTTTTTCCTTAAGGAGAATTGACTAAGAGTAAACAACAATCTGGAAATTTTTGAACAATTTTGGCTATGGTTTAAGGGAGATTTAGGCAAAGACAAGAAGAGAGGAAGAAGCGAAGGAGTTTGCTGGAAATTTTCTCTTAAAGAGGAGTATATTTGGCTTGTAAAAGAGAAGAAAGCTGGAATTTTTGAATGGTTTTGGCTATGAAACAATGGAGATTTCAGCAGCGATAAATTTGAGAGAAAAGAAGAATTTTGGTTACCCTACGATTTATAAAATCCTTTTAGACTTGAAATTAAAATACAGATTTACAAAGTTACTAAAATACCCATTTGTAAAATTACGAAAATGCCCTTGGTTTATAAAATTACCATGTTACCTTGACTTTTATGAAATATTCTTACTTTACAAAAATACCAAAACCCATTTTGCAAAATGTTAAGATACTAAATTGGAAATTTACTAAAATGCCAACTTCCAAATTACCAAAATAACGATTTGAAATTTCTACGATCAGTTAATTTGGAAAATTTTTAAAATAACCTCGAGTTTTGTATATTTTGGAATGTCTTTGATTTGGAAAGATTTTCAAAATAACCCCAATTAATTATGATACACTGTAGGAAAAATGGCGAAATTACCCGGGTGGGAATGGTGAGAATGCCCATGATGTTGTGGATGTTGTGGATATGAATGTGATTCTACGAATTAGAATAGTGAACTTGAACACGAGATTTTGATCGAAAGAACTACTTGTGAAAACTTCTTTCATAAAATTTGCTTGTGGATAAGCGATTGGAACAAAATTTCTAATGCATAAAACTTCTTAATCGGATTAAATCACGAAGTTAGAAATGAGTTCTAAGGGGCGTTAAATGCGTGGATCGGTAGATCTTGAATGGCCGTATCTGGACATTAGATCGGGACAAAGGTGAAAATGAGAATAGCATCATCCACCACCTGACTTTTGGTGTTGGCTGACAAGATCGAATGAGGATGATCGTTGTAACAGTGGTCTTTGTAATTCTTGAGATGGTGGTTTGAGCGGTGGAAATATGAGCTAGGAAGTCATACTCGCGACTCAGAGCTAATGAAGTGAGGTGTTAGTGGCGTGTCACGGTGTGGCACCAGTCTGCTGAATATTGGTTGGAAACAGCAAGCGAATTATGGATGA
The DNA here is from genome assembly GCA_025506655.1 of Gossypium rotundifolium. Classification (NCBI taxonomy): domain Eukaryota; kingdom Viridiplantae; phylum Streptophyta; class Magnoliopsida; order Malvales; family Malvaceae; genus Gossypium; species Gossypium rotundifolium. Next base: position 156,109,408 of record CP106722.1, on the reverse strand, counting down.
GCTCGATCTAGCTATAGGGAAAGTGAAAGGAATGGTGGCGTTGCTTGGCGATGAGGCATATCGGTGGTGGCTCACAGTTCGGGATGGTGCTACGGTGGAGGATCTCACTTGGGACTATGTTAAAGCGTATATGAAGAAGTATGTTGGTACTCATTACATTGATCTATGAAGAAAAGCTTTTTGAAGTGGTTCAAGGAACAAGTCCGTGGCGAATCTGTTTGTATTCTAAGGTTAAGCCGATATGCTCAAGAAGCGATGGCTCTGAACATGAGCGATGTGTCCGATTTGAGGATGGATTAAGGACGATCTGAGGTTGTTGATAGCTCTACATCAAAGGCGAAATTTCTTTGTGTTAGTAGAAAAGGCTAAGGTGGTGAAGGAATTAAGGACTCTATAAAAGAGAATAGAGATAAGGATAGGAGCAGAGATAAGAGGTTTTGGACCGTCGAGAATCGGTGAGTTTTCAAAAAAGGCGAAGGTTGAGAATGCATTAGGTGTTACTAAGCCGTCTTTGAAAATTCGGACCGTGGTATTCTCGATGTGGAAGGTATCATATTAGCGAGTGTTGGAATCGAGAGCGGGAATGTTTAGGTGTAAGTCAAGTCTCATTTGATTAAAAACATCCCAGAGTTAGTGGGGCTCGAAACGATGAAGCGGGGTTATGAGCGGTAGGGTGGAATGGTCGACAAGACGAGGTCGTGGTCCAAACCATGGAGGAATGGTTCGGTAGAGTAGTCGTGGAACACCAGCGAGTCTTTGATGCTGAGTTCAGGATACAAATGGGTTGGTTTATCACGATTCGTAGTCGAGGATAGTGATGTGCGGATGTGACAACGGGTAAGTTTCTTGTTTACGGAATACCTATTGCACATTAGTTGTAGAATCGACATTGTTTATGTTGCTAGTGAAGTGTATGGAACCTTGATGGTGAACTTAGAATGTACCTAGAAAGTATATTGGTTTTATTAAGATCGAGTCTTGACAAGGCGTGGTGTGGTGAGATAGGATGTATTTGTTAGTTAGTAAGTAATTCGAGAATGAAATTATTTTAAGGAAATTGTATAAAAATTCAAAATTGGGCCTAGTAGGATTGGGCGATTAATATGGCTTTAAAAAAATTTTGAGTATCATCTTGTTGATTGTGTTAGCTCGGATATGATTTTATTGTATGCCTAATATAGTCTTGAGAAGGCTTGGAATTAATTAGTTTAGAATAATTTTTAGTATGGAGAATTTAGTGAAGTGGATGTAGTGATTATGATGCTTAAGTTAATTTAAGTGTTAAATTCTAGCACATGAGGAGTTAGTGGCAAATGGTTATGATGCATGAAGGGTTGCTTGAGGAAGAGGTCTGAGTAGCATGGGTTGCATTTGGAAGACTTTTATTTTATGCACCTTTGCATTAAGTGTCGCCAAGCTATTCTTATGGCGGGTTGGACTTTCAATTTTAAGGCAAGTTGAATATTAGATTATGAAAGCTTGTATTTTGGGATAAGAATCTTAAGATTTATGGAAGGATAGAGGGACAGGGGGCTTGAAGAGGGAGAGTTGTTTTGGAAACTCTTCTATAGCCATTAGTCCATGTATTTGGACGGTATTAAGGGGCTAGGGGAGTTGACTTAATTTTGATGTGATTAGGAAGAGATAAGAGAAATTTAGGGTGTGTTTAATTCAAAATTTATTTGAATTGATGGCTAGAAGAATTTGGTGTGGTTGCTTAATTTTGCTTTGTGTAAGGGAAAAAGTGCTGAAATTCTTTTGATTAGGTAGTCATTTTCGGTTAGCTTGGAAGGCCTTCAATCTTTGCTTTGTGTCAAAACCGAAAACCCTTTTGAACCTTACCAATTCTTCTCAAGTGCACCAAATGAACAAAACCAAATGTCCTTAGGTGTTTGTTGTTTCTCTTCTTAGGCATTTGGCCAAAACTCATTTGGAACCTCCATTTTATCTTTTAATTCTTTGTAGCCAAAAAGAACTCTCTTTTGTTCTCATCTTTCTTTTTTCTTTTCTTCTCATATTTATTAAAAACTTACAATTCTTCTTTTACTTTCTTTTTAGTCAACCTTTCTTCCCTAATTCTCTTCTTGATTTTTCTTCCATTATTTGCTCAAGTTGAATCCTCCTTCTCCTATTTTCATTTCCTCTTTTCTTTCTCTTTCTCCACTCTAGCGAATTCATTTGATTGACTTGTATCCACCATAGCAGAATCTTCTTTATTTCTTTTTGATTGTCTTGGCGAATATCATCAAGAGTTCATATTGGTTTTCTGAAATCGATTTTTGGAAGATAGGTAAGTGTCTTGGCGAATCTCTTTTCTATTTTTTCTATTGATCCTTATAAGGGCAAAAGCCAAATTTTGGGTATGTGATAGTAAGATTCTAACCATAGGAACTTATTTCTTTTAGTTTCTCTTGGATTTTGGAAGCAATCGATTTTGGTAAGTCAAGTGGTAAGGTTTATGTTGGTTCTTTATTCTTTAAATGGATGTAAAGCCGAAGGCTATGGTGAATAAGGCTTGTTGTTGGCCGAATGGTCTATGGTAATGATCTAAGTATTGACCGAATGTAAGGCAAGGAAATCTAGTGTGGTAGATCGGGTCTTCGGGATTTAGATCCGTAAGGGGCTAATCGTCAGGAATAAGCAAAGCCTTCGGGATTTGGTAGGAGACCAAATCGGCATTAAGGGAGGAGGAAAAACCCCGTTCATCGTGTTAGATACAAGTAGTTCGGGATTGAGTAAACTGTGCTTAACAGGTGTGTACTTATCATACTATTCTCCTGTTATTTGTATGTTGTTATATACGTATGTTATGATGTGTATGTTAGCCGGAAATAATGGCTAAGATGGTGGATACCCGTAATGGGTAATCGAATAATTAGGTCAGTGCTCTATGACATTATTTTGCCTATGGTATATGTGTGATATTTGTGATGAGCATACTCTAAATGTTAATCTGTCATGATACACATGTATGCATGGGGCTTGGGATGTGACTATCGAAGGAAAGGGTGTACATTATGTACATGGTCTAATGTTAGCCTTGTGCTACATTGGCGCTTGATGGTAGCTATGTGCTTCATCAAGGAGGGTGTTAGCTATGTGCCACCTCCTGCTGATGATAGTGTGTGCATCACCGTGGATTGAGGATGACCTCGAGTCACTTCGTGGATATTGACATGTGGGGTCACTTATGTGATCATGGTGGCTCGACCCGGCCTTGTGCAAAGACAGTGCAAGAGTAAGATATGTGGATCACTTGGTTGATCGATTGGATTAGCTGACGACCTTGGAGAGTCGCCAAGGTAGGTGTAATGATGGACACTAGGTTGGGTTGGGCTTCATGTTGCATATTTATGTAAGTGAATTTGTGTGGATATGGGCCAAGCCCATATGTGGAGACATGTGAAATAACTATGCACCGAGTCTGATGCTGACTCACCCAATTTTACCAACATCGCGGTGATGCATAAAGCTTGGGCCAGGGTTGGAGTGGATCTGAGGTGGCCCATGTGGAAGATGATTTAATTGATTTACGAATTTTATATTATCGGTATTTGGGAATTTATTTGATGTAATAAAGGCCTCCTAAAGTATTTAAGGATTGTTCTGATGTCTTGGTTGGATTGGTGTTTAAATTATTATTTGAAAATGTTCTTATTTTGACAACTTACATCTTTAGAATATATAATAAAGTTTTCAAATCGGATATTTTATAAAAACTAAATTTTTAATGGGCTTTTAATTATACAATATTTTTCCAAAGACAATAAATTTATATTTTCACCTTTAAGTCAAATTCTTTTCAAACATTTTCGCAGTGATATACCAGATCCATTAAGGCTCGTGGTGCAAGTTTGGGTGTTACATAAACACCGATAATTTTAATGTCATTTAATCTATATTTTATAATATTATTAATTACTCCAATTACTTGATATTATTAACACTAATTAATCTAAACCATCAACCTTAAACCATTAAAACTTAAAACTTTAAAAATTATTTTAAATATATATAAATTTAAAGTATATCAGGTCATATACCCATAAATCTTTAAAATTATTTTAAATAATAGTATTTTAATTTTTTTAATTTTTAATATATATTTTTCTATGTTATAATTTTTTTAAAATTTTACTGTGTTATTAATTTTTTCTAAATAATTTAAATATAAAATTAAAAAATTACATTTTAGTTAATACAAAGTTAAATAATTATAAGATGAGGATCAAAGAGTGCTTGACTTTTATTATAATTTTATATTTAATTATTACATAATTCATATCAATTTTAAATAAATAAATTTTGAAACTTTGATTAATATTTAAAAGAATTAGATACATGACATAATTTTTATATAAATTTTTATGTAAGAAAATAAAATAGAAAATTTTAAAATATGAAATAAAAAGGTTTAAAAACTATAATGATAATTTTATATAAAAATTTCATAATATCACTTTTACGATTATATAATAAATTATTTAATATATAAATTTAAATACTTAACCACAAACCCCAAGATACAACCCTAACTCCAAACTTTAAAACTTAATCTCTAACACATAACCCCAAACCCCAAAGCGATATAATGATAATTTTAATATTAAAAATTATATTATCTATTTTACAATTATATAATAAATTATTTAATATATAAATTAAGGTTAAAACTTGAACCTATTTTAAAGAAATAAACATTAGGATAATGGATACATATACCATTGGGGTTGGGGATACAATTTCACAATAAAAGGAAAGGATAAAGTAAGCGATGGATTTGGATCCTTGACTTGAGGAGTTATACAATTCTAGGGATTTTTATGGGTTTGAATTAGGGAAAGCTGATATGAGGATTTTAGTTTTGATTTTTGGGTCGTATACCTAAACACTAAACTATATACCTTAAACCCTAAACCTTAAATCCTAAACTCTAAACATTAACCCCCAACCACAACCCCACAAGCAACAACCCATAACCCTAAACCCATGAACCCCCAACCTTAACCTTAACCCCTTACCACTACCACTTAAATTAACCTTAATATAGATTAAACACTAAGGTCTTAAACCTAAACAACAAACCCCAAATATATAACAAACTTTAAAACACTAAACCCATATCCCAAAATAATAAACCCTAAACCATACAATTAACATACTAAACATTAAACCATAAATCAATTTTAATAGCTTAATTTATAACTTAAATGAAAACTTCTAAATTGTTTAGTTAGAAATTTGTAATTTTCATAATTAAGTAACTAAAATGAAACTTTCTCATTGCTTATAAGTGAATGTATAAAAATAAAATATAATTCAAAGCAAGAGTAGGAAAAAAAATGAAAATTAAATCCGGATCAAATCGAAGCGAGTCCCTACACAAAATACTACTACTCAACTTTTAGCGGCGTTTTATATAAGCCACTATTACTTCAGTTATTATTAGCGTTTGTACAAAAGCATTTGTTATTGCTAGATTAGCGACGTTTGTACAAAAATGCGCTATTACTTTCAGTTATTAGCGGCGTTTGTATAAAATCGTCATTACTTTCAGATTATTAGCGCTAGCTTGTTAAAACACGCTATTGCTTTATTTTTAGCGGCGTTTGACCTAAAGCATCACTATTTCTCGATTTTAGTGGCATTTTAATGCAAGCGCAGACTAATGTATAATATTTGTGGCCTTTTTTGTCCAGCCACTAAAAAGCCGCTAAAGTCTGTTTCTTTGTAGTGATATAACTTCAGGTTTTGTATCTAATACTAATCCTCTTATGTTATTTATAAAAGTTTGTTTTTTTCCTTATCGATATTTGTTCATTTGCTATTTCATCGGGTTTTAAATTTAAATTTTATAAGCTGCGATAAATTGATTAATAGATTAGTAGTGTGAAGTGTTTTTCAAGCAGTGATCTTTGTGAAGTGTTTTTCAAGCGAGATATTTTTATCTTTATTTTGGTTATAGTTTTTGGGATTGTAACTTTTTTTTGTCTAAATTAGTTCCTTAAGTCTAAGCGTGAAAACAATTGAGGTTTAGCTCAAAGCAATTTGCCCGTCTTAGGAAGAGGTAACATACCAAAAGGCATATTTAAGATTCTATGTTTCTATTTTTCTTTATTTCAAGCCATATATTTTCTCTCAATTTACACAATGATTACAAATATTCCAGCCACTATAGTTACTATATCTTGATATATATTTTATCAATTTTCAATCATTACTACTTGAAGATTAAACCGTATAGTTTACAAAGTATTGTTTGATGAGTCTTGCATTTTATAAATGTATATATAAACTTAATCTCCTTTAGGTTTCATGAAAGCGACTTCATTTTCATTTTCATAGATTATCGAACTAATTTTTCGGTTTCATGAAAAATAAATTAGATTCGATGTGAAAATCATTGTTGACTAATTTATTTGTTAATAGATGTTGATGTAGTTAACATAAATAATGATAAACTAACACATTGTAGCACCCCAAACTGGCCCATAAGTCTGACCGGATCGGTATGTCACGGAGTAAAATAATTTGAATCATTTTGAGTGTCGGGTGAAAACTTGTTAAAATGTGGCTAAGGTACTAAAATGGTGTTTGAAATTTGATTGGAATTTTATAAACATGGTTGGGTTGATAAACCCTTTGAAAACGTTTGATCATGTAACATTTTAAAATCGGCAAAGTTATGGTTGACTTGGTTTATTTTTGTTACCGATGGTAACATCTTTGAAAAACTTCGTAGAAGTTATTAAATTTGGAAAATTACTTTTAGGTTCACTTAACATTTATAAATATCATTTGTAGTATAACATAAGTAAAATAAAACGATAAAATAAACATCCAAAATAATAATAGCGGCCTTATTACATCCCAAATTAAAAAGACTTAGAAAATAAATATTATTGACTATAACAAAGTAAATTCGGATCAACGATAAGCATGGTAGCCTCGAGTCCTCTCGGCTCCATCTCATGATCTACTCATCGCAAAATAGTTTGGGAAGGGTGAGTCACCAAGACTCGGTGTGTAAATCCCCACGGAAGATACAACTCATACGAGACTATTAATAAACATGCAAATATACAACCCCACTAACCATCCGTACTCCTTAACTACCCGTGTGGTCAAAACCAGCTTTGTGGTCAAAACCAGCAGTGACTAGTGTCACAATTTAAATGATGGGGCCAACCCATCGTGTGGTCAAAACCCTTGATGACCATAGGTCACAAATATCATAATGTGGTCAAAACCCTTTGGTGGTACCAAACCACTTGGGACTTAGTCACAATTATCATCGGTGTGGTCAAAACCACTTGGTGGCCAAAGTCAAAATAAATCGATGGGGCAAACCCATCTTGTGGTCAAAACCAGTACAGTGATCCATGAGATCATCCCCTCCTCTCACCAATCCCACCATCATCATGCTTATATCACAAATATCATATATCATGCATTTAACAGCATATGATGGCATACACATACATCATAGATCATGAGATAGGGGACTTACCCGAAATCCATGCTTATGTCCACAAGCACTACCACAATGATAAAAAAACAACAATATAGTCATGTAAACTAATAAAGTGTGTAGTGAGTTTTACACACTGATACTACCACGAATCCTAGATCCAGAAGATCCGATCTCTGACGCTAGATCTCTTGACCTATAATCGACCAACAACATGATTAGGGACTTAGGCCTATTCGGACAAACCAAATTAATACCAAAGGCTCTTTTGCGGACTTACCTTGAAGCAGTTTGATTTCCAAACAAATCCCGAAATAAATCACTTGATTAAGACTCTGCGAAATTCCTTTAACAACCCACAAAAGATCAATCACCACATATATTACATAACATGGACTTTGGCGAAAGTCATAGCCTATATTAACACCCAAACCCGCCCATGAGTCTGGCCGGATCAGGTATATCCTTTGGGTAAAATAATTTGAGTCATTTTGAAATTACGGTGAAAACTTGATAAAATTGGGCTAAGGTATTTAAGCAGGGTTTGAAAACTTCGGTTGGGCCTTTTATAAAATACTGATTGGGCTTTATAAACCCTTTTGAAAACATTGACCATGTATCAATTTAAAATCACCAAAGTGATAGTTGACTTAGTTTATTTTTGTTACCCGATGGTAACATCTTTTAAAAACCGTAAAAGTTTATTAAGTTTGAAAAAATTATTTTTAATGGATTACTTATCAATTGAAGATTTCATCGTAACATAACATAAGCAAAATAAAGAATATAACATCCACAAAATAAATAGCGGCCTTATTACATCCCAAATTAAAGATACTTAGGAAATAAAATAATTAAACTTAACGAAAATATAATTTAATTCCAACATTAAGCATGGCGCCTCGAGTCCTCTCGGCTCCATCTCATGATTTACTCATCGCAAAATGTTAAGGGAAGGGTGAGTCACCAAGACTCGATGTGTAAATCCCTACAGGAAAATACAACTCATACACAATTTATCAATTAAACATGCACATACAACCCAACTAGCCATCCATACTCCTTTTCTACCATTGTGGTCAAAACCACTGATGACTTAAAGTCACAATTTAAATGATGGGGCCAACCCATCGTGTGGTCAAAACCCTTGATGACCATAGGTCACAAAATATCAAGTGTGGTCAAAACCACGGGTGGTACCAAACCAACAGGACTTAGTCGCAAATATTCAATCGTTGTGGTCAAAACCATGACCATAGGTCACAAATAATCGATGGGGCCAACCCATCTTGTGGTCAAAACCAATGACGAGTCCATATTTCATCCCCTCCTCATCAATCCCACCATCACATGCTTTAGTAAAAATTTTCATAAATCATATCATAGCATTTAATCATCATGTGATGGCATGCAAATCGTATAACAAAAATCACAAATTTAGGGGACTTACCCGGAATCCATGTTTAAGCCCACAAGCATATCATAGGTCACTACCAAAATTCATACACAAGACAATAATATTGCAAGTTTAATAATAAAGTGTGTAAAGAGTTTACACACTATTTTCTGGGAATTCCTAGATCCAGAAGATCCGATCTAAACACTAGATTTTTTTTGTCCCTTGAATGGATTTGATTTCCAATCAAATCGAAGCCTAACAGTCCCTAAATCCATGGCATCACGTTAGTTTCGGTATTTAATAAAACTTTTTAATTGAAAAGCCCTTGGTGAATGTGCTTACCAACTCACCTTGGAAAATAAATCCAGCTTCCTCACTTATAGAAAATTGGCGGCACCTCTTAATGTTGTGAGAGGGTTCGGCTACCCTTTAGAAGAGGAAAGAACCAAAAAAAGCACCCTTTTCCTTAAGGAGAATTGACTGAAGTAAACAACAATGCTGGAAATTTTTGAACAATTTTGGCTATGGTTTAAGGGAGATTTAAGCGACACTGAAGAGGAAGAAGCGAAGGAGTTTCTGGAAATTTTCTCTTAAAGAGAGTATATTTGGCTTGTAAAGAGAAGAAAGCTGGAATTTTGAATGGTTTTGGCTATGAAACAATGGAGATTTCATGACGATAAATTTGGAGAGAAAAGAAGAATTTTGGTTCAACTTTTGGTACATCTTTCTTTGTACAAAGCAGAGATATGGACAGACCCAGAGGTCTCAATTTTGACAAACACTCTCTTAATTTATGATAATTCCCGACCTTGATTTATCCAAGATAAATCTAATTTTATCATCCTTTTAATTCCTTAATCCCTCAACAAATAAGCGCTAAAAATAAAAGAACCCATGTGCATATCAAACTCTTCCGGTGACTTTGGGAGTCCAAATGCAACCAAAGTCCTTCACCGCGTTAGCGACAAAATAAAAGGAAAAACTCATTTGGCTACCTCTTAGATTCGAACCGGGACGTTTAACGGCGTGACCCCTCTTCCAGCGTCCGAGGCCAACTCTCCCATCCGACTTTCTTGCTATAGAACCTTATCTTTTAAATTTTAAAGCCTTCCTCCACTGCCCCTTTTCCTTTCACATAAAGCCCAAAATTAAATTCCTTATTTGCGTCTCTAGACTCGAACTGGCGTCCTTAAACCGGGCCCTTAAGTGGCCCAAACCCTCCACCGACCCGTTCTTCATGTCATAACTCGTCGTGACATTCTTATAAACCATCCTTCATGGCTCCTTATGCTTTAGCGCTAAAACAAAATAAGCGCACACATGTCTACCCCAGGACTCGAACACGAGTCCAGCATCGCATGACCCTCTCTTAGCGCCCCGTGCCATGCTTCCCCAATTGACTTTCATGACATAAACCTTACCCAAAATTTCTTTAAGGCCTTCCTTACAGGCCCTTCCTTTAGCGTAAAAAAACAATTCCCTTCTTTGCTTCCACGGATCGAACCTCCTCCCTTGTAGCCCTCCTTAGGCGTAGCAAGCCCTTCATACCAAATACATTCTTGTGTCATGTTCCTCCTAAATTTTATTTAATCCTATTCCTAGCTTCCCTCCTTTTAAGTACTTTAATTAAATTTTTTTCTTCTCTTTTTTAAACCCCAAATTAGACCTAAATCGGGGTTATTTCTAGACCCTAAATCATGCCAAATAAAATCATATTTATTTATTTCTTGAAGTCCCATGAAATTTATTTAATTTACAAGTAACCCCAATTGAGGGTGTTATTGGTTCTACCCATAAAAATAATTTAGGTCCTCGAAATTACTTACTAACGAATAACAGTACATCTTTACTCACTTTTCTATACTCTTTTTCTTGTGCACTGATCTTAAAATTATCATGCTTCCTAGACACAATCTCTAAGTTCACAACCAAGGTTTGAGCACTTCCCTAGTAAAACAAGAAAACTCTACAATGATCAAAGCAATTAAGGTATACGAAACAAGGAACATACAGTTGTCACATCGGCACATCTTCCTCCTCATGACGAACATTGCATAAACCAACCTTGGTTGCCTCGCCTCTGCACCTTGACACCTCGCCACGCATCGCTTACCATTTCCATTACCCCTAGGCGCACCTCGACCCCTCACGTGGTTGTTGGTTATCCCTTACATTGGTGCATGATCGACCTTCGTTCTCGGCCTAGGCGCCTTCTTAGGGCGGTCTCTAACTTTCGATGCTCCATAGACCCACATTCAAAGCATCCACGATTACCATTCCAACACTCCCCTTGTGAAACTTGCCACACTTATCTGCCAGTGGCGGCCATTGAGGATTAGCGGCGGCGAGCCTAGCGGTTTGATCCGACCCACCAAACTTTGACCTCTTTTCTTGATTACGGGGAACTCGATGGTTACGAGCTCCTCTTATTCCAATTTCTATCTGGTTTAAAATCTAGCGGATGTCCTCCGGCAACTTTAGACTTCTCCACAGAATGGCGAACTCGTTCTGTTGTGGAGCTATCATCATTCTCGGCTCATCTCTCGGGCCATCCTCAAACGACCGGCGCTCATGCTCGGTACCCACAATACGAGCATATCTACTTGTCGGAGAACTCGGCCTCATATTACGCTTGTGACTTGTTTCCTTGAACCCGAGTTGGAAAGCTTTCTCGGCGTCTACATATTTGGTTCCAATATACTTCTTTTGGTAGGCTCCTGAAAAATTCCCAAGTAAGGTTTTACGCCACGTTCCATCCCTTACGGTGAGCCACCAGCCGATAAGACTCATCCAGTAGTAGAGATGATACCTTTTAACTTCTCCTCGGGGTGAAATCCAAGTCACCATAATCCTTTTCGTGGACTCTAACCAATATTCCATGTACTAGGTGCCACTCAGGAAACTCCTCTAAATACTTACCGCTCAGATTGGCAGGAGTCGTTCACCCACAGATCTGGGTTCACACTTTTGCGCTTGACCTCAACTACTCGTTCCAACACCGTAGCACCTTTGAGATACTCGTCATTACCACCGTATGGTGCTTGGAAAGTTTTGGTGTCGGTGATCCGGCATCTCATTTTCGGACCCATGGCCGGACCTCGCGGGCTCGACAAGGTCATCCTACCTCTACCACGGCCATGAGGCGGGCGTCCGACCTCTTGAACTCATTCTAATATCCAGCGTTTATCATTTAAGAATTTTTATGTATCGATTACCTTAGTTTCACTTGGTTGTCATGAAGAAATTTTATGATAGGAGTTTTAGAAGTGGTTCTTTCATAATCAACCAAACACAGGTCTTTCTTTCATTCATTCAAAGAGAGTTGTTGATTTCATGGTGATTGTTCTTCCTTTACGGGGGTATTTTAGTAATTTATCCTACGGGGTATTTTCGTAATTTTTCAAAAATACGGGTTCTCGGATGATTTTGTCAAAAATTATTTTAAAACTCTTAATTTCCCGGGTATTTTGAAAAATTTTGAAATTCGGGGGTGTTTTGTCGATTTTGAAGCTCAGGGGCATTTTGGTAATTTTCACAAATCGGGGTGAATTTGTAAAATTTGATGAATCGAGGATATTTCAAAGATTGTAAAACTTTGAGGCTCTTTTTGCTAATTGCACTTTCCAAAATAGGGATGTTGCAAAATTTTGAAAGTTAGGTGTAATACGGTAATTTGGTATGTTAGGGGCAATTTTGTAATTTTACAAAATCATAACGTTTTCAATTTTACGATTTTGGGCACTTTTCATGTGATGAAATTTTTGGATTAAAATCGTGGGTATTTTGAAATTTCATAACTCGAGGGCATTTTAAGTAATTTCACCCCTAAGGGTATTTTAGTAATTTTACATAGTCGGGTATCTTCACAAAATAATTTCCAAAATTTAGGTTCTAAGTGAATTCACAAAAAAAGATGTTTTGAAAATTTCTATTTGAAAATTTTTCCATATGGAGGTATTTTACAAATCGAGGTATTTTGGTCATTTTTCATCTTGAGGGTATTTTGGTCTCTTTTTTAAAAAAACTAAAATTATTTCCCAAAACAAAGCAGCTAGTCCTTTTGGGTTTTAGTTATCAATTTGCTTTGTGAGTGTGTCGTCTCGGCTAGGATGAGCAGATTCTACGCTTATAGGGTAGGATTCAAGTGAGTGGGAGGTGAGTCATGAGGAGCTTAAATACGAGGCCCAGATCAATCCTGAACATGCATATATTGATTGCCATCCTTTGCTCATTGACAACTCACGGGGTTTGTTTAGGTAATTATTAAATTTTATGAAATTTGGGGTATGCTAGCAAGGGTTCAGCAGTTTCTACTCTAGTAGTCTCGTTCCCATTTTCCCTTCTACCCTCATCAAAAGAGTTCACAAAAATTGATAGAGTGCTTACACAGGCGGATAGGTCTTGGGAGACTCGGTGCCATCTTTGTTCAAGCAAAACAATTTCTCAAACATTATAATAAGGCCTACTATGCAAAACCAAATATTTTGGGCCTTGGGCCCCCAGTAGAGTTTTGAGCAAGACTCGATACCAATTGTAACACCCAAACCCGCCCATGAGTCTGACGGGATCACGGTATGTCCTTTGGGTAAAATAATTTGAGTCATTTTGAAATTACGGTGAAAACTTGATAAAATTGGGCTAAGGTATTTAAAGCGGGTTTGAAAACTTCGGTTGGGCCTTTTATAAAATACTGTTGGGCTTTATAAACCCTTTTGAAAACATTGACCATGTATCAATTTAAAATCACCAAAGTGATAGTTGACTTAGTTTATTTTTGTTGCAGATGGTAACATCTTTTAAAACTTAGTAAAAGTTTATTAAGTTTGAAAAAATTATTTTAATCGATTACTTATCAATTGAAGATTTCATCGTAACATAACATAAGCAAAATAAAGAATATAACATCCACAAAATAAATAGCGGCCTTATTACATCCCAAATTAAAGATACTTAGGAAATAAAATAATTAAACTTAACGAAAACATAATTTAATTCCAACATTAAGCATGGCCACCTCGAGTCCTCTCGGCTCCATCTCATGATTTACTCATCGCAAAATGTTAAGGAAGGGTGAGTCACCAAGACTCGTTGTGTAAATCCCCAGGAAAATACAACTCATACACAATTTATCAATTAAACATGTACATGCAACCCAACTAGCCATCCATACTCCTTTTCTACCCGTGTGGTCAAAACCATGATGACTTAAAGTCACAATTTAAATGATGGGGCCAACCCATTGTGGTCAAAACCACTTGATGACCATAGGTCACAAAATATCAAGTGTGGTCAAAACCCTTGGTGGTACCAAACCACTTTGGGACTTAGTGCAAATATTCAATCGTTGTGGTCAAAACCACTTTGACCATAGGTCACAAATAATCGATGGGGCCAACCCATCTTGTGGTCAAAACCAGCGGCGACAGTCCATATTTCATCCCTCCTCTCATCAATCCCACCATCACATGCTTTAGTAAAAATTTTCATAAATCATATCATAGCATTTAATCATCATGTGATGGCATGCAAATCGTATAACAAAAATCACAAATTTAGGGGACTTACCCGGAATCCATGTTTAAGCCACAAGCATATCATAGGTCACTACCAAAATTCATACACAAGACAATAATATTGCAAGTTTAATAATAAAGTGTGTAAGAGTTTACACATTACCTCGGATCCAGAAGTTGATCTTTATTTCAAATTCTGCAGAAATCACTTGTTAGATTAGATCTATTGTTTGATTATGAAAGGATCTTTTGCCGAATGTATCTTGATGTACTTTCCTCATTTTTGAATCCGAAAAAATCCCTTATGCTATTCACCATGAACATGAGGAGGGTTAGTATCCTAATTTTGGTAAAAAAAGAATAGAAGTTGATTGATCTTAGATCTTACCCTTTTGATGTTGTGTGACTTCTCCTTTACTTAGAATCGACAGGGATTTGGCCTTGATAGTAGAAACAGAGGAGAAAAGAGAAGAAAAGAAGATGGTATTTTGTTCAAGGAGAATTCGGCAAAAGGGAGGGAGAAGAAAGCTATGAAAATTTCGGCACACACTAGGAAAGATGAGAGAAAGGCCTTGATTTTCCTCTTTTAACTGAAATTGATATGCCAAGAGTCCTTGACTTGGCCACCACTCCCCCCACAAGTGATAATATTATCATTTAATTATCACTTTAATTAAATTAGGAGTACTTTATCCATCCTTTATCTCCTTATTTATTTTATTAAAAGAAATTCATTTACTTAACACTTAATTAAACGAGTTTTAACCGAAGTAAAATTCCTCTTATTCAACATGCTTGTGCCGTCCCACCTCCTAGCCTTGGAAGCGAAATAAGGCCTTCATTATTTGCTTCTGGATGTCTCAAACTCAGCCCAAAAGCCTCTTGTATTTGGGCCATTTCCTAAGGCTTTAGGTGGCATCTTGAGCCACATTTCCAAGTCCGTTATTGGGTCGATTTCATGTACTTATATTCTTAGGGTCCCTTGGCCCTAAGTTCCCTTGGGCTCTTAAATTGCATTCCGGGTCAATTTTAAGTTTCCTAAAATTTCACATGGCTCAGAACTTGCCATTTTTCTTACATCCTCGTGTTTCCAAAATGTTCAAGTTTCCAAAATGTGCAAGTTTCCAAAATGTTCAGGTTTCCAAAATGTTTAGGTTTCCAAAATGTTCAAGTTTCCAAAATGTTCAGGTTTCCCAAAATGTCCAAGTTTCCAAAAATGTCTAAGTTTCCAAAAATGTCTAAGTTTCCAAAAATGTCCATTTCCATTTCCATTTCATTTTCATTTCCATTTCCATTTTCATTTCCATTTCCATGCATTTCTAGGTTTCCAAAAGTATCAAAAATTTATTCATAGTACTTGAAACTTGTCATTTCATACAATTAAACTGGAAATGCATAGGCCCTATTCAGGATGTTACACCAAACCCGGCCCATGCGTTAAGGCCAAATCTGACATGTCACAAGAGAAAAATACTATTAAGTACTTTTTATTTGTACATACATAGATTGAGATAAAAAAAAATCAATATAAAACAAACTCCCATTTTTTTATGATAAAGTATTATTAAAAAACAAGTTTAATTGATAAATTGATAAATTAGAAATAAAATCTTGCAAATCGTAACTTTGAAAATATTGTTAATAGTTCGAGAAGATTTAAAAGAATTTGAAAATATTTTTCAAGAAGTGTCGATGAAAATTTTAAGAGAAAATTTCGAGTTAAAAATATATTTATGAAAGTTAATTATGAAACCCTTTTGTATATCCATTTTAAGAAAACGCTTATTTAAGTTTTAGAAAATCTCAATTTCAAGTACTTAGAGCAAATTATAACTTTTTGTCAAACAATAATGTAACACCCCAAACCCGGTCTATGCGTTGAGACTAGATTTGGTTTGTTACATGATTCAACTATTCTTAAATCCTTAATGAGTTGAAAAACTACAATATTGTTTACTGAGTTTAAAATTTGTAGAGTATTAGATTTTGATAAATATTTAAAACATTAGTTGAAAATCATTGTATTATCTAAAACCGTTAGGAAATTTGTTAAAGAGTTAGCAAGAAAAGAATTATTTATAAAAGAATTCCTTATACTTTGAAAACCCAAGTTCATTTTAGTAAAGCATCATAAATCACACCCATGATTTAAAAGCCCAAATAAAGTTTAAATTCCAACACACATAAAATCCATAAGTTATTTATAGAGGCCATTTATTACAACATCCCAAAATAGTAAAAATAATAATTAAAAGTTCGAATTTAAATAACCCTTATTTAGCAGTATGGCCTCCACGAAGTCATCCTCACCAAGTCCACATCGGTTTCCATTACCCGAGATGGAAAGAAATTAAAGGGTGAGTTACTTAGAACTCAAAGTATAACTCACTTACCACCATTATTGGGCCGATTGTCAAGATATTATGTTGGGCTTGAGCCCAATCCAATTCAACAATATAACATGAATTTAAAATAATTAATAATGCATGAAAATGAAATTCCCAACCCCAACCTAATAACCATCCGCTAACACCCCTGCACCAACCATCACACCTGGGATCAAGTCAACCCACCCCGCCATCACACCAATCGTAGGCATTAAGCCTTTTATAATTGTGGCATAGCCACCTAACTAGAGGCAATAAGCGATATTGTGGTGAGAGCCACCGAACTAGAGGCAATAAGCGATATTGTGGCGAAGCCACCGAACTAGAGGCAATAAGTCGATATTGTGGCAGAGCCACGAACTAGAGGCAATAAGCCGATATTGTGGTAATGGCCATTCTTCTCTTCATAAATCCCACCCATGCAATTATACATGTACTTTAAAAATATAAAATTTATTATCAATACATAACATGGTGGGTTTTATCAATGACATTTCATTTGGCCCATAATTATAGCAATTTATCCATTTAGCAATTTAGTGGGCTTTGGCCCATTTACCAAACTAGAGCGTTTTGGCTAAATTTTAACGAACTAGAGTATTTATGGCCCAATTTATCGAACTAGAGTATTTACGGCCCATTTTCACGAACTAGAGTATTTACGCCCATTTTCACGAACTAGAGTATTTACGCCCATTTTCACGAACTAGAGTATTTACGGCCCATTTTCACGAACTAGAGTATTTACGGCCCATTTTCACTTAAACATCAAATTTTCATAATATCAATTAATTTCTTGGGGGCGTTTTCGAAATTTTCACGATTTAGTCGCTTTTACGTATTTCGTCAAAATATCAATTTTTGTGCTTTTACCGATCTAGTCGTTTTTACGATTTTTCTACCATACCGAAATTTGACATACAACCCTAAAATAATGAGGGTGAAATTACACACCTCGATACCGTGAGTATTATCCTTCTCGCCTCGGCTAAGACCTAAAATATATTTCGATTCGTTAGACAACTAATTCGCAAAAATAATCTTATTTGTTAATGGATCCAAAATCTTACCCTCTTGATTTTGAATCACTTGATTTTCGGTTTTCCTTCGCTTATCGATTCACTAGCACGAGAATCCACCAACGATAACGGCTCCGAGGTTCGTACTACTTCAAATAATGGACTTCTTTCTGAAGATGGCCCACAACCGGTGGAAAATCCTTGACCGCGAAACCGCTTCTTCGCTTGAATGGGGATTTACAGATCCACCCTCTTACGATAACTAAACACCGCCCTTTTCTTCCCTATCTTGACAGTCTTCAAGATCCAAAAGAATTTAGTTAGTTCTAAAATAATATCAATAATACTAGAGATTTAAAAGTAGGATTTCCTTACCAAAATGAAACGCTTCCAACGCTTCCACGATTCTCCGATCACTTGAATTCCAATCTCCGTTATTGCACTAAATAATAACGAAATAAACGTTATTAGTATGAATGCTATATCAATCCAAAAGACTCTCAAAATCCTATGATATTCGGCCATAATATCACTAATCAATAAATCAAAAATGGAGAGAAACCTTACCTACTTCCCACTGACGAAAAGCAAGATTAAGAATGATGTTTAATTGATGGAAGATTCGCTATAAATGATTAAGAATGGAAAAATAATTTTTGGCTTATAGGCACAATAACATTCGGCCAAGAGAGTGAAGATGGAGAGAATTTTCGATTGAAAAAGAAATAGTATAAGAACGAAAGGATGATGGTGATGATGTTTTGATTTCAAGGAGATTAGAAGAAAAAGAAAAGAAAAATAAGAACTTTAGGTGCTGGTATATTCGGCCATGGCAAAGAAAAAAGAAAAGAAATTGATTTTGGTATAGGTGATTTCGGCACAAGAAGAAAGAGGCACAAGAATTGGTTATCAAGATAAGAAAAAGGAATGACCAAATGGTCACAAAACTTTGGCTTAACCAAGTGCAAAAATTCGGCCAAATAGGGATATTGAAAGGAGAGGAATAAAATTTCTGCACAAAGTGCAAAGGTTAACCAAAGAGAAAAGAATGAGATTTTTGCCAACTAACAAAATTTTGGCTCTCCTCCCCCTACCAATATTGCCGTCCAGCCTATGGTCAATTGGCCATTATTTCTTTCCAAATTTTCCCCTAGATAAGTGCCTTATGTCCCCCCTATCTTTCCTTAAACTTTTGATTCCATACCATATGTTAGTTGTTACCTTAATCTCTTGATACACTAACCAAAAATACATGGTCAACACCTTCCTTATATGTCCCCTTGCCGACACTTCATAGCCATGAGCGTAAAATTAAAACAAAAATTTTATCTAGGTGCTATACAAGGGATTCAACCTCTTCCTCTTACTTGAACCCATGCGCCATTCTCCACCATGCCATATGCTCATTTTATGACACTTTAAGCACATAATTTAGCTTAAGTCTTAATCACCTTTGTTTCACTTCAATAAATTCCCAATAATAAATTTTATTCTTCTCCAATTTATGCTTTACCTCTCTAGGACTTTAATAAACACTAAAATAAAAGAAATAAAAAAAAAAAATTTTCCTTTAACATCTAAACACCAAAATCATGCCAATTTAAATACTCAGATTTTAGGGTGTTACAACTCTACCCTCCTTAAAGAAAATTTCGCCCTCGAAATTTACCTCGTTGAAAAAGGTGAGGGTATTGTTGTCAATTGCATCCTCTGGCTCCCACGTAGCTTCTTCCAATTCGTGGTTACGCCATAGAACTTTAACTAACTGCACGGTTTTCTTCCTTAGTACCTTGACATCTCGGTCTAGGATTTCCACCGTTCTTCTTCAAAGGACAAATCAATTCACCCAATTCTTCTACCCAGATAATGTGCAAAGGATCCCACCTATAACGCCTCAACATGGAAACATGAAAGACATTGTGAATTTGATTTAACTCCTGAGGTAACTCAATCGATATGCCATCGACCAACACGCTTCAAAGACACGATAAGGTCCAATATATCTAGGACTTAGCTTGCCCTTCCTTCCTAATCAAGATCTTTTCCAAGGAGATACCTTCAAGAAAACCCGATCTCCCACACTATACTCGATGTCCCTCCGCTTCAGATCTGCGTCGACGACTTCGCTCATCTCGAGGCTTCTTTCAACCGTGTGCTCGAATAACTTTTACCTTATCCTCGGTCTCGAGATATCATCTCAGACCTAACATCCATTTTCGCCCAACTCACCAACAAATAGGAGAGCGACACTTACGACCATACAATGCCTCGTAAGGTGCCATCTGAATGCTAGATCGATAGTCGTTGTTATATCGCAAATTCGCCATGGTAGATAATCCTCCCAACTACCCTCAAGTCGATTACACATCCTCTTAACATATCTTCCAATATCTGAATTACTCTTTCCGATCGACCATCGACCGAGGATGAAAAGCCGATCTTGAAATTCAACTTTGTTCCCAAGGCTTCATGCGAGCTTTCGAATCGTGATGTAAACCTAGGGTCCCTATCCGATATAATAGATACGGTACCCATGTAACCTCACAATTTCGGATACGTAAAGTTTCGCCAACTTCGCAAAGAATAATCCGTTTAACGGCAAGAAATGAGCGGTCTTCACAACCGATCAACAATTACCCAAACGGAATTTTTCTTAGTAGGTGTTAACGGTAACCACTAACAAAATCCATAGTTATCCTCTCCCATTTCCAAAGAGGAATCTTTATCGGTTGTAACAATCCGCACGGTAATTGGTGTTACGCCTTCACTTGCGACAAGTCAAACATTTTCCCACAAACTCGTAATCTCACGCTTCAACCACCGCCACCAATATCGTTCACGGAGATCTCGATACATCTTATTTCCTCCGGATGCATAGCATAAGGGCTACTATCGCCTCCCGTAGAATCGGTTGCCTCAAATCTAGATCCTTAGGCATGCATACTCTCCTCGAAAGCACAACACACCCTCGTGTTTATTCCAAAATCTTCAATTTCACCATTTTCAACTTGTCAAGTAAGGGTCCCAACTTCTCATCCGATGTCTGTTTTCCTTGATTTGTTCCACCACGAGGCTTCACCTGTAGTTCGCTAACAACCGCCATCCTCTTCTGCACTCAAATGGGCAAATAGAGCTCTTAATTCAGATACCGCCTTCCGACTTAACGCGTCGGCTACCACGTTAGCCTTTCGGGATGGTATTCGATGGAGAAATCATAATCTTTAACAATTCTACCCATCTTCTTTGTCTTAAATTCAACTCTTCGGGTAAGGAGGTATTTAAGACTCTTATGATCCGTGTAGATTATGGACTTCTCACCATAGAGATAGTGCCTCCAAATCTTTAGAGCAAAGACAACAGCTAACTCCAAATCATGAGTAGGGTAGTTTACTTGTGTGGCCTCAATTGACGAGAAGCATAAGCCACCACCTTTCCATTTTGCATCAACACACAACCTGCACCCGTGTGAGGCGATCACAATAAACAGTGAATTCTTTTCAGGCCTCCGGCTGAATCAAAACTGGAGCTTCTGTCAGGATCTTCTTCAATTTCTCGAAACTCTCTTGCTGCTTTTCAGTCCAGATATACGGAACTCCTTTACGCAACAATTTAGTTAGGGTGCAAAGAATCAACGAAAACCCTCTACAAAGCGTCTATAGTATCCACCAAGCCTAAGAAACTCGAATTTCAGCTATTGATGTTGGTGGTTTCCAATCCAGAATAGCCTCAATTTTCCGAGGATCTACCCTTATTCCTTCAGCTGATACTACATGACCAAGAAAAGTCACCTCCTTTAGCCAAAATTCGCATTTACCAAATTTGGCATACAATTGCTTATCACGAAGTAGTTGTAATACTATCCGCAAATCTTTGGTCATGTTCCTCCTCATTTCTCGAATAAACCAATATATCATCTATGAACACTACCACAAACCGGTCTAAATATGGTTGGAAGACTCGGTTCATCATGTCCATAAATGCAGCTGGTGCATTGGTTAATCCAAACGGCATCACTACAAACTCATAGTGTCCGTAACGTGTCCGAAATGCTGTCTTATAGATGTCCGCTTCTTTCACCTTAAGCTGGTGATAACCCGACCTTAAATCAATTTTGGAGAAAACTGAAGCTCCCTTCAATTGATCGAACAGGTCGTCAATTCTCGGCAGAGGATACCGATTCTTGATCGTCAATTTATTCAACTGCCTGTAGTCAATGCACATACGCATCGATCCATCCTTCTTCTTGACGAACAAAACTGGTGCTCCCCACGGAGACACACTTGGTCGAATGAATCCCCGATCCAGCAATTCTTGAATTTGAGCTTTGAGCTCAGCCAACTCCTTCATTGCCATTCTATAGGAGCAATGGACACTTTGGAGCCGTCGTGCAAAAGCTCAATGCCAAATTCTACTTCCCGATCCGAGGTATGCCGGGAAGTTCTTGAAATACATCGGAAATTCCTTCACCGTCCTCACATCATTCACGGATAATTCCTTGGCATCCAAAGCTGAGATAAAGGCTAGGAATGCTCCGTGCCCTTTCCGCACCAACTTCTCCGCTTTTAATGCGATACCACATTTGCCGATAGTTCTTTCGTTCACCAATCATTATGATTTCCTTATCATCCGGTCCCATCGTCATTCGCTTTTTCAAAGACGGTCAATTTACCGATGGTTAACCAACCATCCATGCCCGAATGAGATCGAACTCACGAAAGGTAGTTCCATCAAATTTGCTAAGAATACTTCCTCTTGGATTTTTAAGGGTACGTCTTTAAATATTTTATTAATGATTCTCGGTGTCCTAAAGGATCGATTCTGTCATCTCATTTTCGATAATTTGATTCTAAATTGATTTCCAGATATGGCACTAGATACATATGAATGAGTAGAGCCAATATCTATTAAGGCAATAACAGTACATCAAAAATGAAGAACGCATCGCTTATCACATCAGTGCATTGCC
The DNA here is from genome assembly GCA_025506655.1 of Gossypium rotundifolium. Lineage (NCBI taxonomy): Eukaryota > Viridiplantae > Streptophyta > Magnoliopsida > Malvales > Malvaceae > Gossypium > Gossypium rotundifolium. The sequence goes on along the minus strand of CP106722.1, from coordinate 156,086,653 downwards.
GTCCTCATGGCGTCTAACGCATAGACCAGATCAGCCGTCTTGCATCGCATTTCCTCTATTACCATTGCCTCGACCGGTGCACCTTGACCACGACCAGCCCCATTACCACCACGACCTGGTCCACGACCTCCGGTGGTCTTGCCGACACTCGGCGGTGTGCATCATTATTACGGACTTCTTGAGTCGTATCCATTCGTCGAGGACAACTTTTGTATCGATGTTCCATTGAACCGCATTTGTAGCATGCACCCGCTTTCCTCCAAAGATTCCCCAAAATGCCTTTTCCCACACTCAATGCAATCTCGACTTCGATTATTTGCTAACGGGTTACGCCTTGAACCGATTCATCATTTCGGGTTTCTTCGAATCTCTTGGAAGAACCAGATTGTGTGTCTCTCTTGTTTCGGATCTTTCGGTTCGCTGCTCGAGTTCTTAGCCTCTTGGCTATTTTGGCCTTCTCCACAAGAGTCGAAAAATTTCTAACTTGTCATGAGCAATCGTAACCCTCACTCATCATTAAGTCCATCCTCAAACGCATACAACGTTCATGATCATTGCTACAATTGTCCGCATAACGGCTCGGACGTAAAAACTTCACTTCATATCTCGCCACTGCCTTACTTCCTTGGACAAGATTCAGAAATTCCTTCCTTCGGGCATCTACATAGCTCGTTCCGACGTATTTTCCTTGGAAGGCAGCTTTAAAGAATTCCCAGTTAATCAGTGCGGCTTCAGTGCCCTCTCGAACAGTGAGCCACCACTGATACGCCTCATCTCTCAATAAGGATACAGCCCCTCTCAGTTTTTGCTCAGCCGTGCATTCCATATCATCCATAATCCGTTCCACAGCTTCGAGCCAGTATTCGGCCACATTTGGAGCTACACCAGAGACTCCTCTGAAAACTTCTGCATTATTCGCCTTAAGTCGCTCTGAAATTGACCCACGAGTTGTTGGCCCAATTCTAGTTCCAGCGACCCTTTCCAAGACTCGTAGCATTGCTTGAGTCAATGCATGATCTTCTTCCATGTGATCGCGTGATCCGGTCTCACTTTCTATTGACGCAAAGTCGCCCACTTCGCATATGATTTGGTGCTTGGTAGTAGCACCTCGGCCTCTACCACGGCCACGTCTACGCGCCCACGACCACGTCCTCTTGTACTCATGATTGCTTGTTCGCTTATCGATTACAAGTTTTATGAATCGTAATTTTGTTTGGTGTTTATTAACGATATTTTATGAGATTTGAGATATAAAGTTGTTTTTCATAACGTGTCCTATAGTCTCAATCTCTGCTTTTCACATCTAAAACTAGAAGTTCTAGAGTATTCCTATGATCATATCATAGTAATCATTTAAGCAAGATATACTTACTTGACTTGTTGCTTGGATGCTTGTGGTGCCATCTTGATCTTTAAAATACCATTGAGCATTTTCATACAAAATTATTTTTGAACCCAAACCACAGTAGAAGTTTTTGAAATCGGCTCGATACCACTAAATGTAACACCCCAAACCCGGTCTATGCGTTGAGACTAGATTTGGTTTGTTACATGATTCGAACTATTCTTAAATCCTTAATGAGTTGAAAACTACAATATTGTTTACTGAGTTTAAAATTTGTAGAGTATTAGATTTTGATAAATATTTAAAACATTAGTTGAAAATCATTGTATTATCTAAAACCGTTAGGAAATTTGTTAAAGAGTTAGCAAGAAAAAGAATTATTTATAAAAGAATTCCTTATACTTTGAAAACCCAAGTTCATTTTAGTAAAGCATCATAAATCACACCCATGATTTAAAAGCCCAAATAAAGTTTAAATTCAACACACATAAAATCCATAAGTTATTTATAGAGGCCATTTATTACAACATCCCAAAATAGTAAAAATAATAATTAAAAGTTCGTAATTTAAATAACCCTTATTTAGCAAAGATGGCCTCCACGAAGTCATCCTCATTCAAGTCCACATCGGTTTCCATTACCGAGATGGAAAGAAATTAAAGGGTGAGTTACTTAGAACTCGGTGTATAACTCACTTACCACCATTATTGGGCCGATTGTCAAGATATTATGTTGGGCTTGAGCCCAATCCGAATTCAACAATATAACATGAATTTAAAATAATTAATAATGCATGAAAATGAAATTCCCAACCCCAACCTAATAACCATCCGCTAACACCCCGCACCAACCATCACACTGTGGGGATCAAGTCAACCCACCCCGCCATCACACCAATCGTAGGCATTAAGCCTTTTATAATTGTGGCATAGCCACCGAACTAGAGGCAATAAGTTCGATATTGTGGCAGAGCCACCGAACTAGAGGCAATAAGTCGATATTGTGGCGAAGCCACCGAACTAGAGGCAATAAGTCGATATTGTGGCGAGCCACCGAACTAGAGGCAATAAGCGATATTGTGGCAATCGGCCATTCTTCTCTTCATAAATCCCACCCATGCAATTATACATGTACTTTAAAAATATAAAATTTATTATCAATACATAACATGGTGGGTTTTATCAATGACATTTCATTTGGCCCATAATTATAGCAATTTATCCATTTAGCAATTTAGTGGCTTTGGCCCATTTACCAAACTAGAGCGTTTTGGCTAAATTTTAACGAACTAGAGTATTTATGGCCCAATTTATCGAACTAGAGTATTTACGGCCCATTTTCACGAACTAGAGTATTTACGGCCCATTTTCACGAACTAGAGTATTTACGGCCCATTTTCACGAACTAGAGTATTTACGGCCCATTTTCACGAACTAGAGTATTTACGGCCCATTTTCACGAAACATCAAATTTTCATAATATCAATTAATTTCTTGGGGGCGTTTTCGAAATTTTCACGATTTAGTCGCTTTTACGTATTTCGTCAAAATATCAATTTTGTGCTTTTACCGATCTAGTCGTTTTACGATTTTTCTACCATACTAGAAATTTGACATACAACCCTAAAATAATGAGGGTGAAATTACACACCTCGATACCGTGAGTATTATCCCTTCTCGCTCCTCGGCACCTAAAATATATTTCGATTCGTTAGACAACTAATTCGCAAAAATAATCTTATTTGTTAATGGATCCAAAATCTTACCCTCTTGATTTTGAATCACTTCGATTTTCGGTTTTCCTTCGTTTATCGATTCACTAGCAGCGAGAATCCACCAACGATAACGGCTCGAGGTTCGTACTACTTCAAATAATGGACTTCTTTGGAAGATGGCCCACAACCCGTGGAAAATCCTTGATGCGAAACCGCTCTTCGTTTGAATGGGGATTTACAGATCCACCCTCTTACGATAACTAAACACCGCCTTTTCTTCCCTATCTTGGCGGTCTTCAAGATCCAAAAGAATTTAGTTAGTTCTAAAATAATATCAATAATACTAGAGATTTAAAAAGTAGGATTTCCTTACCAAAATGAAACGCTTCCAACGTTTCCACGATTCTCCGATCACTTGAATTCCAATCTCCGTTATTGCACTAAATAATAACGAAATAAACGTTATTAGTATGAATGCTATATCAATCCAAAAGACTCTCAAAATCCTATGATATTCGGCCATAATATCACTAATCAATAAATCAAAAAATGGAGAGAAACCCTTACCTACTTCCCACTTGACGAAAAGCAAGATTAAGAATGATGTTTAATTGATGGAAGATTAGGCTATAAATGATTAAGAATGGAAAAATAATTTTTGGCTTATAGGCACAATAACATTCGCCAAGAGAGTGAAGATGGAGAGAATTTTCGATTGAAAAGAAATAGTATAAGAACGAAAGGATGATGGTGATGATGTTTTGATTTCAAGGAGATTAGAAGAAAAGAAAAGAAAAATAAGAACTTTAGGTGCTGGTATATTCGGCCATGGCAAAGAAAAAGAAAAGAAATTGATTTTGGTATAGGTGATTTCAAGACAAGAAGAAAGAGGCACAAGAATTGGTTATCAAGATAAGAAAAGGAATGACCAAATGGTCACAAAACTTTGGCTTAACCAAGTGCAAAAATTCGACCAAATAGGGATATTGAAAGGAGAGGAATAAAATTTCTGCACAAAGTGCAAAGGTTAACCAAAGAGAAAAGAATGAGATTTTGCCAACTAACAAAATTTTGGCTCTCCTCCCCTACCAATATTGCCGTCCAGCCTATGGTCAATTGGCCATTATTTCTTTCCAAATTTTCCCTAGATAAGTGCCTTATGTCCCCCTATCTTTCCTTAAACTTTTGATTCCATACCATATGTTAGTTGTTACCTTAATCTCTTGATACACTAACCAAAAATACATGGTCAACACCTTCCTTATATGTCCCTTGCCGACACTTCATAGCCATGAGCGTAAAATTAAAACAAAAATTTTATCTAGGTGCTATACAAGGATTGAACCTCTTCCTCTTACTTGAACCCATGCGCCATTCTCCACCATGCCATATGCTCATTTTATGACACTTTAAGCACATAATTTAGCTTAAGTCTTAATCACCTTTGTTTCACTTCAATAAATTCCCAATAATAAATTTTATTCTTCTCCAATTTATGCTTTACCTCTCTAGGACTTTAATAAACACTAAAATAAAAGAAATAAAAAAAAAAAATTTTCCTTTAACATCTAAACACCAAAATCATGCCAATTTAAATACTCAGATTTTTAGGGTGTTACAAATAAACAAACAAAAATTAATCCAGAGGCCTTATTACAATCCTTAACTCAAAATAGCAAAGTAATTAAAAGTACTAAAAGAAATCCAAATTTCAATTTAAACCGTTTTATTTTATAGTATGGCCCCCACCGAGTCATCCATGGCCCAAGTCTCCATCACTGATCATTACCTAAAAAGAGTAAGGAAAAACGGGGTGAGTTACTAGAACTCAGTGTGTAACCCACTTACCGTTGTCCACTGGGCCAAAATCTCATTAAGCAACTATTTGGGCCTAAACCCATTTACAATAACAATAATATATCAAAATATAACATGTATATGAAATGCAATTCCCAAACCAAGCCTAGTAATCCATCCGCTACACACCACCCGTACCAACCAACACACCTGTGGGGATCTTTAGTCAACCCACCCCGCCAACACACCAATCGCAGGCATTAAGCCATTTATAGCAAATTTAGTTGTGGACAAGCCACCAGAATAATAGAATTTACGTGGCATTGCCACTATACAAATTTGTGGCAAGGCCACCAAAATTATGTAGCAGAGCTACCAAAACTTCTCTTCATCATTATCCCATCCCATGCAATTCATGTATATAGTGCATAACGAATCACAATAATTTATTCGTATATTTATTACAAAAATTATGGCCCATTATAACAATTTATCAAGTTGGCCCATTGAGCAGAGAATCATCTCGGCCCATTTCGTAAATTTTCAGATTGGCCCATATAGAAATTTTATCAATCGGTCCATTTAGTAATTATATCGCTTTGGCCTACATAACAAAATATATTGATTTGGCCCACATAGAAAAATATATCGATTTGGCCCACATAGCAAAATATATCGATTTGGCCCACATAGCAAAATATATCGATTTGGCCCACATAGCAAAATATATCGATTTTATCAATTTTATCAAATAATGAGATTTAAGCCAATCTTTTTCCGATTTCACCAAGATACGACTTAATCAAGTGATTTACTACCAATATGATAATTGTCTTTAACCTATGGAAAACGGTGTGAGAATACACACCTGATTATGGTAAGCACTACGCTTTCTCGATCGTCATCACCTAAAATTTTATGACGTTTGATTAGTCGACATACGCGATTTAATAAATCTACTTTAAAACAAACGATCTAAAATTTACCCTCGGAATCGTGAACAACTATGATTTGTCAGTTTTCCCCAGATGACGGTCCACAACCCGGTGGAAAATCCCGAATCGCTGATGCCTTAAAATTGCGAACGACCTCGAATAGTTGATTCTCACCGGATGAGGGTCCATAACCCAGTGGAAAGTCTCGAACCGCTGATATCGCCCTTCGCTTGAATTTAGGAGTAGGGATCGGTAATCCGCTCCTTTTTCGATCTCTAATCACTATCCCTTTCGATTCGGTATTGCTTGACCCTATTCAAATCAAATATTAGTCGCAACTAATATTATGTTGATATGAACGATTGATTTAAGGACTAGGTCGGCTTACCACAAAAATCCGTATAATCTCAAGATGATAGATCGAGCGATAAAGTCCCTATAATAAATATCGATTAATCATCACCATTCCGATAATATATTAAAGAATAAAGAATGATTATAGAATCCTTGAAGAACTCTTACATTAAAGATTTTAGGACCAATTTCTAGCGATAATATGATGACTTCGGAAGAATCAAGGTTTCGGCCTTCCACTATATCACTGCGGAGATGAAAATGATCTTGAATGAGAGAAAGTAAGGTGATGGTCTCGGTCAAAATGACCATCCCAAACCAACATATAGATTCGGCATTACAAGAAAGAAGATTAATAGTTGAAGGAACACTTATCGATTAATCAAGAAATGAGTGCTAATATGAATGAGAAAAAGGATAAAGAAGAAATAAAGATTCGGTCATAGGGAAAATTATAAGTTGATATTCGGCTATGAATAAAAGAGAAGGATTGGATTCAAAATGAAGCTTTACTTTTAAGATATGGAAGAAGGGTTGAAAGGATGGTTAAAAGAAAAGAAAAAGAGAAGATGGGTGTTCACTAGTTTCGGTTTTCAAAAAGGTGATGAGTGAACAAACTTTGTTCTCATAGATTTGGGTACATTCAGCCACAAAAGAAAGAAAAGATGAGAAGGTTCACCAATGGTTTGAAGAATCGGCAAGAAGGAAAATTTAGAGAGAAGAAATAAAATAGAACCAATGTTGCACAAATGAGTTTTGGCAAAAAAAAAAAGAACAAAACCAAAACTTTTACCAATTACCAAAGACCAAATTCGGCTAGGAGAAAAGAATTTTGGAGAAAAAGGCACACTTGATGCTAATGGAATTGACCAAAACTAGCACTAAAGCCTTACCAAACACTAACAAAATTTGGCCATCACCCCCTTAGCCCCAAAAACCATCCATATTCATAGCCATAAGGGTCAACAATTTTCCACCCATACTTTCCATAACATCTTCCTTGAAAAATGCCACTTGTCCCCTTTACTTTCCCCTTTTTCATGATTTCTTTCCTCACCTTCATTCTTTCCTATTCTCTTTAGCCATCTTGCCATAAAAATAAAAGTCCACCTTGCCATAATTGCACCTTGGCCGACACTTAGGGAAGGATTGCAAAAATAAAAGTCAAAATTGCACACAATGGGATTTGAACCTCTTCCCTCAAGGCTTTCACTTAATGCCATAACCTCTTTACTAATTGTTCACTTATGCTAACCATTTATTCATTTATTACTATAAGCTTTAAGGTCACTTACTCTATCTCCTTAAAATGATGAATACCAAAAATTTTTACTAGGTCCAAATAAACTCTGAGACTTCACAGGACCTCCCAAACATAAAAAATTAATAATTTAACTAACCTAACACCAAAATAATATGACGCATAAAATTCCAAATTTTAGTGTAACATCCTAAATATTCGAGTATCATTATGTTGCTAAGTGTTAGCTCGGGTTTACTTGGAATTAGAATAAATATTAGTAAAGTGTACTTTATTGTAAAGAAATTAGGTGACCTTGAAAAATAAGTTAATTAAGTACTAAAAGATGGCATAAGATGAGTAATTGGCAAAGTGGTGATGGTGCCATAAGTTGGACATGAGGGAAGGAGTTCGAATCACGTAGCATGCAATTAGGGAATTTTATTTTTTTGCTTTAGCATAGCATGTGTCGGCTATGGATAAGATTAGGATGAGTTGGATTGTTTTTTTTTGGTAAGAAGACTAAGGATTATGGAAAGCTTAAGATAGGGGATAGAATGGCTTGAATTGGGGGATTTTGTCTCTCCAACTTAAGGAAAAAGAAGGAGGATAAGGCTTAAGAATAGGGAGATATTTTGGAAACTTCCTAATGGCCTTTTGACCTTGTATTTGGACGGCATAGAGGCTAGGGGGGATGACCGGTTTTTGGTTGATTGTTTTGGTAAGCTTGGATATTGAGAGAACATTTCTTTTTGGTCATTTGGTACTTGTTTATCAAATTTTCTCTCAAAAGTTTGCTCTCTCCCTTAGCCGATTTTACCAAATACCTTGAGGAAACTATAGCAATTTTTACCATTCTTTCTTCTTAATCATTTGATCATTTTCTTTGCCAACCATTCTTTATAGTGCCGAAACTATCATCACACAAAGAAGGCCATTCTTTTTCTTTTTTCTTCACAAAACCGAATACACCATTCTCCCAAAACCCAATTCTTTTTCTTCTCTTTTCTTTCTCTTTTCTTCTCTTTTCTTTCTCTCTTTCTCTCTTGAAATCGAATCATATCATTTCCATTTTCTCATTCTTTTATTTTCTTCTTCATTAAAATCTCTTCAATACTTTCACTCATGGCCTAATGATAATATGCTCTTGTGCCAAAACTTCTTTCATTTTCTTTGTTTGATCACAACCGATTTCCTTTAGTTATCATACATAATTTTCTCACTCAATTCTTTTCAACCGTGGACATTAGTGAGAGTTTTGGAAGACAGAAACTCAACGTGTTCTTGAGTATTGTGGATCGTTGGAATCGATCGTAAGAGTTAAGGTAAGGAGATTATTTAAGGATTCTCACATTATTCATTATATTAGTATGGTTAGTTACTTAATCGATTTCGTTATAGGACGTAATCGCCGATCGCTTCTTCGAGGAACGAAGATAATCGTGGTAAGCCAATCTCAAATCTTTTAAAAAATTGTTAGCCATATTTCGATATTTATAAGTCGGACTAATGATCCTATGTCATTAGAGATTCAAGATAGGCGTAAAAGGGCAATCCATAGTCTTCGAAAGAGGGGCGGTTCCGCTAATCCCCCTAAATATAAACGAAGGGCTGTTTTGAGAATCGAGATTTTCCACCGGGTTGCAGACCTTCATTCGAGGATAACCAATTGTTTGAAGTTATCCGTACTCCCGAACCTTTGTTCGTTCATGGATTCTCATCGGGCAATGAACCAACAATCGAGGAGAAACCAAAAATAGAAGTGGTTCAAAATCCAAAGGGTAAAGATTTAGATCGTTTACCAATAGTGTATTTTTAATAAATGATAGTGTTCTAATGGTTCGTGTTACGTTTAGGTATTGATGAGCGGGAAGGTCTAGTACTCACAATATCAAGGTGTGTAACTTCACACTTATCTCGGGTTAGACGTCATATCGTAGTATTGAGAAAAATCGTAAAGATGACAAAATCGATAAAATATGTAATAATTGTCATTTTTGGTGAAAATACATGAAAACGGTTAAAGTTGTGAAAATTACGAAAATGCCCTTGATGAATTAGTTGGTAAATTGCAAATATTATGTCTCATCGTAAAATGGGCCGAAATCTATGCTAGATTGTTAAATGGGCCGAAATCTCTGTTAGATCGTAAAATGGGCCGAAATCTATGCTAGATCGTTAAATGGGCTGAAATCTCTGCTAGATCGTAAAATGGGCCGAAATCTATGCTAGATCGTTAAATGGGCCAAAATCCCTGCTAGATCGTTAAATGGGCCAAAGTTGCTAGATTGTTAAATAGGCTAAATGATATTTTGTATTATGGGCCTTAATAAAAACCTGAAATATTGATTCACATGTAAATTGGGCCTTTTTGCTAAAATCATCATATGTATATAAACTATTTTGCATACATGTTGCATGGGTTGGGATTAATGATGAAGAGAAGAAAGGCCTGTTGCCAAAATCTAGTTCGGTGGCTCTGCCACAAAATAATTAAATGGCTCATTGCCTCTAGTTCGGTGGCTCGCCACAAAATAATTAAATGGCTTATTGCCTCTAGTTGGTGGCTCGCCACAAATATTTTAATGGCTCAATGCCTCTAGTTCGGTGACTTTGTCACAATCTAGTTCGGTGGCTCGCCACAAATATAAAATGGCTTATTGCCTATGTTTGGTGTGTTGGCGGGATGGGTTGACTTGATGCCCATAGGTGTGATGGTTGGTAATGGTGGTGTGTAGCGGATGGAAATTAGGTTTGGGTGGGAAATTTCATTTTGCATACATTATAGTTATTACATTCTGTGAATCTGCTTATGGACTCAAGCCCAAAATTATGATTTGATGATCTCGCCCATGGATATAGTAAGTGAGTTATACACCGAGTTTTAAGTAACTCACTCCCTTAAATTTTCCATCTCAGGTAATGGAAATTGACGTGAACTTGGGCCGAGGATGACTTCGTGGAGGCCATACTGCAAACATGGGTTAAATAAACTTTGAACTTTTAATAAGTACTTTCTTTAATTTGCTATTTTGGGTTTGATGTAATAAGGCCTCTATTAATGTTTTATGGATTTTATGTGTGGATGGATTTAAATTATGTTTTGGATAATTAATATGGGCTTATGTTTATCCTATAATGTTTTTTTAAAATACTTTGGGTTTCAAACATATGAGATTCTTTATCTATTCTTAATTTCAAAAACTTTAAACTCTCTCAAAAAAAAAATCTTTAATGTTTTGACAATTAAATATTAAATGACGAGATTTTCAACTAATGTTTCTCAAATTCATCGAACTTAAATTATTTCTCTTGGTTTTTATTAAACTTTATTTTTTGTGATTACCGATTCACCTAAATCATTAGATAGACTAAAAGAACGTTCGGTTTGTGTGACAAACCAAATCTCGTCTTGACGCATAGACCTGGTTTGGGGTGTTACATTTAATGGTATCAGAGCCAGTTTTAAAACTCGACTGTGGTTGGGTTCAACAAATAACTTCTGTATGAAATTATTTCAATTATGTTTTAAAGATTAGTATGGCACCACAAGCATCCGGCACCAAGTCAAGTAAGTATTCATTACTGAATAATTATTATGATGATGATATGATCATAGGAACACTCTAGAACTTCTAGTTTTAGATGTTGAAAATCGTAGAGATTGAGACTATAGGATATGTTTGCGAAAAACAACTTTATCTCTCAAATCTCATAAAACATCGTTAATAAACACTGAAATAATTTTCTGATTCATAAAACTTGTATCAGATTAAATCGAGTTAGACATTATGAGCTCTAGAGGACGTGGCCGTGGACGCGATAGACGTGGCCGTGGTAGAGGACGAGGTGTTAGAGGTGCAACTGAAGCACCAAATCATATGCCGAAAATGGATGCACCTGCCTCATTTGAGAGTGAGACAGGATCACATAATCATATGGAAGAAGATAATGCTTTGACACAAGCAATGTTGCGAGTCCTTGAAAGGGTCGCTGGAACTAGAGTTGGGCCAACAACTCGTGGGTCGATATCGAAACGACTCAAGCCTAATAATGCAGAAGTTTTTAGAGGAGTTTCTGGTGTAGCTCCGAATGTGGCAGAATATTGGCTCGAAGCTGTGGAGCGGATTATGGATGATATGGAATGCACTGTCGAGCAGAAACTGAAAGGAGCTGTGTCATTGCTAAGAGACAAGGCGTATCAATGGTGGCTTACTGTTCAAGAGGGAACTGAGGCTACATTGATTACTTGGGAATTCTTCAAAGCTTCCTTCCAAGGGAAGTATGTAGGAACAAGTTATGTGGATGCCCAAGGAAGGAATTCTGAATCTAATTCAAGGAATAAGACAAAGGCGCAGATGAGGTCGAAGTTTTACGCTTGAGTCGCTATGCTCGGACAATAGTGTGAACGGATCATGAATGTTGTGTACATTTTGAGGATGGGCTGAATGATGAGTTGCGGGTTCTGATTGCCCCACAACAGGTTAGAACTTTTGCCACGCTTGTGGAGAAAGCCAAGATAGTCGAAGAGGCTAAGAACTCAGAACGTCAGAATCGGGAAAGATTTAGAAGCAAGAGAGATATAAAGCAGTCGGGTTCTTCAAAAAGGTTTCTGAAGAGGCCTCGGAATGATGAACCAGCTCAAGGTAGAGCACCTATAGCTAATAATCGAGTCGAGATTGTCTGAATATGGAAAAGGCATTCGGAGAGTCTTTGGAGGAAAACGGTGCTTGTTATAAATGTGGTTCAATGGATCACCAATATAGAAATTGCCTCGACGTAAGAATATGACTCGAAGTCCGAATATCGATGCACAAATGCGGCCGAGGTACTCGGCGACCACCGAGAGGTCGTGGACCGTGTCGTGGTGGTAATGAAATGGACATAGTCAAGGTGCACCGGTCGAGGCAATGGTCCTAGAGGTAACATAGATGCAAGATACCAGATTGGTCTATGCGTTAGACGCCATGAGAATGGCAATGCACCTAATGTAATAACTGGAACGTTCTTCATCTTCGATGTACATTCATCGCTTTAATAGATATTGGTTCTTCCCACTCAGTATATTGCTAGCGCCATATCCGAAACTTGAATCTAGAATCTAAAATTACCGATAGTGAGATGACAATAATTAGTCCTTTAGGACGTTCAGAATTATAAATAAACTGCTTAGAGACGTGCCTTAGAAATTCAAGAAGAAGTATTTTTGGCGAATTTGATGGAATTCCCTTTCGGCGAGTTCGATCTCATTCTGGGTATGGATTGGTTAGTTAAGCATCGGGCGCATTTGGATTGTGCTGAAAAGCGGATGTCAATAAGAATCTCAGATGATAAGGAAGTAATAATGATAGGTGAATGAAGGAATTACTTGGCTAATGTGATATCTGCGTTGAAGGCAGAGAAGTTGGTGCGGAAGGGATATAGAGCATTCCTAGCTTTTATTTGTGCTTTGGATGCCAAAGAGTTATCTGTGGATGATGTGAGAACGGTGAAGGAATTTTAGATGTATTTCCCGATGAACTTCGTGGTATACCTCTAGATCGGGAAGTAGAATTTGGTATTGAGCTTTTGCCCGAAACGGCTCCAGTGTCTATTACTCCTTATAGAATGACACCGAAAGAGTTGGCGGAGCTTAAATCTCAAATTCAAGAATTGTTGGATCGGGAATTTATTCGACCGAGTGTGTCTCCGTGGGGAGCACCAGTTTTGTTCGTTAAGAAAAAGGATGGATCGATGCGTATGTGCATTGATTACAGGCAATTAAATAAATTGACGATCAAGAATAGGTATCCTTTACCGAGAATTGATGACCTGTTTGATCAATTGAAAGGAGCTTCAGTTTTCTCCAAAATTGATTTGAGATCGGGTTATCACCAACTTAAGGTGAAAGAAGCAGATATTTATAAGACGGCATTTCGAACTCGTTATGGACATTATGAGTTTTTGGTGATGCCGTTTGGATTAACCAATGCACCAGCCACATTTATGGACATGATGAACTGAGTCTTTCAACCATATTTTGACCGGTTTGTGGTAGTGTTCATAGATGATATTTTGGTTTATTCAAGAAATGATGAGGAGCATGACACGCATTTGCGTATAGTATTGCAGTTACTTCGTGATAAGCAACTTTATGCCAAATTCAGTAAATGTGGATTCTGGCTAAAGGAAGTAACATTCTTGGGTCATGTGGTATCAGCTGAAGGAATAAGGGTGGATCCTCGGAAGATTGAAGCTGTACTGGAGTGGAAACCACCAAAATCGGTAGCTGAAATTTGGAGTTTCTTGGGTTTGGCTGGTTATTATAGACGCTTTGTTGAGGGGTTTTCGTTGATTGCTGCACCCCTAACTAAACTGTTGCGGAAGGGAGTTCCATATATTTGGACTGAAAAATAACAAGAGAGTTTCGAGAAATTGAAGAAGATTCTGAAGGAAGCACCAGTTTTGATTCAGCCGGAGACTGGAAAAAAATTTACTATTTACTGTGATGCGTCTCACACGGGTTTGGGTTGTGTGTTGATGCAAAATGGAAAGGTGGTGGCTTATGCTTCTCGACAGTTGAGACCGCACGAAGTAAACTACCCTACTCATGATTTGGAGTTAGCTGCAGTGGTATTTGCTTTAAAGATTTGGAGGCACTATCTCTACGGTGAGAAGTCTATCATTTATACAGATCACAAGAGTCTTAAGTACCTCCTTACCCAAAAGGAGTTGAATTTGAGACAAAGAAGATGGGTAAAATTATTAAAAGATTATGATTTCTCAATCGAGTATCATCTTGGAAAGGCTAATGTGGTAGCTGACGCGTTAAGTCGTAAGGCGGTATCTGATTTGAGAACAATGTTTGCTCATTTGAGTTTGTATGAGGATGGTAGTCTATTAGCAGAACTTTAGGAGAAGCCTCTATGGTTAGAACAAATTCAGGAAAAGCAGTTATCAGATAAAAAGTTGGGACCCTTATTCCAGCAGGTTGAAAGGGGTGAAATAGAGGATTTTGTTATAAACACGAATGGAGTGCTGTGTTTTCGTGGAAGGGTTTGTATGCCTAAAGATTCAGAATTGAGGCAAATGATTCTACGGGAGGCGATAGTAGCCTTATGCTATGCACCCAGAGGAAATAAGATGTATCGAGATCTCCGTGAATGATATTGGTGGCTGTGGTTGAAGCGTGAGATTTTGAGTTTGTAGGAAAATGTTTGGCTTGTCAACAAGTGAAGGCGAGCATCGATTGCGTCGGGTTTGTTACAACTAGTAAAGATTCCTCTTTGGAAATGGGAGCGAATAACAATGGATTTTGTTAGTGGGTTACCTTTAACACCCATCGAGAAAAATTCCATATGGGTAGTAGTTGATCGCTTGTTAAGATCGCTCATTTTCTTCCTGTTTCGACGGATTACTCATTATAGAAATTGGCTAAGTCAGATGTATCAAATCGTGAGGTTGCATGGGGTACCAAGTGTCAATTATATTAGACAGGATCCTAGATTCACATCACGATTTTGGAAAGCTCTGCATGAAGCCTTGGGAACGAAGTTAAACTTTAGTACGGCTTTTCATCCTCAGTCTGATGGTCAGTTGAAAAGAGTAATTTAGATATTGGAAGACATGTTAAGGGGATGTGTGATCGACTTCAGAGGCAGTTGGGAGGATTTTCTACCATTGGCAGAATTCGCGTATAACAATAGCTATCAGTCTAGCATTCAGATGGCACCCCATGAGGCATTGTATGGTCGTAGGTGCCGTACTCCTACTTGTTGGACTGAATTGGGTGAACGGCAGATGTTGGGTCCTGAGATGATATCTCAAGCAGAGAAAAGGTAAAATTATTCGAGCACGGTTAAAGGAAGCTTGAATAGATGTAAGTCTTATGCGCACTGAAGCGCAAGGATATCGAGTTTCTTTGTGGGAGAGTAGGTCTTTCGAAGGTCTCACCTTGGAAGAAAATTTTCGATTTGGAAAGAAGGAAAGTTGAGTCCTAGGTTCATTGGGCCATATCGTGTGATGAAGCGTGTTGGTCCAAATGGCTTATCGATTGAATTACCTTCTTGAGTTGAGTCAAATTCATAATGTTTTTCATGTTTCCATCTTTGAGACGTTATAGATCGGATCCATCTCATATAATCTTGGTAGAGGAGGTGGAATTAAAATCGACTTGTCTTTTGAGGAAGAACCGGTGGAAATTTTAGACCGAGACGTGAAAGTACTAAGAAAGAAGACCGTCTTTGTTGGTCAAAGTTTTATGGCGTAATCACAGAGCGGAGGAAGCTACGTGGGAGCTTGAGGATGCAATTCGGCAACAATATCCTCACCTCTTTTAATCAGGTAAATTTCGAGGACGAAATTTTCTTTAAGAGGGTAGAATTGTAACATCCTAAATATTCGAGTATCATTATGTTGCTAAGTGTTAGCTCGGGTTTACTTGGAATTAGAATAAATATTAGTAAAGTGTACTTTATTGTAAAGAAATTAGGTGACCTTGAAACATAAGTTAATTAAGTACTAAAAGATGGCATAAGATGAGTAATTGGCAAAGTGGTGATGGCGCCATAAGTTGGACATGAGGGAAGGAGTTCGAATCACGTAGCATGCAATTGGGGAATTTTATTTTTTTGCTTTAGCTAGCATGTGTCGACTATGGATAAGATTAGGATGAGTTGGATTGTTTTTTTTTTTTTTTGGTAAGAAGACTAAGGATTATGGAAAGCTTAAGATAGGGGATAGAATGGCTTGAATTGGGGGATTTTGCCTCTCCAACTTAAGGAAAACGGAGGAGGATAAGGCTTAAGAATAGGGAGATGTTTTGGAAACTTCCTAATGGCCTTTTGACCTTGTGTTTGGACGGCATAGAGGCTAGGGGGGATGACCAGTTTTTGGTTGATTGTTTTGGTAAGCTTGGATATTGAGAGAACATTTCTTTTTGGTCATTTGGTATTTGTTTATCAAATTTTCTCTCAAAAGTCTCCTCTCTCCCTTAGCCAATTTTACCAAATACCTTGAGGAAACTATAGCAATTTTTACCATTCTTTCTTCTTGATCATTTGATCACTTTCTTTGCCAACCATTCTTCATAGTGCCGAAACTATCATCACACAAAGAAGGCCATTCTTTTTCTTTTTTCTTCACAAAACCGAATACACAATTCTCCCAAAACCCAATTCTTTTTCTTCTCTTTTCTTTCTCTTTTCTTCTCTTTTCTTTCTCTCTTTCTCCATATCATTTCCATTTTCTCATTCTTTTATTTTCTTCTTCATTAAAATCTCTTCAATACTTTCACGAAGACTAAGGATTATGGAAAGCTTAAGATAGGGGATAGAATGGCTTGAATTGGGGGATTTTGCCTCTCCAACTTAAGGAAAAATGAGGAGGAGAAGGCTTAAGAATAGGGAGATGTTTTGGAAACTTCCTAATGGCCTTTTGACCTTGTATTTGGACGGCATAGAGGCTAGGGGAGATGACCAGTTTTTGGTTGATTGTTTTGGTAAGCTTGGATATTGAGAGAACATTTCTTTTTGGTCATTTGGTATTTGTTTATCAAATTTTCTCTCAAAAGTTTGCTCTCTCCCTTAGCCAATTTTACCAAATACCTTGAGGAAACTATAGCAATTTTTACCATTCTTTCTTCTTGATCATTTGATCATTTTCTTTTCCAACCATTCTTCATAGTGCCAAAACTATCATCATACAAAGAAGGCCATTCTTTTTCTTTTTTCTTTACAAAACTGAATACACAATTCTCCCAAAACCCAATTCTTTTTCTTCTCTTTTCTTTCTCTTTTCTTCTCTTTTCTTTCTCTCTTTCTCTCTTGAAACCGAATCATATCATTTCCATTTTCTCATTCTTTTATTTTCTTCTTCATTAAAATCTCTTCAATACTTTCACGAAGACTAAGGATTATGGAAAGCTTAAGATAGGGGATAGAATGGCTTGAATTGGGGGATTTTTCCTCTCCAACTTAAGGAAAAAGGAGGAGGATAAGGCTTAAGAATAGGAAGATGTTTTGGAAACTTCCTAATGGCCTTTTGACCTTGTATTTGGACGGCATAGAGGCTAGGGGGGATGACCAGTTTTTGGTTGATTGTTTTGGTAAGCTTGGATATTGAGAGAACATTTCTTTTTGGTCATTTGGTATTTGTTTATCAAATTTTCTCTCAAAAGTTTGCTCTCTCCCTTAGCCAATTTTACCAAATACCTTGAGGAAACTATAGCAATTTTTACCATTCTTTCTTCTTGATCATTTGATCATTTTCTTTTCCAACCATTCTTCATAGTGCCGAAACTATCATCACACAAAGAAGGCCATTCTTTTTCTTTTTTCTTCACAAAATCGAATACACAATTCTCCCAAAACCCAATTCTTTTTCTTCTCTTTTCTTTCTCTTTTCTTCTCTTTTCTTTCTCTCTTTCTCTCTTGAAACCGAATCATATCATTTCCATTTTCTCATTCTTTTATTTTCTTTTTCATTAAAATCTCTTCAATACTTTCACTCATGGCCGAATGATAATATGCTCTTCTGCCAAAATTTCTTTCATTTTCGTTGTTTGATCACAACCGATTTCCTTTAGTCATACATAATTTTCACACTCAATTCTTTTCAACCGTGGACATTAGTGAGAGTTTTGGAAGACAGAAACTCAACGTGTTCTTGAGTATTGTGGATCATTGGAATCAATCGTAAGAGTTAAGGTAAGGAGATTATTTAAAGATTCTCACTTTATTCATTATATTAGTATGGTTAGTTACTTAATCGATTTCGTTATAGGGACGTAATCGCTCGATCGTTTCTTTGAGGAACGAAGATAATCGTGGTAAGCCAATCTCAAATCTTTTAAAAAAAATCGTTAGCCATATTTCGATATTTATAAGTCGGACTAATGATCCTATGTCATTAGAGAGATTTAAGATAGGGCAGAAAAGGGCAATCCATAGTCTTCGAAAGAGGGGCGGTTCCGCTAATCCCCCTAAATATAAACGAAGGGCTGTTTCAGGAATCTGAGATTTTCCACTGGGTTGCGGACCTTCATCCAAGGATAACCAATTGTTTGAAGTTATTCGTACTCCTGAACCTTTGTTCGTTCGTGGGTTCTCATCCGGCAATGAACCAACAATCGAGGAGAAACCAAAAATAGAAGTGGTTCGAAATCCAAAGGGTAAAAATTTAGATCGTTTACCAATAGTGTATTTTTAATAAATGATAGTGTTCTAATGGTTCATGTTACGTTTAGGTATTGACGAGCGGGAAGGTCTAGTACTCACAATATCAAGGTGTGTAACTTCACACTTATCTCGGGTTAGACGTCATACCGTAGTATTGAGAAAAATTATAAAGATGACAAAATCGATAAAATACGTAATAATTGGTATTTTTGGTGAAAATACATGAAAACAGTTAAAGTTGTGAAAATTACGAAAATGCCCTCGATGAATTAGTTGGTAAATTGCAAATATTATGTCTCATCGTAAAATGGGCCGAAATCTATGCTAGATCGTTAAATGGGCCGAAATCTCTGCTAGATTGTAAAATGGGCCGAAATCTATGCTAGATCGTTAAATGGGCTGAAATCTCTGCTAGATCGTAAAATGGGCCAAAATCTATGCTAGATCGTTAAATGGGCCGAAATCCCTGCTAGATCGTTAAATGGGCCAAAGTTGCTAGATTGTTAAATAGGCTAAATGATATTTTGTATTATGGGCCTTAATAAAAACCTGAAATATTGATTCACATGTAAATTGGGCCTTTTTGCTAAAATCATCATATGTATATAGACTATTTTGCATACATTTTGCATGGGTTGGGATTAATGATGAAGAGAAGAAAGACATGTTGCCAAAATCTAGTTCGGTGGCTCTGCCACAAAATAATTAAATGGCTCATTGCCTCTAGTTCAGTGGCTCTGCCACAAAATAATTAAATGGCTTATTGCCTCTAGTTCGGTGGCTCTGCCACAAATATTTTAATGGCTCAATGCCTCTAGTTCGGTGACTTTGTCACAATCTAGTTCGGTGGCTCGCCATAAATATAAAATGGCTTATTGCCTATGTTTGGTGTGTTGGCGGGGTGGGTTGACTTGATCCCCACAGGTGTGATGGTTGGTACGGTGGTGTGTAGCGGATGGAAATTAGGTTTGGGTGGGAAATTTCATTTTGCATACATTACGCTTATTACATTGTTGAATCTGCTTATGGACTTAAGCCCAAAATTATGATTTGATGATCGGCCCGATGGATATAGTAAGTGAGTTATACTTTCGAGTTTTAAGTAACTCACTCCTTAAATTTTCCATCTCGTAATGGAAATTAACGTGGACTTGGGCCGAGGATGACTTCGTGGAGGCCATCCGCAAACATGGGTTAAATAAACTTTGAACTTTTAATAAGTACTTTCTTTAATTTGCTATTTTGGGTATGATGTAATAAGGCCTCTATTAATGTTTTATGTATTTTATGTGTGGATGGATTTAAATTGTGTTTTGGATAATTAATATGGGCTTATGTTTATCCTATAATGTTTTCTTAAAATACTTTGGGTTTCAAACATATGAGATTCTTTATCTATTCTTAATTTCAAAAACTTTGAATTCTCTCAAAAAAAAATTTCTTTAAGGTTTTGACAATTAAATATTAAATGACGAGATTTTCAACTAATGTTTCTCAAATTCATCGAACTTAAATTATTTCTCTTGGTTTTTATTAAACTTTATTTTTTGTGATTACCGATTCACCTAAATCATTAGATAGACTAAAAGAATGTTCGGTTTGTGTGACAAACCAAATCTCGTCTTGACGCATAGACCCGGTTTGGGGTGTTACATTTAGGGTGTTACAATTCTACCCCCTTTAAAGAAAATTTCGACTCAAAATTTACCTGGTTAAAAGAGGTGAGGATATTGCTACCGAATCGTGTTCTCAGGCTCCCACATAGCTTCTCGGCTCCGTGATTGCGCCATAATACCTTGACTAATGGTATCGACTTCCTTCTCAGCACCTTAATGTCCCGATCTAAAATTTGCACTAGTACCTCCTCGAACGACAAATCAGGTCTTATTTCAATTTCCTCTACCGGTACGATATGAGACGGATCCGATCGGTAACGCCTTAACATTGAGACATGAAATACACTATGCATCTGACTCAACTCCGGAGGTAACTCAAGCTGATAGGCTACTAGCCCAACACGCTTCAACACACGGTACGGTCCGATGAATCTAGGGCTCAACTTGCCTTTCCTTCCAAATCTGAAGATCTTCTTCCAAGATGAGACCTTTAGAAAAACCTGATCTCCCACCGTAAACTCAATATCCTTACGCATCAGATCCGCATACGATTTTTGTCTATTTGAAGCTTCCTTTAATCGTGCCCGAATTACCTTCACTTTTTCCTTCGTCTCCGATATCAGTTCAGGACCCAATAACTGTCGCTCCCCAATTCAGTCCAACAAGTAGGAGTGCGACACCTACGACCATAAAACACCTCGTAGGGTGACATCTGGATGCTGGATTGATAGCTATTGTTATAAGCAAACTCTGCCAACGGTAGGAAATCCTCCCAACTACCATTGAAGTCAATCACACAGCCCCTTAACATGTCTTCCAGAATCTGGATCACTCTCTCCGACTGACCATCTGACTGAGGATGAAATGTCGTGCTGAAATTAAGCTTGGTTCCCAAAGCTTCATATAAGGCTTTCCAAAACTGTGATGTAAACCTAGGGTCCCTGTCTGAAATAATAGACACTGGTGCCCCATGTAACCTCTCGATCTCAGCTATGTACAACTTGGCCAACTTCTGCAATGAGTAATCCGTACGAACATGTAGGAAATGGACAGTCTTCGTCAATCGATCCATAATTAACCAGACAGAATCTTTCTTAGTAGGCATTAAGGGTAACCCACTAACAAAGTCCATCGTTATCCGTTCCCATTTCCATAAGGGAATCTTCACCGGTTGCAGCAATCCCAACGGTAATTGATGCTCCGCCTTCACTTGTTGACATGTTAAGCACCTACTCACGAATTCAGTAACTTCCTGCTTCAACTCAGGCCACCAATATTGTTCACGAAGGTCTCGATACATTTTACTTCCCCTGGGGGTGCATAACATAAGGACTACAATGTGCCTCATGCAGAATCATTTGTCCCAATTCTGAATCTTTAGGCATGCAAATTCTTCCGCGGAAACACAAAACTCCATCACTATTCAATCTAAAATCCCCTATTACACCACCTTCCACTTGCTAAAGTAAGGAACCCAACCTTTCGTCCAATAGCTGCTTTTCCTTAATCTGACTTACCCACGCAGGCTTCACTTGAAGTTCGGCTAGCAGGCTACCATCTTCATACAAGCTGAGATGAGCGAACATCGCTCTCAAATCTGATATCACCTTACGACTCAACGTATCTGCCATCACTTAGCCTTTCCGGGATGATACTCGATTGAGAAGTCATAATCCTTCAACAGTTCTATCCACCTCCACTGTCTTAAGTTTAACTCCTTTTGAGTAAGGAGGTACTTTAGACTCTTATGATCCGTATAGATGATCGACTTCTCACCGTACAGGTAGTGTCTCCAAATCTTCAAAGCAAGCACCACCGCAGCCAACTCCAAATCATGAGTGGGATAATTTACCTCGTACGGCCTTAACTGACGAGATGCATAAGCCACCACCTTTCCACCTTGCATTAACACACATCCCAAGCCTGTGTGTGATGCATCATAGTAAACAATAAATTCTTTTCCAACCTCAGGTTGAATCAGTACTGGCACTTTCGTCAGAATCTTCTTCAATTTCTCAAAGCTCTCTTGCTGCTGATCTTACCACACAAATGGTACTCCCTTGTGCAACAATTTAGTTAGAGGTGTAGTAATCAACGAAAACCCTTCAACAAAATGCCTATAATAACCAGCCAATCCTAGGAAACTCTAAATTTTGGCCACTGAATTCGGTGGTTTCCAATTCAACACAGGCTCCACCTTTTGGGGATCAACTCTAATTCCTTCGGCCGACACAACATACCCCAAGAAGGTCACTTTCTTCAGCCAAAATTCACACTTACTGAACTTGGCATAAAGTTGCTTTTCCTGTAATATTCGCAATACCACCCGCAAATGCGAATCATGCTCTTCTTCATTTTTTGAGTAAACCAAGATGTCATCTATGAACACCACTATAAACCGATCTAAATAAGGTTGGAAGACCAGGTTCATCATGTCCATAAATGCAGCTGGAGCATTGGTCAATCCGAACGGCATCACCAAGAACTCATAATGCCCATAACGAGTTCGAAACGCAGTCTTATAAATATATGCCTCCTTAACCTTAAGTTGATGATAGCCTGATCTCAAATCCATCTTCGAGAAAATCGAAGCTCCTCGTAATTGATCAAACAGATCATCAATTCTCGATAATGGATACCTATTTTTGATTGTTAACTTATTCAACTGCCTATAATTGATGCACATACGCATCGACCCATCCTTTTTTTTGACGAACAAGACTGGTGCTCCCCACGGTGACACACTCGGTCGAATAAACCCCCGATCCAACAATTCCTGAATTTGAGCTTTAAGCTCCGCTAACTCTTTCGGTGCCATTCTATAATCAGCAATGGACACTGGAGCTGTTCCTAGCAATAGCTCAATGCCAAACTCAACCTCCCGATCTGAAGGCAATCTAGGAAGTTCCTTGAGAAAGACGTCTGAAAACTCTTTCACCGTTCTAACACCTTCCACCGATAATTCTTTGGCATCCAATGCACTAATAAAGGCTAGAAAAGCTCCAAACCCTTTTCGCACCAACCTTTCTACCTTTAAGGCAGATACCACATTTAATAGATAGTCTCTCATTTCACCTATCATCATGACTTCCTTATCTTCTGAAGTTCTTAGCGTCATCCATTTTGCAGCATCAACCAGTCCATGCCCAAAATAAGGTCGAACTCGTCGAAAGGCAGTTTTATCAAATCCGCCAAAAATGTTTCTCCTTGAATTTCTAAGAGCACATCTCTAAATAATCTATTCACTATCATAGATTGTCCTAAAGGACTAATTACCGTTATCTCTCTAGTAGTAATCTCAAATCTAATGTTCAGATTTCCAGATACAACACTAGCAACATACGAATGGGTGGATCCGATATCTATTAAAGTAGTAACAGGTACATCAGATATGAAGAACATACCGGTTATCACATCAGGTGCATCGCCCTCCTCTCGGCGTCTGACCGCATAAACCAACCCTGGCTGCCTCACCTCCGCATTACCCCTAAAACCAGTACCTCTACCTGGTGCACCCTGACCTCGTCCTTCGCCATAACCACCTCGACCTGGCCTACGGCCTCTCGGTGGCTACTGAGCACCTCTAGCTGGCTATGCATCATAGTTACGAGTTTCCTAATTCTGAGCAGTTTGTCGAGGATAATTTTTAAGCTGATGATCCTTAGAACCACATTTAAAATAACCACCGGTTCTCTTCTAGCATTCACCCGGGTGTCATCTTCCGCAATCCCCACATGGTTGTATCTGATTGGTAGCAGCTGGTACTCTAGCTCAAGCTGGCTCATCATTCCTAAGCCTCTTCTGGAACCTTCTAGTAGGACCTGAGTACTTAAAGTCCCTCTTACTCTTACCTCTATCTTTTTCTCAGTTTTTCCGCTCTGACTGCTTAGCCTCTTTGACTATCTTCGCTTTCTCCACAAGTGTGGCAAAATTCCTCTCTTGCTGCGGGGCTATCAGTACCTGCAACTCATCACTCAACCCATTCTCAAAACGTACACAACGTTCATAGTCAGTTGGCACTATACCCCATGCATAACAACTCAGATGTAAAAATTCTGCCTCGTAAGCTGCCACAGTTTTACCGCCTTGGACCAAATTTAAGAATTCCTTCCTTCGGGCATTCACATAGCTAGCCCCGACATAATTTCTTTGGAATGTAGTTTTGAAGAAATTCGAAGTAACACGATTGGCCTGAGTGCCTTCCCAAATAGTAAGCCACCATTGATACGCCTCGTCTCTCAACAAGGACACAACTCCCCTCAGTTTATGCTCAGCGGTGCAATCTAAATCATCCATGATCTTCTCCACTGCCTCAAGCCAATATTCCGCAACATTTGGGGCTACACCCAAGACGCCGCTAAAAACCTTGGCACCATTTGATCTAAGTCGTTTCGAAATTGACCCACGAGCTACTGGCCCAATTCTAGCCCCATCAAACCTTTCCAAGACTCGCAACATTGCTTGGGATAGAGCGATGTCCTCCCTCATACGGTCATATGATCTAGCTTCAGTCACAGACGATGCAAGTGTGTCCATTTTCGGCATATGTCCCGAGGTTTCAAACGCAACTCTAGCGCCTCGTCCTCTACCACAGCCACGTTTACCGCATCCACGTCCTCTAGTGCACATATTAGGTAATTCGATTTAATCTGATTAGAAGTCTTATGAATCAGTATACTATTTCGATATTTATTAAATAATATTTTATGAGGTATAAGATGTAACAGCCCGATTTAGGGCCTAGTCGGGATAGTGGTGTGAGGCCACAAACCCGAGGTAAAATTATGAGTTTTTCAAGTTTATGTCATGTTTGCACGTTAGTATGAAAGTTTTGTAAAGTAAATTTTTTAAGTTGAGGTCAATTGGTCCAAAAAGGACTAAATTGCAAAAGTTACAATATACGAGTTTCTAGAAGCTTTTTGCATGAAATAGCTTTAGAATAATAATTATGAGCCCTTAAATAGCAATTTTCCTAAAATTTAATCTTTGGAAAAAAATTGGCCTTAAGAGACTATTATGGAAATTTTTAAGAAGAAGGGCATTTTGGTCATTTGGCCTCATTAGTGATTAAAATAGGATAAAGATGAGAAAAATTCACTCATCTTCTTCCTTGTTGCTACCGAAAATTGGGAGACACCATAGCTAGGGTTCTTCAATTTTTTTCAAGCTCATAGTAAGTTCATCTTAGCCCCGTTTTTAATATTCTTCGTATTTTTGAAGTTCTTGTATTATGAATTAGCTAATTTTAGCTATAAAATGAGCTAAGATGCATGTTCAAAAATCTACCCTTGAATGACATGCTTGTTAAATGATGTTTTATGGAAGTTTAAGAGAGTTTGATGTTAGATAAACATCTTTTCCTTAATGAATTTCATGAAAAATGGTAGTAGGGACCATTTTGTAACAGTTATAAAATTGGTCATACCTACTAGAAATAGTGAGAATTGATTATTGCTATAGAAGATAAAATGATTCAGTTGAGCATGAAGTTTAACAAAGTTGCATGAAAATCATTTTACGAGAATTGGGGCAAAAGTGCAAATATTAAAAGTATAGGGGCAAAATAGTAATTTTACCAAAGTATGAGTTATGAGTCAATTTAGTCAATATGGTTATTAAATGATCTATTTATGATTATAGATCAAGAAAAATGAAGTCTGGATCGAAACTGAGGCAAGAACAAAGTCGAGGACTAAATTACACATCTACATACATTTTGTATATTGAGGTAAGTTTGTATGATTTCTAAGCTTTATGATTATTATCATTAAATTTCTTAATATCATGTACAATAATTGTATGAAATGATCATGTTATGTTCAAGCAAGAAATGATGATGATAAGTACGAGCAAGTCCCGATGGGAGATAAATTTCCCAGGATACTCGATCTACCACGCAAGTTATCATGTAAGTCCAAGGCAAGCTTGGCATTGATCAAGATATCATGTAAGTCCAAGGCAAGCTTGGCATTGATCAAGATATCATGTAAGTCCAAGGCAAGCTTGGCATTGATCAAGTTAGCAAGCAAGTTATCATGTAAGTCTAAGGTAAGCTTGGCATTGATCAAGATATCATGTAAGTCCAAGGCAAGCTTGGCATTGATCAAGATATCATGTAAGTCCAAGGCAAGCTTGGCGTTGATCAAGTTAGCAAGCAAGTTATC
Source organism: Gossypium rotundifolium (assembly GCA_025506655.1). Lineage (NCBI taxonomy): Eukaryota > Viridiplantae > Streptophyta > Magnoliopsida > Malvales > Malvaceae > Gossypium > Gossypium rotundifolium. The sequence goes on along the minus strand of CP106722.1, from coordinate 156,060,332 downwards.
ATGTAAGTCCAAGGCAAGCTTGGCATTGATCAAGATATCATGTAAGTCCAAGGCAAGCTTGGTATTGATCAAGTTAGCAAGCAAGTTATCATGTAAGTCCAAGGCAAGCTTGGCATTGATCAAGTTAGCAAGCAAGTTATCATGTAAGTCCAAGGGCTCAAGCTTGGCATTGAGTATGTTATGAAGAGCAAGACTTCATATAAGTCCATGTCAAGACATGGCCATGAAACCAAGATGAGATAACCCATGTAAGACCATGTCTAGGATATGGCTTTGGCATCATATTATGTGGGAAGAGATTTAGTATCCTCAGTTATTCATAGAAATTTATCGGGCAAATGAGTAAGCTAAAAGAAGACAGCAAGAAAGCTAAGAAATTAAAGTTAGTATCAAGATGAAGTTAAATGAAGTTGAGTATTATTCATGTTGTGAATGAGAAAGTAGATATCATGATTATTGTTATTATAGTATCTTGATCAATGTGATCAAGTGATCTGAGTATCATGGTTACCTTACAAGTATGATAATAGTAAGTGTCATGAGACATGTAAGAATCTATATGAGTAAGTAAGCTCTTTAGCTGAAATGCATGATACCATTGTTTATGTGAAATGGTTTATATTAAGCAATGATGATGCTATGAGTTGTTACATGCAAACTTACTAAGCTATATGCTTACGTTATGATTCTTTCTTTCTATGCAGTCCCGCCAAGCTAACTCATGGATCATTAAAGTTGGAGCTCGCAACACACTATCAACTCTTATTTTGGTATAGCCAAGTTACTTTACTATGTATGGCATGTATAGGAAACATTCATTTTGTGGACATGTTTTAAGAAAGGCCTTTGTAAAGACTATCAAGTTTATTATTCTTTTGTATATGGCTAAGTGATTGGCCAAATTTGACTAAGCATGTATGTTTATTGAGATCAACGAAGCATGTAGTATTATTCATAAAATTGGGTTGTTATTGCATCGTTGAATTGTGTATGGATATGATCTTCATTTCAAGGTGGCTAACGGCTTGGTAAGTAGCCTTTAAGTGCTGGCACGGTTGGACACATGGGCGTGTGTCAAGGCCGTGTTAACCCTGCACCTTAGTATTATTAATCATAATAGGCCACGGGCAAATCCCACGGCCGTGTGTGTTTGCCGTGTAAGACACACGGTTTGGACATGGGCGTGTGCCTAGACCATGTTAATTTAGTCAGTATATCAAGGATTAGCACACGGTTTAAGCCCACGGGCGTGTCATGGCCGTGTGAAATTAGTCAGTAACCTCCCACAGCTGGTAGACATGGGCGTGTCTAAGCCGTGTGGAAATAGTCAGTAGTTCTACACGGTTTAAGGGCATAGGCGTGCTTAAGGGTACATGGGAATGTTCCAAGTCACACGGGCGTGTGAACCCTGCTTCAAAAATGAGTTATTTGATTTTAATTCCGAAAGTTTTCTGACACGAGTTAAAGGCCTCGTAGGCCCTTGTTATATGTGTTGACTAAGAAAGTGAAGTTTTTAAGTTGGAACGAAATTTTATAGCCCGTAAGTACGTGTTTCAGTGAGTTTAAGCATAGTAATGTCTCGTATCCAGACCCAGTATCGGTCTTGGGTGCAGGGTGTTACATAAGAAGTAAAGTCGTTTTCGTAAACGCATCCTATAGTCTCAATCTCTATAGTTTCAACACCTAAAACTAAAAGTTCTAAAGTGTTCCTACAGTCATATCACAACAACCATAATCATACAACAACATACTCACTTGACTTGGTGCCGGATACCCGTGGTGCCATACTTCTTTTAAAACTTACGTTTACAATTTAAAACAGATTTGGAAAAGTATCTTTGAACCCAAACCACAGCCGAGTTTTAAATCGGGTTCTGATACCATAAAATATAACACCCCAAACCCGGCCCATGTGTTAAAGCCAGATCTGACATGTCACAAGAGAAAAATACTATTAAGTACTTTTTATTTGTACATACATAGATTGAGATAAAAAAATCAATATAAAACGAACTCCCATTTTTTTATGATAAAGTATTATTGAAAAACAAGTTTAATTGATAAATTGATAAATTAGAAATAAAAATCTTGCAACTGTAACTTTGAAAATATTGTTAATAGTTCGAGAAAATTTAAAAGAATTTCAAAATATTTTTCAAGAAGTGTCGATGAAAATTTTAAGAGAAAATTTCGAGTTAAAAATATATTTATGAAAGTTAATTATGAAACCCTTTTGTATATCCATTTTAAGAAAACGTTTATTTAAGTTTTTAGAAAAATCTCAATTTGAAATACTTAGAGCAAATTATAACTTTTTGTCAAACAATAAACAAACAAAAATTAATCTAGAGGCCTTATTACAATCCTTAACTCAAAATAGCAAAGTAATTAAAAGTACTAAAAGAAATCCAAATTTCAATTTAAACCGTTTTCTTTTATAGTATGGCCTCCACTGAGTCATCCATGGCCCAAGTCTCCATCACTGATCATTACCTGAAAAGAGTAAGGAAAAACGGGGTGAGTTACTAGAACTCAGTGTGTAACCCACTTACCGTTGTCCACTGGGCCAAAATCTCATTAAGTAATTATTTGGGCCTAAGCCGATTTACAATAACAATAATATATCAAAATATAACATGTAAATGATATGCAATTCCCAAACCAAGCCTAGTAATCCATCCGCTACACACCACCTGTACCAACCAACACACCTGTGGGGATCTTTAGTCAACCCATCCCGCCAACACACCAATTGCAGACATTAAGCCATTTATAGCAAATTTAATTGTGGACAAGCCACCAAAATAACATAATTTATGTGGCATTGCCATTATACAAATTTGTGGCAAGGCCACCAAAATTATGTAGCAGAGCTACCAAAACTTCTCTTCATCATTATCCCATCCCATGCAATTCATGTATATAATGCATAACGAATCACAATAATTTATTCGTATATTTATTACAAAAATTATGGCCTATTATAACAATTTATCAAGTTGGCCCATTGGGTAAAGAATCATCTTGGCCCATTTCACAAATTTTCAGATTAGCCCATATAGAAATTTTATCAATCGACCCACATATCAATCGGCCCATTTAGCAATTATATCGATTTGGCCCACATAACAAAATATATCGATTTGGCCCACATAGCAAAATATATCGATTTTATCAATTTTATCAAATAATGAGATTTAAGCCAATCTTTTTTCGATTTCACCAAGATACGACTTAATCAAGCGATTTACTACCAATACGATAATAGTCTTTAACCCATGGAATACGATGTGAGAATGCACACCTGATTACGGTAAGCACTACGCTTTCTCGATCGTCACCACCTAAAATTTTATGACGTTTGATTAGTCGACATACACGATTTAATAAATCTACTTTAAAACAAACGATCTAAAATTTACCCTCGGAATCGTGAACAACTACGATTTGTCGGTTTTCCCTGGATGATGGTCCATAACCCGGTGGAAAATCCCGAATCACTGATGCCTCAAAATTACGAACGACCTCGAATAGTCGATTCTCACCGGATGTGGGTCTACAACCCGATGGAAAGTCTCGAATCGTCGATACTGCCCTTCACTTGAATTTAGGAGTAGGGATCGCTAACCCGCTCCTTTTTCGATCTCCAATCACTATCCCTTTCGATTCGGTATTGCTTGACTCCATTGAAATCAAATATTAGTCACAACTAATATTACGTTGATATGAAAGATTGATTTAAGGACTAGGTCGGCTTACCACAAAAATCCATATAATCTCAAGATGATAGATCAAGCGATAAAGTCCCTATAATAAATTTTAGTTAATCATCACCATTCCGATAACATATTAACGAATAAATAACGATTATAGAATCCTTGAAGAACTCTTACATTAAAGATTTTAGGACCGATTTCTAGCGATAATACGATGACTTCGGAAGAATCAAGGTTTCGGCCTTCCACTATATCACTACGGAGATGAAAATGATCTTGAATGAGAGAAAGTAAGGTGATGGTCTCGGTCAAAATGACCATCCCAAACCAACATATAGATTCGACATTACAAGAAAGAAGATTAATAGTTGAAGGAACACTTACCGATTAATTAAGAAATGAGTGCTAATATGGATGAGAAAAAGGATAAAGAAGAAATAAAGATTCGGTCATAGGAAAATTATAAGTTGATATTCGGCTATGAATAAAAGAGAAGGATTTGATTCAAAATGAAGCTTTACTTTTAAGATATGGAAGAAGGGTTGAAAGGATGATTAAAAGAAAAGAAAAAGAGAAGATGGGTGTTCACTAGTTTCGGTTTTCAAAAAGGTGATGAGTGAACAAACTTTGTTCTCATAGATTTGGGTACATTCGGCCAAAAAAGAAAGAAAAGATGAGAAGGTTCACCAATGGTTTGAAGAATCGGCAAGAAGGAAAATTTAGAGAGAAGAAATAAATTGGCTCCAATGTTGCACAAATGAGTTTTGGTGAAAAAAAGAACAAAACCAAAACTTTTACCAATTACCAATGACCAAATTCGGCTAGGAGAAAAGAATTTTGGAGAAAAAGCACACTTGATGCTAATGGAATTGACCAAAACTGGCACTAAAGCCTTACCAAACACTAACAAAATTCGGACATCACCCCCTTAGCCCCAAAAACCGTCCATATTCATAGCCATAAGGGTCAACAATTTGCCACCCATACTTTCCATAACATCTTCCTTGAAATATGCCACTTGTCCCCCTTACTTTCCCCTTTTTCATGATTTCTTTCCTCACCTTCATTCTTTCCTATTCTCTTTAGCCATCTTGCCATAAAAATAAAAGTCCACCTTGCCATAATTGCACCTTGGCCGACACTTGGGAAGGATTGTAAAAATAAAAGTCAAAATTGGACATAATGGGATTTGAACCTCTTCCCTCAAGGCTTTCACTTAATGCCATAACCTCTTTACTAATTGTTCACTTATGCTAACCTTTTATTCATTTTTTACTAAAAGCTTTAAGGTCACTTACTTTATCTCCTTAAAGTGATGAATACCAAAAATGTTTACTAGGTCCAAATAAACCTCGAGCCTCCACAGGACCTCCCAAACATACAAAATTAATAAATTAACTAACTTAACACCAAAATAATACAGCACATAAAATTCCAAATTTTAGGGTGTTACACGGTGGTTACCGGAAAATCATAGATTTAGATTTTAGAGTACTCAGTTTGATGGTACTGAAAAGTTCAGAGAAGCTCCTTCGCAGACCGGTGAATCTGAAATATTGTTCATGTTGAAAGATAATGGGAAGATGAATCAACCGCCTAACACGCAAAGAAATAGAAGATCAAGGGATGAATCTGATGATGAATCTGATGAAGAGGACGATCCTAATGAGGCAGAATTGTGGGAAAAAAGAAGTATTTTTTTTAGTTTCCTTATTGGGAGCATCAGATTTTACGACATAATCTTGATGTCATGCACATTGAGAAAAATGTCTGCGAGAACATCATTTGGACTATTTTGAATGTCGATGGAAAATTGAAAGATAATCATTAGAGTCGACTTGATTTAGTCCACATGGGAATTCGACGTGAGGTTTATCCCCAAGCACTTCCGAATATGTAATATCGATTGTCACCTACTATTTTCTCGATGTCGAAGGCGGAGAAAGAAGTGTTCTGTATGGTATTGAAGGATATAAAATTCTCGGATGCGTATGCATCAAATATATCTCGATGTGTGAGTCTTAAAGATCGAAGACTACATGGCTTAAAATCGCATGACTATCACATCTTGATGCAAGACTTACTGCCAGTTGCTATGCGGTGTTGTATGTCGAAAAAGGTGACATCTTGTGTAGTTGAACCGTCTAATATAATAAAAGGTATTTGTGGCAAAGTTTTGGATGTTCAAGAACTTGAGACACTACAAGATCGAGCCGCATTGACTTTATGCAATCTGGAGAAGATCTTCCCGCCTTCCTTCTTCACTAGTATGGTGCACTTGTTAATTCATCTCCCTCGTGAAGCAATACTTGGTGGACCCATTTTCTATCGATTGATGTATCCCATAGAAAGGTCTTACTTTATTTACAAATTATTCCTTCATTCACCTCAATGCCTTTAGTTGCAACTTTTGATAACGTTGTATATTATGTTTAGGTTCCTATCCAAATCGAAGTCTTATTGCCGCAATAAACATTATCTGGAAGGATCAATTACCGAAGGCTACTTGGCAGAGGAATGTATGACTTTCTGTTCAAGGTATTTGGAAGAAGTTGAAACAAGAATGAATAGGCCAAGTAGAAATGTTGGGCTCACAGATCATAACTTGGCCAAAACTTATTTATTTCAATGTTTCGGAGAACCGATCGGCAAAGTCAAAATTACAGAATTAGACAATAGATCGTGGGTCCAAGGACATCGATACGTTCTTTTTCATCACGATTCAATGGAACCTGTAACACCCCAAACCCGGCCTAGAAGTTAGGCCTGAATCTGGTGTGTCACATGCAAGTGTTTTTTTTTTCTAAAACCATCTTTGCGATTATTAAAAACTTATTTGAAAATTACAGCCTCTTTGTTAAAACCCAAAACACTTAAGCAATTGTTATCTACTTGAAAACGTAATTATCTTTAAAAACTTTTTTGGTTGCGAAAACATATTTGAAATAAACGATTTACGAAAATATGATGTTTGGAAATAGAGTTGCAGAAGCATTTTGAAAACATTGCGGAAACATAGATAAAATACAAGTATTTTTGAGGCGTTAATTGATGAGTCGAAAATCGATGTAGTGAACTTTAACCGTGACTTTTGACAATGTAAATCGATAATTTGAAAGAGAATTTTGAGTTAAATCATTTGTAAAAGTTTGTTATGAAAATCATTTGTTAATCTATTTTGGTAAACCTTTATTTAAGATTTTAGAAAAATCCCGTTTAAAAACAATTCAAGCATAATACTCAGTACGACAAAAACATAAGCAAAATAAAATATTCCAGAGGCCTTATTACAACACAAAATAAACCCAAAATAGTAAGTATAATAAAGTGAATGAAATCAGGAAACTAAAGTTCAATAAAAACCATTTCTGAAGTATGGCCTCCACCGAGTCATCCATGGCCCAAGTCCACATCACTGAGCATTACCTAAAAGGATTAAGAAAGAAAAAGGGGGGTGAGTTACAAGAACTCAGTGTGAAATCCCCTTACCTTTGTTTACTGGGCTTGAACCCTTTTAGCAAAAATTTGGGCCTGAGCCCATCTAACAATAACTTGGGCCGAAGCCCATTAAGCATAATCTTGGGCCAAAGCCCATTTACAAAACAGAATATATCAAATGAATCAAATGAATGTAATGCAATCCCAAACCAACCTAATAATCCATCCGCAACACACCACCCGTACCAACCAACACACCTGTGGGGATCAAGTCAACCCACCCTGCCAACACACCAAAACGCAGGCAAATTGCCATTTATAATAATAATTCGCAGGCTAGTGGCCATTTATAATCGCAGGCATTTAGCCATTTATAATATCAGAATTTGTGGCGAAGCCACCAGAATAACAGAATATATGTGGCATAGCCACCAGACAGATTGTGACAGAGTCACCAAAATATGTGGTAGAGCCACCAAATAGCTTCCTCCAATCATCAATATCCCAAACCCATGCAGAATTATGTGAATGCAACATTCATAGCAAATTATGATATTTACAATATAACAACGATAATTAATAACATCAGAGATTTATTACAAACAATTTGGCCCATTAACACTTTCAAAATCGGCCCATTATGCCATATATCAAATTCAGCCCATTTAGCCATATATCAAATTGGCCCATTTAGCCATATATCAAAATCGGCCCATTAAGGCAATTTATCAAATCGGCCCATTAGGGGCATTTTCGTAATTTGACCCATAAGGGTATTTTCATAATTCGACACATAAAGGCAATTTCATAATTCGGTAATTTTACCCACTAAGGGTAATTCGGTAATCTCGCAACCCAGGGGTATTTTGGTAATTTACCCTCCAAGGGTATTTTCGTAATTTCGCAACCCCAGACTTAATTACTAATTTGGGACATAAAACTTGAAACTGTCCATCTGCATCATACTGACTAAATTGACTATAACTTGGGTTAAAAAACTCGAAATCTAAATCCATAAATTTTTCTTGAAACTAAACTCATATATCTTCTTACTAAATTTTTTTCAGAATTTTTGCATTAACCATTTAGTACAGTTTATTCCTAAAAAATTTCCCTTGTTACACTGTCCAATGATTCTGATCTCTCTTATCTTAACTTCAAATATCTCACCATACGGTTTTCATATATTACTCCCACTTATTTCTAATGAAAACAGGCTCACTAAGGATTCCGTACATATAAATTGTAACCTGTAATTCACTTTGTACAATTTTATACGATTTTTCCAAAACAGATCAGGGAACCACGAAGTTAATCAGAAGTAGTCTCACTAAAATTAAGATATCTCAGATTATAAAATTCCTTTTTCTTCTCAGTTTCTTCCATGTCAAAATAGACACAGTAAGCTTTAATTTGATATCTTATTCACTTTCTAATTCCCTTTCTCATATGTTTTGTGATATTTCAAAATACGTCACTGTTTCTAACCGAAACTATTTTATTACAAAATATGGTTACTACTACAAATATCGCACTCGAAAGTGATCACCGATGCGGTTTCGGTTTTCTTGATATTTGAGCGAATCACAAAACATATCATACAAACTTTCAGAGAGATGTGATATTACACACAATTGCAAACATGTTTTCAGAAGGTATGGGATTACACACCTTATTCAGAATCAGTAACACGATATTCTCCACGGCACCAAAAGATACAATCGATCAACAATTAGTCCAAAACCCAATTTACCACTTCAACCAAATATTGCGTACAATCTATATCACTTACCAACAATTCGAGTCTCTTATTACGAGGGATAGATCGAGCGATTTAGTCCCTTAAAGATTATAAATCGATTCCCAACGATTGCTTATGACTACGGATGAATCAAAGGTAGTAGATTCGGCCTTCCCTCTATAACTAAAATCGGTCAAAAGCATCAATATGAAATGGGTGTTTCAATAACAAGGGAGGAATGAGTATAAATGGGTTGATAGTTTCGGCACAAGAAAGGAACAAAATGAACTAAATGCAAATGAGGATTTTTGGCCAATACAGAGAAGGAGTGTTGAGAAGAGAGAAAACACTAATTTGCTAAAAGAAAATAAGCCTCTCAAGAAAAAAGTTTGCCAAATGAAAAATGAAGAATTCAGCTATCCCAATACCCCTTCCCAAATCTTCCACACCTTGGCAATAAGGTCAAAAATTGGCCAACCAAAACTTTCCAAAACACTTCCCTCTCTTTGTGCCAACATGTTCCGTATACTTTCCCCTTTCATTTGATTTATTTCCCTACCTTCATCCTTTCCTAATTTCCTTAGTCACCTTGCCAAAATTAAAAAGACCACCTTGCCTTATTTACTAGCTTTGCAGACACTTAGGGAAAGAATGCAAAAATAATAGTCAAAATTTGCACGTGATGGGATTTGAACCTCTTCCCTCAAGGTACTTCATGTGGCGCCATATCCTTCTTACCAATTGCTCATTTATGCTAGCAATTTACTCATTTATTTCCATAAGCATTGGGGTCACTTACTATATCTCCTTTCAAGTACTTAAACCCAAAATTTTTCTATAGCGTAACTTGAACCCGAGACTCCATAGAAACCCCGTAACTTTCCATCACCTTCCTAATAAATCCAACTTGAAATAATGTCGTTCTCTTGTTCTTAAAAATTTTAAATACTCCTACGCCTAAGGCTCATTGCGCCCAATTCTTCTAGGCCCAATTTTGGGATGTTACAATTCTACCCTCCTTAAAGAAATTTCGTCCTCGAAATTTCCATCCTACTACTAAGCGCATCGCTCAAAATCACACCATTATGCTTTCGATGTGCACTCTGATCTTAATAACACTAATGTACTTTTAACGTAATCTTGAATCCTCTTTAACACAACCAAACATCTAACCACAGAAGTAAGCAGTTAACTACCACTTATACTTAAAATTTTCTACATTCAATCATCACATCCAACCAAAACATACCTGAGTTGTTGGTGATGAAACAATCCCGAGCCTTATGCTCCTTAGACCCACATCTCAAGCATGCTCCTGACATTCTCCAGCATCATTACCACCTCGACCTGGCCCAAGGCTCTCAGCAGCTGCTGAGCACCTCTAGCTGGCTGCGTAAAATTGTTACAAACCCCTTGAGTATGAGGAGGCTGTCGAGGACAATCCTTAAACCGATGATTCTTGAAACCACATCTAAAACAACCACCGGTTCTCTTCCAGCATTCACCCGGGTGTCGTTTTCCACAATCCACACATGGCTGTAACTGATTGGGAGCAGTTGGTACTCTATCTCAAGCTGGCTCCTTACGTCTGGGCCTCTTCTAAAAACCTCTATCAAAACCTGAGTACCCAGAGTCTCTCTTACTCCTGCTCATATCCTTGTCTCGATTTTGCCGCTCCGAGTGCTTAGCCTCTTCAGCTATCTCAGCTTTCTCCACCAGTGTGGCAAATTTCTCTCATTTTGTGGGGCTATCAGTACCCGCAACTCATCACACAACCCGTCAGCAAAACGCACACAGTGTTTGTAGTTAGTCGGTACTATTCCCCGGGCATACCGACTCACACGAAGAAATTTTGCCTCATAAGCTGCCACAGTCTTACCTCCTTGGACCAGATTTAGGAATTCTTTCCTTCAGGCATCCACATAGCTAACCCCGACATACTTTTCCTAGAATGTCGTCTTAAAGAAATCCCAGGTAATATGATCGGCCTGAGTACCTTCCCGAACCATGAGCCACCATTGATACACCTCGTCTCTCAACAGAGACACCACTCCTTTCAGTTTCTATTTGGCGGTGCAATCCAGATCGTCCATAATCCATTCCACAGCCTCAAGGCAGTACTTCGCTACATTTAGGGCCACACCCAAGATACCCCTAAAAACGTCAGCACCATTCGATCTGAGTCGTTCCGAAATTGACCCACGAGTTGCTGACCCAGTTCTTGCCCTAGCAACCCTTTCCAAGACTCGTAACATTGCTTAGGACAAAGTGTTGTCCTCCCTCATATGATCATGTGACTCAGCTTCAGTCACAGGTGACGCAGGTGCGTCCATTTTCGACATATGTCCCGACGCCTTAGACATCACTCTAGCACCTCGGCCTCTACCACGGCCACGTCTACCGCGTCTACGTCCTCTAGCACTCATATTCACTAAGTCGATTTAATCTTATTAAGAGTCTTGTGAATCAATTATATTATTTCAATGTTTATTAAACAATATTTTATGAAGTATAGGAAGTAAAGTCGTTTTCGCAAAACGCATCCAATAATCTCAATCTCTATAGTTTTAGCTCCTAAAACCTAAAGTTCTAGAGTATTACTACAGTCATACCACAATATTCATAAAATAATAACAGATACTTACTTGACTTGGTGTCGGATACCCGTGGTGCCATACTTTCTTTAGAACATATAAATATAATTTAAAATTTAAACTGTCTTAAAAATATTTTTGAACCCAAACCACAACCGAGTTTTAAAATCTAGCTTGATACCATAAAATGTAACACCCCAAACCCAGCCTAGAAGTTAGGCCCGAATTTGGCGTGTCACATGCAAGTTTTTTTTTTTAAACCATCTTTGCGATTGTTAAAAACTTGTTTGAGAATTACAGCCTCCTTGTTAAAATGCAAAACACTTAAGCAATTGTTATCTACTTGAAAATCTAATTATCTTTAAAAACTTTTTTGGTTGAGAAAACATATTTGAAATAAACAATTTACAAAAATATGACGTTTGGAAATAGAGTTGCAGAAGCATTTTGAAAACATTGCGGAAACGTAGATAAAATACAAGTATTTTTGAGAGGTTAATTGATGAGTCGAAAATCGAGGTAGTAAACTTTAACCGTGACTTTTAAAAATGTCGTCGATAATTTGAAAGAGAATTTTCGAGTTAAATCATTAGTTAAACTATGTTATGAAAATCATTTGTTAATCTATTTTGGAAAACCATTATTTAAGATTTTTAGAAAAATCCCCGTTTAAAAACAATTCAAGCATGATACTAAGTATGACAAAAACATAAGCAAAATAAAAAATTCCAGAGGCCTTATTACAACACAAAATAAACCCAAAATAGTAAGTATAATAAAGTGAACGAAATCAGGAAACTAAAGTTCAATAAAAACCATTTCTGAAGTATGGCTTCCACCGAGTCATCCATGTCCTAAGTCCACATCACTGAGCATTATCTAAAAGGATAAAGAAAGAAAAAGGGGGTGAGTTACAAGAACACAATGTGAAATCCCCTTACTATTGTTCACTGGGCTTGAACCCATTTATCAAAAATTTGGGCCTGAGCCCATCTAACAATAACTTGGGCCAAAGCCCATTAAGCATAATCTTGGGCCAAAGCCCATTTACAAAACATAATATATCAAATGAATCAAATGAATGTAATGCAATCCCAAACCAACCTAATACTCCATCCACTACACACCACCCGTACCAACCAACACACCTGTGGGGATCAAGTCAACCCACCCTGCCAACACACCAAAACGCAGGCAAATTACCATTTATAATAATAATTCACAGGCTAGTGGCCATTTATAATCGCAGGCATTTAGCCATTTATAATATCAGAATTTGTGGCGAAGCCACCAGAATAACAGAATATACATGGCATAACCACCAGACAGATTGTGACAAAGTCACCAAATTATGTGGCAGAGCCACCAAATAGCTTCCTCCAATCATCAATATCCCAAACCCATGCAGAATTATGTGAATGCAACATTCATAGCAAATTATGATATTTACAATATAACAACGATAATTAATAACATCAGAGATTTATTACAAACAATTAGGCCCATTAACACTTTGAAAAATCAGCCCATTATGCCATATATCAAATTCGGCCTATTTAGCCATATATCAAAATCGGCCAATTAAGGCAATCTATCAAATCGGCCCATTAAGGGTATTTTCACAATTTGGCACATAAGGGCAATTTCGTAATTCGATAATTTTACCCACTAAGGGTAATTCGGTAATCTCGCAACTTAGGGGTAATTCGATAATTTACCCTCCAAGGGTATTTTCGTAATTTTGCAACCCAGACTTAACTACTAATTTGGGACATAAAACTTGAAACTGTCTATCTGCGTCATACTGACTAAATTGACTATAACTTGGGTTAGGAAACTCAAAATCTAAATCCGTAAATTTTTCTTGAAACTAAACTCATGAATCTTCTTACTAAAAGTTTTCCAGAATTTTTGTCTTAACCATTTAGTACAATTTATTCCTTAAAATTTCCCTTGTTACACTGTCCAATGATTCTGACCTCTCTTATCTTAATTTCAAATATCTCATTGTACGGTTTTCATATATTGCTCCCACTTATTTCTAATGAAAATAGGATCACTGAGGATTCCAAACATATAAATTATAACCCATAATTCATTTGTAAAATTTTATACGATTTTTCCAAAACAGATCAGGAAACCACAAAGTTAATCAGAACCAGTCTCACTAAAATTAAGATATCGTATATTCTAAAATTCATTTACCTTCTCCATTTCTTCCATATCAAAATAGACACAGTAAGCTTTAATTTGATATCTTAATCACTTTCTAATTCCCTTTCTCCTATTTTTCATGATTTTTTAAAAACACGTTACTATTTCTAACTGGAACTATTTTATTACAAAATATGGTTACTACTACGAATATACGCACTCCTGAGTGATAACGGATGCCGGTTTCCGGTTTTCTTTGGTATTTGGACTGAATCACAAAACATATCATACAAACTTTCAGAGAGATGTGAGATTACACACCATTTCAAACATGTTTTCGAAAGGTACGGGATTACACACCTTATTCGGAATCCGTAACACGATATTCTCTGCGGCACCTAAAGATACAATCGGTCAACAATTAGTCCAAAACCCAATTTACCACTTCAACCAAATATTGCGAACAATCTATATCACTTACCAACAATCCGAGTCTCTTATTACGAGGGATAGATCGAGTGATTTAATCCCTTAAAGATTATAAACCGATTCCCAATGATTGCTTATGACTACGAATGAATCAAAGGTAGTATGAAACACCCCAAACCCGGCCCAAAAAGCCTAACCGGATTTGGTATGTTCCTCGAGTAAAACTTTAGCGGAATATCGTTTTGTTCAAGAAAACTTGATGATTTTAAGTAAAACGGATTAACTTAAAGATCAAGTTGGGCTTAGTTGAAAAATAGATTTGTATTTTCTTAAAACATATATATATATATATATATATATATCTTGACAAAAACCTTTTTAAATTATTTATCGAAAACCATTTAGTTATTTAATTGATAATTGTTCATGGTAGAATTTAAAATAAATCTAAACACAAAATCTAAAAGTAGTTTATAGTGGCCTTATTACAAAAATAGCAAACCCAAAATAAAGTCTAAATAATAAAATTTAAATTAATAAGTTTAAGTTGGAAATCTCCACAATACTTGATATCTGAACCTCGCCACCTCGAAATCCTTGCGATTCGATCCATCGCACTATGAATTATCTGAAAAGTTTATCCCACAAAAGGGTGAGTCATAAACTCAATGTATAACACATACACTAAAAAGTCCATTTTATCATATGCTTAAAGTCCAAAAATTTCACATATGGCCTTAGGCCCATTTAACTCATATTTAGCCCAAAGGCCCATTTAGTTCATATTTAGCCCAAAGGCCCATTTAGCTCATGTTTAGCCCAAAGGCCCATTTCATAGCGAGATCAAATAATAATCATTCAATATTACATGGTTATGTACATGAAATGAAATGCAAGCCAGCCCACCTAAATATCCATCCGCTACACACCACCGTACCAACCAACACAAGTGGGGATTACTAAATCAACCCTCCATCCGCTACACACCATCGAAGGCGATTCTTTGCAGTCAACATGCACATCGCCCTTATAATGTTGTGGCAAAGCCACCAAAGCAGATGTGACCGAAGTCACCGATCAAGTCAAATTTCAAATCGTGACCGAAGTCACAGATTCACATATGTGA
Organism: Gossypium rotundifolium; assembly: GCA_025506655.1. Taxonomy (NCBI): domain Eukaryota; kingdom Viridiplantae; phylum Streptophyta; class Magnoliopsida; order Malvales; family Malvaceae; genus Gossypium; species Gossypium rotundifolium. The sequence continues at coordinate 156,045,134 of CP106722.1, read as the reverse complement.
CCGAAGTCACGGAGCTCAAATATGTGGCCGAGGTCACCGAGTCAAATATGTGACCGAAGTCACGGAGTCAAATATGTGACCGAAGTCACCAAAAATGTGGTAAAACCACCGAATACTTCCTCCTTTATCAACAATACCCATATGCCCATGCACATACATATCAAATCGATTTTCATGCTATTTACCCCACAAAACATAATATAATCATACTCATTTCATATTTATGCATATAGCAAAAATAAAGCAGAATATTGGGGTAAACATACACAATTTTGTATACCAATGATTGGTATCCACAAACAAACATATTGTCATATAATCACTTTTTTAAAATATAGATCTATGGAAATTTTAATGTAAGGTTACACACCTAGTAGCGGTGAGAACAATACCCTCTCGCTCGTCAACACCTAATTGATTAACACACTTGGTTAGTATACACTATTGTTACCAAAACTATACTTATTGACGAGAGATCTAAGTCCTTACCTCGGTTCTCGAGCAGCAGGTTATTTGTGGTTTTCTCCACTAGATGGATCAAAACCTGCTGATATTCCACCAACGTAAAGTGGTTCGGTTGTACGCACTACTTCAAATAACCGATCCTCGTTAGCAGAGGGTCCACAACCCGGTGGAAAGTCTCTAACCGCCGATACAGCCCTTCGTTTGTAGTTCGATGGTAAAGGAATGCCTCCTCTCTTCCAAACACTCCATACGGCTCTTTTCTTACCTATCTTGTTGATCTTAAATCACCCCTAAAAATACGATCGATTGGTAGTCTATCTAAATAAATCGGTATGATCTAAATTAATAACCTTACCTTGATGATTTCGAATGGTCACTTAAAGGTTGTCTTCAACAAAGATCTTTGAAAATCTTTTCAAATGATTGGCCTAGAGAGAAATTAAAAGATCATGATTCTAAATTTTCTAAAGTAAAAAGAATTGATGAAAATAATTGATAAAATCTTACTTTGAGTTCTTCAAGATTCGCCTTGAATAAGAAGAAAAGAATATGATGATTGGCCTTAACAAAAGAGAAGAGAAATGGTGGTTTCAATATGATGGTTTTGGTTTTGAGGGAAAGAAGAAAGTTAATGGAAATGATAGAAGAGAGAGAAGAAAGAAAAGAGAGAATTAAAATGAAAAAAAAAGAAAAGGAGAAATGATCAAAGAGAAAGGAGATTGGTTTTGGGGCTTTGATGCATTCGGCCAAGAGGGAGAAATGAAGAAGAAAAATGGTGCTTGAACCTTTTGGTACATTCGGCAATGAGAGAAAAGGAAGAAAAGAAGAAAGGCTTTCCAACTTTTGAGGCTTTTGACAAGAATTTTGAGAGAGAGGAATTTTAACCAAATGGTCAAAATGTGAACCAAAACAAAGAGAAGTTTTGCCTAATTCCCAAAGCAAGATTCGGCTAAGAGGAGAATTTTTGGAGAAATGAGAAAAGATGGACAATTTTGCTAGGATTTTTGGCCAACTAGCACCCTAATGGCTACACTAATTTTGGTCAACCTAGCCAACATCATTCCCTTTTCCTCCTTGTTTCTTCCCCATCATATCCAAAATTTACTACACAATTAAACCACTCCCTTAACCCATCATGTTGTCTAGGTTCATGGTCAAATGACCATGAACACACTCCCAAAACAATGCCCAAACTTATGCCTTTTGTCCCCTCATCTTATCATCAACTTATGATTCCATACCATAAGTTCTTAGCTTCCTTTTTCACTTGGTCAAATAGCCAAAATTAAGAGAACACTCATCCACTCTAGAACATTCTTGGCCGACACTTATAGGGAAGAAAACAAAAAAAAACAAAATCCTCCCTTATGCTAGCTAGGAGATTCGAACCTCACTCCTCAAGCACACATCCATGCATCTTAACCACCTTGCCAATTACTCAATTCATGCTAAAACTTCTTATCATTAATTCTTAAGGCCTAACTTGCTTAGCTCTCTCTAATTAATAGGAATTAAAAGTTTTACTAAGCATTCACTTAATTAATGAAGCTCAATTAACTTCCAAAAAAAAATACACTTAATTATAATTAAGCATGCAACATCATTCAATTAAGTAAAATGCATAGCCCCTAATTATCGAGGATGTTCTGATTCTACCCCTTAAAATAATTTCGTCCTTGAAATTACAGGTTTGGAATAAGTGAGGGTATTCTTTGTCACATCGCTTCCTCCGATTCCTCTGAAGCTTCTTACGATCCATGATTACGCCATAATACCTTGACAAGAGGAACCGACTTTCTCCGTAAAACCTTTACATCTCGCTCCAGAATTTGAATTGGCTCCTCTTCATATGACAAGTCTGATCTTAATTCCACCTCCTCAACTAGCACTACATGAGATGGATCTAACCGGTAACGGCGTAACATTGAAACATGGAACACATCATGCATTTGCTTCAATTTCGAAGGCAAATCTAACTGATATGCCACAGATCCGACCCGCTTCACAATCCGATAAGGTCCAATGAACCTGGGACTTAGTTTCCCTTTGCATCCAAATCTCATCACCTTTTTCCAAGGTGAAACCTTTAGGAAAACTTAGTCTCCCACTGCATACTCTATTTCTTTTCGCTTTAGATCTGCGTACGATTTTTGTCTGTCAGATGCTTCCTTTAACCGAGCCCGGATTATCTTAACCTTTTCTTCGGATTCAGCCACTATCTTTGGACCCAAAATCGGCGTTCCCTAGTTACATCCAACATGTAGGAGTGCGACACTTTCGTCCATATAGTGCTTCATATGGTGCCATCCAGTATCTTTGGATTGGAAAGCTGTTGTTGTACATAAATTCGCCAAGCAGTAAGAATTCTTCCCAACTTCCTTGAAATCTATCACACATCCCTTAACATATCTTCAAAGATTTGGATTACTCTTTCGGATCGACCGTCCGACTGAGGATGAAATGCCGTACTGAAGTCCAATCTGGTGCCCAAAGCCTGATGCAATGCTTTCCAAAATCGCGACGTAAACCTCGGATCTCTATCCGAAATAATCGACAATGGCACTCCATACAATCTCACAATCTCAGCCACATATAACTTCGCCAATTTTTGCAAAGAGTGATCAACCCGAACTGGGATAAAATGTGCAGATTTCGTCAATCGATCCACTATCACCCATATAGAGTCTTTCTTAGTAGGCGTAAGAGGAAGCCCACTAACAAAGTCCATGGTGATTCTCTCCCACTTCCACTGCGGAATCTTTATCGGTTGAAGCAATCCCGATGGTACTTGATGTTCAGCCTTGACTTGCTGACACGTCAAGCACTTTCCTACAAACTCCATAACTTCTCGTTTGAGTCCAGGCCACCAAAATTGATCTCGCAAATCTCGGTATAATTTACTTCCTCCAGGATGCATAGCATAGGGGCTACCATGCGATTCTTGAAGTATCTTTTGCCTCAACTCCTGATCCTTTGGCATCTGGACTTTACCTTTAAAACACAATACCCGCCATCCTTTATTAATACCAAAATCTTTCACTTTCCCACACTTTTTGTCAAGCTTTTCACTCGGATCTTCATCTACCAATTGCCTCTCTTTCACTTGACTTAACCATGTCGGCTTAACTTGCGATTACGCCAACAAGCTTTCATCATCGTAAAGACTAAGATGTGCAAACATCGCCTCAAATCGACACCACTTTTCGACTTAGGCGTACGCCACCACATTCGCCTTGCGGGTGGTACTCGATGGAACGATCGTAGTCTTTCAACAACTCTATCCACCTTCGTTGCCTCAAATTCAGTTCTTTCTGAGTCAGTAGATATTTGGACTTTTGTGGTCCGTGTATATCACTGACTTCTCCCCGTATAAGTAATGTCTCCAAACCTTAAGAGAAAAGACTACAGCTGCCAACTCCAAGTCATACGTCAGGTAATTAACCTCGTGCGGTCTCAACTGCCGAGACGCATATACAACTACCTTCCCGCCTTGCATCAAAACACATCCTAATCCCGTGTGAGAAGCATCACAATACACGACGAAATCCTTTCCTGCCTCAGGCTGGATCAAAATTGGAGCTTCAGTCAAAACTTTTTTAAGCTTCTCAAAACTCTCTTGCTGCTTATCAGTCCACACGAAAGGTACTTCCTTTCGGCAATTTCATTAAAGGTGCGACTATCGATGAAAATCCTTCAACGAATCTTACGTAGTATCGGCTTAAACCAAGCGCAAACCTCGATTCACGGACTTAGGTGGTTTCAATCTATATGACCTCGATCTTTCAAGATCCACCCTTATCCCTTCCGCAGATACCACATGGCCTAAAATGCAACTTCTTTCACCAAAATTCACACTTCTTTGAATTTGGCATCTGACTTCTTTTCCTTAAAACTCAGTAACACAATTCGGAGATGCTCGTCATGTTCCATCTCGGACTTAGAATATACCGGGATATCATCTATGAATACCACGACGAATTGATCCAAGTAGAATTTGGAAATTTGGTTCATCATATCCATGAACGCAATTTGGGCGTTCATCAATCCGAATGGCATTACGAAATTCATAATGCCCATATCTAGTTCAGAAAGCCGTCTTATGGATATCCGCTTCTTTCACTTTAAGCTGATGATACCCCAACCTTGATCAATCTTTGAGAATACCGCAGCTCCCTTAAGCTGATCGAACAAGTCGTCGATCCTTGGCAAAGGATACTTGTTCTTGATGGTTAGCTTATTCAATTGCCGGTAGTCTATACACATCCTCATCGATCCGTCCTTCTTCTTCACGAATAGGACCGGTGCTCCCCATGGAGACACACTAGGTCGAATGAATCCATGATCAAGCAACTCCACGAATTTGAGCCTTAAGCAACCAACTCCTTGATGCCATTCTATATGGAGCAATAGAAGCTGGCGCCGTTCTGCAATAAATCTATCCCAAATTCTACCTCACGATCCGGAGGCAAACCTGGAAGTTCTTCAGGAAAAACATCTGCAAATTCCTTCACTGTCCTGACTTCATTAGCAGTTGCTTCCTTAGCCTCCAAAGCACTCACTAACATCGGGAAGGCTTCACATCCCTTTCTAACCATCTTTTTAGCCTTAAGGCGGATACTACATCAGATAAGTAGTTTCGTCTCTAGCCCATTACTACAACTTCCTTGTCATCAAAAGTTCTTAAGGACATTCTCTTAGCAAAGACAATCCACATTTGCGGTACTTCACAAGCAGTCCATGCCTAAGATTAGGTCGAATTCTCCAAATGGCAACTCCATTAGATGAGTGAAGCTGTATCCCTTGAACTTTAAAGGCACTTCCTTAAAAGTTTGTCTACAACTCATGCATCTAAAGGACTAAATACGATCATCTTCTTAAGTCAGATTTGAAGTCACATGCAAAGTCCCGAGATACTTCACTAGCGATATAGGAATGAGTTGACCTATATCTATCAAAGCAATAAAGGGCAACCCGAAATCGAAACGTGCAGTGATAATAACAAAAGGTGCGTCAACTTGTCTTCTCGTGATTTAACGCATACACCAAACCTGGTTGTCTCGCCTCAGAGCTACCACTGCCTCTGCTTGAAGTTCCGCGTCCTCTACCAAAACCATTGCCCCTTCCATTTGGGCCACGACCTCTTATCTGCTGCTGTCCACTTCTATCAGCCTGATTAGTACCCTGACTTGCTGGACGATTCTTTTTCGAGTTCATCGGACAATCCTTAATCATATGGTCCTTTGAACCGCACTTGAAACATCCACCGGTCTTTTTCCAGCATTCTCCCGAGTGTATTTTCCCACATTGAGAACAAGTACGATTTTGTCCACCCGTAGTAGTCTGTTGATTTCGCGGACCATCACTTCTTGATTTCTTCTGAAAATTCCCGGACGACCCTGAGGACCCAAAGCTTCTCTTATTCTTGCTCTGGCCTCTGTCTCGATTCTGTCTCTCAGTCCGTTTAGCCTCTTCGGCAATTCTTGCCCTTTCCACTAAGATTGTAAAATCTCTTTCACGGTGTGGAGCAATCATCACTCTTAGCTCATCTCTAAGTCCATCTTCAAATCTGATACACCGTTCATATTTCGTAGCCACTATCCCTCTGGCATATCGGCTAAGTCGCAAAAATTTTGCTTCATATTCAGCTATCGACTTGTTCCCTTGAATCAAATTCAGAAATGTCTTCCTCTGGGAGTCGATGTAGCTAGCTCCAACATATTTTCCTTCAAATTTAATCTTAAAATACCCCCAATCCAAACAATCCACAGGGGTACTCTCCTTTATAGTGAGCCACCACTGGTAGGCTTCATCGCAGAGAAGTGAAATAGCACCTTTCAATTTCTCTTCATCAGTGCAGTCTATATCGTCCATAATCCTCTCGACTGCCTCCAACCAATATTCAGCTACATTTGGAGCTATTACAGATACTCCTCTGAAAACCTCAGCTCCATTCGATCTAAGTCTCTCATTCCATGACTTTGAGACCCATTTCGAACTAGCTTCGCTACTCGTTCTAAAACTTCATGACCACGACTTGTGATACTGCGTCACCTCCTTCATTTTTTTCTTGAAAGTCCACCCCAACAGCTAGTGGCGGAGCTTCATTCTCGAAACCTTGACCAGATCGAACTGGTTCCAAAATAGTCATTCTTCCTCTTCCATGTTCACGACGACCACGTCCCCTAGAGCTCATGTCTACTACGTATCTTATCTATTTTTACGAAAAAGTCTTATGTATTAGAGTCTTTTCACTTCTTATTAAAGGAAATTTTTATGAAACAGATATTGAAGAGTTTTTCCGTAGTAGCACACATACACCTAAGGTCCATGTCTCTAAAGTATAGTTTAAGTTTAAACTATCATACATATCACATATCGATAAAGTACATACCGATGGATGCTGGCCGAGAACTCGAAAGTGCCATACTCTTATAAAATCACTTAACTTAAGAAAACTTTCAAAAAGTCATTTGGGCCAACTTTTGAAAACATTGTGGGCTTCAAAACCCAAGGAGAGTTTAAAAGCGGGCTCGATACCAAGCTGAAACACCCCAAACCCGGCCCAAAAAGCCTAACCGGATTTGGTATGTTCCTCGAGTAAAACTTTAGCGAAATATCGTTTTGTTCAAGAAAACTTGATGATTTTAAGTAAAACGGATTAACTTAAAGATCAAGTTGGGCTTAGTTGAAAAATAGATTTGTATTTTCTTAAAACATATATATATATATTCTTGACAAAAACCTTTTAAATTATTTATCGAAAACCATTTAGTTATTTAATTGATTATTGTTCATGGCAAAATTTAAAATAAATCTAAACACAAAATCTAAAAGTAGTTTATAGTGGCCTTATTACAAAAATAGCAAACCCAAAATAAAGTCTAAATAATAAAATTTAAATTAATAAGTTTAAGTTGGGAAATCTCCACAATACTTGATACAAGCACTGGCCACCTCGAAATCCTTGCTGACCCGATCCATCGCACTATGATTTATCTGAAAAGTTTATCCCACAAAAGGGGTGAGTCATAAACTCAATGTATAACACATACACTAAAAAGTCCATTTTATCATATGCTTAAAGTCCAAAAAATTTCACATATGGCCTTAGGCCCATTTAACTCATATTTAGCCCAAAGGCCCATTTAGTTCATATTTAGCCCAAAGGCCCATTTAGCTCATGTTTAGCCCAAAGGCCCATTTCATAGCAGATCAAATAATAATCATTCAATATTACATGGTTATGTACATGAAATGAAATGCAAGCCCTACCACCTAAATATCCATCCGCTACACACCACCGTACCAACCAACACACCGTGGGGATTACTAAATCAACCTCCATCCGCTACACACCATCGAAGGCGATTCTTTGCGGTCAACATGCACATCGCCCTTATAATGTTTTGGCAAAGCCACCAAAAGCAGATGTGATCAAGTCACCGACCAAGTCCAAATTTCAAATCGTGACCAAGTCACCAGATTCACATATGTGACCGAAGTCACGGAGTTCAAATATGTGACCGAGGTCACCGAGTCAAATATGTGACCGAAGTCACGGAGTCAAATATGTGACCGAAGTCACCAAAATGTGGTAAAACCACCAGAATACTTCCTCCTTTATCAACAATACCCATATGCCCATGCACATACATATCAAATCAGATTTTCATGCTATTTACCCCACAAAACATAATATAATCATACTCATTTCATATTAATGTTATAGCAAAATAAATGAATATTGGGGTAAACATACACAATTTCAGTATACCAATGATTGGTATCCACAAACAAACATATTGTCATATAATCACTTTTTTAAAATATAGATCTATGGAAATTTTAATGTAAGGTTACACACCTAGTGACAGTGAGAACAATACCCTCTCGCTCGTCAACACCTAATTGATTAACACACTTGGTTAGTATACACTATTGTTAACAAAACTATACTTATTGACGAGAGATCTAATTCCTTACCCTCGAATTCTCGAGCAGCAGTTATTTGTGGTTTTCTCCACTAGATGGATCAAAACACTGCGATATTCCACCAACGTAAAGTGGTTCGGATTATACGCACTACTTCAAATAACCGATCCTCATTAGCGGAGGGTCCACAACCGGTGGAAAGTCTCTAACCGTCGTCTGACCCTTCGTTTGTAGTTCGATGGTAAAGGAATACCTCCTCTCTTTCAAACACTCGTACGGCTCTTTTTTTACCTATCTTGTTGATCTTAAATACCCCCTAAAAATACGATCGATTAGTAGTCTATCTAAATAAATCGGTATGATCTAAATTAATAACCTTACCTTGATGATTTGAATGGTCACTTAAAGGTTGTCTTCAACAAAGATCTTTGAAAAATCTTTTCATATGATTGACCTAGAGAGAAATTAAAAGATCATGATTCTAAATTTGCTAAAGTAAAAAGAATTGATGAAAATAATTGATAAAATCTTACTTTGAGTTCTTCAAGATTCGGCCTTGAATAAGAAGAAAAGAATATGATGATTCGGCCTTAACAAAAAGAGAAGAGAAATGGTGGTTTCAATATGATGGTTTCGATTTTGAGGGAAAGAAGAAAGTTAATGGAAATGATAGAAGAGAGAGAAGAAAGAAAAGAGAGAATTAAAATGAAAAGAAAAAGAAAATGAGAAATGATCAAAGAGAAAGGAGATTGGTTTTGGGGCTTAGATGCATTCGGCCAAGAGGGAGAAATGAAGAAGAAAAATGGTGCTTGAACCTTTTGGTACATTCGGCAATGAGAGAAAAGGAAGAAAAGAAGAAAGGCTTTCCAACTTTTGAGGCTTTTGAAAAGAATTTTGAGAGAGAGGAATTTTAACCAAATGGCCAAAATGTGAACCAAAACAAAGAGAAGTTTTGCCTAATTCCCAAAGCAAGATTCGGCTAAAAGGAGAATTTTTGGAGAAATGAGAAAAGATGGACAATTTTGCTAGGATTTTTGGCCAACTAGCACCCTAATGGCTACACTAATTTTCGGTCAACCTAGCCAACATCATTCCCCTTTTTCCTCCTTGTTTCTTCCCCATCATATCCAAAATTTACTACACAATTAAACCACTCCCGTAACCCTTCATGCCGTCTAGGTTCATGGTCAAATGACCATGAACACACTCCCAAAACAATGCCCAAACTTATGCCTTTTGTCCCCCTCATCTTATCATCAACTTATGATTCCATACCATAAGTTCTTAGCTTCCTTTTTCACTTGGTCAAATAGCCAAAATTAAGAGAACACTCATCCACTCTAGAACATTCTTGGCCGACACTTATAGGGAAGAAAACAAAAAAAATAAAATCCTCCCTTATGCTAGCTAGGAGATTCGAACCTCACTCTTCAAGCACACATCCATGCATCTTAACCACCTTGCCAATTACTCAATTCATGCTAAAACTTCTTATCATTAATTTTTAAGGCCTAACTTGCTTAGCTCTCTCTAATTAATAGGAATTAAAAGTTTTACTAAGCATTCACTTAATTAATGAAGCTCAATTAACTTCCCAAAAAAAAATACACTTAATAATAATTAAGCATGCAACATCATTCAATTAAGTAAAATGCATAACCCCTAATTATCAGGATGTTACATAGTAGATTCAGCCTTCCCTCTATAACTCAAATAGGTCAAAAGGATCAATATGAAATGGGTGTTTCGACAACAAGGGAGGAATGAGTATAAATGGGTTGATAGTTTCGGCACAAGAAAGGAACAAAATGAACAAAATGCAAATGAGGATTTTTGGCCAATCCAGAGAAAGGGTGTTGAGAAGAGAGAAAACACTAATTTGCTAAAAGAAAATAAGCCTCACAAGAACAAAGTTTGCCAAATGAAAAATGAAGAATTCAGCTATCCCAATACCCCTTCCCAAACCATCCACACCTTGGCAATAAGGTCAAAAATTGGCCAACCAAAACTTTCCAAAACACTTCCCTCTCTTTGTGCCAACATGTTCCCTATACTTTCCCCTTTCATTTGATTTCTTTCCTTACCTTCATCCTTTCCTAATTTCCTTAGCCTCCTTGCCAAAATTAAAAAGTCCACCTTGCCTTATTTACTAGCTTGGCCGACACTTAGGGAAAGAATGCAAAAATAATAGTCAAAATTTGCACATTATGGGATTTGAACCTCTTCCCTCAAGGTACTTCATGTGGCGCCATATCCTTCTTACCAATTGCTCATTTATGCTACCAATTTACTCATTTATTTCCATAAGCATTGGGGTCACTTACTACATCTCCTTTAAAGTACTTAAACCCAAAATTTTTCTATAGCGTAGCTTGAACCCGAGACTCCATAGAAACCCCGTAACTTTCCAAAATCACCTTCCTAATAAATCTAACTTGAAATAATGCCGTTCTCTTGTTCTTAAAAATTTTAAATACTCCTATGCCCAAGGCCCATTGGGCCCAATTCTTCTAGGCCCAGTTTTGGGATGTTAGAGAACCATTACGCAAGTAAGTTCTAGAATTTGTTAAATATTCATCAATTATAATTTGTTTGTCTTCTAACAAAGTAAACCTTTTTTTAACATAGTGAGTACAAACAAATATTGAGAGCTCATTCACGGTCCCGGAGGTTACATCTATGTGAAATTAATAAGTTGTTCACAGAATCATTTCATGAATGGTTAAGCAAAACGATATGCAATTGAAGTTTTCATTAACAAGTAATAATGTTTTCTCATAACATTTATAATTACTCAATTTACTTTCGGTTCAATAGGTTTGGAGTCAGAATGAAGTAAATGACGAAGTTAAATGGCTTTCACAAGGTCCAAATAGAATAGTGAAAAGATATAGTGCCTTCCTCATCAATGGATATAGATTTCATACAAGGTATCGCGAGAGATTGAGGAGAACCCAAAATTGTGGAATTGTTATTAATTCTTCAATTACAAGTTATGCTAGTGCCAGGGACAATAATCCTGTCGAGGGGAATCTGGAGTATTACAGACTTTTGACTAACATAATTGAGTTGGATTATTACGGAAAATGGAAAGTTGTCTTATTTTGAGGTGATTGGGCTGATATGAATACGGTTCGCGGAATTAAAAATGATCAATATGATTTTACAATGGTGAATTTCTCTCGATTAATTCACACTGGAGAACAACTGATAGACGAGCCATATGTATTTTCTTCTCAAGTGAAATAAGTTTTTTACTCGAAAGATCCAACTGATGAGGGTTGGTACGTTGTACTTCGAAACATCCCTAGAGACTTGTTCGACATGGGCAATGGAAGTAGAGATGACATCGTCGAAAGATCAGAAACTTTGCCTTTTCCAGAACAAAACTTAGATGAAAACATCCCTAGTACTAGTACACAATTTCAATAGGTTCGTCGGGCGTGAGCGAAGATATTCTGAATTATGATGTAGTAAGATTTTACGATTTTTATTTATATGTAATATTATAATTTCAATCTTGGTCATTTTATATAATTTAACTATTTTATATGTACCATTATTGTTGTTATTTGTTACTAAAATTTCAACTATTTTATGTGTATTGCGGGAAAAATAAGTAGAAGAAGATTACAAGATTTAAATATTGTACAGAATGCTGTAAATTAGGAAGAGGGCAATAGTGAACAGCAAATAGTTGTTGGATCCTCGAATGTGCCTGACATAGATGATGAGCCTGCAGAATTACAAAGTAATGTTAAGTTTGTTTTACATGCATGTTGACTTTTATTATTGATTCATTTTCAATTTTAACATAATAATATATCATTGTTAAATTTGAGAGTGGTGGGATGCGCGAGAGGTCATGAGTCTGTTGGTTAGAGATTTATACAAATTAAATCCTGTCGAGCGTGTGAAAGTAAGGAGAAACAGTCATGGCCAGCCTGTTGGCCCTGAAGCTCGACTTCTAGCAGGCTATTTGGGCATTATTGCACGAAATGCAAATATGTTGCCCATAAATTACGAGTATGGCATCACATATCTGATGGAAATAAAAATCAAGCTCTCGAGAACATTAAGGTAACAAAACGTGAATGTAATTTATAATACTTTGGTTGAAGTTTCATTTATATTTACTTTCTAAACTTATGTTTTTTTAGGAGAGATTTGATTTGGAGGTCTCCGATGACTATATAAAGAAGACATTGGGAAAAAATGGAGAGACCATAAAAGCACATTGAAAAAAGTATATTTTAAGAAAGACATAAGCCTCGAGGATAAATTGTTAAATGTCCTGCCGGAAATGTTGAGGTATCAATGGGAAGATGCGGTTAGATTTTGGAACTTAAAGAAAGGAGAGGTATTACCTAGTTCTAAACTCCTATAAATTTTTCGGTTTATAGTATTTACTATATACGTAATAATAATTTCATCTGTGAGCATGTTGGAACGAGCAGCAGGCAAAAACAAAAATTCAAGCACACGACAAGGTCGAGAAGTTTTGCTTCTGTAGCTGAGGCCGAGGTATTATAATTTATTAATTCTGTCAAATATTAATGACTTCATACTATTAAATTATATTTTTACTAGTACACTATAAGAAGCCTCATCTAGTCAAAAAGTTGGACGCGTTCAGCTTTTTGACATTACGCATAGGAAGAAGGATGGGTCTCCGATGACATCCGAAGCTGGAGAGATTATGGTATATTTACTTAATAAAATTTCATTTATTATAAATATTTATAATGTTTAATTATAATAGTTTAATTCTTCGTTACTAGTTTTAAATTAATAATGTTAAGTTATGTTGCATTCTTTCTTATTGTATATTTCATTTCTAACTCTTTAATTGATTTATTAGGAGAAACTAAAAGAGAAGAAGGCAGAGTATGAAGCATTGCTTGTTGATAGTTTTGTTAATCTTGAGGATATCGATAACAGAATTATTACTGATGTTTTGGGTCCTAAAAGGTATGGTCGAAATTTTTATGCTACATTTGCTTTTTTTTGCTGGAATTATATGCTACATTTGCTATTTTTTATTACTGATGTTTTGGGTCCTGTATGGTCGGGTTTGATTTCAAGGATCTAGTGTTACCTCGACCCAATATTTTGGATCCGGCTCCCAGCAATACATGCCTTCCGGGAGTCAATCTCGAGCTGAAGTTTAGAGGTTGAAAGACCAGATAGCTCAGATGCAAGCTAGCACGGTTGAGCAAAATTTTCAACTTAGAGCGAGCCGATGGCGAGAGGAGGAGGCAAGCAGCAAGGAGGCGAGCGTAAGTAAAGTATAATGAACTCTAGCTACAGCTTCAGACTATGATAAAGATGTTTCAGCAGTCGCAGAGGCCGCCATCTTAGAAATTTTTTTTCTCGTTTTAAGATCATTTTTAACATTGTTACATTTAACATTATTGTAAAAATTCATTTATTAATTTATATCATATATCTTTTATTGAATTTGAAGTATCATTTACAATTAATGCTTTTGGTGAGATTTTTATTCTACATTTGTTGTTTTTTTGCTGTAATTATATGCTACATTTGCTATTTTTGGTTGGGTTTAATGCAGGAAGGGTATGATATTGGAAAAATTGTGTATTGTAAATCTGTACAAATTAGCGGCGTTTGTGGGAAAAGCCGCTAAAAGTCAGGACCTTTAGCGGCATTTGTGGGAAAAGCGCCGCTAAAGGTCATGACTTTTAGCAACGTTGTTGAAAAGCGCCGCTAAAAGTCAGGACCTTTAGCGGCGTCTATGGTGAAAGTGCTGCTAAAAGTCAGGACCTTTAGCAGCGCTTGTAACACCCCAAACCCGGTCAATACACCACGACCGAATCTGGTATGCTACAGGGAAAAGGGTTTGGGTGGTTTAGGTTGAAGTCTAGCAGTTTGGTGAAAACGCTTAGCGAAATTTTGCATTTGAGGAAAACTCGATTAGATTTGATTAAAAATCCGATGATGTATTTGAAAACCCGAAAGTTTTGAAAAGTAATCCGATGTGTAGGTAAAACTAGTTTATTTCGTTTTGAAGCTTAAGTTATTTCTTATTGTTACTAAAACATTTATGACTTAGTAGAAAATCATATTTAAGTTAGAAAACCTTTTAAGTTCATTTTATCCCAAGTTATAGTATGATGCCCGATGGTATAGTTTAAAACATCGTTTTGAAGTTTTGAAAGCGTTGTCTTTCCAAGTTTTAGCACATTTCACTTAATTGGTTTGTTAATGCATATTGAAAATCTACTTAAACATAACATATCAAAACATAATTTAAGAGGCCATTTACAAACCCAAATATAACAAAATAGAAATAAATCACTAGTGTACCAAATTTTTATAAAAGAAGTCCGAGCAATCTTTATTTGGTATGGCATGAGCACCTCGAGTTCATTCCGGCTCCATGTCCGCGTCTAAGTGTCACTGAAAAGTCAAAGGAGAGAGTGAGTCGCAAGACTCGGTGAATAATTCCTCCCGGTATAACATGCCAACACACATATCATAACGAATAATGCAGATAATGCACCGTTCCTAACCAACCATATCGCTTTTCTACCCGTGTGGTACCAAACCACTTTGGTGGTGCCAAACCTTGGTGACCCAAAGTCACGATATCCATCTTGTGGTACCAAACCACTTTGGTGACCAAGTCACAAATAATCCAATGATGGGGCCAACCCATCGTGTGATACCAAATCACTAGCGAGCGATCCCATATCTCATAAGTGGGGCCAACCCACGGTGGTGTCAAACCACGAGGGACGAGTCGCAATGAGGTGCCAAACCTACGGTGTCCCAAAGACATAATGTGATACCAAATCACTAGTGACCGTAGTCACAAATCCGATGATGGGGCCAACCCATCGTGTGATACCAAATCACTTGGCGTCAATCCGTATAATCAAGCGTGGGGCCAACCCACGTGGTACTAAGCCATTGGGGACGAGACGCCGAGGTGCCAAACCTCTGGTGACCCAAAGTCACAAAATATCATTGTGGTACCAAACCACTTTGGAGGTGCCAAACCTCGGTATCCCAAAGACACAGTGTCCCAAAGACACGGATATCATACTCCCCCTCCTCTCATATCACCCAATCACATAACATACTAGATGCAAAATCGTGCAATCATGCTATCATGCTCACATGCTTAATATGGCATCTCAAAGTATCAACAATCATGATATTATCATCATCACATAACTCATAATGAAACGGACTTACCCGAATCCGTATCCATACCTCAATGGGTATCGAGATAATCAATCACACTGTTTCACTTACACAACAGGTTATCACATTATTAAGTTAAGACAGTGTGTTAGTTTACACACCTGAATTAGCGAAGGTATTAATCCCTAGAATCGATTCGCCCCAGATCACTTCTACAACTCGAATCCTACAATCAGCCAACAATGGATTAACCATCATACCATTCGGCCATAACCAAATAAATCAAAGGGGTATATCGGTTTACCCTTACCTTCAACTAGATTTGGTTTCCTACCAAATCCGAACCCAACAGTGGTTCTTTCAGCAATCGGCTTCACCCTAGAAAGAAAGTGGTTAATTTCTTAACAACTAGTCTTAAGAAAACTAAACGAAATCGAATACAGCACTTCGTTCTTACCACTACTCACCGCCTGCTTACCAGAGAAAGAAAACTCCTCAAGAACGTTCCTTAGATCCGGATGTCCTATTATGAAAATTGGTTTACAAAAGATTAGTACCTTCCAACAAATAACACAATCGGCCAACAACATATTAAGAATCGGTAAGGTACCAGAGGAAGGAGAAAGGCCATTCGGCCAACACTTACCCACTACCAATCGATTGGAAACCGGCACCTAACAACACCCAATATTCGGCCAATACCAAGGAAGGTTCGGCTAACACCCATAATCCCGAAAAGAAGAGTTTAAAAAGAAAAACAAGGAAGAAAGAGTGCTCTCGGTTTTGAATGAAAGAAGTAGAGGGAAGTATTTGGAGAATGAAGTTTGACCTACACCAAATGAACAAAAGAAAAGGGAAGTAGGAGAAAGAGCTTTCGGCTACAAATGACCAAAATCGGTAAGGGTTTGCTTGTGGTAGCTTTCGGTTTAGATGAAAAAGATGGAGGATATAGGTTTTGGTGAAATGTGTTACGGTCAAAAAGAGAAGGCTAGTTTGATTTACAAGCAACAAGAGAAGAAAGGGAATGAGAGAGGCATTAAACTTCTACAAAAAAAAGAAAAAGGTGGAAGCAACAAGCAAATTCTAAGACACCAATGCTTTGGGTTTTCGGTTCCAAGAAAAGAAAATATGAGAAGGGAAAGGGAGAGTCAAAGGAGCTAGTTTCATGAGTTGAAAAGAAACAAAATCTGGTTTTGGTTTCAAAAAATGCACAACAAAATAGGTGAAATTGGCTTAGGCTATTTGCAAGTGAAGAGAGTTTTCTTTGCAAGCTTCTGACTAAACTAAGAATCGGCTTGTTGACACAAAAAGAAAAAAAAAAAGAAAAAAACTTAATTGTCCCCTCCCCTAAGACCGAAAATACTCCCCAAAAGGCCAAGGGAGTTTCGGCACTTCCCAAGCTCCCCCAAACACTCCTCAAAACCGGCCAACCTCCCCCCATTTGCTCTCATACCACCAATTCAAATGGCAAAGACCAAGTCTCCCTCCTACAATTGCTCTCCATCCACCGTTTGAATGTGTTGACAAGGTCCAAGCTAGAGTTCAAATTTCCCACAACTCTCCCCCTCCATGCCGTCAAAATGGATGCAAAAGGGGTGGGATTCTCGCGACTTGAACTCAAGACCTCCCCCCTGCAATTGACGCCACACCCATGCCCCAAGTGGCGCATGCCTTGCCACTTCACCAGCTCATTTCTTGTGTTACAAATTCACTTAAATTAATCATAAACCCCAGCACCTTCAGCTCCTATCCCTTAAAGCCCAAAACAAAAAAAAATTCACCACCTACCCAGGCTCACTCCTAGCCTACAACTAAGCCCCGAAAACACCCAAACAACATCATAGCAAGTAATTAATCATGCAACCAATGCCAAAACAAAATAGCCCTTAACCCGGGATATTACAGCGCTTGTGGGAAAAGCGCCGCTAAAAGTCATGACCTTTACCGGTATTTGTGGGAAAAGTACCGCTAAAAGTTAGGACATTTAGCAGCATTTTTTCTCATAAACATCGTTAAAGTTTGTGGCATTTGTTTTAGCGGCATTTTTGGTGGCGCTTTAGAAAGCGCCACAAATACTATTAGTGGCGCTTATAAACGCCGCTAAAAGCCTAAAAAAAAGTCTGTTTTGGTGTAGTGATTGATTCGAGAGCCACTAATCATGTTTTTGTTTCTTTGCAAGGGTTTGGGAAAACGAAAGATCTTAGAGATAAGAGATTATCGTTGCGGACCAAGAATAGGACAAGTGTGGCAACTAAAATAGTAGGAGATTTACATATCTATTTTGATAATTTTAGAAAGATTATTTTAGAAGATGTTTTCTATGTACCAAGTTTCAAAAGAAACTTAATTTCTGTTAAATTTTTATATAAAGACAATTTAACCATGATTTTTAATAATGGAGTTGTAATATTTAGAAATCGCAATCTTATTTGTAATTGATAGATGTTAAATAATCTCTATTTTATCAAACAAAAAATGTACACATTGCTTGAGACTAAAATATCAAACAAAAGACTTAAAACTTCTCACTCTAATGAGGTGTAACTTTGGCATTTGAGACTTGGTCATATTAATCGAGAAATAATCACTAAACTTGCGAAAGAAGACATCTTTAAGTTCGCGTAAAGAAGTTGATCTTTCGCAATGTGAATATTGCATGAAAGGTAAGATGACTAAGTAATCTTTTAATGCAAACGGAACGAGGGCCGGAAAACCCCTAGAACTTGTGCACACTAACGTATGTAGCCCTATGAGTGTTAGTGCAATAGGTGGTTACAAGTATTATGTAACCTTTATTGATGACTATTCCAGATATGGGTATGTATATCTAATGTACCGTAAAGTGAAACCTTTGATAAATTTAAAGAGATTCATGTGGAAGTGGAGAAACAACTATATTTACCCATAAAACACTTCGGTCTGGTCGAGGTGGGGAATATTTATCTGATGAATTCTTAGGGTACTTCAAGGGGAATGATATTCTATCCCAGTTAATTACGTTGGGCACTCCACAACAGAATGGCATGACAAAGAGAAGAAATCAAATAGTGTTAGTCATGGTATGTTCGATATTAAGTTATTCGAAGCTACCAATATATTTTTAGAGATACGTTATACAAACGACTTGCTATATTCTGAATGATGTGCCAACTAAGGGAGCATCGAAAACCCATACGAATTGTAGCATGACAAGAAGTTGAATCTTAATCGTTTTAGGATTTGGGGATGCTCGGCCCACGTATTGGATAAAAATGCGAGAAAGTTGAACTCATGAATAGAATTGTGCATATTTGTACGATATCTAAAGAGAACAAATGGTGGTTTGTTTTATAACTCGAAAGAGCAAGCTGTTATGATCCCAACTCATGCTACCTTCCTTGAAGAAAGTTACATGAATAACTTCAAGCCCAAGAGTAAAGAGGTATTCGATGAGCTTTCAAAAATTATAAAAAAACCCTACGAAAATGGTTCTAGAACCAACTCCTAATAGTAGACCTACAAATGATCAGCAACATAGGTAGCCTCATCGTAGTGGAAGGGATCTATGAGGCTTGGGTTCTTCTAATCTAGCGGAAGTGTTTTTAACACTAAGTCTGCCGAACATGAAGATGATGACCCACTCACATATGACGAAGCGATGTAGAGCACTGACTCCAAGCTCTGGAGAATAACTATGAAAGCTAAGATGGACTTTATGTATTCCAACTCAGTATGGGACCCTGTAGACTTACCGGAAGGGATAAAACTCATAGGGCGTAAGTGGATCTACAAGAGGAAAAGAAATAAGAATGGAAAATTGGAAACTTAAAAGGTCAAATTTGTAGCAAAAGGTTATACTTAGAGAGAAGGCATCGATTACGAATAAACCTTCTCTCCGGTTGCCATGCTCAGGTCAATTCGCATATTACTATCCATTACAGCAGCTCTTAATTACTAGATCTAGAAAATGGATGTAAAGATAGTATTTTTGAATGACTGTCTTGAAGAGAGCATCTACATAATGCAACCCATCGGATATATAGCTAAAGGAAATGAGCATAAAGTTTGCAAGCTGCTTAGATCTATATATGGACTTGAGCAAGCATCCTATTCATGGAATCAAAGATTTGATCAAGAAATCAAGACTTTTGGATTTGAATAAAACATAGACGAACCTTGTGTTTACAAACGTTTTAGGGATGGAAAAATGGTCTTTCTCATTTTAGATATCGATGATATTCTACTCATTTGGAATGATGTAGGGACATTGTCATCGGTTAAACTGTGGTTAACACAACAGTTCAGCATGAAGGACTTGGAGAAGCTAATTTTGTTCTAGGTATTCGAATCCTGAGAGATCGGAAGAATAAAATGATAGCACTATCTCAGGCTTCATACATAGGCAATATATTGAAGTATTATGCAATGAACGATTCGAATAAGGGAAATCAACCCTCCATATCGGTATTTCATCTCTCTTTTGAGAATTGTCCTAAGACAATGGAAGAAAGAGATAACATGAGTCAACTTTTTTATGCTTTAGCAATAGGAAGTATCATGTATGTTATGTTATGCACACAATCATATATCTATTTTGTAGTGGGGTTGATAAGTCGGTATCAGCCAAACCCAAAACTAAGACACTGGCAAGAAGTTAAGTATATACTCAAGTATTTACGAAGAATGAGGGATTATATGCTTGTGTTTTCCGAAGGAGATCTTAGTCCTATTAGATATACTGATTTTGAATTCCAAACGTGTCAGGATTCGAGGATTTAACACCCCAAACCCAACCCAAACACCACGACCGGATCTGGTATGCCACTAAGGAAATTTTTGTAAAACAAATCGTGTTGTCAGAAAGCCCAAATGTAATTTATATAAAATATGCCTTTATGAATAAAACCCAAACTTAATTACATGCCTAGTTTAATTAAAATAAATGTTTGAATAACTAAAAATAATTTATCCCATAATAAAACAAGATATAAACTAGTGGCCCATGGCCTTATTACAACGAGGTTTAAAATCCATTAAATAAAACATAATATAAAAATAATTAACTTGAGTCTTTTTGTCGGATCCACATATTCTTTTACATGGCCACCTTACGCTCCACTCCGGCCCGGTCCGATGCGCTAATCGTCACCTGAAAGGTTAGTTTAATTTGGGTGAGTCACGAGACTCAATGTGCAACCTTCATGCACCACTAGATTTGGGCCTCATGAAACATAACAACAATTTCATTCACATGGATAACAAGTAATATGCAAAGCCCAACCCATTTGCCTGGGTTTCCATCCGCCTGCGCCTCGTACCAACCAACACACCATTGGGGACTTTTACAATCAACCCACACCTCTACACTCCAAGATGGCGGTCATCTCGCTCATCAACATATATTGGTAAAGCTCAGTATAACAAATCACGGCATTAGCCGCTCTGATAATTCACGGTAAAACCGTTACATATATACATATACATATAACTTCCTCCTTTCATCACCCAACCCATACAACATGCACAATAATTTAAAACATGTACAACAGTTTACTTGTAACATATAGTCAGATTATTTACTAACCTGAGGGTCCACTGTTTAAATCCGAGATTTCAGATTTTAATGTAACATATAAAACTTATGCACATATATATATATATATTTATAATTAATCAGATCTAAACGGTGGGGAAGTATTACACACCTAATTCTCGAACTAATGCTTTCTCTACGTCTACGCTACTATTACTCGAAACAACTACTATTGGCCCACGATCTGACTTTGATTTCGGCCCAACCCCATTGGCCAATCTCACACTACTGAAACAGATTGCTTCTTGAATTTGGATGACGGTTTTACAGATCCAACCTTCTCTGCTTGACTATTAGTTGAGTCCATAATAATCCCTTAATCACTAAACCAAATAAACAATGAGATCTAACTCATTAGTTAAATGTAACCCTTAAAACGAACACTTACCTAGTTAGTCGAATCCCGAATGTCCTTGAGAAATCGTCGCCACCAACCTACCTACATTCAGCTATCCTCCAAATATCAAACCAACCGATACACACAACCAACCTAACCCAAATAGTATTCGGCCAAAGTAATAAGAATCATGGAAGGCCATTCAGCTAAACTTACCACTACCTACCTTCGACTTTTCCACCAAATCGACTTTAATGGGGTAGATTCGGCTTCAAGGGGTAAAGAGTATAAACGGCAGGGCCTTGGAAATAATGATTTAGATTAGGAGTTTGATAAGAATAAAGGAATCGCAGAAAAGGAGAAATCCCAAAACTCACCGGATTACTAAGGAGTATACGGCTTACAGTGCACCTTCGGGAAAACAGAGATCTCCCTTGTAGATTCGGCTATAGAGGAAGAAGATGTGCACTAAGAGCATTCGGCTTTCAGAAGGGATCTAGGAGAAAAAAGAAGAGCTAGAGAGTTTTCAATTTTGACAAGAAACAAAGGTACATAAGAGAAAGAATTTTCGGTTGAGGAGAATAGATGAGAAAGTGAGAAAAGCCAAATAGAAAAGATGATATCTGGCCTCTCAAATTTCGGCATATCATACCCACACACAGAGTTGTAGTTTCGGCAACTCTCTCCTCTCCTGATAGCCTTTAACTCACCTGATAACTCAATCCTTATCTTACCTTTAGGAGAGCCCTCACTAAAGCCAACTCCTCCCTCCTTGATTATCATCTTTTATCACTTAAATAAAAAGAAATAAAGCTCCTAACTAGTATCCTACATGCCGTCCACCCCCTTCCCATTTAAGTGCTGAATTTTGACCCATCTCCTAAGGCTCAATCGGCCACACAAGGGCCCAAACTCCTCCCCCCTTATGACGCCACCTTATGCCCACTTAAAGCACTTCAATTCTTTGGGCCACAAGCCCAGCTTGTCACTTAATGAACTATCTTCTTAAATTATGAGCTAACACCATTTATTAGCCACCTAACCTAAATTTTTAAAGCCCAATATTTCACTTTAAATTACCCAGAGCACTAACTTTAACCCTAATTCAAATATTTAATCAAAAAGTCACCCGATCCTTAAAATCTCAATTTAACATATTAGACTATCATATAAATCGTAGGCCCACTTTAAGGATGTTCTGATTCTACCCCTAAAATAAATTTGACCCTTAGACTATCATCTTCTTTGGCGTATAACATCCTCGAGCTCCACATCGCCTCTTCGCTACAGTGATTTTGCCACAAAACTTTAACCAACGGAAGAGACTTCCTTCTCAACACTTTCACATCTCGATCCAGAATTTGTACTGGTTCCTCCTCAAAGGACAAGTCCGGCCTTACTTCTATCTCTTCTACCGGCACTACATGCGATGGGTAAGATCGATAACGTCTCAGCATCGAGACATGAAACACCTCATGTATCTGCTCCAAGTCCAAAGGCAACTCCAACTGATAAGCCACTGGGCCCACACGTTCTAGTACCCGGTAAGGCCCAATAAATCGTGGACTTAACTTCCCCTTTCGACCAAACCTCATTACCTTCTTCCATGGGGATGCCTTCAAGAAGACTTGATCACCTACCACGAATTCCACCTCCTTCCGCTTTAGATCCGCGTAAGACTTCTATCGATTAGATGCTTCCTTTAGTCAAACCCGTATTAACTTCACTTTCTCCTCGGTTTCTGAAACTAATTCTGGACCTAACACCTTACGTTCACCCAACTCCGTCCAACATGTTGGAGTATGACATCTCCTTCCATATAATGCTTCATAAGGCGCCATCTGAATGCTAGCTTGATAGCTATTATTATATGCAAATTCTGCCAAGGGCAAATACTCTTCCCAACTGCCCCTAAAGTCGATGATGCAACCCCTTAGCGTATCTTCCAAGATTTGAATTACCTCCGGATGACCATCGATCACGTGGGTGAAAAGCGACACTAAAGTCTAACCTTGTTCCCATTCCTTGATGAAGAGCCTTCCAAAATCGTGATGTGAACCTAGGGTCCCTATCTGATATGATCGACATCGGCACACCATGCAATCTTACAACCTCAGCCACATACAATTTAGCTAGCTTTTGTAAAGAAAAGTCCACTCGAACCGGTATGAAGTGAGCAGACTTTGTCAGTCGGTCAACAATCACCCAAATTGAATCCTTCTTAGTGGGTGTAAGGGGTAACCCACTAACAAAATCCATCGTGACTCTCTCCCATTTCCCTTGGGGAATCTTCACCGGCTGCAACAATCTCGATGGCACTTGGTGTTCAACTTTGACCTGCTGACACGTCAAACATTTTCCTACAACTTCTGTTTCCTCTTTCTTCAGACCTGGCCACCAAAATTGTTCTCGCAAATCACGGTACATCTTGACTCCTCCAGGATGCATAGTATAAGGGCTACTATACGATTCCCGAAGAATCCTCTGTCTTAGCTCATCATCCTTAGGCATGCAAATCTTTCCACGATAACACAGAACTCCATCCTTGTTCAGACTATAGTCCTCCATTCCACCATCCCTTACTCGCATAGCGATCGAGCACTCAAGTCTTTATCTCTTAACTGCTTATCCTTAACCTGACTTACCCATGTTGGCTTTACTTGCAACTTAGCTAGCAAACTCCCATCGTCGAATAAACTCAAATGAGCAAACATGGCTCTTACTCCGATACTACTTTACGGCTTAGCGCATAGTATAAGGGCTACTATACGATTCGAAGTTCTTAGCTCATCATCCTTAGGCATGCAAATCTTTCCACGATAACACAGAACTCCATCCTTGTTCAGACTATAGTCCTCCATTCCACCATCCCTTACTCGCAACAGTCGAGCACTCAAGTCTTTATCTCTTAACTGCTTATCCTTAACCTGACTTACCCATGTTGGCTTTACTTGCAACTTAGCTAGCAAACTCCCATCGTCGAATAAACTCAAATGAGCAAACATGGCTCTTACTCGATACTACTTTACGGCTTAGCGCATCTGCTACTACATTCGCCTTTCCAGGGTGATGTTCGATCGAACAATCACAATCCTTCAAGAGCTCAATCCACCTAAGCTCCTTCTGGGTAAGGAGGTACTTTAGACTTTTATGGTCGGTGTAAATTACCGACTTCTCCCCATATAAGTAGTGCCTCCAAATCTTTAAGGCAAACACTACCGTAGCCAACTCCAAGTCATGCGTAGGGTAGTTCAACTCATGCGGTCTCAACTGTCGAGACGCATACGCCACCACCTTTTTTTTCTTACATTAGCACACACCCTAAACCTGTATGCGATGCATCACAGTAGACGGTAAATTCCTTTCCTGCCTCCGGCTAAATTAATACTGGCGCTTCCATCAAGATTATCTTTAGCTTCTCAAAGCTTCCCTATTGTTTGTCGGTCCATACGGATAATACTCCCTTCCTCAACAACTTAGTCAGAGGAGCTGCTATTAGAGAAAACCCTTCAACGAACCTTCGGTAATACCCTGCTAAACCTGAGAAACTCCGAACCTCCGCCACAGACTTTGGTGGTTTCCAATCCAATACAGCCTCTATCTTTCGAGGGTCCACCACGATTCCTCGGTCGAAACCACATGTCCTAATAAAGTCACTTCCTTCAGCCAGAACTCACACTTACTGAACTTTGCAAACAGTTGCTTCTCCCTCAGAGTTTGTAACACCACACGAAGATGTTCGTCATGCTCCTCCTCTGACTTAGAGTAAACCAGGATATCGTTGATGAACACCACAATGAATCGATCAAGATATGGCTGAAACACCTAGTTTATCATATCCATAAAGGCCGCTGGTGCGTTCGTCAACCCGAACGGTATTACCAAAAACTCATAATGCCGTCATCAAGTCAAAGCTTATTTGTCTTATAAATGTCCCCTTCTTTAACTTTTAATTGATGGTATCCAAACCTTAAGTCAATCTTAGAAAAGACCGATGCTCCTTTGAGCTGATCGAACAGGTCGTCGATCCTCAGTAATGGATACTTGTTTTTGATTATCAACTTGTTCAATTGACGATAGTCCACGCACATATGCATGGATCCGTCCTTCTTCTTCACGAACAGGACCGGCGCTCCCCATGGAGACACACTCGGTCGAATGAACCCACGATCCAATAGTTCCTGAATTTGAGCCTTGAGCTCCACCAACTCCTTCGGTGCCATTTTATAAGGAGCAATAGATACTGGAGCTGTACTCGGAAGTAGGTCTATTCCAAATTCCACCTCGTGATCCGGGGGTAATCTTAGCAATTCCTCCGGAAAGACATCCGCGAAATCCTTGACTGTTCGGACCTCATTAACAGTCACCTCCTTAGCATCCAACGCACTAATAAAAGACAGATATGCACTACATCCCTTCCGAATCATCTTAATAGCTTTTAAGGAGGATATCACGTTGGACAAGTAATTCCTCCTTTCTCCTAACACAACCACCTCCCCGCCTTCCGGGGTACCTAACATCATACGCTTGTTCTCACAGTCCAACTTGGCACGATGCTTAGTTAACCAATCCATTCCCAAGATGAGGTCAAACTCTCCAAATGGCAATTCCATCAAGTCTGCCGGGAACACTACCCCTTGAGTCTCTAAAGGTACTTCCCTAAACAGCTTGTCTACTACCCTAGACTGTCTTAGGGGACTAACCACGGTCATCTTCTTAGTGGTTATCTCATAATCTATACTTAGAGTCTCAGATACTGAACATGCAACATAGAAGTGGGTTGACCCAATATCAATTAAAGTAAAAAAAGGGTTATCAGCGATAAGAAACTTACCGATTATAACATCCGGTGCGTCACCGTCCTCCCTTCGGTGAGCCACGTAAACTAAACCCAGTTGCCTTGCATCTGTATTACCTGTACCTCTGCCGGATGCTCCACGACCCTGACCAGGTCCATTTCTTCCTCTAGCTGTACTTCTACCCCTTGGTCTAAGTTATCACCCCTCCGAGCCTGATCAGAACCTCGACCCGTTGGCTGTCCACGATCCATCTGAGGACAGTCCCTCATCAAATGTTCTATGGATCCACACCTAAAGCATCCACCAGTTTTCACATTGCACTCCCCATAATGGGTTCTCCCACATATAGAACATGCTTGACTCTGGCCCGATGGGGCACGAGCTGGCCCATCAGTTCTAGGCCTCTTCTAAAAATTTCCAGTTGCTCTAGAGGGTCCAAAACTTCTCTTACTCCTGCCCCGATCCTTATCCTTCTCTTGTCTCTCCACCCGTTTCACCTCCTCAGCTATTTTAACTTTATCCACTAGAACCGCCTCGTTGTGGTGCGATCAAAACCCTTAGCTCATTTTCTAGCCTATCCTCGAACCGAATGCATCATTCATACTCCATTGACACCATTCTCTGAGCGTAACGACTCAGGCGTAGAAACTCAGCCTCATACTTAGCCACAGACTTACTCCCCTGCACCAAATTTAGGAATGCTTTCCTTTGAGCATCTATATAACTAGCTCCAACGTACTTTCCCTAGAATGACTCCTTAAAGAAATCTCAGTCAATCAAGTCCGCGATCGTACCCTCTTTCACCGTGAGCCACCATTGGTAGGCCTCGTCTCGAAGAAGAGACACGACCCCCTTCAGCTTCTCCTCCATCGTGAAGTTTAAGTCATCCATTATACATTCCACTGCCTCCAACTAATATTCAGCGAAACTTGGGGATACGCAAGAGACTCCCCTAAATACTTTGGCCCCATTGTTTCTCAGCCTTTCAGGCACAGATTTTTGGGCTCCTCTGCCCATACCAGCCTCAGCCACTCTTTTCAAAACCCTCAGTACGGCCTGAGACACCACGTCCTCTCCACTGCGGTCACGGAATTCCACCTCGATGTTGGTGGAATCGGTATCTCACTTTCGGACCCATGACCCGATCCTACGGGTTTTGACACTGTCATCTTACCTCTACCGCGTCCACGTGACGGACGTCCTCGACCTCTTGTACTTATTCTTCTAGTTCGCATTTATCTGATTTAAAATTTTTTATGAGTCATTAATTGTTTCCACTAATTATCCCCGAAGAATCTTATGAAACATAGTTTTAAAAGTGATTCTTTCGAATTCGAACCTATCTACAGTTTTCAGTCTTCCTATTCTAGGAATTATGCACACACAACGTTCATACAAGTAACATTTATCACCTAAGGGTATTTTTGTCATTTCACTACCCAGGGGTATTTTCGTAATTTTATCCTACAGGGGTATTTTTGTAATTTTCCAAAATAAGGTTTCGGGTGATTTAGCGAAATAAGGGTATTTTGGTAATTTTCCAACTCGAGGGTATTTCGGTAATTTTGCAAATTCGAGGGTATTTCAGTAATAAAATCTGGGGTTATTTTAGTAATTTTGCCAATCAAGGGTTTCTTTGATCATTTTGCAAATCAGGGGTGTCTTGGTCATTTACAACTCAGGGGTAATTTGGTAATTTTACAATTTAAGGATATTTTGTTGATGTTGTTTTTATGGAAAAATTCTGTTGACTATGTAAATCGAGGTATATTCGCAAATCATAGGTAATTTTTTTAAAAAAAAGGATATTCTAATAATTTTGTGAGAAAAGCAGGTGGCTGGTCCCTTTCGATTTTTAATTATAAGTTTTGGCCTGTCAACACGTACTCGTAGCTAGGGTGAATAGTCACTATGACCAGGTAGAATTCTAGTGGAAAGGAGGTGAGTCACTAGGACTACTTAAGTACCAAGCTTCCGCTAAATCCACTCCTAGACATGCATATGCCTATTGCCACACCCGGTTATGGCTAAAGTGAACAATCACTATGCATCAGGTAATATTCCTGAAGAGGAGGTGAGTCACTCGGACTGCTTAAATACCAAGCTCTTCCGGATCTACTCCTAGACATGCATATGCTTGTTACCACACTTTAGTCTTGTGACTTGTTTACAGGTTTTGTTTATTGAAGTTAAGTCTTATGAATTTGAAGAGTTGTTTGTCTAAGCCTAAAATCCATCAAGTTCTAACCTAAATAGTCTACGTCCCATAAGCTCGTTAAGCCCACATTTATATTCACAATCAGGATTTTAGTATACTTACCTGGCGAACTTGGCCAGAGACGCAGGTGCCATGCTGAGCTAACAAACCTTTACTAAGAGAAATCCATGTTTTAAAAACCCATTTTTAGAAAATCTTTTGGGCCCAAAATCCCAAAGCCGAGTTTTGAATTGGCTCTGATACCAATTTGTAACACCCCAAACCCGACCCAAATGCCACGACCGGATCTGGTATGTCACTAAGGAAATTTTTGTAAAACAAATCGTGTTGTCAGGAAGCCCAAATGTAATTTATATAAAATATGCCTTTATGAATAAAACCCAAACTTAATTACATGCTTTAGTTTAATTAAAATAAATGTTTGAATAACTAAAAATAATTTATCCTATAATAAAACAAGATATAAACTAGTGGCCCATGGCCTTATTACAACAAGGTTTAAAATCCATTAAATAAAACATAATATAAAAATAATTAACTTGAGTCTTTTTGTCGGATCCACATATTCTTTTGGATGGCCACCTTACGCTCCACTCCGGCCCGGTCCGATGCGCTAATCGTCACCTGAAAGGTTAGTTTAATTTGGGTGAGTCACGAGACTCAGTGTACAACCCTCATGCACCACTAGATTTGGGCCTCATAAAACATAACAACAATTTCATTTACATGGATAACAAGTAATATGCAAAGCCCAACCCATTTGCCAAGGTTTCCATTTGCTACACACCCCTTTACCAACCAACACACCATTGGGGATTTCTACAATCAACCCACACCGCTACACTCCAAGATGGCAGTCATGCTGCTCATCAACATATATTGGCCGAAGCCCATATAACAAATCACGGTATTAGCCGCTACAGTAATTCATGGTAAAAAACCTTTACACATATACATATACATATAACTTCCTCCTTTCATCACCCAACCCATGCAACATGCACAATAGTTTAAAACATGTACAACAGTTTACTTGTAACATACAGTTAGATTATTTACTAACCAGAGGGTCTGCTGTTTAAATCTGAGATTTCGGCTTTTAATGTAACATATAAAACTTATGAACACACATATATATATATATATATTTATAATTAATCAGATCTAGACAGTGGGAAAGTATTACACACCTGATTCTCGTACTAATGCTTTCTCTACTTCTATGCTACTATTACTCGAAACAACTACTATTGGCCCACGATCTGACTTCGATTTCGGCCCACACCCCGTTGTCCAATCTCGCACTACTGAAATAGATGGCTTCTTGAATTTGGATGACGGTTTTACAGATCCAACCTTCTCTGCTTGACTGTTAGTTGAGTCCATAACAATTCCTTAATCACTAAACCAAATAAACGATGAGATCTAACTTATTAGTTAAATGTAACCTTTAAAACGAACACTTACCTAGTTAGTCGAATCCCGAATGTCCTTGAGAAATCGTCACCATCAACCTACCTACATTTCGACCATCCTCCAAATATCAAACCAACCGATACACACAACCAACCTAACTCAAATAGTATTCGGCCAAAGCAATAAGAATCGTGGAAGGCCATTCATCCAAACTTACCACTACCTACCTTCGACTTTTCCACCAAATTGGCTTTAATGGGGCAGATTCGGCTTCAAGGGGTAAAGAGTATAATCGGCAGGGCCTTGGAAATAATGATTTAGATTAGGAGTTTGATAAGAATAAAGGAATCGCAGAAAAGGAAAAATCTCGAAACTCACCGGATTACTAAGGAGTATACGGCTTACAATGCACCTTCGGGAAAACAAAGATCTCCCTTGTAGATTCGGCTATAGAGGAAGAAGATGTGCACTAAGAGCATTCAACTTTCAGAAGGGATCTAGGAGAAAAGAGAAGAGCTAGAGAGTTTTCGGTTTTGATAAGAAACAAAGGTACATAAGAGAAAGAATTTTCGGTTGAGGAGAATAGATGGGAAAGTGAGAAAAACCAAATGGAAAAGATGATAGCTGGCCTCCCAAATTTTGGCATATCATACCCACACACAGAGTTGGTGTTTCGGCTAACTCCCTCCTCTCCTGATAGCCTTTAACTCACCTGATAACTCAATCCTTATCTTACCTTTAGGAGAGCCCTCACTAAAGCCAACTCCTCCCTCCTTGATTATCATCTTTTATCACTTAAATAAAAAGAAATAAAGCTCCTAACTAGTAGCCTACATACCGTCCACCCCCTTCCCATTTAAGTGCCAAATTTTGACCCATCTCCTAAGGCTCAATCGGCCACACAAGGGCCCAAACTCCCCCCTTATGACGCCACCTTATGCCCACTTAAAGCACTTCAATTCTTTGGGCCACAAGCCCAGCTTGCCACTTAATGAACTATCTTCTTAAATTATGAGCTAACACCATTTATTAGCCACCTAACCTAAATTTTTAAAGCCCAATATTTCACTTTAAATTACCCAAAGCACTAACTTTAACCCTAATTCAAATATTTAATCAAAAAGTCAGCCCGATCCTTAAAATCTCAATTTAACATATTAGACTATTATATAAATGCGTAGGCCCACTTTAAGGATGTTACAGAGGAAATCGACATTGAGTTGTGTTTTTTTCCTAAATGATGGGTCCATAGTGTGAATAAGTGTCAAGCAGGGTTACATAGTTAACTTCATTATGGAGGGCCAAATATGATGTGTGGAAAAGCTATGACATTATACCAGTGCGAATATAGTTAAACCTAAAAGAAACCATATAAGGAAAAAATATATTAAGGGAGACAAGAGTGTTTGACGGAATAGTGGATGTAATAAAAAAATCGCATCTAAGGGCAAACCTTGGGGATTTGTTTAGCCAAGACTTTTACAGCTAGATATCTCTTTGAGAAACAAACGGATGGCATAAGAATGCGAAACCTGACTCAACTACTTCACTAGGGCAAGTGGGAGAATGTTGGATATGGTGCCCTAAGTGTAGTATTTTCGTCTAATTACAGTTGTAATTTTTCAAATAAATTGGTTAATAAAACTATTCATAAATTACATTAATACTTTGTATATTTTCCTTACATGGTTTTTGCATACAAAGTAAAATAAAAACAAATGTTGCTCACTAGTTGTCTAATGTTTAACTAATACTAAGCGGTACTACGTGGTCGGATAGTAATATGAAAAAATAGCTTGTATTAGTAGAAAAACCTAAACATGTCATTAGTCTAATCAGAAATGAGCAAACCGATTAAAAAACTAATATGTCATCTATCAATCCAATTTGGGAGATGTCTTGTCTTGGGCATCCGAGCAAATGAATCCTAAAAGATAGAGACATAGATTTGACTGATTGGACTTACAGTACATCGGACAGGACCCAAGCAGAATAGATCCTGAATCCGTTTAAGGATTTATTCACTTATGATGTTCAAAGTGTGGCATACCTAAATCCTGAGTGGATGGCGGACTATGTATGCGTGACTCGTACACTTTGATGTAAGTAAAAGCCTAAGTTCAAATAGATAAGGAAACGAAAGTCGGTGCATTGGGTGTACGACTTCTGTAGTATGTAGCGTCATTCACAATAGTGAAATTCATGGCCTAAAACATGGGTAAATGATATCCTGTCATTGGCATTACATGGTTAATGAAATGTAAATGTGGCCACAGGTCATCGGTCTATGTGATTGATGACTTGATCACTATTTGATAATGATTGACTTTTCATGAATGAAGATATAATGGTTATCATGAGATAGAATATGACCATATTGGGAGAACGGATATTATCCCAAAGAGATCAAGGATATCCTATGAGGGTAACACACTTATGACAAGGTCATTGGACGAGCACTGAGTAGTTGCTTTCGTAATGGTATGTCGTTGAGAGAGCTCAATCACGATACTATAGTGAAATGACTTCATGAATAAATGAATTTATAATTAATAGGTGAAAAGCCAGAACTTAATTATAAATAATTTGACCCTCAATTACATATGTCCAATTGGTTTCTCCGCTAGCTCGTTAAAACCGAAAATGAATTGCGTGTTAGAATAAAAATGACTGAAATGAATAAGAAAATAGAAATGAGAAATATTCAGGAATGATTATGGTTTTCTCCAAAATGGAGAAATAAAATTATTTGGAAATGAATGTAGGTTTCCAAAAATGGAAATGATCTATTTGCAATCCTATATTAATTACTTAAAAAATTATCAGAAGAATGAATTTATTAGACTGTTTTAAAGCCTAAAAATGAAAATAAATCATTCGGTTATAGTGAACATGTTGAGTTGTGAAATGTTGAACATATTTTCTCGAAATTTACCAGGGAAAAATTGTCAAAATTTTACTAAGGGTAAAATTATCAAAATTTTACTAGGGGAAAATAGGGATAAAAAATTATTTTATATATAAATATTAAAGTTTATTTTAGGAAATAAAAAAATGAATCGAGTTGGATCACATTACAGAGTACTGGGTCAAAAAGGACTAGGAAGTACTCGTAATTGGGCTCAATGTGAAAGAGGCCCAAATACTAGGGTGTGTCGTCCATCCTAGTCCTATTCTAAGTAGGATGTTATTTTTCTATTTGAAATAAACTATGACAACTCAACAAGGGTTCTACCTTCTCTTTCTATAAATAGATGGCACCAGTAGAGTTATTAAAACAACTTTGAGAGATTGTTATTATGTCGAAAAATAGGGAGAACTTATTCTCAAATATTATATATATTTTTCAGAATAAAAATTCTACAGATTTCTATTAAGAAGAGAAAATTTCTATTTTCACCCTAAAAGGAGAAAACTTTTTCTAGTTTTGTGTTTCGATTCAATTGGTTCGAGCCCACACTCGAAGCAGTTCGCTGTACGAGAATAGCAAAAAAGATCGTTTGGTTGAAAGTTGAGAACAGTGAATGTCCGTTAATCTGAAAAGAAATGTACGAATTTAGTTAAGGTTTATTGCTATAAATATCACAAATCGGGTCGATTTTCAAAATTTTAAATTTCCATTGTACAAGAAAATTATTTTCAAATTGAGATTTTTCCAGCAAGTGCATAATATGATGTTTGTGTGAAAAACATAGGGTTAGTAAATGTACTAGAAAAATATGAACCATACTGATTGGGAAGTACACCTATCGGTATAGAAGTCAGGGCTGGAGCTGATGATGATGAACTTGATGCATGTACTCCTGATCGCGACTTCATGTGGAGTCGTGTTGGTCTTGTATGACGAATTTGTCTACTCCTTTCCTCATTCGACAATAGATATGGCTTATCATGAAGTTTAAACCGTGTCATGTAATCCAAATACGTTGCCAAATCAGTTTGAAAATTGGTTCATTCATAGGCATGAATTCATACTTATGTTCCCATAAGTAGATATATCTAGCATGGAATTTAGGCCAATCTTCATCGATTCTCCTTCACAAGTTAATATTGTGAAGTTCATTGAGGTTCTGAAGTAAGGGCAGAATATTTTACACAAACCCAAACTAGCGCATCACTCGATCAGAAGTGCAAAATATTACGATTCGTCAAAAATTCAATCGAGATGCATTCTTGTATTCTCGGATCAAAGTATGACATTCATTCAAATTGCAATACGAAATTATAAATTTTATTACATACCTAATATTAAATTTCAAATCCTTTACGAAATTATTATGTAATTGAAAAACTCAAAAACTAACCTCGACTTCTAACCATTGATCTAACAATAACCGAATATCTTTAAGCTCATTTGGTATACCCATATGACTCACGTCATTGTTCCACCTGTTCAAATAATATGTTATTCCAAAAATATAATAATGAAAAAAAATATGATAATTATATTATTAAATGAATCTTACCTTATTACGAGTGGAAATTGATAAGGGAAGTTTTCTCGAGGACGTAAAAATGGTAAGTGCTGCTATGCTCGTGACTAAATAAGGAGTGTACAATCACCAATTTTAATTTTCTATGTTTTGGTTCCTCTGCACATCTCTCGGTACAATGTAGCTAAGATAGTTGATCCTCAATTGAGTCGTTTGACTTCTTTTAGGACGATTAGTTGTAGGAATCACCCTAAATGTACAAAATTTTAAGATTTATTTAGCATCAAAAGACCGCCGCTCAACCTCAATATGAATGCTTAAGTGAATTGTTATCTTTCAATCGCACTAGAAGAGTTGTCGAGATGTGAGAAATCTTCTAACCATTTCATATCTATATGGTTACCACTAAACTTATTTAGCACATTGCCTAATCGTTGGTGGAAAATTGTGCTCCAATCAACAATATGCACTACCCCTATAGCGATTGACTCATCAACCAATAGATCGAGTTGTAATGCTACATCCCCGAGTGTAGTCGAACACTCATCGCACGAAAGATGGAATGTGTGTGTCGGTTCTCCTTCTTTCCACCAAAGCATTGATAAATGTGGGCTCCAATATGGCCCTGTCGAGCATATGAGACATGTATAAGAAGCTTGCCTCTTCCAATTATTGTTCAATAACACGTGGTGCTATCACACTTAAATTGTGTATATCTGTTTCGGTAACCCGATCTTCGTCCAGATTATATAAACAAAAAAAAAATTACTTAATAATATTAATTAAAAAATATATAATAATATCTTTTTACCTTTCATAATTGGATGTCAAAAATATGTTTAAGATCTAAACAAATTAGAGGTGACATTTTAAAAATATTTAAGATGGTTAAAATCAAAAGAAGAAAATAGTTAAAAGAGTTGAGAGGATATGATTGAATGAAAAAAAAAGTAAAAGTGTAAAAAGATATATATAGGAAAAAATTGTAGCCATTGAGGTTTTAGCTATTGAAATTTTTTTCCAATAGCCCTTGATCCCAACGGTATTGTTGACGATCCAACGGTTAATATATATTTTTATTTTTATTTTACCGTTACCCTTCCTAAAATACAAACAAACCATTCCTTTTTAGTTGTGATATTAATTTATTTGAAATTTGAAACAGAAATGTGTTATTATACCCAACTCAACCAGCAAATTTGTTAATAGAATATTGGGTTAAGACTGAGTTTAGTTGAGATTTATCTTTCCTTGATGATGTGACTTTACACTCTATATGATATTGAAGTAACAAACTACGAAATAATGATATAACGAAGTTTGTAATTCCAGTGATGTGACAAAAATGATAGGGCAGTTGATTGTAATTAGTGCACTTTTTCGCCTTAAAATAAGCCCCTTTTTGTTTTACAGACTCAACCTCCAACCAACCGTTACCCTCTCTCTTAACCATTTATATTTAAATTTCATCCCCGTTGAACGATCCTACACAATAACCAAGCTATTTTTCAAACCAAAACTCTGCTTTTTTGTGGGGTTTCCTTTGTTGTTGCCCCCACACCCTCATCATCATCTGAACCAGGAAAAACCAATTTTGAAACCAAAAAAAAAAAAAAAAAATATTAGAAAAGAAGAAAGAGCTCTTCATCATCATCATCAATCTCTTCTCTTCATTCCCTTTATATAAAGCAAAAAAAGAAAAAAGAAACCCATCTTTTTTTTTCTTTTTCTTTTCTTGGTCCCTCATTTCTCAAATCTTAAGCTTTGGTTGATTGGCTATGGTTGGCATTGCCTTCTTCAGTTTTTCGGAGGATTAGGAAAAAAGAGAGGGAAAAAAACGAATAAGGGTAGGAGGAAATGGCGACAAGAGGGAGTAGATCAGAGAAGGTGAAGAGGATTTTTCAGCAATTCGATAACAACCGTGATGGGGGTCTTAACAGAGATGAAATGGCAGCGTTGGTCGTCGCTGTTAACCCCAGAGTCAAATTCAGCGACGAACAAATCAACGCTATTCTCGACGAAGTCTTCCGGACCTACGGGGAGTTCATTGACGGCGAAAAGGGGTTAACTTATGACGGTTTGTTGAGAACTTACGACGATGGAGCCGGTGACGTTGACCGTGACTTCGATGCGCTGGGTCTCGAGCTCTATCCCGATGAAAACAAAGGCGCATCGATCGTCTCCGAAGCATCTTCTTCGTCGATTGCGGATGAGATAGTAACGGAGTCACAGAGGAAGCAACGGACGACGACGTGGGCCGGTTCACCGCACCACGAGATAGTTTTCGACGACACGTGGAAGCTGGTGGACGAATTGGAGATCTTGTTGAAGAGATTGCAAGCAAAACAAGCAAAAACTGGGAAATTTAAAAGCGACAATTTTGATGCGTATTCGGATGCGGGGTGGTCGAGGGAACTAGGACCCTCTGCAGAGCTTTCAGAAAAAAGAATATATTGGGAAGAAACGGGTCCTGATTATGGCATTTTTGTCAAGGAATTGGGAGCTTTAAAGAGTAGAGCCGATGGGGCAAGGTCAAGAGAAGAAGCATTTGATGG
The DNA here is from genome assembly GCA_025506655.1 of Gossypium rotundifolium. Taxonomy (NCBI): domain Eukaryota; kingdom Viridiplantae; phylum Streptophyta; class Magnoliopsida; order Malvales; family Malvaceae; genus Gossypium; species Gossypium rotundifolium. The sequence goes on along the minus strand of CP106722.1, from coordinate 156,008,237 downwards.
ACAAATGGCGATTGGGAGGGTTTTATATGAGCATCAGTTGTTTAAAGAAGCTTTGATTAGTTTCAAAAGGTCTTGCGAATTGCAGCCAATGGATGTGAGGCCACATTTTAGAGCTGGGAATTGTTTGTATGTGTTAGGGAAGTACAAAGAAGCTAAAGAAGAGTTTTTGTTGGCTTTGGAAGCGGCTGAGGCAGGTGGGAATCAATGGGGTTATTTGCTTCCTCAAATTTATGTCAATCTTGGGATTGCTCTCGAAGGAGAAGGTATGGTTTTAAGTGCTTTTGAGTATTATAGAGAGGCTGCCATCCTTTGTTCCACGCATTTTAGAGCTTTGAAACTTTTGGGTAGTGCTCTTTTCGGGGTTGGGGAGTATAGGGCAGCTGCAAAGGCTTTAGAAGAGGCTATTTTCATGAAACCAGATTATGCTGATGCACATTGTGATTTGGGATCAGCTTTGCATGCTCTGGGTGAAGATGAGAGGGCAATTGAGGTTTTCCAGAAAGCTATTGACTTGAAACCTGGTCATGTTGATGCTTTATACAATCTAGGTGGCCTTTATATGGACTTGGGTAGGTTCCAGAGAGCTTCTGAAATGTACACTAGGGTTTTAGCAGTGTGGCCGAATCATTGGCGGGCACAGCTCAATAAGGCTGCTTCTTTGTTGGGAGCTGGAGAAACTGAAGAAGCTAAGAAAGCTTTGAAGGAGGCTTTGAAAATGACAAACAGGGTTGAATTACACGATGCCATTTACCATTTGAAGCAGCTGCAGAAGAAGAAGGTAAAGAGTAATGGTGGTGCCAATGGAGAAGGGGCTTTTGTAATAGTGGAGCCATCAAAATTCAAGACTGTGGGTGAGAAGACTACATTGAGGCAGGATTTAGGAATTGCTATTCAAATTAGGGCTTTCCAGAGAATTACAAGATTGAGCCGTTGCAATGTAGATCTTTTGAAGAAGGAAATGAATGAAATTGATGTCCCAGTTTCCTACTCTGGTGGTGGAGGTCCTCAGAAATCCATTCGTAAGCCTAATTTGGAAGGAATTCTACGCAGATTACTTCGTTTTCTAAAACCTGAAACCTTTCAAGGAGCTGTCAAAGCTATAAACGAGAGAATCCTCTCTGTCTTGGATGAAACAGGATCAGGCAGGGTGGACTTGGGCATGTTTTATGCTGTTCTTGCTCCCATTTGTAATGGACCTCCAAATAAACGAAAAAGGATTGCCTTTGATGCACTCTTATGGCGGCCAGTAAATGAGGGTAGTTCTCAGATTAGAAAGGTGGATGCTGTACAGTACATCAAATTGTTGAGGGCTATTTATGTTCCTTCTCATGGAATTAGTGAAATCCTGGAAGTTCATGGAGAAACGGATTCCTCAATGGTATCTTTCAGTGAATTTCTTACCATGTTCGATGATCCTGATTGGGGATTTGGTATCATGTCCACTCTGTTGAAGTTAGAAAATGGAGATAGGAACCGTCATGGGCGCCGGGTTTGTGCAGTTTGCCGTTACCCAGTTATTGGTTCTCGCTTTAGGGAAGTGAAGTCTCATTTTAGTCTATGTAATCAATGCTACAGTGAGGGCAAAGTTCCCCCTAGCTTTAAACAGGATGAATATAAATTCAAAGAGTATGGAAGTGAAGCCGAAGCGATGAAAGATAAGTGCATGTACTTTACTTTGCAATCCCACAAATCTCCGTAACTAGTTGGTTTATAGTCATTTTACTCATCATGTACCATTCCATTGTGTTATTTTAGTCATCCAGTGTGCATTGTGCAATGTATAGTTTCATCCAAATGTGTTCAGTGGGCATCATGCTCATGTACAATAAACCGTTTTCAAGCGCCCGGATTCGTAACAGTTGCTGTAGAGATAATTTTTTAACTGTTCAATGTATCATCAACTTCTGCTTTGTTTATGGTAATGTTGAATTTGTTTGGAGATATTCATTGTTAAATGAAGAAAGATGTTAGCTTATGCTTTGGGGTTAGGGGTGTTCAAGAGTTTGATTCATGTTCATAGGCATACCATGGGATTTCAATATCTTGGTTTGTTTTACTTGGTCTGCTTAGTGACTAGGATAGTGGGGAGTCTCGAGGTCGTGAAAGTTGGGACCATGTGACTTGGCACCATCATTAGCTGGGACTTGCTGGATTACAGGTAACATGGTTGGTTGACTGACTTTATCTAAATTTACCCCAAATTTCCTCCCTTCCATTTCAATTAATCTTTTGATCAGGGATCTGGAAATGATCAATCAAATACTGTGTGGGTCTTAATTGGATGGATAATGAGGTGAAATACTGAGGTCTGTATGATTGAATACAAGGTCAAACCAACTACGAAAGTAATAATAGCCTTTTGGTTTGTTTCAGTCTGGGCATCCAAATGCATAATTCCAAAAACTAAATGCTTGGTTCCAGCTTTTATTCATGACAATCCACTAAGGAAATTTGTCACAAAGCACACAGATGGAAAGCCTTTGTACATTAAAACAGTCACATTGCACACATCAATAAGACAAAGTCATTAATATTTTATTTATTTCTATCCAAAACGTGTCTCAATGATCTCTTATAAAGCATGTAACATGATTATATGAATAATTCTAAATTTAACTATCAATATATCAATTTTTTTTATATGAACTAGAATTCATCGCACTTTGTGGATTAAAAATATTTTTAAATTAAGTTATATTTTTAAAAAATAAAGTAATAGTTTTAAGTAAATAATTATTTTAATACTATTATTTATTAAGATTTAAAAGGTTTAAATTTATCTATGCACATTCACGTGCATAATATATAATTTAGAAAAAAAAAAAGGAAGTTACGAAGAATGAATAGCGTTTCAAATCAAAATTAAAATTAAAGTATATAAATATCTTATTAAATTATTATTTAGGGGTTAATATATATTTGGATTTGAATTTGGTAATTAATTCTTGGTATCTAAATTTTTGGACTTAATTGGTATCTACATTTGAAAATTATAAGTTAACTTGATATTTTTTAGGTACATGACTAACACTATTAAATACAATCACTCACCACCAATGGCATGGTGACATGTGGTAGTCTCGTATTTAAATATATTTTTAATTTTTACCATGTGTCAAAATATGAGATTGTTACATATCATATGTTATTGGTCGTTAGTGTCATATTTTAATGGTGTTTGTCAAGTACCTAAAAAAGGTATCACGTTGCCAATTCAAGTACCTCCGAATACATTAATTCTATTATTTAAGGTAAATTATACTAGTAGCCACTCAATTATTAGTCAGTTTTTTTTTTTTGTTACCTAACTATGAAAAGTTACAAAATGATCACCCAACTTTTCGATTTTTTCTTTTTTAGTCACCAATCGTTAAATGACTAACAAAAGTTAATGCGGTAGCTTTAGAAAATTGACATAACAATAACTTTAACCCTCAACGTTTATCAATTGTGCCAATTTAATCTTGATTCTAAAAAATTGGACTCTCAATGTTTACACATGTAATTTGATCATTTTGTAGTTTTTCTTTTCTTTGTGACCTTTTTTGACATTATCCTTACGTTTGATTCAATGAGCAACAAGAAACAAAACAACTCAAATTTTGAAAAAAAAAAAAAAGAAGCTAATTCAATTGCTTGAAAATAAAAAAAAAAAATACCCGCTTCATTAATTCAATCCAATTGTAAGTCTAACAATCAACTCAAGCTAACAGAAAATGAATTAATTCATTGAGAGATATCAAGTTCTTAGTCATTTGAAGTATAAGGGAAGCAATGTATTTGACGATTGTCTAGTTTAATAATGGATGAAGTTTTTCTAAAAAATATTTTTGCTTTTATTTCTAGTTTACTCATTGTGTATTAAATTATATTTTCATGTAAAATATATGATACAATTAAGAAATGTGTAAATATTGAGGGCTAAATTTTAAAATTAACACTAAATTGGTACAATGTGTAAATGTTGAGGGCTAAATGTGTTGTTATGTCCATTTTAAAATTGTCATGTCATATTTCCATTAACAATTTAACAATAGATGGATAAAAAAAGAAAAAGAAAATCAAATAATTGGGTAACCATTTTGTAACTTTTCATAGTTAGATGACTATTAATGTAGTTTACCCTAAAATTTGGAAAAGAAGGCCTTTAGGCCGTCTTATTTTTTTATTTAGGCCTTTAGGCCGATTTTACTTTTAATTAGGGAAATAGACCGGTTTTAGGAGAGAGAATGTGAAAGTACGCCTAACTAGACGCGCTTTCCAACAATGGTAACTTCAACGGCTTTTTAACTGTTGCCTGCGCCAAACGGTAAAAAAATTAAAAATCATAACGGTTACTTTTTTAACCTTAAAAATACCCCTAAATTTCATTTTTTATTCACATCCTTCTCTTAAACTCTCTCAAGCTTTTTATTCAAAATTTATTTATATTTATATTTAAAAATAATATATTTTTAATTATATCGTATTTTATTCGTTTGGATCAGTTTCTCGAGAATGGACGCCTCTCTAATTCGCGTCGACGACAGCCATATTTCTACTGCCCAAATAGCAATGGTTATTCGTTATTTTTATATTTTCATTATTTTTAATTATGTTAATTTTTTTCGATAAATCTAAATAAATTTTTTTATGTTGTAAATAGGAGGACGATCGTGTGCTAGAGGCGTTCATACATAATACATGGGAGCCTTCGATCACTGAAATTCGTGGGTACCTACAAGAGGCTAGATTCTTGCGTGCGTCTCGCATACAAGAGGGCTGCAAAACTCGATCCCACATTAATCAGCGTGTTGGTGGAAATATGAAGGCTTGAAACACACACTTTGCACCTTCTATGCGGCGACTGTAGAATCACACTCGAGGACATAGCATTATAGCTTGGTCTGCCGGTGGATGGGCTAGTCATCACGGGATTAACGGTGGTTCTGGAGAAAGTGGACCTCTGCATGGCAATGTTGGGGAAGGTCTCGAACAGGTTCGAAGGTTGTCGAATATCAACCAACTAGTTGGAGAAAATTTTCAATAAAATTCCCGAGGACGCAATGGAGGAGGTCATACAATAGTACGCCCGAGCATTCATCATGAGGTTAATTAGGGGCATTTTAATGCCCAATAAATCTAGAAATTTGGTGCACGTAAGGTGGCTTCTACATCTAATGGACTTCAGTGACTGCGTAAAACTAAGTTGGGGATCTGTCGTATTGTCTACGTTATATTTGGAGCTTTTTCGGGCAACACAACCAGATAAGATGTTGATCGGTGGTTGCTTGTTGCCGCTGTAGTTGTGGACCTGGTGGTGAATACCGTTTCTACGTTCTAGAGTCATGGACCCATACATGCTCCCATTGGTGATGAGGTAAACATAATTTATCAATAAATACGTAGTTTGTGTAGTAAATGTTTTTATTTATTATATGTTTTGCCTAATATATCGCTTGTACTGGTGGAACCATGGGTCGAGTTATGTCGGATTGCCCGACGAGTTGGAAGTCGTTAGGCTACTGTTAGATCAACGCTCTGAAATCAAGGTTTATTTTCTATCCTTTTTGAACCTATATTATTTATGCAATGATTCATTAAAGAAATTAGTATGTAACAATATTGACAATTTATGCTGTAACACCCTAAAATTCGAGTATCAATTTTTAATGCATGTTTTTGGTGCTTAGATTTTGAAGGAAAATTTTCTTACTTCTTTTCAGTATTTATTATAGTTCGAAGAAGAATTTAGAATTATTTGGGAATGGATTAAATTTTTTAATTTTGAAGAATTAATGAAGTGAATTAAGTGACATTGATACTTAAGTAAAAATAAGTGTCAAGTGTAGCATAAGATGAGTAAATGGTAAGGTGGTGTTGGCGCATGAGTTGTGGCATGAGGGAGTGGTTGAATCCTTGGTTAGCATCTAGAAAATTTTATTTTTGGCTTTAATCTATGCATGTGTCGGCAAAGGGATAAGGATGGATGAGTTGTATTGTTTTATTTTTGGTAAGTAGACTAAAGGAAAAGGTAATTTTAACTTATGGTATGGAATCAAGGAACTTTGGAAAGATATGGGGACATGAGGCAAGTATCAAGGAAAAGGTTTTGGAAACAAATTCATGGTCATTTGACCAATGAATTTGGACGACAATAATGGCTAGGGGAGATTGGCGAATTTGCTAGTAGCTTGGCTAGGGTAGGGATTTTGTTTTGGTCATTCCTATCATCTTGTGCAAGTTTTGTTTTTTTTTTTTTTGTTTCTCTCAACCTTCTCTTTGGCCGAATTTGAGCTTTTGGTATGCCTAAATTCTTTTGACCATTTGGTCATTCTTGTTTATCACATTAGCATTCTTTTATGTGCCTTTTCATTGTGCCGAAATTACCAATACCAAAGGTCATTCTTTTCTTCCTTCCTCCATTGCGAATGTACCTTGCCCTAAACACATCTCTTACTTTCTCTTTTCTTCTCTTTGAAACCGAATCACCATCATCATCATCTTTTCCTCTCATCCTTTATTTTCTTTTCAATCGTACCTTCTCCATTATATTTTCTCTTGGCCGATTGTTAATGTGCCTTTGCCGAACCATTTTCTCTTCTCTTTGATTTCTCTTAGCCGAATCTCTCTCTATTTATAAACATCCTTCTCAATTGTTCTTCTCAACCGTGGACATTAGGTAAGAATTATTTTTAGTTTATTTTAGTTGATGATGGTTTTGGCCGAATCTTGAGGATGATAAGAAGGATCTTTTAGATCGAATTTATCGTTCAATCTATTAATGTTTTCTTTCGTTATACTGTAGTGCAATAGAGGAAGACCGGAACTCAAGTGTTCGTGTGTATCTTAGAACTTTGGAATCAATTTAAGGTGTTGAGGGAAATGTTTTTGGTCGACTCTCTTTTTGAGGAGCAAGAATCTTTGTGGTAAGGAAATCTCGCCTTTAAAATCTTTAGTATTTTTTAATATATTATTATTAGGATTAACGATCTTTTGATATTAAATACATTCAAAATAGGGAAGAAAAGGGCGGTGTTTAGTCTTCGTAAGAAGGGCTGATCCACTATTTCCCCTAAGTATAAACGAAGGCGATTTGATGATCAGGATTTTCCACTGGGTTGCGGACCATCTATCGAAGGAAATCAATTATTCAAAGTAGTTCGTACTCCCGAGCCTTTGTACGTTAGTGGATTCTCAGCGAACAACGAATCGATAAACGAGGAGAAACCTAAAATTAAAGTGATTCAAAATCAAGAGGGTAAGGATTTGGATCGAATATCAATAACATATTTTTATACATGATAGTGTCCTAATAAGATCGTATTATGTTTAGGTGTTGAAGAGCGGGAAGGGTTAGTACTCACGATATCAAGGTGTGTAACTTCACACTTTTCTCGGGTTTAGACGTCATCCGTGGTATTGAGTAAAATCGTAAAAATGACTAGATCGGTATAAAACGTAATAATTGGTATTTGGTGAAATTACATGAAAACGGTTAATATGGTGAAAATTATGAAAAATCCCTCGATAAGTTAGATGGTAAAATATAAATTTTCATGTCTTCGTAAAATGGGCCGATGAGTTTGATAATTAGTAGATGGGCCGAAAAATATTGCTTGTTAGTAAAATGGGCCGAAATCCCTGATAAATAATAATTGGGCCGAAATCTCTGCTAGATCGATAATTGGGCCGAAATCTCTGTTAGATCGATAATTGGGCTGAAATCTCTGCTAGATAGTAAATGGGTTGTAATCTCTGTTAAATTGTTAAGCGGGCTGAAATCCCTGCTAGATCGATAAATGGGCCGAACTCTTGCTAGATCGTAAATTTGGGCCTAAGATGTTAAATTGCTAAATGGGCCAAATGTTGTTTTGTAATTTTTGGGCCTTAATAAAAATTGGAAATATTGACTCTTGTTAATGGGCCTCTTAATAAAATCATTGTATGATCATAGACTACTTTGCATACATATTGCATGGGTTGGGAAAATGATGAAGAGAAGAAAGGCCTGTTGCCAAAAATCTAGTTCGGTGGCTCTGCCACAAAATTATGGCTATTTGCCTCTAGTTCGGTGACTTTGTCACAATATAGTTCGGTGGCTCTGTCACAAATAATAATTGGCTCAATGCCTCTAGTTCGGTGACTTTGTCACAATCTAGTTCGGTGGCTCTGCCACAAATATAAAATGGCTTAATGCCTACGATTGGTGTGATGGCGGGGAGGGTTGACTTGATCCCACAGGTGTGATGGTTGGTGCAGGGGTGTGTAGCGGATGGAAATTAGGTTTGGGAGGAAAATTCATTTTGCATGCATATCATTATTCATGTTGTTAATTACGCTAATGGGCTTAAGCCCAAATCCATAATTTGATAATCGGCCCGATGGATTGAGTAAGTGAGTTATACTTTGAGTTCTAAGTAACTCACTCCCTCAAATTTTCATCTCGGGTAATGGAAATTGGCGTGGACTTGGGCGAGGATGACTTCGTGGAGGCCATCTTGTAAAACATGGGTTTATTAAACTTGAACTTTTTAATAAGTACTTTCTATAATTTACAATTTGGATTTAATGTAATAAGGGCCTCTATTAATATTTTATGGGTTATTATGGGTGGTTGGTTTTAAACTATATTTTGGACATTTAAATATGGGTTTATGATTATATGATGTTTTCTTAAAATAAATTGGGTTTTCTATTACATGAAATTTCTTTATCATTTAATATATATTTTAAATACTTATAAAATTTATAACACAATACAAATGATGTTTTCAACTAATGTTTTCTAATATACATCAATTTTAAAATATTCTTTTGGTTTTATTAAACCTTGTAATTAAAAATAATTTTGTAGATTTGGTTACACTATCATTTTTAAGATAGTTCGATTTATGTAACAATCCAAATCTAGTCTTAACACATAGACCGGGTTTGGGGTGTTACATTTTAATGGTATCAGAGGCAGTTTCAAAAACTCAGCTGTGGTTTGGGTTCACAAATAATTTCTGTATGAATTCATTTAATAATGTTTTAAAGATTAGTATGGCACCACAAGCATCCGGCAACAAGTCAAGTAAGTATTTATTACTTAATGATTACTATGATGATCATAGGAACACTCTAGAACTTCTAGTTTTAGATGTGAAAAATCGTAGAGATTGAGACTATAGGATATGTTGCAAAAACAACTTTATCTCTCAAATCTCATAAAACATCGTTAATAAACACCTGAAACAATTTTCTAATTCATAAAACTTGTAATCGGATAAAAACGAATAAGCCATCATGAGCACTAGAGGACGTGGTCGTGGACGCGGTGACGTGGCCGTGGTAGAGGCCGAGGTGCTACAATCAAGCACCAAATCTTATGCTTGGGAAATGGATGCACTGCGTCATTTGAGAGTGAGACGGATCACGCGATCACATGGAAGAAGATAATGCTTTGACACAAGCAATGCTGCGAGTCCTAGAAAGGGTCGCCGGAACTAGAATTGGGCCAACAACTCGTGGGTCAATTTCAGAATGACTCAAGTCAAATAATGCAGAAGTTTTTAGAGGAGTTTTCGGTGTAGCTCCGAATGTGGCTAAATATTGGCTCGAAGCTGTGGAACGGATTATGGATGATATGGAATACACTGTTGAGCAAAAACTAAAAGGAGCTGTGTCCTTGTTAAGAGACGAGGCGTATCAGTGGTGGCTCACTGCTCGAGAAGGCACCGAAGCTGCACTGATTACTTGGGAATTCTTTAAAGCTGCCTTCCAAGGAAAATACATAGGAACGAGTTATGTAGACGCCCGAAGGAAGGAATTTCTGAATCTTGTACAAGGAAGTAAAACAGTAGCAGCATATGAAGCTGAGTTTTTACGTTTGAGCCGCTATGCTCGGACAATAGTATCAACAGATCATGAACGTTGTGTGTGTTTCGAGGATGGGCTTAATGATGAGCTGAGGGTTCTGATTGCCCCACAGCAAGTTAGAACTTTTTCCACGCTTGTGGAAAAGGCCAAGATAGCGGAGGAGGCTAAGAACTCAGAGCGTCAGAACCGAGAAAGATTTAGAAACAAGAGAGAGACACAGCAGTCTGGTTCTTCAAAGAGATTTTAAAAGAGACCTCGGAATGATGAACCAGTTCAAGGTAGAACACCAGTAATAATTAATCGAAGTCGAGATTGTGCTGAATGTGAAAAAGACATTTTGGAGAGTGTTGGAGGAAAATGGGCGCTTGTTATAAATGCGGTTCAATGGATCATCAGTACAGAAATTGTCCTCGACGTATGGATACGACTCAAGAAGTTCGTAATAATGATGCACAATCGGCCGGAGGTACTCAAGACCACCGAGAGGTCGAGACCAGTCGTGGTGGTAATGGGGCTGGTCGTGGTCAAGGTGCACCGGTCGAGGCAATGGTCCTAGAGGAACGCGGATGCAAGATGACTAGACCGGTCTATGCGAGTTAGACGCATGAGGGCGGCAATGCACCGATGTGATAATCGGTACGTTCTTCATCTTCGATGTACTGTTATTGCTTTAATAGATATTGGTTCTACCCACTCATATGTTGCTAGCGCCATATCTGGAAACCTGAATCTAGAATCTAAAATTACCGATAGTGGAATGACAGTAATTAGTCCTTTAGGACAGTCGGTAATTGTTAATAAAATGTTTAGAGATGTTCCCTTAGAAATTCAAGATGAGGTATTCTTGGCGAATCTGATGGAATTGCCTTTCGACGAGTTCGATCTTATTCTGGGCATGGATTGGTTGGTTAAACATCGGGCGCAATTGGATTGTGCTGAAAAATGAATGTTAGTAGGAACCTTGGATGATAAGGAAATCATAATGATTGGTGAACGAAGGAACTACTTAGCAAATGTGGTATCTGCATTGAAGGTAGAGAAGTTGGTTCGGAAAGGATATGGAGCATTCCTAGCCTTTATCTGTGCTTTGGATGCCAAAGAGTTATCTGTGAATGATGTGAGAACGGTGAAGGAATTTCCGATGTATTTCCCGAAGAACTTCTTGGTATACCTCCAGATCGGGAAGTAGAATTTGGCATTGAGCTTTTGCTCGAGCGACTCCGGTGTCCATTGCTCCTTATAGGATGGCACCAAAGGAGTTGGCAGAGCTTAAAGCTCAAATTCAAGAATTGCTGGATCGGGGATTTATTCGACCAAGTGTGTCTCCGTGGGGAGCACCAGTTTTGTTTGTCAAGAAGAAGGATGGATCGATGCGTATGTGCATTGATTACAGGCAATTGAACAAATTGACGATCAAGAATCGGTATCCTCTGCCGAGAATTGATGACCTGTTTGATCAATTAAAAGGAGCTTCAGTTTTCTCCAAAATTGATTTGAGATCGGGTTATCACCAGCTTAAGGTGAAGGAAGTGGATATTTATAAGACGGCATTTCAGACTCGTTACGGACATTATGAGTTTGTAGTGATGCCGTTTGGATTAACCAATGCACCAGCGGTATTTATGGACATGATGAACTGAATCTTTCAACCATATTTAGGCCGGTTTGTGGTACTGTTCATAGATGACATATTGGTTTATTCAAGAAATGAAGTGGAGCATGACATGCATTTGCGTATAGTATTGCAGTTACTTCGTGATAAGCAACTTTATGCCAAATTCAGTAAATGCAAATTTTGGCTAAAGGAAGTGACTTTCTTAGGTCATGTGGTATCAGCTGATGGAATAAGGGTAGATCCTAGAAAAATTGAGGTTATTCTGGATTGGAAACCATCAATGTCGGTAGCTAAAATTCAGAGTTTCTTGGGTTTGGCTGGTTACTATAGACGTTTTGTAGAGGGTTTTCGTTGATTGTTGCACCTAACTAAACTGCTGGAAGAGAGTTCCGTATAATTGAATGAAAAACAACAAGAGAGTTTCGAGAAATTGAAGAAGATCCCGACGAAGCTCTAGTTTTGATTCAAATTAGGAGGTGAAAAAGAATTCCTTGTTTATTGTGATCGTCTCACACGGTGCAGGTTGTGTGTTGATGCAAAATGGAAAGGTGGTGGCCTATGCTTCTCGTCAATTGAGACCGCACGAAGTAAACTACCCTACTCATGATTTAGAGTTAGCTGCAGTGGTCTTTGCTTTAAAGATTTGGAGGCACTATCTCTACGGTGAGAAATCTATCATCTACACGGATCACAATAGTCTTAAATACCTCCTTACCCAAAAGGAGTTGAATTTGAGACAAAGAAGATGGGTAGAATTATTAAAGGATTATGATTTCTCAATCGAATATCATCCTGGAAAGGCTAACGTGGTAGCTGACGCGTTAAGTCGTAAGGCAGTATCTGATTTGAGAGCATTGTTTACTCATTTGAGTTTGTATGAGGATGGGAGTATGTTAGCAGAACTTCAAGTGAAGCCGCTGTGGCTGGAACAAATCAAGGAAAAACAGAAATCAAATGAAAAGTTGGGACCTTTACTTCAGCAAGTTGAAAATAGAGAAATCGAGGATTTTGGAATAAACACGAAAGGTGTATTGTGCTTTCGAGGAAGAGTTTGTATGCCTAAGGACTCAGATCTGAGGCAAATGATTCTTCGGGAGGTGCATAGTAGCCCGTATGCTGTGCACCCCAGAGGAAATAAGATGTATCGAGATCTTCGTGAACAGTATTGGTGGCCAGGGTTGAAACGGGAGATTTCAGAGCTTGTAGGAAAATGTTTGACTTGTCAGCAAGTGAAGGCAGAACATCAATTACCGTCTGGATTGTTACAACCGATAAAAATTCCTCTATGGAAATGGGAGCGGATAACTATGGATTTTGTTAGTGGGTTACCTTTAACACCTACTAAGAAAAATTCTGTTTGGGTAATTGTTGATCGTTTGACAAAGACTGCTCATTTTCTCCCAGTTCGTACGGATTATTCATTGCAGAAGTTGGCGAAGCTGAATATATCTGAAATTGTGAGGTTGCATGGGATACCCGTATCTATTATATCAGACAGGGATCCCAGCTTTACATCACGATTTTGGAAAGCTCTGCATGAAGCCTTGGGGACAAAGTTGAATTTCAGTACGGCTTTTCATCCTCAGTCTGATGGTCAGTCAGAGAGAGTAATTCAGATATTGGAAGATATGTTAAAGGGATGTGTAATCGACTTTAGGGGTAGTTGGGAGGATTTTCTACCACTGGCAGAATTTGCGTATAACAACAGCTATCAGTCTAGCATTCAGATGGCACCTTACGAGGCATTGTATGGTCGTAGGTGTCATTCTCCTATTTGTTGGACTGAGTTGGGCGAACGACAGATGTTAGGTCCTGAAATGATATCTGAAACAGAGGAAAAGGTAAAAGTTATTCGAGCACGGTTGAAAGAAGCCTCAGATAGACAAAAGTCGTTTGCAGACCTGAAGCGTAAGGATATCGAGTATGTTGTGGGGGAGAAAGTTTTCTTGAAGGTCTCACATTGGAAAAAGATTTTCAGGATTGGAAAGAAGGGCAAGTTAAGTCCTAGGTTCATTGGACCATACCGTGTGCTGAAGCGTGTTGGTCCAAATGGCTTATCGACTTGAGTTACCTTTGAGTTGGGTCAAATTCATAATGTTTTTCATGTTTCCATGCTGAGGCGTTATAGATCGGATCCTTCGCACATAGTACTGGTAGAAGAATTGGAGTTGAATTTAGACTTTTCTTTTGAAGAAGAACCAGTGGAAATCTTAGACCGAGATGTTAGGGTGCTAAGAAAGAAAACCGTGCCGTTGGTCAAAGTTTTATGGCGTAATCACGGAGCGGAGGAAGCTACGTGGGAGCCTGAGGAAACTATTCGGCAACAATATCCTCACCTCTTTTAATCAGGTAAATTTCGAGGACGAAATTTTCTTTAAGGAGGGTAGAGTTGTAACACCCTAAAATTTGAGTATCAATTTTTAATGCATGTTTTTGGTGCTTAGATTTTGAAGGAAAATTTTCTTACTTCTTTTCAGATTTATTATAGTTCAAGAAGAATTTAGAATTATTCGGGAATGGATTAAATTTTTTTTAATTTTGAAGAATTAATGAAGTGGATTAAGTGACATTGATACTTAAGTAAAAATAAGTGTCAAGTGTAGCATAATATGAGTAAATGGTAAGGTGGTGTTGGCGCATGAGTTGTGACATGAGGGGAGTGGTTCGAATCCCTTGGTTAGCATCTAGAAAATTTTATTTTTTGGCTTTAATCTATGCATGTGTCGGCAAAGGGATAAGGATGGATGAGTTGTATTGTTTTATTTTTGGTAAGTAGACTAAAGGAAAAGGTAATTTTAACTTATGGTATGGAATCAAGGAACTTTGGAAAGATATGGGGACATGAGGCAAGTATCAAGGAAAAGGTTTGGAAACAAATTCATGGTCATTTGACCAATGAATTTGGACGACAATAATGGCTAGGGGAGGTTGGCCGAATTTGCTAGTAGCTTGGCTAGGGTAGGGATTTTGTTTTGGTCATTCCTATCATCTTGTGCAAGTTTTGTTTTTTTTGTTTCTCTCAACCTTCTCTTTGGCGAATTTGAGCTTTTGGTATGCCTAAATTCTTTTGATCATTTGGTCATTCTTGTTTATCACATTAGCATTCTTTTGTGTGCCTTTTCATTGTGCCGAAATTACCAATACCAAAGGTCATTCTTTTTCTTCCTTCCTCTATTGTCGAATGTACCTTGCCCCTAAACACATCTCTTACTTTCTCTTTTCTTCTCTTTGAAACCGAATCACCATCATCATCATCTTTTCCTCTCATCCTTTATTTTCTTTTCAATCGTACCTTCTCCATTATATTTTCTCTTGGCCGATTGTTAATGTGCCATTGCCGAACCATTTTCTCTTCTCTTTGGTTTCTCTTAGCCGAATCTCTCTCTATTCATAAACATCCTTCTCAATCGTTCTTCTCAACCGTGGACATTAGGTAAGAATTATTTTTAGTTTATTTTAGTTGATGATGGTTTTGGCCGAATCTTGAGGATGATAAGAAGGATCTTTTAGATCGAATTTATCGTTCAATCTATTAATGTTTTCTTTCGTTATACTGTAGTGCAATAGAGGAAGATCGAAACTCAAGTGTTCGTGTGTATCTTAGAACTTTGGAATCGATTTAAGGTGTTGAGGGAAACGTTTTTGGTTGACTCTCTTTTTGAGGAGCAAGAATCTTTGTGGTAAGGAAATCTCGCCTTTAAAATCTTTAGTATTTTTCAATATATTATTATTAGGATTAACGATCTTTTGATATTAAAGACATTCAAAATAGGGAAGAAAAGGGCGGTGTTTAGTCTTCGTAAGAAGGGCGGATCCACTATTTCCCCTAAGTATAAACGAAGAGCGGTTTCGGTAGTCCGGGATTTTCCACCGGGTTGTGGACCATCTACCGAAGGAAATCAATTATTCGAAGTAGTTCGTACTCCCGAGCCTTTGTACGTTAGTGGATTCTCAGCGAACAACGAATCGATAAACGAGGAGAAATTGAAAATTGAAGTGATTCAAAATCAAGAGGGTAAGAATTTGGATCGAATATCAATAACATATTTTTATACATGATAGTGTCCTAATAAGATCGTATTATGTTTAGGTGTTGAAGAGCGGGAAGGGTTAGTACTCACGATATCAAGGTGTGTAACTTCACACTTTTCTCGGGTTTAGACGTCATTCGTGGTATTGAGTAAAATCGTAAAAACGGCTAGATCGGTATAAAACGTAATAATTGGTATTTGGTGAAATTACATGAAAACGGTTAATATGGTGAAAATTATGAAAAATCCCTCGATAAGTTAGATGGTAAAATATAAATTTTCATGTCTTCGTAAAATGGACCGATGAGTTTGATAATTAGTAGATGGGCCGAAAAATATTGCTTGCTAGTAAAATGGGCTGAAATCCCTGATAAATAATAATTGGGCCGAAATCTCTGCTAGATCGATAATTGGGCCGAAATCTCTATTAGATCGATAATTGGGCCGAAATCTCTGCTAGATCGTAAATGGGCCGTAATCTCTATTAAATTGTTAAGCGGTGAAATCCTCGCTAGATCGATAAATGGGCGAACTCTTGCTAGATCGTAAATTTGGGCCTAAGATGTTAAATTGCTAAATGGGCCAAATGTTGTTTTGTAATTTTTGGGCCTTAATAAAAATTGGAAATATTGACTCTTGTTAATGGGCCTCTTAATAAAATCATTGTATGATCATAGACTACTTTGCATACATATTGCATGGGTTGGGAAAATGATGAAGAGAAGAAAAGCCTGTTGCCAAAAATCTAGTTCGGTGGCTCTGCCACAAAATTATGGCTATTTACCTCTAGTTCGGTGACTTTGTCACAATCTAGTTCGGTGGCTCTGCCACAAATAATAATTGGCTTAATGCCTCTAGTTCGGTGACTTTGTCACAATCTAGTTCGGTGGCTCTGCCACAAATATAAAATGGCTTAATGCCTACGATTGGTGTGATGGCGGGGTGGGTTGACTTGATCCCCACAGGTGTGATGGTTGGTACGGGGGTGTGTAGCGGATGGAAATTAGGTTTGGGAGGGAAAATTCATTTTCGCATGCATATCATTATTCATGTTATTAATTCTGCTAATGGGCTTAAGCCCAAATCCATAATTTGATAATCTGGCCCAGTGGATAGAGTAAGTGAGTTATACACTGAGTTCTAAGTAACTCACTCCCTCAAATTTTTCATCTCAGGTAATGGAAATTGACGTGGACTTGGGCCGAGGATGACTTCGTGGAGGCCATACTGCAAAACATGGGTTTATTAAACTTCGAACTTTTTAATAAGTACTTTCTATAATTTACAATTTGGATTTAATATAATAAGGGCCTCTATTAATATTTTATGGATTATTATGGGTGGTTGGTTTTAAACTATATTTTGGACATTTAAATATGGGTTTATGATTATATGATGTTTTCTTAAAATAAATTGGGTTTTCTATTACATGAAATTTCTTTATCATTTAATATATATTTTAAATACTTATAAAATTTATAACACAATACAAATGATGTTTTCAACTAATGTTTTCTAATATACATCAATTTTAAAATATTATTTTCGTTTTATTAAACCTTGTAATTAAAAATAATTTTGTAGATTTGGTTACACTATCATTATTAAGATAGTTCGATTTATGTAACAATCCAAATCTAGTCTTAACGCATAGACTGGGTTTGGGGTGTTACATATGCATTTTAGTTTGAATAGATGCCGTATGCCAACTCCGTGATCATATCTTGCATCCTATTGGAAGTTTTGGAAAATTGGGAGATGTGGAATGTAAAGGTGGCATTGGTAGTGTATGCGACAGTGGAAATGCACGAATCGGACTGGGTTCTACGATAGTTCGGGTATAAGCAATGAATTTCACTGCCACTGCAAGACATAAAGTAACTACACAAGGTGGACATGCGGGGGAAGAACGACGAAGACTGGGCGGAGAAGCATAAAGAGCACATCCAAGCTTGGTATCATAGGATGGAATCTACACCCGCCCGTGAACCATTTTTATCGACAGACACGACGATGATCGATGATTACTTGACATGGTTCAGAGTCATCGGCAAGCTGTATTTGCTATCACCAGAGGCAAGGAGTAGACAAATTTAGTTGAATAGGGGATTCGGTCGCCCGACGGGTTCGTCATTGGCTCTGCCAAAAGATGTGCCTTCTATGGCTATGTAATATCTGGGTCAATTCCCTTAACTTATTCCCCTTCAATTCACTAACTATATGTATTTTTTACAAGCACCACCGCACTACAGATCATCGCCACACGTGGCTGGTTCTTCTGTTCTAGCAGGTTCATATTTCGAGGCATCGACGTCCCCTCATACTACCCCCATGCTGATGACGATGCCGAACCTCGTATGCATTGCCACTGATGATGACACCGATGTAGACGCCCATACATCAGTCAATGCCGATGTTGATGCCCAGTTAATGTTGATGTACCCAGGATTTGGGGCACTTTATGGTTACATGCCTATAGTGAACCAAACACCGCGTGCATAACTGTTTTACCTGGGTGACTCATCGTCGCAACGACTAGATGCGGGAGTGATGAATACACAATGGGAAGCGAGGACGACGCAACAATTAACCACGGAGGAAGATGATGACGCTGTCGATCTGAAAGATACAATTGGCCAAGGGGCCAGGTGAGGTTCATATTTAGGCGATGGTGATGAGAAGGAGGAAGTCTATAGGCCTGCACTTCCAGATAAACCTCCAGTTGCACCACATGTTGAACCTCCGGTTGTATGCCTGGTTCCACAGAGGAATCTTGCACACAACCGTCTTCACCGCCTTGCAGCACACATTCTCCTCGACAATGAGTGCGATGCATTTTTGGTTATAGATATTGTGATGTAAATAAAAATGTCATAAATAAAAAGAAGTTTATTTTTACAAAACAATTATTTTAGGTTTTTTACATTATTAATTATTACAATTAGTATAAAGTCTTTATTTGAGCAATATCTTTGTCTTTTCATTAGTTATGCGTAAGTTAAAAATAAATAAGAAATTTAACCAAAGTGAATATGCGAAGCACATTAATGAATATGAAAGTCATTGAAAGTAATGTTATCGACATTGGAGGCCCAAGTTATCCGTATACAGAGAACATGTTGTCTTCGTATGCCCTAGGTATCTATAATACTTGTATAATTTTTGTTGATCGTGCCTCTCTCGAATATCCATATTATTCTTTATTCAGGTTCGGGACGTAAAATAGGTCCTTGTTTGGCACCAACTGGAATAGCGCGCTGGACACATGTGGCCACTATAATAGCCTATTTTTAGTCAAATTGGAACAGTGATATTGAGATCACAAATCCGAGGTTAAAATATTTATTTTATTATTAAATTGAGGTCTACAGCATGATAGTATGATTGTGTAAAAATTTTGTTAAGAAATTTTATCGTTTGCATGCATAATTTGATAAAAGGACTAAATCGCGTAAAGTGTAAAAGTTGAGTTCTATTAGCTAAAGGTGTCTAATAGCTATAAAAATTTAAATTGGAGGTCCTTAAGTGGTAATTATACCATTAGTGTGTTAGTGGACATTTATGAGATTGGTTTATTTGAAATTTATAATATTTTATAAGGTTATAATAGTTAATTAATTAATAAAGATTAATTAAATGAAACAAAACAAGATATCATCTTCTTATTTATCATCTTCAACTGAAATTAGGGCATAAGGAAGCCATTTTTAAGCTTCAACATTCGACCTTCACTCCTAGCCTTGCATGTGAGTATTTTTGTCCCGTTTTTAATGATTTTTATGTTTTCGAAGTCATTGTAGCTTAATCTAGCTAGCCCAGGGACTAATTTGTAAAAATTTTAAAAGTATAGGGTTTTACCATTGATGAATATGTATGTGTTTTGATGTTTTATGATAGAAAATGAATGGTTGTTGTTAGATAAACAACATTTGTTACGTGTTTATTAAGTGATTTTTGATAAAATTTTCAATTAGGGATTAAATTAGAAATGTGATAAATTGTGTGGTAAATGTGTGAAATAATGAAAATTATGGGATTTTATGAATATAGGTGAAATTCGGATAGTATGGGTGTGGACTCAATTGCATAAATTTGCATTTTTATGAGCTAGGGACTAAATTGTAAAAAAGTCTAAAGTTTAGGGGCAAAAGTGTAAATTTTTCATAATATGAAATTTGGATTAAATTGAATAGAATGATAATCAAATAAGTTAAATTTGATTATATATAGATCAAGAAAAGTGAAGTTTAGAATTAGATCGGGTAAAAAATAAAATAGTGGATTGATAGCTCGATTCTCTCCGTATAAATCCAAGGTAAGTTCGTATGTTAATAAGCATTACAATAATTGTGTTTTAAATTCTTTATAATTGTGTTATTGATGAATACGACCTTACAAAAATGTTCGACAAAGAATTGGCTACGTGTGAAATCCCAATTGAACCTTAGGAATAGATAAGATACAAATGACATGTCATTAGGGGTTATTGTGTTTGGGTGCTGGTCTGTACGTTCTACCGGTGGCTGAGTTATCCGGCATGTGTTTCGGATTCTAGTCAGCTTGTGTGAGTAGCACCGTGTAGCTACGTCTTGACCGTTAGCTTGTGTGAGTAGACCCGTTGATAGCTCGAGAGTGAGCATTATATGAGATATGAGATTGAGATGGCTTCGGCCATGTATTGTCACTTAGGGTGAGAAATTCTCAAGTATCTGATATTATTCCAAATGGTTCAACGGGTATATCGATGAATTGGAAGAGCATGAAATTGATACAAATTAATAAAGGTATGTAAGTGAACTATATAATCATTGAATCAAAGAAATTGATGAAATTCATGTCTAACCTTTGGATTGAATATGTGCTAGGCTTTTGCATTTAAATTGAATTGCATGATGTGATGTTTAAATACTCGGATTATAGTTAAATGGTAAGTTTTACTTATTAAGCATACGAGCTTACTAAGCTTTATAGCTTACTTTCTTTACTTTTCTGTGTTTTATAGTGATTTCAAAGCTTGCTCGGATTGGTAGTTGTCAAAGATTTCATCACACTATCAAGCTGTCATTTTGGTACTTTTGAACTTGTGTTTTCGGTTATATAGCATGTAAAGGTGTTGTGGTTGATATAGTCTATATGTTGGCAATATATTTTATCCAATTGATTTGGCTTGTAAATGATGTATGTTTTGGTTATGTGTATAGCCATATGATTTGGCTTATTTTGGTATACTTGGTGATGTATATAGATGAACAAATGTTTTTTATGTGGTTTAAAGTTGCTATGTGAATGCTTATTGTGAATTGGTATTTTGAGTACCAAATGGTTGAATTTTGAGATATGGTATGCATGTGGTTTTAGGCAAAATAATGCATAGTTGAAGGTGACCATTTAGGTGATTTTTAGATGTGAAATTGGTATGTTTTGGTTTGGCAAAACATGATGTTATGAGCAATATAGTTGTTGGTATGGAAATAGCATGGTTTAGGCTTAGTTGAGATTGGTTTGAATGCCTATTGATACTACGTTATTTACCAATTGTCATGTTTAGGTTGATGCAATTTGGATAAGAAAGATCACTTGAAAAATAGCCTATTTTTGTCCACACTGGCGGAGACATGGGCCTGTGTCTCAACCGTGTGTGACACATGGTTAGATGACACGGCCATGTGTCCCCTGGTATTTATGAAGAAACCAAGTCAGTAGCTCCACACGGCTCAGCATACGGGCGTGTGACTTGGCCGTGTGGCATAAGTCATCACACCCTCTAGTTTTCACATGGCCTGGCACACGGGCATGTGAGGCCATTTCGTAGGGTACATGGGCTAGTCACACGGGCTTGTGGTTGGCCGTGTGACCCAAGTCAGGAAGTTACACGGGGTCGAACACGGGCTGGGACATGGCTATGTGATCCCATTTTGAGTGTCCACACGGCCTATGACACGGGCGTGTCTTTGACTGTGTGAGATACATGGCTGGGCCACACTGGCATGTGTCCCCTGTACTTTGAAAATTTTCTGTGCTTTCCAAAATTTTTCCTAAGTTATAGGTTTAATCCCGAACCACTTCTAATGTTTGATTTGACCTTCGAGGGCTCGTGTTAGGGACTATATGATTGTATTTTTATGGTTTTTAATTGATATGAGAATTTTAATTTGAATTGTACGATTATTTATGAGATTAGTCCGGTAATGCTTGTAACCCTATTTTGGCGACGGATACGGGTTAGGGGCATTACAACCATCTCTCGTTTGGTACGAGTGGGAATTCAAGACTCCACACACTACAAATGTGTTGTAACACTTTAAAATTTTCTTTAAAACATTTAGAATATGTTCCAGTGCCCTTTCAAGGTATTCCTTTTCAAATAGACCCTTCTTAGCTCTAACATACCAAGCTTTATCATCCATCAGTCATATAATTTCTCTCTAATCTTCTCTATTTTTTCATTATAAACCATTCCAGGTCTTAAAAATTTCGGTGGCTAAAAAATATTTGGCTTACGTTTGAGGTATTCTTGAGTCATTGGTGATGTGATATCATTCCGAGCCATACACATTTCATATATCATGCTGAGATGAGATCATTGCCTCCAAAGCCTATCCTAGAGAAGTTGGTTATGGGGTGATTTTTCTTTCTACAATTAAGGGTTGAAGTCGATGTGGAGGTCTCAATCGACAGTTGTTATGCGGTAATGGATCGGGGTATAACGAGGGAGCTAGTTGACGGTCGTTATGCAGCTACGAGCTCAATCTTTTCAAGTACCCAAAAATGATGCCCTATAAATACCATACAGAAGTTTGATGACATATTCATACTGAAAAACTCTGGGGCTTCTGACTATAATTAGTGTAATTTTTTTCTCCATTTCCAAGCAACTGATATCTTTAACCTTCTTTATTATTCGAAGGTCGACACCGTCGTGGACACAAGAGGACTCTCAAGTGGGGAGTAGCTGTTGCAGTGTAGTAAAGGTGATTCTCCTTTCAAGGCGATGACGATTTTTGTTATTACATAACCCTTTAATAACAACTGTTATCGTGTTGACCCAAGTTTGACCTCTACTGTACCAGAACATCCGCTCATTTCATGGGAGCCCTCTTGTGTCCACCTAGGTGTCAGCCTTCGGATAAGGATGAATGGTTAAAGATACTGCATGTGACACCTTAAACCCGATCGGGATGGACCGGTCCGAATTCAAAATGTTACATTAGCCACCGAAGTGACTCTCCAGTTAACGACCACCCGACGCACACCCTAACCTTATAACACCTCATTTATGACTAATTAACTATCATTTATTAATGCGAAAGCAATTTGTGAACCATTTTTTAACTTTTTCTATGTATTTAAACTTGAGGATATTTTGGTTATTTTACCACCTAAGGTTAACTATCTTGATTTTATTTCTAAATAGTTACCGACCTTTTTTTAGTCAAATTATGCAAGCCCTAAAAATTTCAGCTTAATTCGAGTTCATTTACTATGTCTAATTCTTTTTTTGATTATTAGGGACTAAATTGTAACTTTTACAAAATTTTAGTACATTTTTCAAATTAAAAATTAAGAGTGTTTCTACCAAATATTAATAGTTACAAGTCTAATCCTAAAATATTACCAAGTTTCCCTATCATTAAAGGCTTCAATTAATCTAATCAAGTTTTAATACTAAATTATAAATTAAGCAAAATAGAATACTAGATTACAAAAACCAAAATTCAAACCCCCCCAAAAACCCACGCGCCCGTGCACAAACCATTGCACCTATCTTGTAAAAAAAATCTTTTTATTTCTCGATTTTACATATTTTACTTACCCATTAAACTTGAAATAGCTACAATTAATTACCATAAACATCCACACATCTCCAATTTAATTTATTTACAACAAATATGCAAACATTAATAAAAATTTAACACCCAATTATACGCTTAGCAAACATCAGTTAATTCACACAAGCTACATACGTTAGTCGCAAGCAATCCACTCCATGGTAAGCTTCAATTAAACATTGTTAGTATAAAATACATGTTTCATACACCGTGTTATCAACCACCGTACGAACACTCATCAACATACCATAATTAAAACATCAATTAAACAAAAAATAATGTATTAAAGCAATTATAAAATCACCAAAATTAAAGCCCAAAATTTAACGTCCAATGTCCATTACAAGTAAAATAACACTAGTCCCAAAAGCATCACAATGCCCCTATATAGTCTCTAAAGTAAATTTCTTAAGCCACTACCAAGCCTTATTCTTGGATTGCCCTTGCACTCGCTTCTCGACTCATTACGTCTGGAAATTCTCTACATGAAATGTGAGGGTGGGAGCTTAAAAAGCTCAGTGAATGATAGTAAAAACATCAAGTAATTTGCAACCAATCACGCATAAATCAAAGCAATTAAGCATTAAATTTTCAGTCACAACATGTTAACATTTAACCATAATATCACATGCTATTTCAATAATTAAGAATCAAATTTTCCATGGCATGTAAACTCATCTTTTAACACATAAACATTCAATTATATTGGCACAATCAATCAATTATATTGGCATAATACATCCATGGCAATAAGTAAATGTGTAATCATGCATTTGATAAACGGATCTCTCAACTCCGACAAATCAAATACGGTCCTCCGAATTGAGTGGGCCGAAGCCACACACTCCCTTATAGCACCTCAAATAACCTATAACACCCCAAAACACAACCTAGAAGTTTTGATCGGATTTCGGAGGTTACATTGATCACCGAAGTGATCTAAAAGCAATTTTACAAAAATAATTGTTAAAAACTCATTTTGAACAAAGTTTCTAAATTTGAACTAAACCATTTAACAATTTACGATTCAAAACAGTAATTGAAGTTACGTTGAAAACATTCAGAAATATAAATCCGTAGTTTCTAAAATTTAGTGCAAATAATACTTTATGAAAGTCCTAAATAAGATTAGTACCACAGTTCGTATAAAACAATTACAGTCCAAAATAGTTTAATAAATTCAGAATTGTAGAAAAACTTTATTAGCTTAATTCAAAACGTATCACTTCGAGACCTCTATCATGCTGAGTCCAGCTTCAAAACACGATAGTACCTGAAGGGGGGAAAACTAAGGGGTAAGCTACATGAGCTAAGTGTGAGTCCGAAATAGGAAAAAGGCAAAATACGAAGTAATTCAACGCATAGTCCAATAGAGTATATGTTTACAAATCACATACAAACATCTCATTTTCGCAATTCGATAAACTAAAAGTTATCATTAACAAACTAAACACATTTATATTATCATTCCAACCACTCATGTGCCCAATCACAACAGACTATACAAAGCATTTCATAAATATTCTAATAATCATACAAACAAACATAAATTCAGATGCGTAAATTATGCAACAATCAGAAATCCCACTCATCTAATCGAACACCTTTTCGCCCACCCTGCACACCACATAAGGGCTACAGAAGGCCTGTCCACCCTACACACCACATAGAACCATAATAGGTTCATCCACCCCACACACCACATAAAGTGGAACTAAGACACTTGAGTAAAGGTATACAACTGAGCTGATATACAGTCAGTATAGTACGGTAAACCGCTACACAAAGATATTGCAGTTAAAACTGCCTAAATCAAGCTTCATTCTTTTCGCAACCAAAACCCTAATTTTATGCATATGTATGAATGCACATCAAACACTAACAGTCTTACTGATACAGAAGCTCATATTCAATAGGTAAATTGCAAAATTTTCATTCGATTGCAAAATGCACACAACATGCAAACAATCATACAGAAACTGAAATGCACAAACTCAATCGATCAGATTCAAAATTAGTTATGATTGTATTTATTTACTAGGTAGCATCACATAACATTTAATAAAACTATTAAATTAATTCTATAATTACGAGCAAACACAAAAATTTGAATTGATCAGAGTCCCAAACACCATTATTAAAGCCTAGCCGAAGGTCGGAACACATAGAAACATAAAATAAGTCAAGATACAACACAGAACAAAAATTTACGAGATAGGGCCATATGGCCATGTGGAAGTGCCTAGGCCGTGTGGAGGTCTACACTTCTGCGTGGAGGAGACTCACACCCACGTGGGTGAGTTACATGGCCGTTGGGTAGCCTATGTAACTCACTATCCAAAATTGCTAAAATAAGGTGCAGATTAGACACGGCGGTGTGGAAGTGTTAAACGCTCGTGTGGCTAAGGGACACGGCCGTGTGACCAAGGTACACGCCCGTGTGAAAATCATCTAAAATTCCTAAATTGAAGCAACACAGCTGCTTGGCCAGGCCCTGTGGCACCAAAATCGCCCAAAAACCCTTATTCCCTGTGTCACAGGGCCGTGTGAATCGCTCGTGTGCGGTACACTCCTGTGCGGCCACCTGTATGGTCATGAAACCACATCGAAGCAGTCCAAAATCATGAATATGCATCAGCAAAGAAATCCATAGTTACTAAGGCTTCAGAAACACACCTGATTTTAATCTAAAACCCCCAAAGAAAATGACTGAAATGTCTCGATTCCACCAATTCTGAAAACTAGCAAACCAGTCATACTAAATTAACATCAATCCAAATCACTACAATGAACCAACTACGGGTTAATCTAAAACTCAAAAAGAAGTAATTTACCCATACTAAAACTTACCCGATTCATCAACCCCAACGAATGCAACTGCACACAAATGATTGGAACTAAAGATTTGGTACTAGATTTCTGAAGTTATGATGTTGAAAACAATGCAAAGAGAAAAATTCCCAAAATGAAAAAACCTCAAATAAATTTAAGATTAAATTAATCGAAACCTTAAAATTGAGAAACAAAAATTAGAAGAGGATGAAAAAGGGAAAAACAAAAAGAAATGTGACAAGGAATATGGAAAAGAACGTAAAAACTTCATCTTTCAAATTAATTGAAAAATGTTTTTGGGAAATAAAATAAAACTTATTTAAATAAATAAGTTTTTAAAACTTTAAAACAAAACAAACTTAATTAAAAAATAGAATAGAATCAATTCCTTTTTAACACACTTGAGGACTCAAGCTCGGGACCCAAAGATAAGCTAACACACCCACCAGCACTGAACCAACAGGCTTATTTTACCATTAGAACACGAAAATAAACAAAATAGTTTAATCTACTCACTGACCCTTACTACAAACCTCAAAACTTCTAACCCCAAATTTCGGGATGTTACAACTCATCCCTCTTTAAAGAAATTTCATCCCCGAAATTTCCCACTAACAGAATAGTCATCTAAGTACACAGTCTACCACTACGCCCCCATTGCACACTCTAAACCCGAAGCACTATGATGCCATACTCAACCTCTAATGAGAATAATTTTATACTACTTAACACACATAGAGAAAATTCTCCAACGAAAAAACAATCACATCATTCTCAACAATAACACACACAAAATCAAAATACCCTACAACCATACCAGACTCAATGTCGATTAGGGCACTCCCTAATCCGATGCTCTGTGGACCCGTATCTGAGACACGCTCTAAGATTTTTTCTAACAATTGCCCGGATGACGCTTCTTACATTGCCCACAAACCGAAACATCCGCGCCACTACTAGAACCTTCCACATTACCCTTGCTAACACTCAACTGCCATCTTACATGCTTCGTAGTTCGAGCCTCCAACCTAGAAGGACTACAATCTATTTTCTTCCTACAATCCACACACCTACCTTGAACCATCTCTTTGGTTCTCTCTAAACTAGCCTCGAATACTTTCTCTAGAACCTCTCCTAATACTCGAGTCAATGTCTCAATACCAACCTCTAGGTTATCGCTACACAAAGCTAGCAGAACTGCATTGACTTCTGACTCCTGAATAGACACACGATCCGATGAAGCTGATGACTCCTCGAGAGTCTCACTAGGCTGATCCTCACGATCTTGCTTACCACTAGAATCCATATCAGTCTTGTAACTAAACTTAAAATATTTACAATTTCAAATCAAACAAAGAAATAAATATCTAATTCTACAGTTCAATTTTTTATAGATCTAAACTTACAGTGCCAAAAGTTCGCACGGACCAGCATCGGAGTCTCAGACATCTCATTTTCACAAAATTAGTGAAATCGTTTCAAAACACTATGGTATGGTTTATCAAAACACCTTTTTTTTAAACAAATACGTCCGCATACGGATACGTAAAAACAAAGGTTAAGTTTTTGCAAACCTAGTTCTGATACCACTAAATGTAACCCCTAAAACTCGGCCTAAAAGTTTTGACTGGATCTCGGAGGCCACATTGATCACCGAAGTGATCTAAAAGCAATTTTACAAAAATAATTATTAAAAATTCATTTCGAACACAGTTGCTAAATTAGAACTAAACCGTTTAACAATTTACGATTCAAAACAATAATTTAAGTTGCGTTGAAAACATTCAGAAATATAAATCCCCAGTTTCTAAAATTTAGTCCAAATAATACTTTACGAAAGTCCTAAATAAGATTTATACCACAGTTCGTATAAAAAAATTACAGTCCAAAATAGTTTAATAAATTAAGAACTACAGAAAAACTTTATTAGCTTGATTCAAAACGTATCACTCCGAGACCTCCGACATGCTGAGTCAAGCTTCAAAACACGATAGTACTTGAAAGGGAGAAAACTAAGGGGTGAGCTACACGAGCTCAGTGTGAGTTCGAAATAGGTAAAAGGCAAAAGATGGAGTAATTCAACGTGTAGTCCAATAAAGTATATGTTTACAAATCACATACAAACATCTCATTTTCTCAATCTGATAAACTGAAAGTTATCATAACAAACCAAACACATTTATATTATCATTCCAACCACTCATGTACCCGATCTCAACAGACTATTCAAAGCATTTCATAAATATGCTAATGATCATGCAAACATACAAAAATTCAGATGCACAAATTATGGGACAATTAGAAATCCCACCCATCCAACCGAACACCTTTTCGTCCACCCTGCACACTACATAAAGGCTATAGAAGGCCTGTCCACCCTGCACACCACATAGAACCATAATAGGTTCATCCACCCCACACACCACGTGAAGTGGAACTAAGCCATTTGAGTAAAGGTATACAGCTGAGCTGGTATACAGTCAGTATAGTATGGTAAACCGCTATACAAAGATATTGCAGTTAAAACTTCCCAAATTAGACTTCTTTCTCTTCGCAACCAAAACCCTAATTTTATGCATATGTATGAATGCACATCAAACACTAGCAGTCTCACTGATACAGAAGCTCATATTCAATTGGTAAATTGCAGAATTTTCATTTGATTATAAAATGCACACAACATGCAAACAATCATACAGAAACTAAAATGCACAAACTCGATCGATCAGATTCAGAATCAGTTATGATTATATTTATTTACTAGGTAACATCACATAACATTTAATCAAACTATTAAATTAATTCTATAATTACAAACAAACGTACAAATCTGAGCTGATCAAAGTCCAAAACACTATTATTAAAGCCTAGACGAGGGTCGAAACAAACATAAACACAAAACGAGTCAAGATACAACACAGAGCAAAAATCTGCGAGATAAGGCCACACGGCTGTATGGAAGTGCCTATGTAACATCCTAAAAATCGAGGGTCAGTAGAATCGGGTTTGTGAATCGAGAGAGTTGTCATGCCTTAATTTTTTAAATTATCCATGCATTTTTAGGAAATAAATGAGGTATTGGTTTGTTGGTTAAGTGTTAGTGTAACGTTTCTTGAAACCCAAGTTCAAATCCCTTCTTTTGCATCATTTTTATTATTTTGCAAATTTTACCTTAAACCCTAGTATATGACATGTAACACCCCACACCCAAGACCGATACTGGGTCTGGATACGAGATATTACTATGCTTGAACTCACTAAAACATGTACTTACGGGCTATAAAATTACGTTCCAACCTAAAAACTTCACTTTCTTAGTCAACACATAAAACAAGGGCCTACGAGGCCTTTAACTCATGTCAGAAAACTTTCGAAATTAAAATCAAATAACTCATTTTTGAAGCAGGGTTCACACGCCCGTGTGACTTGGAACACTCCCGTGTACCCTTAAGCACGCCTATGCCCTTAAATCGTGTAGAACTACTGACTATTTCCACACGGCTTAGACACGCCCATGTCTACCAACCGTGGGAGGTTACTGACTAATTTCACACGGCCATGACACGCCCGTGGGCTGAGATCGTATGCTAATCCTTGATATACTAACTAAATTAACATGGTCTGGGCACACGCCCATGTCCAAACGTGTGTCTTACACGGCATACACACACGACCGTGGGATTTGCCCGTGGCCTATTAAGATTAATAATACTAAGGTACAGGGTTAACACGCCCTTGACACACGCCCATGTGTCCAACCATGCCAGCACTTAAAGGCTATTTACCAAGCCGTTAGCCACCTTGAAATGAAGATCATATCCATACACAATTCAACGATGCAATAACAACCCAATTTTATGAATAATACTACATGCTTCGTTGATCTCAATAAACATACATGCTTAGTCAAATTTGGCCAATCACTTAGCCATATACAAAAGAATAATAAACTTGATAGCCTTTACAAAGGCCCTTCTTAAAACATGTCCACAAAATGAATGTTTCCTATACATGCAATACATAGTAAAGTAACTAGTAAAGTAACTTGGCTATACCAAAATAAGAGTTGATAATGTGTTGCGAACTCCGACTTTAATGATCCACGAGTTAGCTTGGCGGGACTGCATAGAAAGAAAGAATCATAACGTAAGCATATAGCTTAGTAAGTTTGCATGTAACAACTTATAGCATCATCACTGCTTAATATAAACCATTTCACATAAACAATGGTATCATGAATTTCAGCTAAAGAGCTTACTTATATAGATTCTTACATGTCTCATGACACTTACTATTATCATACTTGTAAGGTAACCATGATACCTGTATCATTTGATCACATTGATCAGTATACTATAATAATAATAATCATGATATATACTTTCTCATTCACAACATGAGTAATACTCAACTTCATCTAACTTCATCTTGATACTAACCTTACTTTCTTAGCTTTCTTGTTATCTTCTTTTAGCTTACTCATTTCCCTGATGAATTTCTATGAATAAACGAGGATACTAAATCTCTTCCCACATAATATGATGCCAAAGCCATATCTTAGACATGGTCTTACATTGGTTATCTCATCTTGGTTTCACGGCCACGTCTTGACATGGACTTATGTGAAGTCTTGCTCTTGATAACATACTCAATGCCAAGCTTGAGTCCTTGGACGTACATGATAACTTGTTTACTAACTTGATCAATGCCAAGCTTGCCTTGGACTTACATGATATCTTGATCAATGCCAAGCTTGCCTTGGACTTACACGATAACTTGCTTGCTAACTTGATCAAAGCCAAGCTTGCCTTGGACTTACATGATATCTTGATCAATGCCAAGCTTGCCTTGGACTTACATGATAACTTGCTTGCTAACTTGATCAATGCCAAGCATGCCTTAGACTTACATGATATCGTGATCAATGCCAAGCTTGCCTTAGACTTACATGATAACTTGCTTGCTAACTTGATCAATGCCAAGCTTGCCTTGGACTTACATGATATCTTGATCAATGGTAACTTGATCAATGCCAAGCTTGCCTTGGACTTACATGATATTTTGATCAATGGCAAGCTTGCATTGGACTTACATGATAACTTGCTTGCTAACTTGATTAATGCCAAGCTTGCCTTGGACTTACATGATATCTTGCTTGCTAACTTGATCAATGCCAAGCTTGCCTTGGATTTACATGATAACTTGCGTGGTAGATCGAGTATCTTGGAAAATTCATCTCTCATCGGGACTTGCTCGTACTTATCATCATGATTTCTTGCTTGAACATAACATGATCATTTGTACAATTATTGTACATTATATTAAGCAATTTAATGATTATAATCATAAAGTTTAGAAATCATACAAACTTACCTCAATATACAAAATGTATGTAGATGTGCGATTTAGTCCTCGAATTTGTTCTTGCCTCGGTTTCGATTCGGGCTTCGTTTTTCTTGATCTATAATCATAAATAGATCATTTAATAACCATACTTTGGAAAAATTAAAATTTTGCCCCTATACTTTCTAATATTTACACTTTTACCCCAATTCTCGTAAAATGATTTTCATGCAATTTTCTTAAACTTCATGCTCAACTGAATCATTTTCTCTTCTATAACAATCATCAATTATCACTATTTCTAGTAGGTATGACCAATTTTATAACTGTTACAAAATGGTCCCTACTACCATTTTTCATGAAATTCATTAAGGAAAAGATGTTTATCTAACATCAAACTCTCTTAAACTTCCATAAAACATCATTTAACAAGCATGTCATTCAAGGGTAGATTTTTGAACATGCATCTTAGCTCATTTTATAGCTAAAATTAGCTAATTCATAATACGGGAACTTCAAAAATATGAAGAATATTAAAAACGGGGCTAAGATGAACTTACTATGAGCTTAAAAAAATTGAAGAACCTTAGCTATGGTGTCTCCCAATTTTTAGCTGCAACAAGGAAGAAGATGAGTGAATTTTTCTCATCTTTATCCTATTTTAATCATTAATGAGGCCAAATGACCAAAATGCCTTTCCTCTTAAAAATTTCCATAATAGTCTCTTAAGGCCAATTTTGTCCAAAAATTAAATTTTGGGCAAATTGCTATTTAAGGGCTCATAATTATTATTCTAAAGCTATTTCATGCAAAAAGCTTCTAGAAACTCATATATTGCAACTTTTGCAATTTAGTCCTTTTTGGACCAATTGACCTCAACTTAATAAAATTACTTTACAAAACTTTCATACTAACGTGCAAACATGGCATAAACTTGAAAAACTCATAATTTCACCTCGGGTTCATAGCCTCGCACCATTATCTCGACTAGGCCCTAAATCGGTCATATAATTCTCCCCTTACGGTTTAGTCCTCGAAAATCTTACCAAAGAAAAGGTTTGGATCTCGATTTCTCATACTCTCTTCCGATTCCCATGTAGCTTCTTCGATTCCGTGCCTTTGCCACAATACCTTTACTAAGGTAATACTCTTATTTCTTAGTTGCTTAACTTCCCAAGCCAAAATCTTGACTGGTTCTGCACCATAAGTCATGTCGGGACGAATCTCTATTTCTGAAGGGGTAATTACATGTGAAGGGTCTGATCTGTAGCGTCGTAACATTGACACGTGAAACACATAATATATCTTCTCTAATTCAGAGGGCAAAGCCAAACGGTAAGCTACCGGTCGAACTCTCTCAGTAATCTCGTAGGGTCTAATAAAACGTGGACTTAATTTGCCTTTACGGCCAAATCTGAGAACTTTTCTCCCTGGTGATACTTTCAAAAAAACTTTATCCCCAACTTGGTACTCGATCTATTTTCTCTTTAAATTCGAATAGGATTTACATGCATGTCGAGGCGACTTTTAAACATTCTCGAATTACTTTCACTTTCTCTTCAGCTTCTTTAACCAAATCAGCCCCGTGAATTTGGTTCTCCTTGAGTTCAGTCCAAAACAAGGGAGTTCTGCACTTACGCCCATATAGGACCTCATAAGGCACCATCTTTAAGGTCGACTAAAAGCTATTATTATAGGCAAATTCTACCAATGGGAGAAACTTTTCCCAACTGCCTGAGAAATCCAAAACCGAACATCTGAGCATGTCCTCGAATACTTGAATTAACCTTTATGACTGACCGTCAGTCTGAGGGTGAAAAGCTATACTAAAACTCAATTTTGTACCCAAAGCTTCTTGCAACTTCTTCCAGAATCTAGATGTAAATCTCGGATCTCTATCCGATATGATCGATAAGGGAACTCCGTGAAGTCTTACTATTTCTAAAACATACAAGTTTGCCAACTTGTCTAGTGAGTAATCCACTGCATGTATAAAGTGGGCTGACTTCGTGAGTCTATCAACCACTACCCAAACAACATCTTTCTTGTTTCGGAGACAACGGTAAACACATTATTTAAATCCATGGTGATACGGTCCCATTTCCACTTGGGGACCAAGATAGGCTGAAGCAAACCCGAAGGTACTTGGTGCTCAGCTTTTACTTGCTGACAAATCATGCACTTGGAAACAAATTCTGAAATGTCTTTCTTCATTTTAGGCCACCAATACTGTTGCTTTAAATCATTATACATCTTGATGCCACCCGGATGTACAGATAAACATCCGTTATGTGCCTCGTGCAAAATTTTCTGAATAAGCTCCTCTTTCTTGGCACACAAACTCTATCTCTAAACATTAAATATCTATCAGAATTAATTCGAAAGTCAGATTTAGCACCTGACTCGCACTGAGCTCTCTTAACTTGCAACTCACTATCTTCTTTCTGAGCTTTAAAGATCTTTTAAAGAAATATTGGTCTAGCTCTTAACTCAGCTAAAATGGAGCCATTGTCGGATAAGGATATCCTTTAATGCAATGCTCTTAAAATAAACAGAGACTTCCTACTCAAAGCATCGGTGACTACATTCACCTTTCCTGGATGGTAGTCGATGACCAACTCATAGTCTTTTATCAACTCTAACCATCTTCTTTGTCTTAAGTTCAACTCTTTCTGCGTCATCAAGTACTTCAAACTTTTGTGTTCGGTGAAAATCTGACATCGTTCACCGTATAAATGGTGTCTCCAGATCTTTAATGCGAAGACTATGGCGGCCAATTCTAGGTCATGCGTCGGATAATTCTTCTCATGAGGTTTTAACTGTCTTGAGGCATAAGCAATCACTTTGCCTTCTTGCATGAGTACACAGCCCAATCCATTTAAGGATGCATCGCTGTAGACTACAAATTCTTTCTCTGATTCGGGTTGTACCAAGACTGGAGCTTCTGTCAGCATTGCTTTCAACTTCTCAAAACTTTGTTGGCATCTTTCTGACCACTCAAACTTCACGTTCTTCTGTAACAATTTAGTCATCAGGGTTGCAATCATAGAAAACCCCTTGACAAATCATCTATTTTGGAGAATACAGTCGCTCCTCTTAATTGATCAAACAAATCGTCGATCCTAGGCAATGGATACTTGTTCTTTATTGTCACTTTATTAAGCTGACGGTAATCAATGCATAATCTCATGGTGCCATCTTTCTTTTTCACAAACAAAATCGGAGCGCCCCATGGTGAAAAACTTGATCTTGCAAAGCCTTTGTCTGTCAACTCTTGCAACTGTAACTTCAGCTCTTTCAACTCTGTTGGAGCCATTCTATAAGGAGTAATGGATATTGGTACAGTACCGGGAGTTAACTCAATGATGAACTCAACTTCTCTAACTAGTGGTAATCCTGGTAATTCCTTAGGAAAAATATCCACATACTCACATACTATCGGCACTAATTCAATCTTTAACTCTGTCTCTTTATCATTCAATACAAAGGCCAAAAATGCCTTATACCCTTTTCTTAGATATCTCTACACCATCATATGAGAAATTATTACCGACGATCTACCTTGCTCATCTGATTCTACATGAAAAGTATCCCCATTCTCACATCTCATCTCAATGTATTTCTTCCCACAATTTATAATTACATTATGAGTAGTCAACCAGTCCATACCAAGAATGAGGTCGAATTCATCAAATGGTAACAACATAATATTTTCTTTAAAGCAATAACCTCTAATCATTAATGGACAATCTTTACAAACTTTATCAACTAACATACTCTTGCCTAAAGGATTAGACACTTTAATCACAAATTCTATGGTATCTATAGGCACACCCAAACCGGGTACTAATTT
Source organism: Gossypium rotundifolium (assembly GCA_025506655.1). Classification (NCBI taxonomy): domain Eukaryota; kingdom Viridiplantae; phylum Streptophyta; class Magnoliopsida; order Malvales; family Malvaceae; genus Gossypium; species Gossypium rotundifolium. The sequence continues at coordinate 155,972,894 of CP106722.1, read as the reverse complement.
CATGCAAATGTAAGAGTGTGTGGATTCAGGGTCTATTAAAGCAATGACTTTGGTATTGTAAAGAGAAAAGGTACCCGTAATAACATCAGGGGAAGATGCCTCTTCGCGAGTGCGAATGGCATAAGTCCTTGCAGGAACTCTACCCTCGGGTCTCACAGCCTTCTCTCTAGGGTTACCTCTTCCACTTGCCCCTCTTTCTAAGTTCCTCTATAGTCCCCTTCTGACCATACTCCCGGATCTCGGGTTCTGAGTTCTATCTTCTTTAATCATCTATGGACAATCTTTTATGAAATGGTCTTGGGAACCACATCTAAAACATACATTTTCATGTGCTCGGCATTCTCCCAAATGGCGTCTACTACATTGTGGACATTCTGGTCTGTCAGGTCTAAAATTCCCAACACTTGCAACTGAAGTCGTCTGTACTTTATTTCCCAAATCGCTTACTCTTGTCTTTTCTTGAAAATCCAAATGGAAGTAGCATTCGAGTAGAAAAATCTCTTGACTTCTTGGATGACGATTGAACGACTTGTTCCAATCGTCTCTTTCTAGAATCGCGAGACTCTATTTCAAATTTCTTCTTCTTTTTACTAGTTCTTCGGCTTTGCAAGCCCTTTCCACTAGCACAACAAATTCTTTTAATTCGAGGACAGCAACAACCAACTTAATGTCCTCATTTAAACCATTTTCAAACCTTTTACTCATAATGGCCTCAGTGGACACACATTCGCATGAGCGTGCATTTGTCGAGTCGCATTTAACTCTCGCTCATAATCGCCATCGACATCTTGCCTTGCTTCAACTCTAGAGATTCTCTCCTCTTCTGGTCTACAAACCTCTGGCTGATATATTTTTTCTTAAACTCTTCTTGGAAGAATTCCCATGAGATCCTTTCCTTTGGTACCACCGACACAAGGGTGTTCCACCATTGGTAAGCAGAATCTCTTAAGAGAGAGACTACACACTTCATGCATTCATCAGAAGTGCAAGACAGTTCGTTAAATACTCTGATGGTATTTTCTAACCAGAACTTAGCTCTTTCTGGATCATCATCTTTTCTAGCTCAAAATTCTTCTGCCCCATGCTTCCTGATCCTATCAATTGGAGGTTTACCTCCTCTTACCACCTCTACTACTTGAGGGGGTACTGGAGTAGGTTGTGGAATAGGCAGGGGTGGATGGGGTTGTGCATTCGAGTTCACTTGAACGAACTCCGTGTACCAGGCATCCATCATATGGAGGAAGGATTCTCTAGCCTCTTCTCCTCCTCCTTCTTGACTCACCGTAGTAGGTCTATTCTCATTCTCATACGGTACCGTCCCTTCTGCGGGAGCTGGTGCGTTACTTTCTACATCATCCGCCCAAGCTTTTTCGGGGTCCATTTACTATATGTATAAACATAATTTAAGTCGTCAGGAGTCGTCACACTATCATTAAAAAAACATTCTTACGTATGGCATGTATAGCTAGACTCATGCTCGTGCTATGTTAGTCCTAAACTGACTAAACCGTAGCTCTGATACCACTAAATGTAACACCCCGCACCCAATACCGATACTGGGTCTGGATTCGAGACATTACTATGCTTGAACTCACTGAAACATGTACTTACGGGCTATAAAATTTTGTTCCAAACTAAAAACTTCACTTTCTTAGTCAACACATATAACAAGGGCCTATGAGGCCTTTAACTCATGTCAGAAAACTTTCGAAATTAAAATCAAATAACTCATTTTTTAAGTAGGGTTCACGCTTGCAGGATCGGGAACACGCCCGTGTACCCTTAAGCACGCCTATGCCCTCAAACCGTGTAGAACTACTGACTATTTCCACATGGCTTAGACACGCCCATGTCTGCCAACCGTGAGAGGTTATTGACTAATTTCACACAGCCATGACACGCCCGTGGGCTTAGACCGTGTGCTAATCCTTGATATACTGACTAAATTAACATGGTCTGGGCACATGCCCATGTCCAAACCGTGTGTCTTACACAGCATACAAACACGGCCGTGGGATTTGCCCGTGGCCTATTATGATTATTAATACTAAGGTGCAGGGTTAACATAGCCTTGACACTCGCCCGTGTGTCCAACCGTACCAGCACTTAAAGGCTATTTACCAAGCCGTTAGCTACCCTGAAATGAAGATCATATCCATACACAATTCAACGATGCAATAACAACCCAATTTTATGAATAATACTACATGCTTCATTGATCTCAATAAACATACATGCTTAGTCAAATAAACAAAATGAATGTTTCCTATACATGCCATACTTAGTAAAGTAACTTGGCTATACCAAAATAAGAGTTGATAGTGTGTTGCGAGCTCCGACTTTAATGATCCACGAGTTAGCTTGGCGGGACTGCATAGAAAGAAAGAATCATAACGTAAGCATATAGCTTAGTAAGTTTGCATGTAACAACTCATAGCATCATCATTGCTTAATATAAACCATTTCACATAAACAATGGTATCATGAATTTCAGCTAAAGAGCTTACTTACTCATATAGATTCTTACATGTCTCATGACACTTACTATTATCATACTTGTAAGGTAACCATGATACCTGTATCACTTGATCACATTGATCAGCATACTATAATAACAATAATCATGATATCTACTTTCTCATTCACAAAATGAATAATACTCAACTTTATCTGACTTCATCTTGATACTAACTTTACTTTCTTAGCTTTCTTGTTATTTCTTTTAGCTTACTCATTTGCCCGATGAATTTCTGTGAATAACCGAGGATACTAAATCTCTTCCCACATAATATGATGCCAAAGTCATATCCTAGACATGGTCTTACATGGGTTATCTCATCTTGGTTTCACGGCCATGTCTTGACATGGACATATATGAAGTCTTGCTCTTGATAACATACTCAATGCCAAGCTTGAGTCCTTGGACTTACATGATAACTTGCTTGCTAACTTGATCAATGCCAAGCTTGCCTTGGACTTACATGATATCTTGATCAATGCCAAGCTTGCCTTGGACTTACATGATAACTTGCTTGCTAACTTGGTCAATGCCAAGCTTGCCTTGGACTTATATGATATCTTGATAAATGCCAAGCTTGCCTTGGACTTACATGATAACTTGCTTGCTAACTTGATCAATGCCAAGCTTACCTTGGACTTACATGATATCTTGATCAATGGCAAGCTTGCCTTGGACTTACATGATAACTTGCTTGCTAACTTGATCAATGCCAAGCTTGCCTTGGACTTACATGATATCTTGATCAATGGCAAGCTTGCCTTGGACTTACATGATAACTTGCTTGCTAACTTGATCAATTCCAAGCTTGCCTTGGACTTACGTGATAACTTGCTTGCTAACTTGATCAATGCCAAGCTTGCCTTAGACTTACATGATAACTTGCGTGGTAGATCAAGTATCCTGGGAAATTCATCTCCCATCGGGACTTGCTCGTACTTATCATCATGATTTCTTGCTTGAACATAACATGATCATTTTATAAAATTATTGTACATTATATTAAGAAATTTAATGACAATAATCATAAAGCTTAGAAATCATACAAACTTACCTCAATATACAAAATATATGTAGATGTGTAATTTAGTCCTCGAATTTGTTCTTGCCTCGGTTTTGATCCGAGCTTTGTTTTTCTTGATCTATAATCATAAATAGATCATTTAATAACCATATTGACTAAATTGACTCATAACTCATACTTTAGAAAATTACTATTTTGCCCCTATACTTTTTAATATTTCCACATTTGCCCCAATTCTCGTAAAATGATTTTCATGCAACTTTCTTAAACTTCATGCTCAACTGAATCATTTTCTCTTCTATAACAATCATCAATTCTCACTATTTCTAGTAGGTATGACCAATTTTATAACTGTTACAAAATGGTCCCTACTACCATTTTTCATGAAATTCATTAAGGAAAAGATGTTTATCTAACATCAAACTCTCTTAAACTTCCATAAAACATCATTTAACAAGTATGTCATTCAAGTGTAGATTTTTGAACATGCATCTTAGCTCATTTTATAGCTAAAATTAGCTAATTCATAATACGAGAACTTTAAAAATACGAAGAATATTAAAAACGGGGCTAAGATGAACTTACTATGAGCTTGAAAAAAATTGAAGAACCCTAGCTATGGTGTCTCCCAATTTTCGACAGCAACAAGGAAGAAGATGAGTGAATTTTTCTCATCTTTATCCTATTTTGATCACTAATGAGGCCAAATGACCAAAATGCCCTTCCTCTTAAAAATTTCCATAATAGCCTGTTAAGGCCAATTTTGTCCAAAAATTAAATTTTGGACAAATTGCTATTTAAGGGCTCATAATTATTATTCTAAAGTTATTTCATGCAAAAAGCTTCTAGAAACTCATATATTGCAACTTTTGCAATTTAGTCCTTTTTGGACCAATTGACCTCAACTTAATAAAATTGCTTTACAAAACTTTCATACTAATGTGCAAACATGGAATAAACTTGAAAAACTCATAATTTCACCTCGGGTTCGTGGCCTCGCACCACTATCCCGACTAGGCCCTAAATCGGGCTGTTACATGACATGCCTTGTTTTTTTTAAATAAATATTTCAAATTATATCAAGAATGAATTATTGGTTTGATGGTTAAACATTAGTGAATTTATCCTTGAGGTCCTAACTTCAATTCCCTTCCCATGCAAATAATTTAAATTTTCTGACAAAAACCTCTTATTTTAATGTGTGGGCCATCCAAGCTTAGTTATCCTAGGAATAAATTTTAATTTTTAACTAATAATCAGCTTTTAATCCTCCTCCTCATTGCCCTAGCCGTTCCTCTCCTCCTCTCCTTCTCTTTGATTTTAATTTTTTTTCTTTCCTCCATTATTATCGTAGCCTACACCTAGTTTTACCATCTCTTTCTTTATCTTTATCTTTTTGCCACAAGATTTGTTGACATATTTTCCACCATATTGCTATCATTTTTCCTCATTAAAATCAGCCCCAAATCTGAAATCTTGAACTCTAAGATCGATCCCTAACATTGCCAAGAAAGTGCCATTGTCGTTTCTCTCGACTAGCTTGGGTAAGGTCTCTTCTCTCTTCAATTTCTTAATTAATATTGTCCATTAAAAACCTAAATTTCCAGATCTGAAATTTTGGGGATTTTAAATGATTTCAAATTTATTTTTCCAGAATTTAATGAAATCTCAAACCGTTTTAAAATTCAGCCTCAATTTTGGCCACCATGGGTGGTGGTGCGTGCGTCTATGTGCAAGAAAGGGGGCTGTTTTGTTTCTTGGTTTTTGCCTGTATTTTTCCAGCATTAATTTGAGTTCTTGAACCCCTAATCATCTTTTAAACCCATTTCAATTAGGGAAAAACATTCTTGATCGTCTGGACATTCGGATCCCATACATTGTGAAGCGTAAGTGCAATTAAGGGTAACTAGTTTGTTCTTTCGACATAGTTGTTGGGTAAAGGTTATAAATTGATTAAATAAATAAATTTAATAATTAATTAGATACTTATTTACTAGTATATTATTGAACTAGGTTCTGAACCAAATGCCCCAAATCATCCGTAAAGGCGAAGAACGATTGTATGTATGGTTTGTATCGATACAATGTAAGCTAGTTTGGATTTATAAAATAGTTATATTTTCAACGATTGGTTTGAACTCATAAGTGGGTGTTTGGGGGCTGGGTTAATGTTAAATTGATTGAATTTATATTGAATTTTGGTTTAGGTTCGTTTAAGGAATTATTAAGGAAAATTGGAAGATTCGCTAGTGTGCTGCGAGGAAGCGAAAAATAAGGTATGGGTCCTAAACTCATAAAATTGTTTGAAAATATTAAATATCATGTTATATTTGTTAAATCAGTTTGCTGAATGGATTGGCTTAATAACCAAATTATTGATTTTGTGAGTAGCTGAACCAGGTATGTTTCGAGCCTTAAAAGATTGATATGTTGGCAAAATTGCTAGTTTGATAGTATAGATGTTTAATTGAGTTTGTAATTGCATATTTGAGTTATGAGATTTGAGAATGTTTGACTGAATGATATAATGTGTTGAGATATTAAGCTTATATATGATTTAAACGCATGAGATATTTGTTATATTGTGTACTGAAAAAGGTGCTATTTATGCATAATGAAAATCCATAAAGTATGTGAAATTGAACGATATTGATTGATACCAACACAATGGTAATTTGAAAGATTGGAACATTGTTTACATTTACTGAAAGTATGTGATTATTTAGGACATGATGAGCATGTCAAATGATTGTGAAAAGTATTGAGATATGATTATCTATGAGATTGTGTGACATATTGCATATGCATTAGGTTGAGATTTTGTGGTTGACAAAGGAGTTCTGTGGAGTACCGGTAGCATATTAAGTCCACATTATTCGTAGTTAGTGCACTGCACCTGGAGTATTGAGGGGATTGGCGATTTAATCGCATATTATATGTTATTGATGATTGTATCACACTATGTTAGAAATTAGAAAAGAAATTAGAAATTAGAAATTAGAAATTAGATGAAATAAGATGAATCCTAAGCATACACGACCTAATGAATGAGTGCTTTTAAGCTAACTCAAAGTACAACTACAATTTTCTCTAAAAGCAATTTATTTAAAGTCCTAAAAAGTAACGTAAGTTAGCTTAACCATTTCAGTGGCTAATGTAGCCATCTCAATCTAGCCATAACATTTAGGTCGGGTTTGGGAGGTTACAGCCAAAGCCGTGTGAAGGAGACACACGCTCGTGTGGTCAAGTTACATAGCCATGTGAGTAGCCCGTGTAACTCACTGTCCAAAATTGCTAAAATAAGGTGAAAAGCAGACACGGTCGTGTGGAAGTCTCACAAACCCCTTGTGGATAAGGGATATGGCCGTGTAACTAAGGTACATGCTTGTGTGAAAATCAACTAAAATTCCCAAATCAAAGCTACACAGCCGTGTGGCACCAAAATCGCCACAATACCCTTATTCCCAGTGTCACATGGCCGTGTGAATCGCCCGTGTGCGGCACACGCCCATGTGGCCACCTGTGTGGTCACGAAACCACACCAAAACAGTCCAAAATCATGAATGCGCATCAACAAAGAAATCCATAATTACTAAGGGTTCAGAAACACACCTAATTTTGATCTAAAAGCCCTAAAGAAAATGACTGAAACGTCTTGACTCCACCAATTTCAAAAACTAGCAAACCAATCTTACTAAATTAACATCAATCCAAATCGCTACAATGAACAAACTACGAATTAATCTAAAACTCAAAAAGAAGTAATTAACCCATACTAAAACTTACCCGATTCAAAAACCCCAACGAATGCAACTGCACACAAACGATTGTAACTAAAGATTCGGTACCAGATTTCTGAAGTTATGATGTTGAAAACAATGCAAAGAGAAAAATTCCCAAAGCGAAGAAACCTCAAATAAATTTTAAGATCAAATGAACCAAATATAATAGCTCTTTTTTAGTGAAAATAGAACAATGGTTTCGAGACCACAAATTCTAGTTAGAAAGAAATTTTATTTTAATATTATTACATGGTCTGCATTATGATAGAGATGACATATGAAAATTTCGTTAAGAAAATTTTATCGATTACATGTTTAATTACTAGAAATGACCAAATTGCATAGAGTGCAAAATTTGAATTCTAGCAGCTAGAGGAATTAAATAGCCATGGAATTCAAAAATTGAGGTCCTTATAAGGCAAATAGATCATTAAAGACGTTAGTAGATATTTATGATGACTCATCCATGGAAATTCAAGAAAAGAAAAGAACTAAATTAGAAATTGAAATAATTAAAGATGATAAAAACCTAATATCATCTTATTTCATCATTTTCCCCAATTTTCGTTTATGAAAACCCTAGCTAAGAGAAAATACATCAAGCAAGCTTAATTAGGTAAGCAATCTTGTCCCGTTTTTAGTAATTTTTACATTTTCGAGATCGTAATAACTTAATCTATTTATTTTGGGGATTTGAAACACCCCAAACCCGGCCCACAAGCCCTGACCGGATCTGGCATGCTTCTATGGAAAAACCATTCCAAACTTATTTGAACTTTGCCAAATACAAAAGTGTTTTTGAAAAATAGTTGATTAGTGTTGGGTTCAAATTTTAAACGGTGTTGATTAGGTGTCAAAACATTTAACATTTATTTTTAATAAAAGTTACTTAAACTTTAAATTGATAAAATTGTATCATACTAAAATAATTAAAATGCATGCATAAACAGTTTCATACTAGTGGCCTTATTACATCAAAAACAAATCTCAAATAAATCCAAAACTTGAAAATTAAAACTAATAAAATAAAATAATCTACGAAATGAGCATGGCCACCATCGAGCTCCCGCCGACCGGTCCATTCTTGAGTGTCACTGAAAAATATCCCACAACGGGTGAGTCAAACATACTCAATGTGTAACACCAACACTAAGTCTCAACAAATTTAGGCACATCGGTTCAAACATGTACAGATAGCAAATATAAGTAATGATGCATTCCGAACCCAAACCTAGTTAACCATCCGCTACACATCGCCTGTACCAACCATCACACCGTGGGGACTACTAAGTCGACCCTCCATCCGCTACACATCATCAAAGGCGTCATTGCAGATGACATGCTCATCGCCCTTATATATATTGTGGCATAGCCACCAGATAATCATTTGTGACATAAGTCACCACATTCGAATTTTTGTGACATGAGTCACCACATTCAGATATTGTGGTATAAACCACCAGGTCACTTCCCCTTTAAAATAATTTCCCATATGCCCCATGTCATACAAATCATGCAACATCATGCCTCATGCCTTATTTCACATTCTTATCAATATTCACATATGTGCCGTATTCCAAATGTTCATGTCATTTATTAACATAAAGTTAAGGTTACGTACCTGAGTACTTTGTACCATTGCATGGTACCTTTGGCCACATTTTACATCATTATAAACACATATATAAAATTGATGCCGTAGATCTATTAAGAGTTAGTGTTGGGTACACACCTGATTCACTTAACGCTTTCACTGAAATCTAGAAAACCCGATCTAATGCTTTAGATCCTTAGTTCCTACATTCAGCCAACACTAACCATTTTAGCTAAAGGCCATTCAGCCAAATGATCAAATCCCGAAGGATTATCACAACCAAAATCTTACCTTGTTGTCGATTTCACTACTAATCAAATCCTGAAATTCCGTGATATTTCTTCCTTACAATCGGCCAATACTAGTTCACTGGACTTGATTAGTTTCGGCTTTTGAACAAATAAGAAACAGATCTAAGTCACTTAAATATGGCCGAATGTACATGTACACTCACCTTACGATTTTAAATCCCGAAAACCCCTACTTGTTCCTGATGTTGCCGAAATCCCTGCTTAATCATTGTTAGAATCGGCTATAACAATAATCTAAGAAAATGGCCCTTGGCCGAATACCACATACCACTCACCTTGATGAATCGAATCCCGAAAGAATCCTTAGTGCTTCCTTCCTTCGGCTACACACAAAAGAACACATCACTTATGGCCTTAAAGAACATTCGGCCAACCTTATACTAAGGCCTAATCATTGGTTCGACACACTAAAAGAAAGAGAACCCAAAACCGATTGCTCAAAGAAGAAATACTTACCACTTTCGAGCAGTCCACAAGTTCTAAATGTCGACAGGAGGGAAATATGTTGGGTTTCCGGCTTTTAAAACTTGCGATAGAGAGGAAAGAATAAGGCCACCTTGAGATTCGGCTATGGCTCCTAATGGAGATGGGATATTCGGCTATCTTAGGAGTATTTCGGCTTTTGGAAGAATTGTGAAAGAAAAGAAAAGAAGAAGGGGTTGAGCAATTCGGCTATGGTGGCAAAGGAGGATTCGGCTAACACAAAATAAAAGAAGAATGGCTAGAGAATTCGGCGATGAACTAAAGAGAAAAGAAAAGAATGGAGAATGCCTCACTTCTCCCCTTTTTGCCGAAACTACTACACCTAGAGTCCCCCATTGGGCCAATTCCTCCTCTCATTATCAAATCCCTTATTTCACTCTACCTTAGCCGAATCCTTAACACTCCAACCCAATCTATACTTCCTTCCTCCAGAGTCCATATGCCGTCCACTGCTGCTCATCCTTGTAGCAAAATAAAAACTCCCTTTTTACTTCCCTTGTGATTCGAACCTAGGCCCTTCCCCCTTTGCTTGTGGCGTCACTTACTAAGGCCCTAAGTGGCGCCTCCAAGCCACTTAAACAAGCCTATTTTAGTGGCATATTTCCCCTACAAATTTTCTTAAGGCCTTTTAGGCTTAGCTTCCTCTTTTAAACTTAAAATCGAATAATTTTTAAGGCATTCTCCTACATTCTACTATTCTCGAAATTCATAAAGCACATTCATAATATACACAGGCATACAAGCACATGCACTTGAGCAAAAATGCACAAGCCCTAATTCCGGATATTACAGGATTAATTTGCAAAGTTATCAAAGTTTTAAAATTTTACGATGGATGAGTATGCTGAAATTTTGAAATTTATAGTAGAAAATGAATGTTGTTGATAGATAAACAACTTTTGTAAAGAGAATTTAGATGAAATTGTGATTGAGGGGCTAAATTGTAAAGATGTAAAATTCATGGAAAAATTTTGAATTTTATGAATTACATGGGCTATAAATGTTATATGGAAAATTTGGATAGGCTTGGAATAAGGATTATATATCATGAATTTCATTTTTCGAGCCTAGGGACGAAATTGAAATTAATTAAAAGTATAGGGGTAAAATTGTACTTTTGCCTAAGATGTAAGTTGGATTGAATTGAATATGAAATGTGTTAAATTGATGTTAAATTCATTTATATAGATCCAGAAAGATCAAATAAAGAGTTAGATTGAGGAAAAGAAAAAGTATCGGATTAGTAGATTTCCATATATGAGCAAGTGACGAGGTAAGTTCGTGTAACTAAATTGTGTATATTTATATGTTTGAATTGGATGTTGTATATATATGAATTGTGTAATTGCTATGTACATGAAATGGATTACATAAATGACAAAGCCCAATAAATATTACGTCCCGTTTGAATAGATGAAACTTGATGGATACAAGATCTCCCGTATTGGTTGTGGTGCTGCATATGTTGTGGGCACACCATAGCTCGAAAGAGCATCCTGTTATAAGCCCTCTCAAGCTTCCCGTTACTTGGTTCCTTCGAGCATCCCGATCGATATTGATCTTGCATATGTTGTGGACATACCGCAACTCTTTGTGAGAGTCTTGTTATATGATCGGTATGGATCTTGCATATAATGCTAAAATACCACAACTCTTTATAAGTGTCCCGATATATGCTCTTTATGAGCTTCCTGATATGGCTCAATTGAACTTTCTGTTATATTACTATCGGGAGCTCCCTGATAATAACTCTTCGGGGTTACCTATTAAGCTCAATGAGCTTCCTGTTTTAAACTCTTATGAGTTTCCTGTTATAGCCCGGATAAGGTTCTTATTATATGGCTCACATGAGCTTCATGTTATATAGCTCGAGAGAGCACTTCCTGATTATATGCTCTAATGAGTACCCCTGAATATGAATTGATGGATTACAATTTTGTACACTTTAAGTGTACTATATGTGTGTCCATCGATATTTCAAATAAATTCAATGGGCAAAATTCTAACATGGCTAAAATGAACTTGAAGTGATTTTTCATGGAAATGTACATGTTATATGGAAATATGATAAGAAAATTATATGTATATGAAAGTAATTACGTGATGAGCTCATTCATGTTTCTTGACAATTGTGTGAATTACAATGACTATCATGTTTTGATGAAGTTGGGTGTTTAGGCTATTAGCCAAATTTCTTGAATGCATTTTGTATGTTTACTTTAATGGAAATGAATGGTAAGTTAAATTTCCATAGAACTAACTAAGTATTAAATACTTACTCTGTTTTATTTTCTTTTGTTTTATAGAACTCGGAAGCTCGTAAAGGTTGAAAGCTAGTCCGAGTATCATCACACTATCCCTCTTCTCATTTTGGTACAACTAGAGAACTAATTTTGGTCATAATGGCATTTATAGGCTAATTAGCCAATGTTGGCATCATAATGTTTTGGTTGTAACTAGCTATTGGAATGGTTAGTGTTAAGCATATTTTGGTGTAGTTATATAAGGCCTTATTATGCTTGATGTGTTTATTGAAATGGTTGAATGATGGAAGTTACATAAATATATTACTGGTTGCATGAATGGGATGTTATGACATGTATTGAACTTGAAATTGGCTTGAATTGAAGGTCATATTGTGACTTATAATAGTATAATTTTTTTTTTGGATAGGTTGATGCTAGGTTGGGAAAGAAATAAGGCTTGGAAATGACCTTATTTTGTCCATACGGGTGTGTGTCTCAACCGTGTGTCATGCGCACAGACGTGTGGTTTTCCCGTGTGTCCCCTACATCTTAAAATTTGAGAAATAGAATGCTTTGAATTGCTCACATGGGCAGAGACACGGGCATATGTTTCAGCCGTGTGTGTCACTTGGGCAAGCACATGGGCGTGTGACTTGGCCGTGTGACCCCGCACTTAACTTTTGAAAATTAAATTGGTCACACGGCCTAGAACATGGGTGTGTGGTTGGCCGTGTGACCCAAGTTAGAAAGTTACAAGGGTATGGACACGGGCTGGGACACGGCCGTGTGCCTCACATCGAATGCCGCATTCAAGGATCTCGAGGGTTCCCGATTTAGTCCTGACTTGTTTCAAATGCATAAATTGGATCTCGAGGGTTCATTCAAGGGACAGTATGATTAAATATGATTGGCTTTGGATATGAATAGTAAATAACATTAATTAATTATATTTTTCTATAAACTCTGGTAGTGCTCCGTAACCTTATTTCAGCGACAAATCTGGGTTAAGGGTGTTATATTTATTGGTATCATAGTTACGGTTTAGCTGATTCTCGGACTAACATAGCAGGTACGAGTCTAGCTATACATGCCATTGCATAACTTGTGATAGTGTGATATCTCCTAACCATTTTAAATATGTTTTTCATATAGAAATGTCTTCAAACCGAGCTGAATCCGAGGAAGCTAAGAGCAATGCTCAAGTTTCAGTTCAAAGAGCTGCTTCAAGCAGTAGAAGGCCCATATCTGAGGGCCGAGGTGAGGATGAAAAAGAAGCCTTCTTTCAAATGATGAAGGAATGGTTCACTGAATAATTAAGAACAAATGCTGCTGTACAACAACCTCCCCCTCCTGTCCCTCCACCGGTTTCTGATATGACGCAAGGTGTTGAATTTGTTAGAACTGGTAAGCCTCCGAAAGATAAAATTTGTAAATATAGGGCAGAAGAATTTAGGGCTATTGATGAAGATGATCTGAAAAGAGCTAAATTCTGGTTAGAAAATACCATCAAGGTTTTGGACGAATTGTCTTGCATACCTGATGAATGTTTGAAACGTGTTGTATCCTTGTTAAAAGACTCAACTTACCAGTGGTGGAACACGTTAATTTTTGTTGTGCCAAAAGAACGGGTTACTTGGGAATTTTTCCAAATTGAATTTAAAAAGAAGTATATTAGTCAGAGATTCCTTGACCAAAAAAGAAAAGAGTTTTTAGAGCTCAAACAGGGGAATATGACTGTATCTGAAGACGAATGGGAATTCGTCAGATTAAGCTAATGTGCCAGAGAGTGTATCCCGACTGAAGTTTCCATGTGTAAATGGTTTGAAGAGGGATTAAATGAAGAAACTAAGCTATTAGTTAGGATTCTAGAATTAAAAGAATTTGTCGTACTGGTTGATAGGGCACATAAAGCCAAAGAATTAAGTAAAGAAAATAGATAGACAGAGATGGAAGCCTGAATCTTGAGTAAAAGATTTATGGGAAAGTCACAATCGTCAGCTTCAAAGAAATCAAAGAAATATCATAATTGTTCTACCACATTTGTGGGCTATACTGGGAGAGATCGAGGTACTCAACGCTCTAATCCAAAATCTCCGGCCCTATCAATAGCAAGTGCTGCAAGTGTCGGGAATCCCAAACCTAAATGGAAGCATTGTAATAAATTTCATTTTTGTGAGTGCCGCATGAGAAGCGGAGCCTATTTTGGATGTGGTTCTCTTGACCACTATCTTAAATATTGTTCAAAAAGGATTGAAAAAGATACTGTTCAAACTTCAAGGCCGAGCAACCTTGCCTCGAGAGGTAGACCACCTCGTAACCCTGGTAATATGAGTGATAACTGAGGTACAAGAAAAGATTCAATTGCCAAATCTGAAGCACGAGCACCAGTAAGAACATATGCTAGTCGTGCAAGAGAGGATGCCTCAGTACTAGACATTATTACTCGTACTTTTTCTTTTCTTGGCACTGATATTACTGCTTTGATTGATCCTTGTTCAACACATTCATACATATGTATGAATTTAGTATCTATTAAAAATTTACCTGTTGAGTCCACTAAATTTGTGGTTAAAATTTCAAACCCCCGGGCCAGTATGTGATGGTAGATAAAGTTTGTAAAAATTATCTGTTAATGGTATGAGGTTATTGTTTCGCAGCTGATTTGATATTGTTGCCATTTGATGAATTTGATGTAATTTTGGGTATGGACTGGCTAACTCAGCATGATGCAGTATTAAATTGTAAACAGAAGTATATTATGTTAAAATGTCAAAATGCTGAATTGCTCCGTGCCGAATCAAATAAATTGGATGGGTTGTCTAATGCGATATCAACTATATCAGCACAGAAATATATCAGAAAATGGTATGATGCTTATCTTATGTGTTGGACACTAAAGTATCTGAATCAAAGATTAAGTCAGTGCTAGTAGTTTGTGAGTTTCCTAATGTGTTTTCGAAGGAATTAGTTGGATTTTTGCCGGTAAGAGAGGTGGAATTTTCCATAGATCTTGTTCCAGGAACGGCACCGATATTTATAGCACCTTACAGAATGACCTCTACAAAGTTAAAAGAATTAAAAGCACAGTTGCAAGAATTGACTGACAGAGGTTTTGCCCGACCTAGTTCTTCACCTTGGGATACACCGGTTCTATTTTTTAAAAAGGAAGATGGGTCGTTGAGATTATGTATTCACTACCGGTAGTTCAAAAAAGTTACAATAAAGAACAAGTATCCACTGCCTCGTATTGATACTTATTTGATTAGTTGCAAGGTGCTACTGTATTTTCAAAGATTAATCTTCGTTCCGGTTATTATCAGCTACGGGTGAAAGAATCAGATGTACCAAAGACAGCCTTCAGAACTAGGTATGGGCACTAAGAGTTTTTTGTGATGCTGTTTGGCTTAACAAATGCACCTGCAGTATTTATGAATCTAATGAATAGAATTTCTAGACTGTATTTGGATAAATTTGTTGTGGTGTTTATTAATGATATTTTGGTATACTCTCGAGATGAAAATGAACATGCTGACCATTTGAGAATTGTGCTGCAAACCCTGTGTGAAAAATAGATGTATGCCAAATTCAGTAAATGTGAATTTTGGCTTCGAGAAGTCGGTTTCCTTGGACATATAGTATCTGGAGAATGTATCAGGGTGGATTCAAAAAAAATTCAGCTATTGTTAGTTGGAAACCACCGAAAAATATGTCTGAAGTCAAAAGTTTTCTGGGATTAGCTGGTTATTATCGGAGATTTGTATAAGGATTCTCGATGATAGCTTCTCCGATGACACGATTGTTGCAGAAAGATGTAAAGTTTGAATGGAATGATAAATGCCAATAGAGTTTAGACAGATTGAAAGCTTTATTGACAAAAGCACCCGTACTAGTTCAACCTGAATTGGGTAAAGAATTCGTAATTTACAATGATGCATTATTGAATGGTTTGGGCTGTGTCTTGATGCAAGAAGGTAAAGTAATAGCATATGCTTCTAGACAGTTAAAACCACATGAAAAGAATTATCCAATACATGATTTAGAATCGGCAGCCATTGATTATGCATTAAAAATTTTACGACACTATCTGTTTGGTGAAAAGTGTCATATATTCATTGATCATAAAAGTTTGAAATATCTGATAGCGCAAAAAGATTTGAACTTGAGATAGCATAGGTGGCTTGAACTAATAAAAGATTATGATTTGGTTATTGATTATCATCCAGGAAAAGCCAATGTGGTTGTAAATGCTTTGAGCAGA
The DNA here is from genome assembly GCA_025506655.1 of Gossypium rotundifolium. Taxonomy (NCBI): domain Eukaryota; kingdom Viridiplantae; phylum Streptophyta; class Magnoliopsida; order Malvales; family Malvaceae; genus Gossypium; species Gossypium rotundifolium. The sequence continues at coordinate 155,956,678 of CP106722.1, read as the reverse complement.
AAATCTCTATTTGCTTTGCGAGCAGTGAATACCCGATTAACTTTGTCTGATAATGGTTCAATCATAGCTGAGTTAAAAGCTAAACTGACATTTCTGCAATAGATTTACGAGGCTCAAAAAAATGATGATGAATTACAAGCTAAACGTATACAATGTGAGTCAATTTTGATTCAGAATTTCAGATTGTATCTAGTGATTGTCTTATGTTCAGGGGCTGAGTATGTGTACCAAGGAATTCAGAGCTAGTATAGAAGACTCTACATGAAGCTCATAGTGGTACTATGTCTGTTCATCTGGGGAGTAACAAAATGCATAATGATTCGAAAAAGTTGTACTGGTGGCCAGGAGTGAAAAGGGATATTTCTAAATTTGTATCTAAATGTTTAATATGTCAGCAAGTTAAAGCTGAACAGTAGGTGCCTTCTAGATTATTACAGCCAGTTACAATACCGGAATGGAAATAGGAAAGAATTACCATGGACTTTGTGTTGGGATTAATTTTATCTTTGAAAAAGAAACATGCTATTTGGGTAATTGTTAATCGTTTGACAAATTCTGCACACTTTATTCCAGTACATATGGATTTCTCCCTGGATAGATTAGTAGAGTTATATGTTTCTGAGATTGTCAGATTGCATGGAGTTTTGGTCTCTATTATTTCAAATAGAGATCCTCGATTTACATCCCAACTTTGGAACAAAATGCAAGAAGCTATGGGTACGTAGTTACATTTTAGTACAGCATTTCATCCTCAGACTAATGGTCAATCCGACCGTGTGATACAGATTTTAGAAGACATGCTTCAATGTTGTGTGCTAGAATTTGAAGGTAACTAGGAAAAGTATTTGCCTTTAGTTGGATTTGCATACAATAATAGCTATCATTCAAGAATTAAAATGGTACCGTATGAAGTTCTGTATGGTCGTAAATGTAAAAACTCGTTGTATTGGACTGAGCTCAGAGAGAAAAAGATAAATGGAGTTGATTTGATCCGTGAGACTGAAGAAAAGGTAAAAGTGATTCAGGATAGTTTAAAGGCAGCCTTTGATCGTCAAAAATTTTATGCCAATTTTAAACGAAAAGAGATAGAATTTCAAGTCAGAGACAAGGTATTCTTGAAAGTATCACCTTGGAAGAAAGTTCTTCGATTTGGCTGAAAAGGAAAATTGAGCCCACAGTTCATCGGACCGTGTAAGATCATTGAAAGAATTGGACCTGTTGCGTATCGATTAGCATTGCCACCAGAGCTTGACAGAATTCATAATTTTTTCCATATATCTATGTTGTGATGGTATCGGTCAGATCCTTCACGTGTTATTTCTCTAACAGAAGTTGAGATTCAGCCTAATATGACTTATAGTGAGGAACCAATCAAAATTCTGGTACATGAGATGAAAGAGTTAAGAAATAAAAAGTAGCTTTAGTGAAAGTTATGTGGCAATGACACGGATAGAAAAAGCTACCTGGGAACCAGAGGAAACAATGAGGAAGCTGTAACAGCCCAAAATAGGGCCTAGTCAGAATAGTGGTTTCGAGACCACAAACTCGAAGTAAAAATATTTAATTTATGATTATTTTAGAGTCTACGATCTATTTGGATGATGGTGTGCAAATTTTGTTCAGTAATTTTTATTGATAAAGTGCTAAATTTTATTATTGGGATTAAATTGTATTAATTGCAAAATATGAGTTCAAGAACATGAGTACTTGATAAACCTCAATTTATACATATTTTAACCCCATGCTTGGCTTACTTTTGGATGAATTCTCATTAGATTTGATGAATTCGATGCTCCTAATCCTTTAAACTCATGTTTTACAATCAGGAGAGCTTAGGGAGTCGAAAAGAACGAGAAACGGGCCAAAACGGGATAAAATGGGCCTACCTTATGAACTCACTTGACCTGGGCTATAAGACACGGCCGTGTGTTTCGAGAAAAATTGAGACACGGCCTGGATCAACGTACATGGCCTATTCAGAATAGGCTACTTGTGGGCCAAGAGAGGTGTTCCAAAGCTTATATAAACACCCTAGGTGTAACATCCTAGATTGGGGGCTCTACATTTGTGATGTGTTGTGCGTGTATGCCATGTTATGTGTGTATGTCTGGTGTGTTTAGAGCTTTCGGGAAGGCTTGGGGTTAAGCTTGAGCATTGGTAGAAATTTTATTTTTAGACTCTGCAAGGGAGAACTAGATGAAGTGGGCCTTAAGGATACTTGAATGGGAAAGTTAACACAACAATCTAGTTGGTAAAGTGGCAAGGAGGCGCCACTAAGGGCATAGGAAGGTGATGCCACAAGGGATTTGAAGGGAGCAGGTTCGAATCCCATGTTAAGCAAAAAAAGTGTTTTTTTTAATATATGTGCCTGAGGAGTGAGAGGTGGTTTCGACTGGGACTCTAAAGGAGTGAGTGTGGATTGAGTCAGAAGATAGGAGGATGAGGATAAGAGAAAAATGAGGGATATGATAGAGGGGGAAGAGGTGGCCGAATGTGGGACTGTGTGCAAGGGGGAAATCGGTTGAAGTGGCTAAGGGCATGCCAAAATTTTCATTTGGTTAAGGGTGTGCCGAAATTTATTTTTTCCCGAATCATAGTTTTTCTTCTTCTTTTCTCCTCCTATTTTTGGCATTAGAGGATTTCCTCTTCTCTTCTTCTGCCAAAATCGAAACTCCTAAGTCATTGTTTGGAGTATCTTTGTTTTTCTTTCGGCTTTCTCATCCAGTTCTTTCCTACCTTATTCATTGTCAAATCTACCTAGCCTCTTTTCTGTTCATCTTCTTTCGGATCTTACTTAAAAGCCAAAACCCTAGATCTCATTTGTGGCTTGGTTTTATTGCTTTCAACATTTCAATCTTCTTCTTTAATTACTGAATCTTCTTGCAAGTGGTAGCCGAGATCTTCTCTAGAGGTAAGTGTTGACTTGTACTATTATTTTTGTAATTTTTTTTGACTTTTAAGGCCAAAGCCGAATGGCTAGTTGGTTGTTAGGGCCATCTTTAGTTCGACATTTTCTCTGACCTTGTGTTCTTTTTGGGCAGCATTCCGGGATTTGTAGGAGATCTAATCGCCTAGGTTTCTAAATCAGAAATCAGTAGTATTCGAACCATATTATTTCTTTCGGGATTTCAAGATAATGATTTCAATTTTCCCTAAGTGATCAATGTTTCTTTTCGTTATTCATACCTTAACCTAATGTTTCGTTAAGCAATCATCATAGTACCTTCTGACCAAGATCGTTCATGGACTCGAATGTTAGCAAATCAAAGGAAGGGGTTGGATCTGTAGTCTCAGCCCTAAAGTTTAAGAAACGCACAGTGTCTGCTGTTCGTGATTGGCCACCAAGTTGTGGGCTGGCTTCTGAGCAGAACAATAGGCAGATAGCTGTAGTTTTGGCTAGCGATAGTGTTGACATATAGAGTGTCGTCTTACCTGTTATCAGGTGTGTAAACTTTCAAACACACTATACTATAACTGTACTAACGTTTATATGGGCTGAAAAGCTGAAAAAAGGGCTGTATAGATAGTCGTGATGCCCTTAGGGGTAAGGCTATGATTGTCAGGTACGTGACTATATCGTTTCTTTGCATAGCCAAATGTATGTGTGGCAGACTGATGTATTATGAATAGCATGTTGCATTGTTAGGTTTTGTATGTAGATCATGGGTATGGGATTGATATAAAGGGGAAGTGCTTAATTGGTCACGTAGTGATCGGTGGCTTTGCCACGATATATATACATATGTTCATACACTATTCTTGGTCACATTGTGATCGGTGGCATTGCCACGATGTATATATATATTTATTTGGTCACATAGTGATAAGTGGCTGTGCCACGAAATAATATTTGGTCACCTAGTGATCGTGTTTAATTGGCAGCATGACTGTCATGATAGAGTGTAGCAGATGGAGGATTGATTGTAGAAATCCCTACGGTGTGATTGGTTGGTACGGGTTTGTGTGCAGTGGATGGAAAAACTAGGTTTGGGTTGGGCTTATTGCATTCATATGTGTATGATGATATGTGGGCTAAGGCCAATGTGTGATTGTGGATTGGATGCAGTATGTATAATGTGGGAGATTTTTACACACTGAGTCTTGGTGACTCACCCCTTTTCCTTAACTTTTTAGGTGAGCAGTAGCTCGTGGATGCAGGAGCCGAGGCGGACTCGCAGAGGCCATAATTTTGATTTCTTTTCTTTATAGTTTTGGCATTACTATAAGTTTATATTTTTTTTTAAATTTGGGCTTTTCGTTATGTAAAAAGGCCTTTCAAGGTTGTACTTGGGTATTTTTTTGTGTTTACTGTTTATAGCAAACTCGACACCTCGGCACTTTAAATATTAAAGTAAAAGTGGAGATTATTTAATCAAAACATCAATGTTTTCAAAAGACTACAAATACTCGAAAAAAGTTTTCTTCCAAATCACCGATTTTTCTAAGATTTAATTAAGACTTGATTACACTTCACCCTATGATATACCAGATCCGGTCGTAACGTATGGGCCGAGTTTGGGGTGTTACATTTTTGGTATCAGAGCCCGATTCAAAACTCGGGCTGTAAAATGGGTCCAGTGGTGTTTTATAGTTTGATGTGAGCTTAAGAAAAATGTTTTGGGTTGAGATATGGCCTTCGAGTCTGGCGGCACTTGATCCACCCAGGTAAGTATTCTAACCTTTGATGTGGTATGCATAATTGGATTTGATGGGCTTTATGGGGACATAGGCGAGTATGCTAGGGTTTATGGACCTTAGGCCTAGTTACACAACTCTTAAAATCCATAAAACTTAATTTTTCTAATTAAACATGTCCATGGATAAGTCGTTGGGTTGGAGTGTGGCAACAGGCATACGCCTGTCTAGAATTGGATCTAGGAAGAGCTTGGTATTTAAGCGGTCCTAGTGGCCCACTCCTCTTCGCTAGAATCCTACCTGGTGCGAAGTGTTTGTTCACTTTAACTGAGAGGACTTGTTGATGGGCCAAAATTCATGACTAAAACCCGAAAGGGACCAATACCCTATTTTTGTAAAATTACTTATATCCCTAGTTTTGTAAAATTACCCAGAATACCCTAGGTTTGAGAAAAATTATTGAAATACCCTTGATTTACTAAATTGCCAAAATACCCTTACTTTATGAAAAGACCAAAATACCTCTATTTTGTAAAATCACCAAGATACCCTATTTTGCAAAATTACCAAAATACCTCTATAGGGTGAAATTACAAAAATACCCCTAGATAGAGAAATGACGAAAATACCCTTGTGTGACGAAGGTGAGGTTATGGATGTTACTTTTGTGTTTGATACATTTATGTGATAATTTGTTTGGGAATACATATGGTTGCTGATACAGACTTGAGACTGAACCTTGTGGATATAATTTTGAATTCAAAAGAACTACTATCGAAACTACCTTCCATAAGATTGTTCGTTATTAATCAGTGGAAGAAATTATTAATCCATAAAATTTTTAACCAGATAAATCGTGAACGCTACATATGAGCTCTAGGGGGCGTGGTGTGCGCGGTCGAGGTAGAGGCAGGATTACTGTGTCGAAACTAGTAGGGTCTAGTCATGAGTCAGGAAATGAGATACCAGTGCCACTAACTATGGAGGCAGAGTATCATGACCAAATGGGTGGAGACGATGCGGTGTCTCAAGTGATGCTCCGAGTGTTGAAGAGAGTTGCGGGAGCAGCCATGGATACAAGAGCTCAGAAATCTGTGCCAGAGCGACTTAGGGCTAATAGAGCAGAAATTTTTAGGGGAATTTCCGGTGTAGCTCCTAGTACAGCTGAGTATTGGATGGAAGCCATGGAGCGTATAATGGATGACCTTGACTTCACGGAGGAGGAGAAGCTGAAGGGAGTGGTGTCTCTTCTTCGAGATAAAGCGTACCAATGGTGGCTTACGGTCAGGGATGGTGCGGTGGCTGACCGCATTACTTAGGATTTCTTCAAGTCGGTATTCTAGAGTAAGTACATCGAATCGAGTTATGTGGATGCACAGCGTAGGGCGTTTCTAAATCTGATCCAGGGTAACAGATCGATAGCTGCTTATGAAGTAGAATTCCTGCGACTAAGTTTAAGTTGTTACGCACGAGGGATAGTGGCCACGGAACATGAGCGGTGTGTTCGATTTGAAGATGGCCTGAGGGATGATCTACGTGTGTTGATAGCCCCTCAACGAGAGCGCGAATTTACGATTTTGGTTGAAAAGGCTAAGATAGCCGAGAAAGTTAAGCGAACCGAAAAGCGAAATAATGATAGAGACATGGATAGAATGTTGGATCGTCAGGGTCAACGAGGCATTTTTAGAAAAGACCTAAGATGGATGGGCCGAGACAGGGTGTGAGATCTGGGGGTAATGATCAACCTCAGAGGTGTGGTCGGTGTAATAAATTTTATTCGGGCGAATGTTGGGTAGGTGACAAGAAATGTTTTAGATGTGGGTCTACGGATCATCTAGTTAGGGACTGTCCATAGGAGCGGGGTGGCACAGAGCCGGTAGGATAGACTAACGCTCAGCCTAGTGGAAGAGGTCCACAACCGCAGAGAGGTCGCAGTCTAGCCAGATGAGGTAATGGTTATGGTCAGGGCCGTGGAACGCAAGGCAGAGGTGCAGGGAACACCGATGCAAGACAGCCTGGGTTGGTCTATGTAGCAAGACGTCGAGAGGAGGGGGATGCACTAGATGTCATAACCGGTATGTTCTTGATTTTTGGGTTGTATTTTTCTGCATTAATTGATATTGAATCGACACATTCTTATGTTGCTAGTATAGAATCTGAAACCCTAGGTATAAACTCTTAGATTATTCCTAGGGAGACAACTATAATTAGCCCGCTAGGTCAGTCAATAGCGGTGAACAGACTGTATATGGATGTACATCTAGAAGTGCAAGGTGTAGTTTTTCTGGCGGATTTATTGGAACTGCCTTTTGGGGAGTTCAATCTAATCTTAGGTATGGACTGGTTTGTGAAATATCGAGCGAATCTAGACTGTGCAGCCAAGCGTATGGTACCAAAGACTAGTCAGGAGGATGAGGTGGTGGTAATAGGTGAAAGGAGGGACTATCTGTCCAATGTAGTATCCGCTCTAAAGGCTGAAAGAATGATGAAGAAAGGGTGTAGGGCGTTCGTAGCTTTTGTTTGTGCTTTGGAGGTCCAGGATTCAACTGTGGAGAATGTTAGAACGGTGAGGGAGTTTTTTGACGTTTTCCCAAAAGAACTTTTCGGACTACCTCCGGATCGTGAGGTGGAATTTGGAATTGATCTTCTTCCGGGAATAGCTCCAGTATCCATTGCATCATATAAAATGGCGCCAAAAGAGTTGGTGGAACTGAAAGCCCAGATTCAGGAATTGTTGGATCGGGGTTTCATTTGACCAAGTGTATCGCCTTGGGAAGCGCCAGTGCGATTTGTCAAGAAGAAGGATGGATCAATGTGTACGTGCATTGACTACCATCAGCTAAACAAGTTGACTATCAAGAACAAGTATCCGTTGCCAAGGATTGATGACTTGTTTGATCAACTGAAAGGGGCGTCAATGTTCTCAAAGATAGATTTACGATCAGGATACCATCAGCTTAAGGTCAGAGAATCGAATATTCATAAGACAGCTTTCAGGACCCGTTATGGCCATTACAAATTTTTGGTAATGCCGTTTGGGTTGACAAACGCACCAGTGACGTTTATGGATATGATGAACCGGGTGTTCCAACCCTATTTGGATCGGTTCGTAGTGGTATTTACAGATGATATCCTAGTGTATTCAAGGTTGAGGAGCAGCATGATTCGCATCTGCGAGTGGTACTACAAATCCTGAGGGAGAAGAAATTGTACGCAAAATTCAGTAAGTGCAAATTTTGGTTAAGGAAGGTTACTTTTTTAGGACACGTTGTATCGACTGAAGGGGTCAGAGTTGATCCCCGAAAGGTTAAAGCTATCATGGATTGGAAAGCACCCAGGTCTGTGACGAAAATTCAGAGTTTCCTAGGTCTTGCTGGTTATTACAAGAGGTTCGTTGAAGGATTTTACTTGATTGTGGCACCTTTAACCAAGTTGTTGAGGAAGAGAGTACTTTTTGTGTGGGGTGACAAGCAACAGGGAAGTTTTGAAAAGTTGAAAAAGGTGTTGACGGAAGCTCCAATGTTGATTCAATCGGAGGCTGGAATGGAGTTTGTGGTTTATTGTGATGCTTCACACACCGGGTTAGGATGTATGTTGATGCAAGGCAGAAGAGTGGTTGCTTATGCGTCTCAGCAGTTAAGACCGCATGAGCTAAATTATCCTACGCATGATTTGGAGTTGGCGGTAGTGGTTTTTACTTTAAAGATTTGGAGACACTTTCTGTATGGGAAGAGGTCCGTTGTTTATACAGATCATAAGAGCTTGAAGTATCTTCTCACCCAAAAGGAGTTGAATTTGAGGCAGAGGAGGTGGATTGAACTACTAAAGGATTACGATTGTTCGATTGAATACAATCGGGAAAAGCTAATGTGGTGGCGGATGCGCTAAGCCAGAAGGTGATCTCGGATCTGAGGGCGATGTTTGCTCATCTAAGCCTGTATGAAGATGGGAGTTTATTAGCTGAGCTTCAAGTAAAACCGACATGGATAAATCAGATCAAAGAGAAGCAGTTGTAGGATGATGACTTGAGTGCCTGACTATCTCAAGTGCAACATGGTAAAGTAGGGGATTATAATTTGAACGATGACGGGGTTTTGTGTTTCCGAAAAAAGGTTTGTGTGCCAAGGGACGTAGAATTGAGGTGGATGATTCTTCAGGAAGCGCATAGTAGCCCATATGATATGCATCCAGGAGGAAGTAAAATGTATCGAGATTTACGAGAACAATTTTGTGGCCTGGTCTAAAGCGAGAGGTAACTGAATTTGTAGGTAAATGTTTGACATGTCAGTAGGTAAAGGCAGAGCATCAGTTGCCTTCGGAGTTGTTGCAGCCGGTGAAGATTCCGCAATGGAAATGGGAGAGAATCACTATGGATTTTGTTAGTAGGCTACCTCTTACGCCTACTAAGAAGGATTCGATATGGGTAGTCGTAGATCGGTTGACGAAGTCCGCTCATTTTATACCAGTTCAGGTTGATTACTCTCTACAAAGGTTGGCTAAGTTGTATATAGTGGAGATTGTGAGGTTGCATGGAGTACCTGTGTCCATTATCTCGGACAGGGATCCTAGGTTTACGTCAAGATTTTGGAGGGCGTTACATCAAGCGTTGGGTACAAAGTTGGATTTTAGTACGGCATTTCATCCACAGACGGACGGACAGTTAAAAAGGGTGATACAGATTTTGGAAGACATGTTGAGAGGTTGCATTATCGATTTCAAAGGTAGCTGGGAGGAATTCCTACCATTGGCAGAATTCGCATATAATAATGACTACCGATCAAAGATTCGGATGGCACCATATGAAGCATTATGCAGGCGAAAGTGTCGTACTCCTACGTGTTGGACGGAGTTGGGTGAATGACAGTTATTGGGTCCAAAACTCGTTTTGGAAATGGAGAATAAAGTTGGGTTGATTCGGGCTAGGTTGAAGGAAGCGTCAGATAGGCAGAAGTCCTACGCTGACGTGAAGCGAAGGGACATAGAATTTGCAATAGGTGATCGGGTTTTCTTGAAGGTACCACCGTGGAAGAAAATTCTAAGGTTTGGACAGAAGGGTAAGCTAAGCCCTAGGTTCATCGGGCCTTATCGGGTGTTGAAGCGTGTAGGACCAGTTGCTTATCAGCTTGAGCTACCTTCAGAGCTAAGTAAGATTAATGATGTGTTCCATATTTCAATGTTGCGATGTTACCGTTCAGACCCATCTCATGTGATACCGTTGGAGGAACTCGAAGTAAAGCCTGATTTAACTTTTGAAGAGAAACCAGTTCAGATCTTGGAGTGGGATGTTAAGGTTTTGCGAAGAAAATTGGTTCCTTTGGTTAAGGTTCTGTGGCGGAATCACGGATCAGAGGAAGCTACATGGGAGCCAAAGGATGTTATATGACAGCAATACCCTCACCTCTTTTGATCAGGTAATTTCGGGGACGAAATTATTTTTAGGGGGTAGAACTGTAACATCCTAGATTGGGGGCTCTACATTTGTGATGTGTTGTGTGTGTATGCCATGCTCTGTGTGTGTGTCTGGTGTGTTTAGAGCTTTTGGGAAGGCTTGGGGTTAAGCCTGAGCCTTGGTAGAAATTTTGTTTTTAGACTCTACAAGGGAGAACTAGGTGAAGTGGGCCTTAATGATACTTGAATGGGAAAGTTAACACAACAATCTAGTTGGTAAAGTGGCAAGGAGGCGCCACTAAGGGCATAGGAAGGTGGCATACAAGGGATTTGAAGGAGCAGTTCGAATCCCATGTTAAGCAAAAAGAGTGTTTTTAATATATGTGCACGAGGAGTGAGAGGTGGTTTGGCTAGGACTCAAGGAGTGAGTGTGGATTGAGTCGGGAAGATAGGAAGATGAGGATAAGAGAAAAATAAAGGATACGATAGAAGGGGAAGAGGTGGCCGAATGTGGGACTGTGTGCAAGGGGGAAATTGGTTGAAGTGGCTAAGGGCATGCCAAAATTTTCATTTGGTTAAGGGTGTGCCGAAATTTCCTTTTTCCCGAAGCATAGTTTTTCTTCTTCTTTTCTCCTCCTATTTTCGGCATTAGAGGATTTCCTCTTCTCTTCTTCTGCCAAAATCGAAACTCCTAAGTCACTGTTTGGAGTATCTTTGTTTTTCTTTCAGCTTTCTCATCCAGTTCTTTCCTACCTTATTCATTGTCGAATCTACCTAGCCTCTTTTCTGTTCATCTTCTTTCAGATTTTACCTAAAAGTCGAAAACTCCTAGATCTCATTTGTGGCTTGGTTTTATTGCTTTCAACATTTCAATCTTCTTCTTTAATTGCAGAATCTTCTTGCAAGTTGTAGCTGAGACCTTCTGTAGAAGTAAGTGTCAACTTGTGCTATTATTTTTGTAATTTTTTTTTGGCTTTTGAGGCCAAAGCCAAATGGCTAGTTGGTTGTTAGGGCCATCTTTAGTTTGACATTTTCTCTAACCTCGTGTTCTTTTTGGGCGGCATTCCGGGATTTGAAGGAGATCTAATCGCCTAGATTTCTAAGTCACAAATCGGTAGTATTCGAACCATATTATTTCTTTTGGGATTTTAAGGTAAGGACCTAAGTGATCAATCGGTTTCTTTTCGTTATTCATGCCTTAACCTAATGTTTCGTTAAGCAATCATCATAGTACCTTCTGACCAAGATTGTTCATGGACTCGAATGTCAGAAAATCAAATGAAGGGGTTGGATCTGTAGTCCCATCCCCAAAGTTCAAGAAACGCGCAGTGTCTGCTGTTCATGATTGGCCACCGGGTTGTGGGCTGGCTTCTGAGCAGAACAATAGACAGATAGCAGTAGTTTCGGATAGCGATAGTGTCGACATAGAGAGTATCATCTTACGTGTTACCAGGTGTGTAAACTTTCAAACACACTATACTATAACTGTACTAACGTTTGTATGGGCTGAAAAGCCAGAAAAAGGGCTGTGTAGATAGTCGTGATGCCCTTAGAGGTAAGGCTAGGATTGCCAGGTACGTGACTGTATCGTTTCTTTGCATAGCTAAATGTATGTGTGGCAGACTGATGTACTATGAATAGCATGTTGCATTGTTAGGTTTTGTATGTAGATCATGGGTATAGGATTGATATGAAGGGGAAGTGCTTAATTGGTCACGTAGTGATCGGTGGCTTTGCCACGATATATATACATATGTTCATACATTATTCTTGGTCACATTGTGATCGGTGGCACTGCCACGATGTATATATATATATTTATTTGGTCACATAATGATCGGTGGCTGTGCCACGAAATAATATTTGGTCACCTAGTGATCGTGTTTAATTGGTAGCATGACTGTCGTGATGGAGTGTAGCGGATAGATGGTTGATTGTAGAAATCCCCACGGTGTGATTGGTTGGTACGGGTTGGTGTGTAGCGGATGGAAAAACTAGGTTTGGGTTGGGCTTATTGCATTCATATGTGTAAGATGATATGTGGGCTAAGGCTAATGTGTGATTGTGGATTGGATGCAGTATGTATAATGTGGGAGATTTTTACACACTGAGTCTTGGTGACTCACCCCTTTTCCTTAACTTTTTAGGTGAACAGTAGCTCGTGGATGCAGGAGCCGAGGCAGACTCGCGGAGGCCATAATTTTGATTTCTTTTCTTTATAATTTCGGCATTACTATAAGTTTATATTTTTTTAAATTTGGGCTTTTCGTTATGTAATAAGGCCTTTCAAGGTTGTACTTGGGTATTTTTTTGTGTTTACTATTTATAGCAAACTCGACACCTCGGTACTATAAACATTAAAGTAAAAGTGGATATTCTTTAATCAAAACATCAATGTTTTCAAAAGACTACGAAATACTCAGAAAAAGTTTTCTTCCAAATCACCGGTTTTTCTAAGATTTAATTAAGACTTGATTACACTTCACCCTGTGACATACCAGATCCGGTTGTAATGTATAGGCTGGGTTTGGGGTGTTACACTAGGGGATAACCTAAAATAGGACGTCGAGTAGAAGACAGAAAATTCTCCAAGACAGCCATCGGGAACAACTTAGGAGAATGATCTCCAACAAGACCGAGGATCTCCCATCATGTTCTTTAGAAGTTTTTGGGTTTTCTTATGTTTTGTTGTTTTCCCTATTTTATGATGTTTCCCTCTATTAGTATGAACTAAATCTCTTAAATACCCAAGGGGATGAAACCTAAGACATATCTTATTATTTTTTTTATTTATAAGATAAATACTTATTCTTATTCTTAATTGTGAGTTTTTATTCTTGTTTTGATAATTCATGTTATTAATCCAAGTCGAATGTGCAGTGGAGAAAAAAGTCCTTGTTTAAGAGAAGATCAACACAATTAAGCGAAGTTGATTGCAACCCTAGAAATAGGGCGACGAAAATTTGCCGGATTGGAGTCAAATCTAATAAGGGAATCCATAGATCGAGGTAATGCGACAATAGGGGTTTTAATTAGAAAGAGATTTCAATTAATCAACCTAGAGTTAGTTGTTTTTAGTCTCAAAAGAGATATTAACATAAATCAGGGATTTCTATGGATTAAGTCAAGTGAATAAATCATATGAATCAAAAGTAATAAGTGAAGTCTAGGTGGATTTTTCCTTAGGTATTGCCTATCTCATATAAGTTGTCCAAAAGTATTTTCCCAATTCACTCTCTGTTACGTTCATCGTCATTTAATTAGTTAAATTAGTTCGTTAATTTTGGATTAAAAATAAATCCCTTAATTATTAGGCTAGCTAATAAAAAGATAGTTATTACTAGTAATTTTAGTCCTTGAGGATACGATATTCTATACTCGCCATAGCTATATTACTGTTCGATAGGTGCGCTTGCCTTTGTCAAAATAATAGTTAGTTTTGAGCCCATCAGTACTTGATTTAAATGGGGGTGATCGTGTCCATGATAAGTCTTAATATTTATATAATGAACGATCGAGCTTAGAAACTAACTATCATCACGATTGAGGCAAGCGTACCTATCAAACAGTAGTATAACTTAGTGGCAAGACCGGAATGTCGAACCCAAAGGAACAAAAAATACTAGTACTGACTCTCTTTTTATTATAGAGCCTTAAATAAAAGTGATTAATGTTTATTTAAATAACTACTAAGCTAAGGATGCCAAGACACAGAGAATGAATAGGGAAAATACTTTTGGGAAAAGCAAATTGATCAAGACAATACCCGAGGAAGAATCCACCTAGACTTCACTTGTTATTTAACTCTGAACCAGACGATTTATTCATTTGACTTGATCTGTAGGATTCCCTAATTTATATTAATACCTCTTTCGAGGCAACTAACGTCTAACCCTTGGTTGATTAATTGAAATCTCTTTCTAATTAAAACCCTTAGAGTTGCATTAACTCAATCTATAGACTCCCATATTAGGTTTGACCCTAATCCGGTAGATTTTCGTCGTCCTATTTCTAGGAGTACGATCAACTCCACTTAATTATGCTAGATCTACTCTTAAACAGGGACTTTTGCTCCACTGTCTGAGCACATCAATACTTGAATCAATATCCTGGAATATCAAAACAAGAATAAAGGACACATAATTAAGAACAAATCAAATATTTATCATATAGTTCAGAAAACAATAACAAGATCCATCTTAGGTTTCATCCCCCTTAGGTATTTGAGGGGTTTAGGTTATGTTTATAAAAGAATACATTTCAGATAAAAAATAACAAAACATAAAGAAAACCCTAAAACCCCCTGAAGGAATTGAAGGAGAAATCCTCAGTCTTGAGTGTGATTTCGGCTTCTGAGATGGATCAACTGGCTTTCTTTGAGTAATTCCCTGTATTCAGCCCTCTCTGGCTACCTCAGGCTACCTCCTTCTTTAGGATGGATCAACTGGCTTTCTTGAATGTGTTTCTTTGCCTCTAAGTATCCTTTTCTGAGTGGAATTAAAACAAGTCACAGCAAGGACACGCCCGTGTAACATGCCGTGTGGTTCGAGCCCAGGCCGTGTTCGAGCCTGCCAAAGAGGCATGGCCGTGTGGTGAGCTTCAAGCCCTGTGGACTTCATACTTTGGCCCATTTTCTTTGTTTTTGGCCCGTTTCTCGTTCTTTTCATCCTCCTATGCTCTCCTAAGTATAAAACATGAAAACAAAGGATTATGAGAATCAAATTCCACAATTAAAGGGATAAACCATCCAAAAGTATGCTAAATATGGGTTTAAAATATGTATATATTAAGGTTTATCAGGTGGTTTAAACTAGAGGTCTTTAAATGGCAAATAGACCATCATATTTTGTTATGGAAAAAACTAGTCATAGAAGGGTAAAAATTGAAGGTTTAGTAAAAAAGACATTTTTGTCATTTGGGTGTTTTAAGGCATAAAAGACAAAATTGAAACCCAAAAATCTGCTCATTCTCTTCTCCATGCTGCCAAAATTTTCAAGAAGCCATGGCTAGGGTTTTAAGCTTTTTCAATTGTAAGTGAATTTGAACCTCGTTTTTAATGTTCTTCGTATTTTTGAGATCCTAGAAGCTTAACCTTTCTATTTTTACCATACATTTGAATGAAAAATGAAGTTTAAAAATTGACCCATGCTAGATATTTGTGCATTTTGATGTTTAATGGTAGAATAAGGGTGCACGAGGTTAGGAGAACGATTTTTGCTAAGTGATTTTCGTTGAAAATGGTTAAAACGGGTTAATTACTAAAAGTTGTAAATGCTCCTAAAACTGTGAAATAATAATAATTTGAGGTTTCTTTGGAAGAGAAAAAGGTTCAGCTGACCTTGAATTTTATATAAATTGAATAAAATCATATTACGAGCCTAGGGGCAAAATCGTAATTATGAGAAAGTTTAGGGGCAAAATTATAAATTTTTCGTAGTATGATTTTTGTATTAAAATGAGTAATGTGAGTGATAATTAAGTGAAATGTGACATTTTAGATCAAAGAAATCGAGATTTGGACCAAGTACGGGGAAATGTCAATCAAAATGACCGATTCGCGTCGAGCTAAGTTCGTATGGTTAGTCTATAGTGAATGATTATTAAATTTGAATTGAGATGATGTATTATTTTATATATGTTTGTTATCTAATCATGAATTTATGCAAGTATGAGATTGGATTGAAGGATCAACAGTGAGAAATGCAGGGTCAAGTACATTCGTACTACAACTCGTGATGAATTGACGAAAAAGACCATGGTTGGACCATGGCAGTTAGTGTGCCAGTGTAAGACCATGTCTGGGACATAGCATTAGCCTCAAGTTGTGTTAGTGTAAGACCATGTCAGGGACATGGCATCGGCACGGACAGAGGAGAGTTAGTGTAAGACCATGTCTGGGGCATGGCATTGTCTCGAGATGAGTGCCAGTGTAAGACCATGTTTGGGACATGGCATCAGAACCGATATGTGATCACATGTAAGACCATATCTAGGATATGGCATTGGCATCCTACCATGTGCATGAGATATCCTGAACATCCCTAGTATTAGAAGTAGTTCGATGGGAAATTCAAGGAGTATGCTCAAGATAAGTAAGAGTAGGATATGTGAGTATTATGACTAGGCACAGGTATGTATAAGAGACTCATAAATAATGTGCTCGGATTATGATGCATTATTGATAAGGATGCAAACGAGTAAAATGTGTCTATGATCACTTGGTTGTTATGTGCTGTAACACCCCAAACCCGACCCAAACACTACAACTGGATTTGGTATGTCACTAAGAAAATTAAAAAAAAAACCAATCGTGTCGACAGAAAGCCCAAATGAGAATTATATAAAATGTGCCTTAATAATCAAAAGCCCAAAACTGAATTACATGTCTTTGAAAGAAATTAAAATGAGAATAAATAATAAAGGCCCATAATAAAACTAAAATGTAAACTAATGGCCCATGGCCTTATTACAACGTAGTTTGAATCCATAGCATAAAATACTTTGAAAGAAAAAAAAAACTATTAAGTGGAACTTTTCGTCGGATCCACATATTTCTTTGCATGGCCACCTTGCGCTCCACTCCGGCCCGGTCTGATGTACTAATTGTCACCTGAAAGGTTAGTTTAATTGGGTGAGTTGCGAGACTCAGTGTGCAACCCTCATGCACCACTAGTTTTGGGCCTTATAAAACATAATAATAATTTCATTTACATGGATAGCAAATAATATACAAAGCCCAGCCCATTTGCCTAGGTTTCCATCCGCTACACGCCCCCGTACCAACCAAACACACCATTGGGGATTTTTACAATCAACCCACACCGCTACATGCCAAGATGGCAGTCATGCTGCTCATCAACATATTATGGCCGAAGCCCTTATAACAGATCACGGCATTAGCCGCTACAGAAAATCACGGTATAAGCCGCTACGCATATACATATACATATAACTTCCTCCTTTCATCACCCAACCCATGCAAACATGTACAACAATTTACTTGTAACATATAATCAGATTATTAACTAACCTGGTGGTCCACTGTTTAAATCCGAGATTTTGGCTCTTAACGTAATATATAAAACTTATGAACATATATGTATATATTAATAATCAGATCTAGATGGTGGGGAAGTATTACACACCTAATTCTCGTACTAATGCTTTCTCTACGTCTACGCTACTAACACTTGAGACTACCACTATATTACGATCCGACTTGATGTCACCCATACCCGATGGCCAATCTCGCACTACCGAAACAGATCGCTTCTTGTATTTGGGTGTTGGTTTTGCAAATCCAACCTTTTCTGCCTGACTGTTATTCGAGTCCATCCTTAATCACTAAATCATTTAAACGATGAGATCTAATTACTTAACATCTATAACACTTAAATTGAATTCTTACCTAGTTAATCGAATCCCGAATGTCGTTGAGAACACGTCACCTCCCTTCCTACATTCAGCCATCACCAAAATAATTAACCAAACCGATGATCGCAACCATCTAACACCTTAAGACATTCGGCCAAAGACAGAGGATAAGAAAGTGGCCATTCGACCGAACCTACCCTTGACCACCTACCTTTGACTTTTCACAAATCGGCACTATAGATCTCTGCAAGAAAGGATTCAGCTTCTAAGATTAGAGATTGAAATCAACAAGGCCTTAGAAAACCGATTCAGATTAGAAACTTGATAAAAAAATGAAGAAATTAAAAAGAAACAAAATCCTGAAACTTACCAAATTAGAGAGGAGCACTCGGCTATGGTGCACCTTCGGGAAAATGAAACCACCCTTGCAGTTTCGGCTATGGGAGATGAGGGTATGAACAAAAGAGAATTGGCTAAAGTGTTTTGAAAAGAATGAGCAAAATGTTGTCGAGTATTGACCAACTAGAAAAGAAAAGAAAGAAAACTCGGAGGAGAATGAAGTGGAGATTTGAGAGAGAAAAGAAAAGATAGAGAGAATTTGTTAGCAGAATTTCGGCTAGGTGAGGAAAAGGGAAAAGTGAAGAAAAGATGATCACTTTGTCTATTAATTTCGGCAACACACACCTCTCAGAATTGGATTTTCGACCAACTCCTCCTCCCTCTGATAGCCTTTATCCACCCTTACCAGCTTAATCTTTATCTACTCTTTAAAAAAGTCTCACCAAGCACCAACTCTTCCCTCTTAATTATCATCTTTTTGTTACTTAAAATAAAATAAATAACTCCTAAAAGGTAGCCTAATTGTCGTCCAACCCCTTTCCCTTCTTAGTGCCAAAATTGGACTCATCCATTTGGGCCCCAAGCGGCCACACTAGCCCAACACCTTCCTCCTTGTGGCGCCACCTTAATGCCCACTTAAAGCACCTTTTGTCTTCGGGCCACAAGCCCAGCTTGCTACTAAACTAATTGTCTAACTTAAATTATGAACTAACACCATTTATCAACCACCTAACCCAAATTTTAAAGCCCAACCTATCACTTAAACTACCCAGATCATTAATTTAAACCCTAATCGATATATTCAATCAAAGCCTCAGCCCGAGCCTTAAATTCTTGAACTAACATATTAAACCAACATATAAATGCACAAGCCCACATTTAGGATGTTACAGTTCTACCCCCTTCAAATAAATTTCGGCCTCAAAATTTTACCTGATCAAAAGAGATGGGGATACTGCTATCGTATAACATCCTCTGGCTCCCACGTCGCCTCCTCTGCACCGTGATTTTGCCACAAAACTTTGACCAATGGAACAGACTTCCTTCTTAACACTTTCATATCTCGATCCAGAAGTCGCACTGGCTCCTCCTCAAAAGACAAATCTAGCCTTCCTTCTATCTCTCCTACCGGCACTATGTGCGATGGATCAGATCGATAATGTCTCAGCATCGAGACATAGAACACATCATGTATTTGCTTCAACTCCGAAGGCAACTCCAAACGATAAGCTACTGGGCCCACACGTTCTAATACCCGATAAGGCCCAATAAATCGTGGACTTAACTTCCCCTTTCGACCAAACCTCATTATCTTCTTCCACGGGGATACCTTCAAGAAGACTTGATCACCTACCGTGAATTCCACCTCTTTCTGCTTTAGATCTGCGTAAGACTTCTGTCGATCAGACGCTTCTTTTAGCCGAGCCCGTATTAACTTCACTTTCTCCTCGATTTTTGAAACTAATTTTGTACCTAACACCTTACGTTCACCCAACTCCGCCCAACATGTTGGAGTACGACATCTCCTTCCATATAATGCTTCATAAGGCGCCATCTGAATGCTAGCTTGATAATTATTATTGTATGCAAATTCTGCCAAGGGCAAATATTCTTCCCAACTGCCCCTAAAGTCGATGATGCAACCCCTTAGCATATCCTCCAAGATTTGAATTACCTCCGGATGACCATCACCAGGTGAAAAGCGATTTAAGTCTAACCTTGTTCCCATTGCTTGATGAAGAGCCTTCCAAAATCGTGACGTGAACCTAGGGTCCCTATCCGATATGATCGACACCGGCACACCATGCAATCTTACAACCTCAGCCACATACAATTTAGCCAACTTTTGTAGAGAAAAGTCCACTCGAACCGGTATGAAGTGAGCAAACTTCGTCAATCGGTCTACAATCACCTAAATTGAATCCTTCTTAGTGGGTGTAAGGGGTAACCCACTAACAAAATCCATTGCGATTCTCTCCCATTTCCATTAGGGAATTTTCACCGGCTGTAACAATCCTGAAGGCACTTGGTGTTTAGCTTTGACCTGCTGACACGTCAAACATTTTCCTACGATTTCGTTACCTCTTTCTTCAGACCTGGCCACCAAAATTACTCTCGCAAATCACGGTACATCTTGACTCCTTCAGGATGCATAGCATAAGGGCTACTATGCGATTCCCGAAGAATCCTCTGTCTTAACTCATCATCTTTAGGCATGCAAATCTTCCCATGATAACACAGAACTTCATCATTGTTCAGACTATAGTTCTCTATTCCACCATCCTTCACTTGCAACAGTCGAGCACTCAGGTCTTTATCTCCTAACTATTTGTCCTTAACCTGACTTACCCATGTCGGCGTTACTTGCAACTCAGCCAGCAAACTCCCGTCGTCGAATAAACTCAGATGAGTGAACATCGCTCTTAGTTTCAATACTATCTTATGGCTTAACGCATATGCCACCACATTCGCCTTACTAGGGTGGTATTCGATCGAACAATCATAATTTTTCAAGAGCTCGATCCACCTACGTTGTTGTTAAATTTAGCTCCTTCTAGGTAAGGAGGTACCTCAAACATTTATGGTCAGTATAAATTACCGACTTCTCCCCATACAAGTAGTGCCTCTAAATCTTTAAGGCAAACACTACCGCCGCCAACTCCAAGTCATGCGCAGGGTAGTTTAACTCATACGGTCTCAACTGTCGAGACGCATATGCCACCACTTTTCCTTATTGCATCAACACACACCCTAACCCTGTGTGTGACGCATCACAGTAGACGATAAATTCTTTTCCTACCTCCGATTGAATTAATACCGGCACTTCCGTCAGGATTCTTTTCAACTTCTCAAAGCTCTCCTGCTGTTTGTCGGTCCACACAAACGATACTCCCTTCCTCAACAACTTAGTTAGAGGTGCTGCTATTAGAGAAAACCCTTCAACGAATCTTCGGTAATACCCTGCCAAACCTAAAAAATTCTAAACCTCCGCCACAGACTTTGGTGGTTTCCAATCCAATATAGCCTCTATTTTTCGAGGGTCCACCCTGATTCCCACGGCCGAAACCACATGTCCTAAGAAAGTCACTTCCTTCAGCCAGAACTCATACTTACTAAACTTTGCAAACAACTGCTTCTCCCTCAGAGTTTGCAACACCACTCGAAGATGTTCGTCATGCTCCTCCTCCGACTTAGAGTAGACCAGGATATTGTTGATGAACACCACGACGAACCGATCAAGATATGGCTGAAACACCCGGTTCATCATATCAATAAAGGCCGCTGGTGCGTTCGTCAACCCGAATGGCATTACCAAGAACTCATAATGCCCGTACCGAGTTCGAAACACCATCTTATGAATGTCTCCTTCTTTAACCCTTAATTGATGATATCCGGACCGTAGGTCAATCTTAGAAAAGACCGAAGCTCCTTTGACCTGATCGAATAGATCGTCGATCCTTGGTAATAGATACTTGTTTTTGATTGCCAACTTGTTCAATTGACGATAGTCCACGCACATACGCATGGATCCGTCCTTCTTCTTCACGAATAGGACCGGTGCTCCCCATGGAGACACACTCGGTTGAATGAACCCACGATCCAATAGTTCCTGAATCTGAGCCTTGAGCTCCACCAACTCCTTCAGCGTCATCCTAAAAGGAGCAATAGACACGGGAGCTGTACCCGGAAATAGGTCTATTCCAAATTTTACCTCGCGATTCGGGGGTAATCCTGGCAATTCCTTTGGAAAGACATCTGCGAACTCCTTGACTGTTCGAACCTCAACAGTCACCTCCTTAGCATCCAACGCACTAATAAAAACTTAGAAATGCACTACATCCTTTCCGAATCATCTTAATAGCTTTTAAAGATGATACCACGTTGGACAAGTAATTCCTTCTTTCTCCTAACACAACCTCCCCGCCTTTCGGGGTACTCAACACCATACACTTATTCCCACAGTCCAAATTGGCACAATGCTTAGTCAACCAATCTATTCCTAAAATAAGGTCAAACTCCCCAAATGGTAATTCCATTAAATCTGCTGGGAATACTACCCCTTGAGTCTCTAAAGGTACATCCCTAAACAGTTTGCCCACCACCTTAGATTGTCCAAAAGGACTAACCACAGTCACCTTCCTAGTGGTTATTTCAGAGTCTATACTTAGAGTCTCAGATACTAAACATGCAACATAGGAGTGGGTTGACCCAATGCCAATCAAAGTAAATAAATGATTATCAGTAACAAGAAATGTACCGGTTATAACGCCCGGTGCATCACTATCCTCCCGTCGATGAGCTGCATAGACTAAACCCATCTGCCTTGCATCCACATTACTGCACCCCTACCAGGTGCTCCATGACCCCGAACAGATCCATTTCCACTTCTAGCTGCACCACGACCCCTTGGTCCAGACCGATCACCTCTCCTAGTCTGATCAGAACCTCGGCTCGCCGGCTACCCCTGATCCATCTGAGGACAGTCCCTCATCAAATGTTCTGTGGATCCACACCTAAAGCATCCACCCGTTTTCATTCTCCACACCCCATAATGGGTTCTCCCACATGTAAAACATGCTTGACTTTGGCCCGATGGAGCACGAGCTGGCCCATCAGTCCTAGGCCTCTTCTGAAAATTTCCAGTTGCTCTAGAGGGTCCAAAACTTCTCTTACTCCTGCCCCGATCCTTATCCTTCTCTTGTCTCTCCACTCATTTCACTTCTTCAGCTATTTTGACCTTATCTACCAAAATCGCAAAAATTCTCTCTCGCTGTGGTGCAATCAGAATCCTTAGCTCATTCCGTATCCCATCCTCGAGCCGAACGTATCGTTCATACTCTGTTGCTACCATTCCCCGAACGTAACGACTTAGGCGTAGAAATTCAGCCTCATACTCAGCCACAGACTTACTCCCCTGCACCAAATTTAGGAATGCTTTCCTTTGAGCGTCCATATAGCTAGCTCGAACGTACTTTCCCTAGAATGACTCCTTAAAGGAATCCCAGTCAATCAGGTCCACAACCGTACGCTCTTTCACCGTGAGCCACCATTGGTAGGCCTCGTTTCGAAGAAGAGACACGACCCCCTTCAGCTTCTCCTCCACTGTGAAGTCTAGGTCATCCATTATTCGTTCCACTACCTCCAACCAATATTCAGCGGAACTTGGGGATAAGCAGAGACTCCCCTAAATACTTCTACCCCGTTGTTCCTTAGCCTCTCTGGCACAGATTTTTGGGCTCCTATGCCAATACCAGCCTCATCCACTCTTTCCAAAACCCTCAGTACAGCCTGATACACCACGTCCTCTCCACCTGTCTGGTCCTGAAATTCCACCTCAGTAGCTGGTGGAACCGGTATTTCACTTTCGGACCCATGACCCGATCCTACGGGTTCTAACATGGTCATCCTACCTCTACTGCGACCACGTGGTGGACGTCCTCGACCTCTTGTACTCATTCTTCTGGTTTGCATTCATCTGTTTTAAAAGTTTTATGAGTCATTAGTTGTTCCACTAATTATCCCGGTCAATCTTATGAAACATAGTTTTTTAAAAGTGATTCTTTCGAATTCGAACCTATCTATAATTTTTAGTCTTCCTAATTCTAAGAGTTATGCACACACAACATTCATACAAGTAACATTCATCACCTAAGGGTATTTTCGTCATTTCGCTACCTAGGGGTATTTTCATAATTTTGTCTTACAAGGGTATTTTCATAATTTTTTTTAAAATATGGTTCCGAGTGATTTTGCGAAATAAAGGTATTTTGGTAATTTTCAACTCGGGGGTATTTCAGTAATTTTACAAGTCAGGGGTTATTTGGTCATTTTGCAAATCAGGGGTATTTTGGTCATTTTTCAGACAAGAGGTATTTTTGGGTCATTTTGCAAAACCAGGGTAATTTTTACAAATCAAGGGTAATTTGGTGCTTTCAGAACTAAGGTTTACTTTAGGATTTTACAAAACAAGTTGGCTGGTCCCTTTCGGGTTTTAATTGTAGTTTTGGCCTGTCAACACGTACTCGTAACTAGGGTGAATAGTCACTATGCACCAGATAGGATTCTAGTGAAAAGGAGGTGAGTCACTAGGACTGCTTAAGTACCAAGCTTTCCCTGAATCCACTCCTAGACATGCATATGCCTATTACCACACCCTGTCATGGCTAAAATGAACAATCACTATGCACCAGGTAAGATTCCAGCGAAGAGGAGGTGAATCACTCGGACTGCTTAAATAACAAGCTCTTTCGGATCTACTCCTAGACATGCATATGCTTGTTACCACACTTTAGTCTTGTGACTTGTTTACAGGTTTTGTTTAATGAAGTTAAGTCTTATGGATTTTAGGAGTTGTTTGTGTAAGCCTAGAGTCCATCAAGTTCTAACCTAAATAGTCTACGTCCCATAAAACCCGTTAAGCCCACATTGATATCACAATTAGGAGTTTAGAATACTTACCTGGCGAACTCGGGCCGGAGACATAGGTGCCATGCTGAGCTAACAAACCTTTACTAAAAGAAATCCATGTTTCAAAAACCCATTTTTAGAAAATCTTTTGGGCCCAAAACCCCAAAGCTGAGTTTTGAACCGGGCTCTGATACCAATTTGTAACACCCCAAACTCGGCCCAAACACTACAATCGGATCTGGTATGTCACTAAGAAAATTAAAAAAAAAACAATCGTGTCGACAGAAAGCCCAAATGAGAATTATATAAAATGTGCCTTAATAATCAAAAGCCCAAAACTGGATTACATGTCTTTTAAAGAAATTAAAATGAGAATAAATAAAAAAGGCCCATAATAAAACTAAAATGTAAACTACTGGCCCATGGCCTTATTACAACGTAGTTTGAATCCATAGCATAAAATACTTTGAAAGAAAAAAAACTATTAAGTGGAACTTTTCGCCGGATCCACATATTCTTTTGCATGGCCACCTTGTGCTCCACTCCGGCCCGATCCGATGCACTAATTGTCACCTGAAAGGTTAGCTTAATTGGGTGAGTCGCGAGACTCAGTGTGCAACCCTCATGCACCACTAGATTTGGGCCTCATAAAACATAATAATAATTTCATTTACATGGATAGCAAATAATATGCAAAGCCCAACCTATTTGCCTAGGTTTCCATCTGCCCCTGTACCAACCAAACACACCATTGGGGATTTCTACAATCAACCCATACCGCTACACGCCAAGATGGCAGTCATGCTGCTCATCAACATATTATGGCCGGAGCCCTTATAACAGATCACGGCATTAGCCGCTACAGCAAATCATGGTATAAACCACTACGCATATACATATACATATAACTTCTTCCTTTCATCATCCAACCCATGCAAACATGTACAACAATTTACTTGTAACATATAATTAGATTATTTACTAACCTGGTGGTCCATTGTTTAAATTCGAGATTTCAGCTTTTAATGTAACATATAAAACTTATGAACATATATATATATATATTAATAATCAGATCTAGATGGTGGGGAAGTATTACACACTTGATTCTCGTACTAATGCTTTCTCTACGTCTACGCTACTAACACTCGAGACTACCACTATCGGCCCACGATCTGACTTCGATGTCGGCCCATACCCCGATGGCCAATCTCGCACTACCGAAATAGATCGCTTCTTGTATTTGGGTGTTGGTTTTGTAGATCCAACCTTTTCTGCCTGACTGTTATTTGAGTCCATCCTTAATCACTAAATCATTTAAACGATGAGATATAATTACTTAACATCTATAACACTTAAATCAAATTCTTACCTAGTTAATTGAATCCCGAATGTCGTTGAGAACACGTCACCTACCTTCCTACATTTGGCCATCACCAAAATAATTAACCAAACCAATGATCACAACCATCTAACACCTGAAGACATTCAGCCAAAGACAAAGGATAAGAAAGAGGCCATTCGGTCGAACCTACCCTTGACCACCTACCTTTGGCTTTTCACAAATCGGCACTACAGATCTCGTCAAGAAAGGATTCGGCTTCTAAGATTAGAGAGTGAAATCGACAAGGCCTTAGAAAACTGATTCAGATTAGAAACTTGATAAAAAATGAAGAAATTAAAAAGAAACAAAATCCCGAAACTTACCAAATTAGAGAGGAGTATTCGGCTATGGTGCACCTTCGAGAAAACGAAACCACCCTTGTAGTTTCGACTATGGGAGATGAGGGTATGAACAAAAGAGAATTTGGATAAAGTGTTTTGAAAAGAATGAGAAAAATGTTTTCAGAGTATTCGGCCAAGTAGAAAAGGAAAAAGAAAGAAAACTCAGAGGGAGAATGAAGTGGAGATTTCGGCAGAGAAAAGAAAAGATGGAAAAATTTGTTAGCAGAATTTCGACTAGGTGAGGAAAAGAGAAAAGTGAAGAAAAGATGATCATTTTGTCTATTAATTTTGGCAACACACACCTCTCAGAGTTGGATTTTTAGCCAACTCCTCCTCCCTTGATAACCTTTATCCATCTTTACCAGCTTAATCTTTATCTACTCTTTAAAAGAGTCTCACCAAGCACCAACTCTTCCCTCTTAATTATCATCTTTTTGTCACTTAAAATAAAAGAAATAACTCCTAAAAGATTACCTAATTGCCGTCCAACCCCCTTCCCTTCTTAATGTTGAAATTGGACTCATCCATTTGGGCCCCAAGCGGCCACACTAGCCCAACACCTTCCTCCTTGTGACGCCACCTTAATGCCCACTTAGAGCACCTTTTGTCTTCGGGCCACAAGCCCAGCTTGCTACTAAACTAATTATCTAACTTAAATTATGAACAAACACCATTTATCAACCACCTAACCCAAATTTTAAAGCCCAACCTATCAATTAACTACCCGGATCTTTAATTTAAACCCTAATCCATATATTCAATCAAGGCCTTAGCCCGAGCCTTAAATTCTTGAACTAACATATTAAACCAACATATAAATGCACAGACCCACATTTAGAATGTTACATGTGCCAAGTTATAATATGCTTTGGTGTAAGTGTGTATAAATGAAAGTGAACACAAAGAATTAATGAATGAGTGAAATTGACATTAAAATAGTTGTGGGCAGCAGCATTAGTATAACTTTAAAAAATCACCAAAAATGGTTGAAATTGAATTAAAGGTTGGGTGAGATATAAAATTAATGCGTAATGAGTATATTTTTTTTATAAAAGAAACACAGTAAGCAAAAGAACTGTGAATTATGATATATTTGAATTTTAGTGAGACAGGGTCAGAATGAGTTTTGGAATCCCCTATTCCAACTTTGGAAAATTAATAAAAATTGTATAAATATAATTATGTAGTATAATTAATATTCTTGAAATCCTTAATAAGTCTATTTTCAAGTGAAATAAATGAGAACATCATATGAATTTTATAAGAGGCTAAAATTCATTAGTAGTGAAGAAGTGTTTGAACTATTGGATAACAAAACAGGGGTAAATTTAATGAATAAACTGTACTAATTGGATTGACCAAAAATTCTGATATTTATATAGTAAGAATTTATGTGAGTATGGTTTTAGGGAAAATTAACAGTTATTCATTCGTAGCTCTGTATCTAGAGAAATAAATAATTTAGTGACAGTGACTCAAGTAGACAGATTAATGTGAACATGAGTAATAAGGTGTAAGCATGTAATATAATGATTATATCATCTTAAGAAATTTTTGTTAGGATTTATCCACACAAGTTTATTAATTTCTTATTATTTTCATATGAACTTACTAAGCATTTATGCTTACTTCCTCTCTCTTTTCCCTTACTTTGTAGTATCGCTGAGTTAGCTCAGGGATCGAGGGACATCGAAGATTCGCTCACACTATCAATTGGAACACTTGGTATATCTAGATACATTAATTTTTGGGTTATGACGTGTATAGTAGGCTTGGCTATTTTTTCATATATTTCATATTTCTTATGGCCTAAAATGTTGGCCCTTATTTAATAAATGTTCATTTTGATGAAGGCTATTTGGAGATGACCAATATTGATGGTTGTTATATGCCTATGATGTGGTTATTCATGTATGTGGTAATTGCATAATTGAGATGTTGTGTATGTGGTTTACAAATGATTTCATGAATGACAATGTGTATGGGAATGTGTATGCAAAATTGGATACTCGGATGTCCAATTATAGCATGATACATGTTGATGAAATGGATACAAGAGAGTTTGTGTTTTATCTGGGAAACTGGCTTGGAAAATAGCCAACTTTCAGGCCACACGGGCAGAGACACGACCATGTGTCTCAGCCATGTGACAGACACGATCTAAGGGCACAGGCGTGTGCCAAGGCCGTGTGACCCTATTTTGATGATGACGTCATAAACAGAGATTTACACTGGTTAGGGACACGGGCGTGTTCCAGACCACACGGGCGTGTGTCCCCTATTTTGACAAAATTTTCTAAATTTTTTTCAAAAGTTTCCAAAGTTCTCGATTTAGTCCCGAACCATCCTAAAGGATGTTTTGAGCTTTTTAAGCCCATATAAGGAACAAAATGCATGTGTTAGAAAAGTTTTAAATTTGACGAAATTTTATGACCCAGTTTTACATGTTCAAGAAATTTTAAGTCCGGTAACGCATTGTACCCTGTTCTGGTGTTGGATATGGGTAAAGGGTGTTATATTTAGTGGTATCAGAGCATGGTTTAGTCAATTTTAGGACTAACCTAGCATGAGTATGAGTCTAGCTATACATGCCATATTGAACTGTGATAGTGTGACGAGTCCCGACCCTGATCATAATTATTTTATTAGGCAGATGCGCTTTTCAACCGAGCTAAGTCCGATAGTACAGAAAGTGTGTTTTGATGAGCCAAACTTGGAAAGGTATGGAGGATAATTCATGATTCGTATGTGATAATGAATAAAGTGTGATAATTGCAAATCGAAAGTTAAGCATAAAATATTATAAATGTTGAGAAGTTATGAAAAAGGAAATAAATGTGTGAACCGAGTAGAGCGCTAGAAACAGGTACTTTCGTTTAAAGACCTGTGATGGATTGACGATAAAGACCATGTGTTGACCATGGCAGCCTGTGAATATGTCATTATTGGTGGGCTGTGTGCGATACCAAATTATTTATTATTATTGGTGGCTGTGTGCGATACCACCTTATTTATTATTATTGGTGGGCTATTTGCGATACTATCATATTTATTATTATTGGTGGGTCGTGTGTGAAACCACCGTGTATTCAGTATTATTCTGAAGTGTTCATCAGGAAACTTTGACTAAATGAAATTACGTGTGACTATGTGATGACAAGTGTAGGGTATAAGTGCATGTGAATGTGAGCAATGTTTATGATAAGTATTTGGAATGTGGTAAGACTTGAAATGAGTAAGTTTATATGTAAATGATACATCCTTTTTACTTATGTTTTTACATATTAATGTATCATGTGAAATGTGAGTGAATATTATTGATATTTATTAAAATGATGGAAAGTGAGGAAATTCTCGGATGAACCTTTGAAAGAGACAAAGGATACTGATGAATACCGTGAATATTTGTGTGAAATGGCCTCAAAATAACTGGAGTGTTATGATGAAATTTTATGAAAATCATCTGGGTTTTGCAATGTTATAGTTAAGGAAAAAGTTAATATTGACTAATCAACTTGTTCGGGGTTCTTATCATATGAGAATGCTAGTTGATTTCAGCGATAGATGAAAGCAATGTTAATCTGTCTGGGCCATGATCGGTATTACTCTATCTTTTCTACTATTCTATTAAAATGAGTTGATAGAAAAGTGACAGTAAAGTTCATATGATTTTGAAATTCAGTTTCCACTAATTGTTATTCTGTGAAATATGTATATAAAGACTATTTTGCTTCTGTTATCGATCAATGTTTATAAGTATTGTTTTCCTTCTAGAAATTTTCTGAGAATTTTTGAAGTTGGTAATATTTCTCTTATGAGCTATATTCCCGGACTTCTAGTACGGTATCGAATCTTGGATGTCCTTATCTCGAATTTCTTATCGACTTTATTTTATGAATTGTGCAAGAGATATTCCTTTACTGGAAGTAATCATACTTTTGATAGTGAACGTACAGTGTTACTGTTGTCAGATGTGTAAAGACTGTGCTTTTGCATTGGTTAAAATATTGTTTATCGGTGTGACTGAGATGTTAGCCTTGAAATGGCACTACGATTTTAATTGTCAAAGAGATGCAATTCCAATGAGGTTCAGTATTTTGAGAATTAACAGTAAAATGAATTTTATTAGATGTGATCTATCTTTGGATTTTGGGAAAGGAATCAACATTGATAAAAGAGTAAACAGTGAAGGATCGAGTTGAAATCCACGCTATGGCTATTATTTCTGAGTAATTTGTTATATCTCAATGAGTTAAAACGAGATTGTTATGTATCATTGAAACTGTACAGTTGATTTAAGGATCATTGATTCGTAACCGGAAAGAATTGCAATAGGATACATGTCTGAGTTATCATGGCAACCAGATGAAAATGGTTCCTTTAGAAGGGTATTGTGAAACAGCCAAGACCAATTCAATTATTTAGTCTGGATAGTTTACTGGTTTGAAGTGTATTTTGACATAAGAACGTGAAAATGGTAGCTTACGCTTGCACTCAGTTAATACTGCATGAAAAGAATCTTATGATGTGATAAATCGTAATAGTAACATATTTTAATCCCATATTTAGCATACTTTTGGATGATTTTTCCCTTTAATTATGGAAATAGGTGTCTTAATCCTTTGTTTTCATGTTTTATACTCAGTAAACCATCGGAGGCTGAAAAGAATGAATAACGGGCCAAAAAAGGAGAAAATGGGCCAAAGCATGAAATCTACACGGCCTGGGCCCAAGACCACACGGTCGTGCCTTGCAAGAAAAGTCGACCATGGCCTGGACCCCGAAAAACATGGTCATGCCTCATCAATAGGATCGACCACGGCCTAGCCACGATTTACACGGGCGTGTGCCATGGACGTGTCTCTGCCGTAGATAAGAAGAATTCTATTCGGATTAGGGTACTTAGAGGCAAAGAAACATATTCAAAAAGCCTATATGAAGACCCTAGAGGCCAACCTTTAGGGGGTGTTCAACTAGGCCAAAGAGCTGAGCCAGAGCAGTTAATTTCAGGGATTTACTCGAGTAAAGCCAATTGATTCATCTCAAGAAACCAGAATCATACTTAAGACGGAGGATCTCTCCTTTAATTCCTACAGGGGGTTTTAGGGTTTTCTTATGTTTTGTTTTATCTTTTCTTCTGAGATGTTTTCTTTTACAATTATGAGCTAAACCCTTAAATACTTGAGGGGGATGAAACCTAAGACGGTTCTTGTTAATGTTATCTAACCTGTATGATAAATACTTGATTTGTTCTTAATTATGTGTTCTTAATTCTTGTTTTGGTATTTTCGAGATATTAATTCAAGTGTGATGTGCTTAGGTAGAGGAGGAAGAGACCCTGTCTGAGAGTAGATCTAGCATAGTTAAGTGGATTTGCTCGCGTGCCTAGAGATAGGCTGACGAAAATCTACCGGATTAAGGTCAAACCTAATATGGGAGTCCATAGATCGAGTTAATGCAATTCTAGGGGTTTTAATTAGAAAGAGATTTCAATTAATCAACCTAGGGTTAGACGTTAGTAGCCTTGAAGAGAGGTATTAATATAAATTAGGGAATTCTACAGATCAAGTCAAGTGAATAAATCATCTGGTTTAGAGTTAGATAACAAGTGAAGTCTAGGTGGATTCTTCCTCAGGTATTGTCTAAATCAATAGGTTTTCCCTCAAGTCCTGCCCCAAATTTCTTCTTTGTCTTAGCACTTTTAGTTTAGTGGATTAGTTAATTTTAGATTAGATAAACGATTCCCTTAATTCGTAGGCTAAATAATAGAAAGAGGGTTAATATCAGTACTTGTGGTTCCTTTGGGTTTGACAATCCGGTCTTGCCGCTAGCTATACTACTGTTTGATAGGTGCATTTGCCTCCATCGTTGTCTTAGTTAGTTTCCAGGTTCAATCATTCTTTTTATAAATTTTAAAGACTCGACAGACACGATCAAGTTTTTGGCATCATTTTCGGGGAACTAAAATATTAAGAACACTCAATTTTTATTATTTTAGCCATATTATATTATATTTTTACAATTAAATTTTATTTTTACTTTTCTAAATTTCTTTCTTCTTCTCTTTTCCTAGCAGGTACCTCTAGTTTATGACTAGAAGGAACCCGACAGGACCACTACTTTACGACAGTGATATTGAAGGAACCGTACGCAGAAATCGTAGAAAAGTAAGGCGAGGCTTAGATTATATACAAGAAGAGCAAGGGGATGAAACCAATACAACCGAAAGGATGGCTGAGAATAATCTGCCACATCAAGATATGGTCGATCATCATGCTCCTCGAACTATGTATGATTATGCTAAACCTAATTTAACAGGAGCTGAATCGAGTATTGTTAGGCCTGCTATAGCTGCTAATAATTTTGAATTAAAACCTAACATTATACAAATGATTCAATAGTTTGTTCAATTTGATGGTTTGTAGGACGAAGACCCAAATACTCATTTAGCTAATTTTTTAGAATTCTGTGATACCTTAAAAATAAATGGCATTTTTGATGATGCCATTCGTCTTCGATTATTTCCCTTATCTTTGAGAATTAAAACCAAATAGTGGTTACATTCTCTTCCACGAGGATCAATCACTACATGGGACCAAATGACCGAAATTTTTTTATTAAAATATTTTCCACCGGCCAAAACGACCAAATTAAGAAATGATATCTCTTCTTTTGTGTAGATGGATTTAGAAATATTATACGACGCATGGGAGAGATACAAAGATCTATTCAGAAGGTGCCCACACCATGGTTTACCCTTGTGGTTACAGGCCCAAAATTTTTACAACGGTGTGAACCCCTCAACCTGGCAGTTAATTGACTTAGCCACTGGCGGAACCCTGAATAACAAAACTCTTGAAGCAGCTTCATAGAGGAGATGTCACTAAATAACTATCAGTGGCAAAGTACAAGGACAAAGCCAACTAAAGCAGCCGGAGTTTTCAATCTCGATGCAGTCACCATGCTATCAAGTCAGGTAGAGATGATTAATAAAAAGATTGATGGTTTATGTGACTCTTTGTAGGTACATTTAGTTATGTAGTACAATACAAACGGAGGATGGATGAACAATGCAGAATATCCACCTTACAATCCGAGTACTGAAACCGAGCAAGTTTACTATATGGGCGACAATCTCAGACCTCAAAATAACCCTTATAGTAGAGCTTATAATTTAGACTGGAGATACCACCACAATCAAGGACAACAACCCTACCCACAGGAAAGGAAGCCAAACCTTAAAGAGACACTAGCAAAATTTATAGAATTGTCAGAAACCCGCTTCAAAATACTGAAACGATATTGACTAATCAACAAGCATTAATCCAAGGGCTGAAGGATCAAATCAGACAACTAACTAAGTTAGTTTCTGTTAGCCAACCAGAAAGTTTAACTAAACAAAAAGAGCATGTGAGGGCAGTTACACTAAGGAGTGGAAAAGAGTTGGTTGAAACAAAGAAAAAGATACCACGTGAAACTAATAAGGAAAAGGACGAGGAAGTTGAGAATGTAACACTAATACGTGAAGAATGCAAACCATCAATACCATATCCGACAAAGTTGAAGAAAGACCGCCTAGACACCCAATACAGTAAATTTCTTGAACTTTTTAAACAATTACACATCAAACTACCTTTTGTTGAGGCTATTTCACAGATGCCGACATATGCAAAATTTTTAAAAGAGCTTCTAACAAATAAAAGGAAGTTGGAAGAAATATCAACAGTAAAGCTTAATGAAGAATGTTCAGCTATTCTCCAAAACAAACTACCAACCAAATTGAAAGATCCATGAAGTTTCACTATTCCCTATTTAATTGATAGTTTAAACATAAAGAAAGCACTAGTTGATCTAGGTGCCAGTATAAATTTAATGCCATATAAATTGTTCATGCAACTTGGTCTCTGGGAACCTAAACCCACTAGGATGAGTATTCAGTTAGCTGATAGATCTGCTAAATATCCTCGGGGAATTATCGAAGATATTCTAGTAAAAGTTGATAAATTTATATTTCTTGTTGATTTTGTTATGCTTGACATGGATGAGAATGTTGAGGTGCCTTTAATTTTGGGACGCCTCTTTCTAGCTACTGCTAGGGCTGTTATTGATGGAGGATATGGTAAACTTGCACTGAAGGTAGGCGACGAAGAAATTAATTTCAAATTTATGATGCTATGCGATATTCTAGAGAACAAGCTGATTCCTGTTATTTTATTGATGCCATTGATCATTCTATTCAAGATTTTTTGTAGAAAATCATACATAATGACATGTTGGAACTGTGTCTTACTCAAGGTGAGGGGGTAGATGATGATACCGACGAATCAGATTCTAACACATTTCCCCCTAGAAAAAAAAAGAAGAGGGCATTGAAATTAATGACAAACAAAAATAAAAAACCCTCTATTGATGAACCACCCAAATTAGAATTAAAACAGTTTCCAAAACACTTGGAATATGCATTCCTCGGGGATAATTCTACACTACCAGTGATCATCTCTTCGGAACTGAAACCCAAAGAAAAGGATGAGTTGCTACAGGTACTAAGGGAACATAAAAGGGCCATAGCTTGGAAAATTTCTAACATTAAGGGTATAAGCCCATCATTTTGTACCCACAAAATTCTAATGGAAGAGGTGTAACACCCCAAACCCGGCCCATACGTTACGGCTAGATCTGGTGTGCTACGGGTTTAATGTTATAACTTATTTGAAACTGATTTGAAAAATTTTGTCATTTTTGTAGCTTTTGCTAATAGATAACATTTGTAAGAAAAATCCTTATAATTTATTCTTTCTCTTTTTAAAATAAAATTCGTTCAAATTAAATCGTAATTGAAAATCCCATGTTTATTATCTATAAAGCATAAGTCTTTGATCGTAAATCTGAAAAGAAATAAACATTCACAAATATCAATTTAAACCAAACTAGGGGCCTTATTACATCAAATAATTCCAACGATTAAAACTTAAAGAAAAGAAAACGGTAAATAACCTATGTAAATAATAATAAACTTGATGGCCCCTCGAGTCCGTCTCGGCTCCCATGTCCATGATCTACTGCTCATCTGGAAGAGTAGAGAAAAAGGAAAGCGGCGAGTCACAAAGACTCAGTGTATAAATCCTGAACACATTGACCTAAGGCCCACAAACACATTATGGGACTTGGCCCATACATAAAGGCAACAATCATAACACATGATATACAATACATAATGAATGGCCCAACCCATCCTAGAATTCCATCCTCTACACACCAACCCGTACCAACCATCACACCTTAGGGATTTCTACAATCGACCCACCAACCGCTACACACCAAATCGACAGTCAAACTGCATATTCCATTATTAATCAGAAAATTTAACGTGGGTTTTCTACCACCGATCACCATGTGACCAAACATTGCATTACGTGGGTTTTCTACCACCGGTCACCATGTGACCTAATCATGCTCTTCCCCTTCATTATCATAGTCCCAACCCATGCATACATATATTAAGAAATCATCATACTGACTGTCATATAATTCGATACACATAGAGATTTCTATGATTGCGTACCTGGCATCCTTGACTAACCCTTTCTGGGTTTTATTCGACTGTCTATACATCCACTTTCTGGCTTTTTAGCCCATATCACATAAATAATAGTTAGAGAGTGCGTGTTAGAGATCTACACGCCTGATTACTAACAAGATAATATTGTCGAAGTCGGCACTATCGGAATCCGCTACAGTTGCTAATAGCCTAAGATTCTGTTCTGACGCTGGTCCACAACCAGGTGGCCAATCCCAAATGGTAGACACCGCGCGTTTCTTAAACTTAGGGATTGGGTTTTTAGATCTAGTCCCCTCCTTTGCCTGATCCACATTTGATTCCATTGTAAGTCCTTGTCAAAGCTACTATCACAACATATGGTTGTTAATCCACATCTTAGAGTTAAGATTTCATATATGATAAACGAGTCTAACCAAAATCTAGAGAAAACCATCTTACCTTGAAATCCTAAAATCAGAGACTAATGACTTTCGGCTCTTAGATCTAAATGAACAGGTTTCCTTCAAATCCCGGCTTATGGAGAAATCGACACAAGAGAGAAAAAAAAAGAGAATGGAAAAAGAAAGTGAATTAAGGGTTTCAACTTTTTAATGGAGAAATCGACAGAGAGATGAGAAGAGAGGTTTCAGTTTTTTGGGAAAAGAAAAGAGTAGAAAGTGGAGAGAGGAACTGAGAATTTCAGCACAAGAAGTAGGGTTCAAAAATGTCAAAATTTGAAGAGATACACTCCTATTTAAAGGATTTTCGGCACCTACCTATTAAAACTCGAAAGTGCCTTTGCTAACATCTAAAGCTTAAGCAAATAATAGGGAAAATTCAGCACCCCTTTTCCCATGTAGTAGCCGATTTCTTCACTCCTCTAGGTGATGGAATTTCGACCATCATTTAGTCTCCTAGATAGTTCTTATCCTCTCTCCATATCCTAATCTACAACTCCTCCAAAAGAGTCCTACATCACTCCACTTCTTCCCCCTTTATCTGCCTATTATCCACCTAATTAAAAACATAAAATCCTCTCCTAATTCATAGCCACACTGCTGTCCAACCTTTCCCACATATATGCCGAAATTTAACCTACTTAAATTAGGAGAATTGGGCTCCATAAAACTTAAATTTTGGGCCCCTTACCCCCCTGTTGTGGCGTCACCCCTTGCTCTCTTTTAAGTGCCAGAAACATGGACTCCTTTTGGCCAAAACTTGGGCCTCTTTAACTGTTAATAATGCCACCTTCTATCCCCCCTTGCTGTGCCATCTATTGCTGGGCCACAAGCCCACGTTGACATTTTAAACACAATTACCACCTTTTATACTTTATAATGCCCAATCTGAGAATTTTAACCAAGGCCTTTGCCTAGTCCTGAGCCTAATTTGGACCCCTATTATTTAAATTAACATATTAAACATTTCCACACACTTAAACGCATAGGCCCCAAAAAAATAGGATGTTACAGTTCTACCCCCTTAAAGAAATTTCGTCCTTGAAATTACCTGATCAGAAAAGATGGGGATATTGCCGTCACATTGCTTCCTCGGGTTCCCACGTAGCCTCTTCAGAACCGTGGTTCCGCCACAGCAGTTTATCCAATGGAACCGTTTTCCTTCGCAACACCTTGACATTATGATCCAAAATTTCCACCGGTTCCTCTTCGATGGATAAATCAGGTTTTACCTCGATTTCCTCCACAGACACTACATGAGATGGATCCAAACGGTAATGTCTTAACATAGAGACGTGGAATACATCGTGAATTTTACTTAACTCTGGGGGTAACTTAAGCTGATATGCCACTGGTCCTACCCGCTTCAGCACTTGATAAGGTCTGATAAACCTGGGACTTAACTTACCCTTCCGTCCAAACCTTAATATTTTCTTCCATGGCGACACCTTCAAAAACACCTTCTCACCCACTGTAAATTCTATGTCATTGTGCTTTAAGTCAGCATAGGACTTCTGTCTATCCGCCGCCTCTTTTAGTCTAGCCCGAATCACTTCCACCTTCTCTTTCGTCTCGGTGACCAAGTTCGGACCCAAAATTTGACGTTCCCCTAACTCTGTCCAGCACATAGGAGTACGACACTTCCACCCATACAAAGATTCGTAGGGTGCCATCTGGATACTAGATTGGTAGCTATTATTATATGCGAACTCTGCTAAGGGCAAAAATTCTTCCCAACTACCTCTGAAATCAATAGCAGATCCCCTCAACATGTCCTCCAAGATTTGAATCACCCGCTCAGACTGTCCTTCGAATTGTGGATGGAATGCTGTACTGAAATCCAACTTCGTTCCCAACGCTTGATGCAACGCCTTCCAAAATTGCAAGGTGAACCTAGGGTCCCTATCCGATATGATCTATATTGGTACTCCATGCAACCTTACCACCTCTGCTATATTTAGCTTAGCCAACCTTTGCAAAGAGTAATCAACCCGCACTGGTATAAAGTGGGCAGACTTTGTCAAACGGTCAACAATTACCCAAACCGAATCCTTTTTAGTAGGCGTGAGGGGTAGCCCACTAACAAAGTCCATTATGATTCTTTCCCACTTCCATTGGGGAATCTTCACTGGCTGCAACAACCTTGATGGTAATTGATGCTCCGCCTTAACCTGCTAACAGGTTAAACACTTGGCCTCTAATTCAGTCACCTCTTGTTTTAGTTTTGGCCACCAAAACTATTTTCGCAAGTCTTGATACATCTTACTTCCTCCAGGGTGCATAGCATATGCACTACCATGTGCCTCATTCAAAGTTCTACGCCTCAACTCTGGATCCTTTGGCATGCAAACTCTCCCTCGAAAACATAACAACCAATCCTTATCCACATTGAATTCTGCTGACTCACCGCTAGAGATCAACTGCAACTTCTCCCTAAACAACCCCTCGGTCTCCTGCTTCTCTTTAACTTGACTGATCCAAGAGGGTTTCACTTAAAGTTCAGCCAGCAAACTTCCATCCTCATACAAACTAAGATGAGCAAACATTACTCTTAAGTCAGAGACTACCTTACGACTTAGAGCATCCGCCACTACATTAGCCTTACCTAGGTGATACTCGATCGAGCGGTCATAATCTTTTAGCAACTCGATCCACCTTCTCTGCTTTAGGTTTAACTCTTTCTGAGTCAAAAGATACTTTAAGCTCTTATGATCTGTGTAAATGACAGATTTCTCCCTGTACAGAAAATGCCTCCAAATCTTCAAAACAAAAACCACTGCCGCTAACTCCAAGTCATGAGTGGGATAATTTGCTTCTGCGCTCTTAACTGCCAAGATGCGTACGCTACAACCTTTACATCTTGCATCAACACACATTCTAACCATGTGTGAAGCATCACAATAAATCACAAATTCCTTCCTAGCCTCTGACTGAATCAACACTGGAGCCTCCGTCAGGATCCTTTTTAACTTCTCGAAGCTCTCCTGCTGCTTTTTAGACCAAACAAACAGAACTCTTTTTCATAACAACTTAGTCAACGGTGCCGCAATTAAGGAGAATCCTTCAACAAACCTTCAATAATATCCAGCCAGGCCAAGAAACTCTGAATCTCGATCACGGACTTAGGTGGTTTCTATTCCAACACCGCTTCAATCTTTCGAGGGTCTACCTTAATCCCCTCAGCCAACACAACATGCCCTAAAAAGTAACCTCTTTTAGCGAAATTCACACTTACTAAATTTGGCATACAACAGGTTTTCCCTCAGAATCTGCAGAACCACTCGCAGATGTGAATCGTGCTTACCTTCCGATTTTGAGTAGACCAAGATGTCATCAATGAATACTACGACAAACCGATCCAAGTAGGGTTGGAACACTCGGTTCATCATGTCCATAAATGCTGCAGGTCCGTTGGTCAACCCAAATGGCATTACCATGAACTCATAGTGACCATAGCGAGTCCTAAAGGCCGTCTTATGGATATTTGCTTCCTTGACCCCAAGTTGATGGTACCCGACCTCAGGTCTATCTTTGAAAAGACTGAGGCCCCCTTTAGCTGATCGAACAAGTCATCAATCCTTGGTAATGGGTACTTGTTCTTGATCATTAACTTATTCATCTGGTGATAGTCAATACACATACGCATTGACCCATCCTTCTTCTTAACAAATAAAATCAGCGCTCCCCACGGCGACACACTAGGTCGAATAAACCTTTATCCAACAACTCTTGAATCTGCGCTTTCAATTCCACCAACTCCTTCGGCGCCAAATTCTACTTCACGATCCGGAGGTAATCCTGGAAGCTCTTCAGGGAAAATATCAGAAAATTCCTTTACCGTCCTAACGTCTCCAACCGTTAGTCCCTTAACTTCCATAGCGCGAACAAACATTAAGACTGCCTCACATCCTTTTCTCACCATTCTTTCTGCTCTCAGGGCGATTACCACGTTCGACAGACAATTCTCCCTTTCTTCTATTACCACCACTTCGTCACCCTCGGGAGTTTTTAATACCATATGCTTAGCTACACAATCTAACTTAGCGTGATACTTCACAAGCCAATCCATGCCCAAAATTAAATCAAACTCCCCGAAAGGTAATTCCATTAGATCCGTTCAGAAGACTACCCCTTGAACCTCCAAAGGTACTTCCTGATAAAGTTTGTTAACTACCACCGAATTTCCTAATGGGTTTATACAATCATCTCCCTAGAGGAAATTTTAAAATCTATGCTTAAAGTTTCAGACACCTTACTAGAAACATATGAATGCGTCGACCCAATGTCAATCAATGCAATATAAGGCAATCCAAAGATTAAAAACGTACCAGTTATGACATCTGGTGCGTCAGCCTCCTCCTAACGTCTGACAACATAGACTAACCCCAACTGTCTCGCCTCAGGGTTTCCTGCTCCTCAGCCTGCCGCTCCACGGCCCCGTCCGAAACTGTTACCACCTCTGGCTGCCCCACGACCTCCTCTGCTAGGCTGAACATTCCCTTGGCTCGTGGGCCATTCATTGCCTTTTTGTTGCGGGCAGTTCCTAACCTGATGGTAAAAAGACCCACACCTAAAACACTTTTCACTGCCCGCCCAACACTCACCTGCATGGAATTTACTACATCGAGCACACTTCAGTGTCTGATTAGCAACAGCCGGTCTATTATCCCTTTTCGGCCCATCTAACCTAGGTCTTTTCTGAGCACGACTCGCTACCTCAGAGGATCTTAAGTTTCTCTTGCTTCCACTCCTATCACTACCCTGGATTACTTACCTTGACCGCTTAACCTCCTCAGCTATCTTTGCCTTCACCACCAAAATAGCGAATTCCCTTTCTCGCTATGGGGCTACCAATTCCTGCAGGTCATCCCTCAGACCATCCTCAAAATGAACACAACGTTCATGGTCTGTGGCTACCATCACTCTAGCATAACGGCTAAGGCGTAAGAATTCAGCTTCATACGTCGCCACCGACCTACTCCCCTGGACCAGATTCAAAAATGCCCTACGCTGCGCATCAACATAACTCGATCCAATGTACTTGTTCTAGAATGCTGTTTTGAAGAACTCCCACGAGATACGGTCAGCCACCTTACCATCCCTGACCGTAAGCCACCATTGGTAGGCTTCATCCCTCAGGAGAGATATAACTCCTTTCAATTTCTCCTCCTCCGTGAGATCCAGATCATCCATTATGCATTCAACCGCCTCTAACCAATACTCAACTGAGCTTGGGGCTAACCTAGAGATTCCCCTAAACACTTCTGCCCCGTTGCTTCTAAGTCGCTCCGGCACAGATTTCTGGGCTCCTGTGCCCATACCTGCCTCAGCAACTCTCTCCAAAACCCTTAATATCGCTTGAGACACCACATCTTCTTCGCCTGTCTGATCTTAAAATTCAGCCTCCACTGGTGGAACTAGTATCTTATTCCCAGATCTATGGTCGGATCCTACCGATTCTGACAAGGCCATCCTACCTCTACCACGACCACGCGGCGGACGTCCACGACCTCTTGAACTCATTCTATCGATTTGCGTTTATCTGATTAAAAATTTTATGAATTATTAGCTTTTCTTCCACTGATTAACATCGAATAGTCTTATGAATAATAAGGTTAAAAGTAGTTCTTTCGAGTTCACAACAAATTCAGTCTCAAGGCTATATTTCCTAGCTTTAGCATACACATACACGGAACATCCATCACACAACCATCATACCAATAGCATTATAAACTTACATTCATCACCTAGGGGTATTTTTGTCGTTTCACTACTCAGGGGTATTTTCGTTATTTTCAAAATAAGGTTTCTTGGTGATTTTACAAAATATGGGTATTTTGGTAATTTTTTAAATTCAGGGGTATTTCGATAATTTTTTCAATCGAGGGTATTTCAATAATTTTGTAATCTGAGGGTATTTTGGTAATTTCACAAATTTTGATAATTTCGTAGATTAGGGGTATTTTGGTTATTTTATAAATCAGGGTTAATTTGGTGAAATTTTTTTCCAAACTAAGGATATTTTAATAATTTTATTAAATAGGGTGGCTAGTCCCTTTCGAGTTTTAATTATAAGTTTTGGCACATCAACAAGTCCTTATGGCTAAGGTGAACAGTCACTACGCACCAGGTAGGGTTCTAGTGAAGAGGAGGTGAGTCAATAGGACTGCTTAAATACCAAGCTCTCCCTGAATCCAATCCTAGACATGCGTATGCCTGTTGCCACACCCTAACTTGGCGACTTGTTTACAGGTTTGGTTTGGTTGAATTAAGTCTTATGAAATTGGAGAGTGATTTAAGCTAAACCTAAAGTCCATCAATGTCTAATATACTACCCTACGTCCATCAAGCCCATTA
This sequence comes from Gossypium rotundifolium, assembly GCA_025506655.1. Lineage (NCBI taxonomy): Eukaryota > Viridiplantae > Streptophyta > Magnoliopsida > Malvales > Malvaceae > Gossypium > Gossypium rotundifolium. The sequence goes on along the minus strand of CP106722.1, from coordinate 155,914,456 downwards.
AGCCTACATGTATATCACAACAAGAGTTAGAGTACTTACCTGGGTGGATCGGGTGCCGGTAGACTCGAAGGCCACATCTTCATTCAAAATATTTTCTCAATTTCAAAAGCAGTTATTAGGCCCATTTCACGTTCTCGAGTTTTGAACACAGCTCGATACCAAATGTAACACCCTGCACCGGCCCATACATTACGGCCAGATCTGGTGTGCTACGGGTTTAATGTTATAACTTATTTGAAACTGATTTGAAAAATTTTGTCATTTTTGTAATTTTTGCTAATAGATAACATTTGTAGGAAAAATCCTTATAATTTATTCTTTCTCTTTTTAAAATAAAATTCGTTCAAATTAAATCGTAATTGAAAATCCCATGTTTATTATCCATAAAGCATGAGTCTTTGATCGTAAATTTGAAAAGAATTAAACGTTCACAAATATCAATTTAAACAGAAAGTAGGGGGCCTTATTACATCAAATAATTCCAACGATTAAAACTTAAAGAAAAAGAAACGGTAAATAACCTATGTAAATAATAATAAACTTGATGGCCCCTCGAGTCCGTCTCGGCTCCCATGTCCACGATCTACTGCTCATCTAGAAGAGTAGAGAAAAAGGAAAGCGGTGAATCACAAAGACTCAGTCTATAAATCCTGAACACACTGACCTAAGGCCCACAAACACATTATGGGCCTTGGCCCATACATAAAGGCAACAATTATAACACATGATATACAATACATAATGAATGGCCCAACCCATCCTAGAATTCCATCCTCTACACACCAACCCGTACCAACCATCACACCTTGGGGATTTCTACAATCGACCCACCAACCGCTACACCCCAAATCGATAGTCAAATTGCATATTCCATTATTAATCAGAAAATTTAACGTGGGTTTTCTACCACCGATCACCATGTGACCAAACATTGCATTACGTGGGTTTTCTACTACCGGTCACCATGTGACCTAATCATGCTCTTCCCTTCATTATCATATTCCCAACCCATGCATACATATATTAAGAAATCATCATCTTGTTGTCACATAATTCGACACATAGAGATTTCTATGATTGCATACAGCATCCTTGACTAACCCTTTCTGGTTTTATTCATTGTCTATACTGACCACTTTCGAATTTTTAGCCCATACCACATAAAGAATAGTTAGAGAGTGTGTGTTAGAGATCTACACACCTGATTACTGACAAAATAATATTGTCAAAGTCGGCACTATCGGAATCCGCTACAGTTACTAATAGCCTAAGATTCTATTCTGACGCTGGTCTACAACCCGGTGGCCAATCCCGAATGGCAGACACCACACGTTTCTTAAACTTAGGGATTGGGTTTTTAGATCTAGTCCCCTCCTTTGCCTGATCCACATTTGATTCCATTGTAAGTCCTTGTCAAAGCTACTATCACAACATATGGTTGTTAATCCACATCTTAGAGTTAAGATTTCATATATGATAAACGAGTCTAACCAAAATCTAGAGAAAACCATCTTACCTTGAAATCCTGAAATCAGAGACTAATGACTTTCGGCTCTTAGATCTAAATGAACAAGTTTCTTTCAAATCCCAGCTTATGGAGAAATCGACACAAGAGAGAAAAAAAAGAGAATGGAAAAAGAAAGTGAATTAAGGGTTTCCGCTTTTTAATGGAGAAATTGGCAGAGAGATGAGAAGAGAGGTTTCGATTTTTTGGGAAAAGAAAAGAGTAGAAAGTCTAGAGAGAAACTGAGAATTTGGCACAAGAAGTAGGGTTCAAAAATGTCAGAATTTGAAGAGATACATTCCTATTTATAGGATTTTTGGCACCTACCTATTAAAACCCGAAAGTGCACGTCCTAACATCTAAAGCTTAAGCAAATAATAGGAAAATTCGGCACCCCTTTTCCCATGTAGTAGCCGAATTCTTCACTCCTTTAGGTGATGGAATTTCGGCCATCACTTAGTCTCCTAGATAGTTCTTATCCTCTCTCCTTATCCTAATCTACAATTCCTCCAAAAGAGTCTTACATCACTCCACATTTTTCCCCTTCATCTTCCTATTATCCACCTAATTAAAAACATAAAATCCTCTCCTAATTCATAGCCACACTGCCGTCCAACCTTGCCCACATATATGCCAAAATTTAACCTACTTAAATTAGGAGAATTGGGCTCCATAAAACTTAAATTTTGGGCCCCTTACCCCTCTGTTGTGGCGTCACCCCTTGCTCCCTTTTAAGTGCCAGAAACATGGGCTCCTTGTGGCCAAAACTTGGGCCTTTTTAACTGTTAAAATGACACCTTCAATCCCCCCTTGCTATGCCATCTATTACTGGGCCACAAGCCCACGTTGACATTTTAAACACAATTACCACCTTTTATACTTTATAATGCCCCATCTGAGAATTTTAACCGAGGCCTTTGCCTAGTCCTGAGCCTAATTTGGACCCCTATTATTTAAATTAACATATTAAACATTTCCACACACTTAAACGCATATGCCCCAAAAAAATAGGATGTTACAAGAGGAGTATACACCATGCATGCAACCTCGGAGACGATTAAATCCCAACGTGAAGTTGTTAAAACTGAGGTAATTAAACTTCTAGATGCTGGAATAATTTATCCTATTTCTGACAGCACTTGGGTAAGAACTGTGCAGGTCGTTCCAATGAAATGAGGCATGACTGTTGTAGCAAACGAGAAGAATAAATTGATTCCTACAAGAACAATCACAGGGTGGAGAGTCTTTATTGACTATAGAAAGTTGAACGAAGCAACCAGAAAAGATCACTTTCTTCTGCCCTTTATTGACCAGATTCTAGAAAGATTATCTGGGCATATATACTACTGTTTCCTGGACGGGCTTTCCGGCTATTTCCAAATCCCTATAGCCCCTGAGTATCAAGATAAAACTACATTTACATGTCCATACTATATGTTTTCTTATCGTAGAATGCCTTTTGGATTATGTAATGCTCCTGCTACTTTTCAGCGCTGCATGCTAGCCATATTTGATGAACTTGTGGAAGACATTATAGAGGTCTTTATGGATGACTTTTCGGTATTTGGTAATTATTTCCATCTTTTCCTTAAGAATTTGAAAAGAATACTAATAAGGTGTGAGGAGACGAACCTTGTTTTAAATTGGGAAAAGTGTCACTTTATGGTTCGAGAAGGGATTGTGTTAGGACATAACATTTCTAGTAAAGGGATTGAGGTAGATAAAGCAAAGGTTGAAACCATAGAAAAATTACCTCCTTCTAGCTCAGTTAAAGCTATTAGAAGCTTTTTAGGACATGCTGGATTTTATAGAGGATTCATTAAATATTTCTCTAAAATAGTTAAACCTTTAACGAAACTACTAGAAAAAGATGTACCTTTCAATTTTGATCAGAAATGTTTAGACGCATTTAATACCTTCAAAGATAAATTAATAAATGCCCCAATTGTAATTGTTCCTGATTGGAACTTACCCTTTGAACTAATGTGTGATACGAGTGATTTTGTAGTCGGTGTAGTTTTGGACAGCGAAGAAACAAGCACTTCCAGCCAATTTACTATGCTAGCAAGACATTAACAGCCGCAGAAGAAAATTACACAACCACATAAAAAGAATTACTAGCTGTAGTCTTTGCATTTGATAAATTTAGACAATATTTGATCCTATCTAAAGTTGTCGTCTACACTGACCATTCAGCTCTTCGTTATCTTTTAACTAAACTCGATGCAAAACCTTGACTTATATGATGGATTCTACTCTTACAGGAATTTAACTTGGAAATTCAAGATAAGAAAGGAGCTGAAAATCTTGCAACAGGCCATCTTTCTAGACTTGAAAACTCGCATATCAAATAACTCGACGAAAGTGAGATAAACGACTCGTTTCCTGAAGAGCAACTCTTTTCGATAACCAACTCTGAGGTACCTTGGTTTGCAGACATTGCAAATTACTTAGTTGCTAACGTCTTACCAAAAAAGTTAACACATCATCAAAAGAAGCGATTCTTTGCTAATGTGAAAAACTATTTCTGGAAAGATGCTTTTCTTTTCCACATATGTGCAGATCAAGTGATTCGAAGGTGTGTTACAAAAGAAGAAGCAAGCAAAATCCTAGAGCATTGCCATTCAGGACCTTCAGGAGGACATTACAGCGGGATTAAGACAGCACACAAAACACTCGAATTGGGTTTTTATTGGCCAACTTTATTTAAAGACGCCAACATGTATGTTGTTTCATGCGATAAATGCCAAAGAACAGGTAATATCTCTAAACGCAATGAAATGCCTCAAACATATATACTATCATGTGAAATATTCAACGTATGGGGTATTTATTTTATGGATCCATTCCCTAGTTCATTCAGAAATAAATACATTTTAGTAGCAGTTGATTATGTGTCAAAATGGGTGGAAGCCCAAGCTTTACCTACTAACGATACTAGAGTAGTAGTAAAATTTCTGAAGAAACTCTTCTCTTGATTTGGAACACCTAGAGCAATTATTAGTGATATGGGCACTCACTTTTGTAATACTCAATTTGATAAAGTCCTAAAGAAATATGGAGTACACCACATGACAGCTACCCCTTATCATCCTCAAACCAGCGAACAAGTGGAAGTAGCAAATCGGGAACTTAAATGCATATTAGAGAAAATAGTTGAAGCAAACAGGAAACATTGGGCAGTAAAAGTAGACGATGCTCTATGGGCATATAGAACGGCATTTAAAACCTCCAAAGGAATATCCCCATAGAAACTCGTTTATGGAAAAAGCTGTCATCTACCATTTGAGTTGGAGTACAAAGCTTTCTGGGCTATAAAATTCCTAAATTACGATCTTAAACCTGCGGGTGAGAAGAGCATGATGCAGTTAAACGAGTTAGATGAATGGCGAGCTAATGCCTATGAGAACTCACGTTTATATAAGGAGGCAACAAAGCGATGTCATGATGCTCATTTAAAGCAATCAAAGCAATTTGAAGTAGGCGACTTGGTCCTATTGTACAACTCAAGATTAAAACTGTTCCCCGAAAAGCTTAAATCGAGATGGTTAGGTCTATTGGTGATAAAAACTATTTTTCCTTATGGCACAATCGAGGTAACCCATCCAACTCGTGGCACATTCAAGGTGAATGCTCAGCGACTGAAAATTTATACTGGAAACAATTTTTAGGATATAAGAGAGGAGCTTCGGCTCCGTGAACCTTCATTTAGAAATGAAAACAAGGTAAATATAACTTAAGACTCTAAATGAGCGCTTCTCAGGAGGCAACCCGAGCACTAACTTTACTAATATTATATTTTTAACACCTAAACTGCAGGTTTCCCTATCACATGGCCTTGCACATGGGCGTGGCCGTGGCCATGTGAATACCACGAATAGCCACATGGGCATGGCAAAGATGGTGTAGAAACAGGACAATAATTTTTCTAAGCCACGGGCTCCGACTAAATGGCACAACCATGTGACTTGACCATGGACGAAACTGATTAAAGGACACGGGCTGGAGACACGCTCATTCCTTCAACCCATGGTCAATCCTGAGTAAACAACACAGGCAATTGAAACGCCCGTGCCTCGAAACCGTGGACGACACTAATTTATGTGCACTGGCGTAGGACCAAAAACACGGGTGTGGGAGAAGCGAACAAGGCCAGGCACGCCCAAGGAACACGGGCGTAGACGGCATCATGAACGTGCCCAAATTTGAAATCGTAAAAAATACAGGCTAAAGAAATGGGAACACGGGCGTGCCCCGAGACCGTGTTCCCCACCCCTATTTAAAGAAGCACATGGCCGTACATCCCCCCCAAATTCTCTTTTCAACCCTAGCCACTTCTCTCCCAAAATATCAAAAGAAACTCTGGCCACCAACAAAACCCCCACCCCTTCTTGATTTCCTTCGTCCCTTACCTATTTCCCCCTTCACAACACACATAAAAAAAAATACAGGAACGTGCCAAAACACCCGCAATAGCCGTGCTCCCTTATTGTGTTACAACACATGCCCGTGTAGCACCCTCCAACACCGTGCACCGACCAACCGTGCAACTCCTCTCCAAGCCCTCCACCGGTCATCTCTCCTCTTTACATATACCCCTTTAAAATATTTATCACTTAAATTTAGTTCATAAATAGTTCATGCTTATTTCTTAATATTAGTTTTATTTATTTTATTTTGTTCATTATTTACTAATAGCACTTAGAGATTATAGAAAATATTAGTTTATCATTGTTATGATAGTTGTTTTTTACATGATATTATTGAGCTATTCAAGATTGTGCAATTTGGCTGAAAATGATACTTGAATCGATAAATATATGTTATTTTCAGGAAAATAATGTCGTCATCCCGAGGAAAGAAAATCGCGGTCCTTAGTTCTAAAAAATGAAAGGGACCCGGCTTGTCATCTGAAACACCCCAAACCCGGCCCACGAGCCTTGACCGGATCTGGTATGTTCCCGGTGTAAACTGTTTCAAATTCTTTTGTTACTTAGGAAAAACTTGTGTGTTTTGAAAGAAAGATTGTTTTAATGGGCTTGAGTTGAAAACAAGTTTATTTCATTATTAAAATCCTTTACTTTAGGTGACAAAACGTTTAGGCTTTGTTTTAAAATAAATTTACTTAATCTTTCAATAAATAAAAGATTGTAAGCTTAATAAATAAAAGCAAAGTAGTTCTACTATGGCCTTATTACATCAAATAATTCCCAAAAAAAGAATAAATTCAAAGTACTTAATAAAATAAAAATCCAAATTGTATAAATTCCTTGTTGTGCATGGCCACCTTTAAGCTCCTGCCGACCCAGTTCATTACTGATCGTCACCTGCAAAAGGTTCCCACAACGGGGTGAGTCAGCAGACTCAATGTGTACACAAACACTATGACCAAAAAGATTCAGGCATATTATCACATCACATACATACTCATATGGCAGATATAAAATAATGATGCAACTCGAACCCAAACCTATATGCCATCCGCTACACATCCCCCGTACCATCCTGCACACCGTGGAGACTACTAAGTCAACCCTCCATCCGCTACACACCATCGAAGGCAGTCCCTGCAGTCGATGTGCTCATCGCCCTTATAAAATTCGTGGTCTTAGGTCACCACATTCAGATATCGTGGTCTTAGGCCACCACATTTAGATATCGTGGTCTTAGGTCACCACATTCAGTTATCGTGGTCTTAGGTCACCACATTCAGATATTGTGGTCTTAGGTCACCGCATTCACTTCCCCTTTTCATATAACTCATATGCCTCATATCATACATATCATGCATTAACATGCCAAATTCTTATTTCACATTCTTATAATGTCACATGTGTGTCGTAACAGATATTTAACATAATCCTAATAGGAGTAGGAAACGTACCTGAGTACTTTGTACCATAACATGGTACCTTAGCCATATTCACATTCTTATACACATACTTATATTAAACATTGCCATAAAACTTATTAAGAAATAGTGTGGGGTGCACACCTGATTTGCTTAAGGTTTCCAATCCAAATCCCGAAAAGCTTGATCTAATGCCTTAGATCTTAAATCTCTACATTTAATCAATCACTTAATACTTAGGAAAGAGCCATTCGGCCATAAATCCAAATCCTAGTAGGATTAGTACACTTAAATCCTTACCTTGCTGCCTATTGATGTCTAATCAAATGCCGAAAACTTTGTATCCTTCTTTCTTGAAATATGCAATCACTAGATTACTTGAATAGATTAGTTTCGGCTTTTAAATATTAATGAAACACAACTATTAACTCAACATGGCCTTGATCGAATGCTATAGATACTTACCTTGTGGATTTTAAATCCCGAAACTCACCGAATAACTAGGGAACATGCGGCCTATGGTGTACCTTTGGGAAAAGATTTTCTCCTTTCTTGTAGTCGACACTTAGTAAATCTCAAAAGATCTCTTCAAAGTTTCGGCAACAAGATATTAATGGGGTTAGTCCTAGATTTCGGTAAATCTTAAAAGAAAAAGGATCGAAATCGATAATCACTAACCTTACCCTTAATGCACAAGTCGACAACCCCTTGCTTGAAGTCTCAAACTATTCGGCTATGGTCTTGATAATAGTAAGTTTTGACTTTTGGAACTTAATAAGAAATTGGCTAAAGGTTATCTGTGTTATCGGTTTATCAAAAGAAAAGAGAGGGAAAAGAGTCACTCGGGGATTCGGCAATGGTGGACTTATGGAGAAAAAGATTTCGGCTATGACAAAAATAAGAGAGAAAGGAGAGAGTTTGCTAGGAAATTTTGGCAGAGACGTCAATGGAAAAGAGAAGATTGATGAATAGCCTTATTTTCCTCCTTTTACCGAAATTACTAGGCAAGACTCCCTTACGTGGCCATCTCTTCTCTTATCTTTATTAAAATTAATGGAAATAATCCTTAATTATCTCTTATCTCTTAAAAATAATTATCCATCATTGATCCACCTATTTAGCGAATTTTAAAGAGAATTAAACTCTTCCCAAGTGCCTTGGTGCCGTCCAACTCCTTGCTCCTTGCAGCAAAATAAAACTCTTTTATTTACTTCCCACGTGACTCGAACCTAGGCTCCTTCCCCTTGATTGTGGCGTCACTTCATCGAGCTTTAAGTGGTGCCTCCTAGCCACTTCTCCAAGCTCGTTCTTGTGTCAAATTTCTTCTATTAATTTTCTTAAGACCACCTTGCCTTAGTTTCCTCTTTTAAACTTAACATTTCAAGCATTTCCTTACATTTCCAAGTTTCCAAAATGTTCACTTTCCTCTTTTAAACTTAACATTTCCAAATTTCCAAAATGTTCACTTTCCTCTTTTAACTTAACATTTCCAAGTTTCCAAAATGTTCACCATACATTCATAATACATAAGACATGCCATTTCAGTATAATTAAATAAAAATGCATAGGCCCATTTTCAGGATGTTACAGTTCTACCCCCCTTAAAAATAATTTCGTCCTCGAAATTACTTACTAACAAACAATCGTACAATCTAACTTACCACATTACGCTATTGCTGCGCACTCTGATCTTAATAAAACTAACACATTTCTTATGCACAATTCCAAAGTTCACATCCAAGGTTTCATACCATTCACTAGCAATATAAGAACGAACTAGCTCTATAATAAACAAGGCAATAAAGGCATTTCAAAAATAAGAAACTTACCCGTTGTCACATCTAGCACATCCTCTCCTCGCGACGACCGACTGCATAAACCAACCTTGGTTGCCTCGCGTCTGAACCTTCAGCACCTCCGCTTGGTGCTCCATGACCACGACCGGAACCATTTCCTCCATGGTTCGGACCACGACCCCGCTGAGGCTGCTGTCCACCTCTACCAGCCTGATTAACATTCTGAGCTACTGGTTGATTCCCATCTGATCTCATCGGACAGTCCTTAATCATATGGTCCTTTGACCCACACTTAAAACATTCTCCCATCTTTTTCCAACATTCGTCTAAGTGCTTCTTCCCACATTGTTCACAAGTAGGGTACTGCCCTCTAGTAGCAGCTTGCTGACCTTGCAACTCTTCAACTCTAGGCCTCTTTTGCTCATTCCTAGATGGCCTCGACGATGCAAATTCTCTCTTCTGCCTATTTCGATCCGTGTTCTGCCTCACAGAGTCCTTAATTCCTTCCACTATCTTAGCTTTCTCTACTAAAGCAGAAAACTCCCGCTCTTGATGTGGAGCAACTAATAACCTCAAGTCATCCCTAAGTTCGTCCTCAAACCGGACACACCGCTCATGTACCGTAGCTACTACTCCTCGAGCATACCAGCTCAACCTCAAAAATTCAGCTTTATACTCTGCCACAGACTTGTTCCCTTGAACCAGTCCTAGAAAAGCCTTCCTCTGCTCATCGATATAAAGTGTGCCGACATACTTCTTCTGATATGCCGACTTAACATATTCCTGTGTCGATCCTCGGTGTGGCACCATCGAATCGTTAACCACCATTGATATGCTTTATCGCGTAGCAGTGCCACCATTCCTTTCAACTTCTCCTCAGGGGTCAGATCGAGCTCATCCATAATTTGCTCGGTTGCTTCCAACCAATATTCAGCTGTACTGGGTGCCACACCAGATACTCCACGAAACACCTCAGCTCCATTGTCTCAGAGTCGCTCGGGTACAGATTTCTGAGCTCCCATATTTTCGCCTACTCCAGCCACCATTTCCAGAACTCGTAGCACAGCCTACGATACAGCATCATCCCCCGTCTGAGCTTGCTACTCGACACTGACAGTTGGGGTGGTGGTGGCGGTGGTAACTCATTGTCAGACCCTTGACCCGATCTAACGGGTTCTGACATAGGCATTCTTCCTCTACTGCATCCATGACGACCGCGTCCTCTAGAACTCATGTCTAACGACGCGCTTTAATCTGATTAAGAAATTTTATGAATTAGCCTTTATTCCACTGATTAACCGCGAAGAAGTTTTATGAAAAGAATTTTAGGAGTGGTTCTTTCGTATTCATACATGCACACAGTCTTTACATTCATACATCCATCAATCAATTATGAACTTTCGTTCATTCAGAGAAATGTTGTAGTTTTCATTGTTGTTGTTTTTCCACTACCCAAGGGTATTTTTGTAATTTGCCCAACAAGAGTATTTTTGTAATTTGTCAAAATAAAGTTCCTCGGTGTTTTGTCAATAAGGGTATTCTGGAAATTTCGCATTCTCAGGGGTATTTTGGGAAATTTTTGAAATCTCGGGGGTATTTCAAAAATTTTGAAATTATAGGGGTATTTCAGTAATAAACCAGGGTAAATTTATAAATCTTAATAAATCAAGGATATTTTGGAATTTACAAAACTTGAAGGTTGTTTCTGAGAATTTGTTTTCCAAATCAGTGTTGTTGCAGAAATTTTTTAAAGATCGGGGGTCATTCTGGTAATTTTGTAACTCGGGGGTATTTCGATAATTTTGCAAGGTAGGGGTAATTTCGTAAATAACTTTTTTCCATAATCAAGGTATTTTGATATTTTGTAAATTTAGGGTTCCTTTAAGCAAAGTAGTGAAATTTTGATAAGAACTGTGGGTATTTGGAAATTTCATAAACCAAGGGCATTTTTGTAATTTTACCACTAGGAGTATTTTAGTAAATTTGTAAATCAGAAATATTTCAGGAAAATTTATAAAAATAATCTTTTCAAATCAAGAGGGTAATTTAGAAATTTTAAAACTAGGGTTTCCATAAAAATACGGCTAGTCCCTTTCGGGTTTTAGTTAGGGGTTTAGCCCGTAGCTAAGTCCTCTTGGTTAGGGTGAACCGTAGCTACGCACCAGGTAGGATTCGAGTGGAGAGGATGTGAGTCACGTGGACTGCCTAAATACCAAGCTCCCACCGAAACCAATCCTAGACATGCGCACCATGGTTACCACACCCTAACTCAGCGACTTAACCACAGGTTTGTTTAGTTAGGCATTTAAGTCTTATGTAATTGTTGGGGTAACTAGCCCTAGGGTTCAAGTACTAAATCTTTATTCTACGTTCCATTTCTACCCCTTCTACAAGTCATAATATAAATCACACAAGAGATCAGAGTACTTACCTGGTGGACTTCGGGTCGGAGACTTAGTGGGCCATGCCAGAAAAACCTGCTTAATTCACAAAATCCCTTTTGGGCTTAACTTTGAAAATATTTTGGGCCTTAAACCCAAGGCCGAGAGTTTAAAACTGGGCTCTGATACCAAGCTGAAACACCCCAAACCCAGCCCACGAGCCTTGATCGGATCTAGTATGTTCCCCTGTGTAAACCGTTTCAAATTCTTTTGTTACTTAGGAAAAACTTGTGTGTTTTGAAAGAAAGATTGTTTTGGGTTGGGTTTGAGTTGAAAACAAGTTTATTTCATTATTAAAATCCTTTACTTTAGGTGACAAAATGTTTAGGCTTTATTTTAAAATAAATTTACTTAATCTTTTAATAAATAAAAGATTGTAAGCTTAATAAATAAAAGCAAAGTAAAGTAGTTCTACTATGGCCTTATTACATCAAATAATTCCCAAAAAAGAATAAATTCAAAGTACTTAATAAAATAAAAATCCAAATTGAATAAATTCCTTGCTGTGCATGGCCACCTTTAAGCTCCTGCCGACCCGGTCCATTACTGATCGTCACCTGAAAAAGGTTCCCACAACGGGGTGAGTCAACAGACTCAATGTGTACACAAACACTATGTCAAAAAAAATTCAGGCATATTATCACATCACATACATATTCATATGGCAGATATAAAATAATGATGCAACCCGAACCCAAACCTATATGCCATCCGCTACACATCCCTCGTACCATCCTACACACCATGGGGACTACTAAGTCAACCCTCCATCCGCTACACACCATCGAAGGCAGTCGCTGCAGTCGACGTGCTCATCGCCCTTATAAAATTTGTGGTCTTAGGTCACCACATTCAGATATCGTGGTCTTAGGTCACCACATTCAGATATCGTGGTCTTAGGTCACCACATTCAGTTATCGTGGTCTTAGGTCACCACATTCAGATATCGTGGTCTTAGGTCACCACATTCACTTCCCCTTTTCATATAACCCATATGCCCCATACCATACATATCATGCATTAACATGCCAAATTCTTATTTCACATTCTTATAATGTCATATGTGTCGTAATATGAGATATTTAACATAATCCTAGTAGGAGTAGGAAATGTACTGAGTACTTTGTACCATAACATGGTACCTTAGCCATATTCACATTCTTATACACATACTTATATTAAACATTGCCATAAAACTTATTAAGAAATAGTGTGGGGTACACACCTGATTTGCTTAAGGTTTCTAATCCAAATCCCGAAAAGCTTGATCTAATGCCTTAGATCTTAAATCTCTACATTTAATCAATCACTTAATATTTAGTAAAGAGCCATTCGGCCATAAATCCAAATCCTAGTAGGATTAGTACACTTAAATCCTTACCTTGCTGCCGATTGGTGTCTAATCAAATGCCATAAACTTTGTATCCTTCTTTCTTAAAATCGACAATCACTAGATTACTTGAATAGATTAGTTTTGGCTTTTAAATATTAATGAAACACATCTATTTACTCAACATGGCCTTGGCCGAATGCTATAGATACTTACCTTGTGGATTTTAAATCCCAAAACTCACCGAATAATTAGGGAACACGCGGTTTATGGTGTACCTTCGGGAAAAGAATTTCTCCTTCTTGTAGTCGACACTTAGTAAATCCTGAAAGATCTCTTCAAAGTTTTGGCAACAAGATATTAATGGGATTAGTCCTAGATTTTGGCAAATCTTAAAAGAAAAAGGATAGAAATCAATAATCACTAACCTTACCCTTAATGCACAAGTCGACAACCCCTTGCTTGAAGTCTCAAACTATTCGGCTATGGTCTTGATAATAGCAAGTTTTCGGCTTTTGGAACTTAACAAGAAATCGACTAAAGGTTATCTGTGTTGTCGGTTTATCAAAAGAAAAGAGAGGGAAAAGAGTCACTAGGGGATTTGGCAATGGTGGACTTATGGAGAAAAAGATTTCGACTATGGCAAAAATAAGAGAGAAAGGAGAGAGTTTGCTAGGAAATTTTCGGCAGAGACTTCAATGGAAAAGAGAAGATTGATGAATAGCCTTATTTTCCTCCTTCTGCCGAAATTACTGGGCCAAGACTCCCTTACTTGGCTATCACTTCTCTTATCTTTATTAAAAATTAATGGAAATAATCCCTTAATTATCTCTTATCTCTTAAACAATAATTATCCATCATTGATCCACCTATTTAGCCAAATTTTAAAGAGAATTAAACTCTTCCCCAAGTGCCTTCGTGCCGTCCAACTCCCTTGCTCCTTGCTGCAAAATAAAATTCTTTTATTTGCTTCCCACGTGACTCGAACCTAGGCTCCTTCCCCCTTGATTGTGGCATCACTTACTGAGCTTTAAGTGGTGCCTCCTAGCCACTTCTCCAAGCTCGTTCTTGTGTCAAATTTCTTCTATTAATTTTCTTAAGACCACCTTGCCTTAGTTTCCTCTTTTAAACTTAACATTTCTAAAACATTTCCTTACATTTCCAAGTTTCCAAAAATGTTCACTTTCCTCTTTTTAAACTTAACATTTCTAAGTTTCGAAAAATGTTCACTTTCCTCTTTTTAACTTAACATTTCCAAGTTTCCAAAAATGTTCACCATACATTCATAATACATAAGACATGCCATTTCATATAATTAAATCAAAAATGCATAGGCCCATTTTCAGGATGTTACATCATCGGCCAGCGCATCCGCTAAACTATGACACCCGTTCTTGCAATTCCCGCGAGGACCCCAGGACGACCTCTATAAGATACTCCGTGCACGACCCCTCAGCAGAAGGAGGTGCATTGATTGGACCACTCCAGAGTAGGTCTGATTAGCCGACGATGTACGAGCTCTCTTAACCACGGATCTATGGGACCAATTCTTCACAATCATCGAGCCCACCTATTTGGAGCTCACTCTGGAATTATGCTCCACGTTCCACCTCCAGACTGTAATGACAAACTACGATGACCCCAACACAATCCAGTTCCATCTAGGAGGAATCATGAGAGAAATGAATGTACCACAATTCCGAGCCACTCTAGGACTCTACAATGAGGAATTTATGGAGGAACATGACCTCTCAGAGCTCCATTGCCACCTTCACAACACTCTAATGAGATGTTGGTACAATATAGCCCCTAGTTCAAACTCATACGACCCTAGTTGCTCGAAAGCAACAGCTCTCACCCCATCTCTACGATACTTACATGCCATACTAGCCCATACATTGATAGGACGGCACGAGAGCACCGGCGTCGTCAACACTCACGACGCTTATTTCCTATGGTGTATGGCAAATGACCAAGTTTTCAACCTAGCATATTTTATAGCCCGTGCCATCCAACACCAAACAGAGCAACACAAGAGGGGGTTATATCTATAGGCCCTACATCACATGATTGGCTCAATATTTCGAGCTCCTCGCCACCGCCGCTCAAGTCTCCTCACTGACATTGATAGGATTGATGTCCCCACAGGGCATCCAGACAATGTTACATATGAGGATGATCCAACGACGACATGGGACCGATCCTTCCCAATATCGTCTAGCTACTACTATTGAGGAGGAGGATCCCGAGGACATTACTGACGATGTCCCACACCCACATGAGAAGCCACCACCGAGCCATCGCACTTCTCATGCAGCTCTATCACTTTCGGACATTTCTGGACAGCTTACTCAGTTCGAGCATATTGCACCCAACAATTCAATGACACCACTCAAAGATTCAATGGCATTGAAGCAACCCTTCAGCAGATCTATCATCAACTCCACATATCACAGCCGCCTCCACCTACCGATCTAGCAGACGATGAGGACTTTTGAGGCCCTTATTATTATTATTATTATTGCTTTATTTTATTTCACTTATCTATTTAAGATTTTTATTATTTAGTTGCAAACTATTATTATTACAATTTTATTTCTTTTATCACTGGTTATCTAACCATTGAATATCCCTAACATCACCAATTAATTAGTACCCCCTAAAAAAATTCAACTGATGAATTCGCAGTTTAAAGGTTCAATGTGCCAATCCAAGAAGGGAAAACATCATTTTCACCACCACATTCACTTTTGTGTAAGCCACCATCATAACAACTCAAGGAATCCATCCAAAAATTCAGGAAGTTTCAACTCTCTTCCTCTCCTTTGATTTTCTTATTTTATGATTATTATCTATCTTTGTACATTGAGGGCAATGTACATCTTAAGTGTGGGGGGTGAAAGTTTATTAGAAAAAGTGCCTAACTTTTTACATTATTCTCAAATCCCTAAATGATATTTTGTCTTAAAGTAATTTTCTCATATCACTAATTAGAATGAATTTCTTGTTGATTCATGATTTTTATATGTTTTAGATTGAGTCATTGATAATTGTACAATGATGATTTAAACTTTAAGATACTAGAGAATCAAGCATGATGAGTCTATTTTTTAAAAAAAAATTAAAATTCTGTTAGGTTGTCTACCTGAATCTAAATTGTTACCTTGAAGTTTGAAATTTACGAGGTTGACATCAAAATATCCATAATTTTTGTGAGATTTTGAGCCTTTAGAGCATACATTCTTTTCATGCTCATTTTTTTATTATGAGTGTGTCAACATTGATTTGTTATTCTAGAACTTGCTTCAATTATACATGACGAGACCACACTATAGATTTGATATACAGAGATGATTAAGGCACTTAGGATTTAACCCACTTACTCCACTAAAAGCCTACCTTCATAATTAACCCCTAGTGAACCCCTTTGATCCTAACAACCCTTTTTATTGACTCAGCCCACTAATATTAACTCGAAACCCATCTCATATTTGTTATCACCATTCCTTTTGATTACCCTTCTATTGAGATTTGTTTTGATTAGTTGCCTAATTAGATTACTTCAGTTGTTAAAATTTTATTTTATATTGATTTGGTCTTTAAAAAAAATCGAAGTATATTCATTATTAGTTCTATGATTAAGCGAGCCTACACGTTTAATTTTAACATTTTGAAGAAGAAGCTCGTATTATTATTATTACAAGTTTTCAATTGATGTAATTATTCAAGTTATTAGTTATTTTTTTAGTTAGGTAAATTGTCAATCCAATCTTGATTCTAACCCTTCTAATTCAAGCCTTTATCCATACCTTTAATCGAGCCCCATTACAACCCTTTTTAAAGACCTTTTGATTTGTGTATCATCTCATTTTATAGTGGTGGAGATTTGATTTTCAAGCAAGGCTATGGTAATAACTTTCCATGTTCGACTTTTGAGAGCTTTATTTTGGAACCTTAAACACCTTGAGTGATTTGAGTGAATCTTAAGTGAGGATGTCAACTTTTGTTGATTTTGAATTAATGGTGATCATTTAGGTAAGGGGAAACACCTATCTTTTTCTTGCTAAAAATTCATGACTTTGATTGTTTGAATCTTTAGGACTGTTTGAGTTGAATTATCCATGTATAAATTATCTATGAATTATGATGAGACATTGTTGATGAATATTATGAATTGAAGAAGTTCATTTTAATTGCGAGTTGAGAATTTTCCTTGAGGACAAGCAAAAGCTTAAGTGTGGGGGTATTTGATAAACCGTAATAGTAACATATTTTAATCCCACATTTAGCATACGTTTGGATGATTTTCCATTTAATTATGGAAATAGGTGCTCCTAATCCTTTGTTTTCATGTTTTATACTCAGTAGAGCACCGGAGGCTGAAAAGAATGAATAACGGGCCGAAAATAGAGAAAATGGGCCAAAGCATGAAATCCACACGGCCGTGCCCCGCAAGAAAAGTCGACCAAAAACACGGCCATGCCTCATCAACAGGATCAACCACAGCCTGGACACGATTTACACGGGTGCGTGTTATGGGCGTGTCTCTGCCACAGATAAGAAGGATTCTATTCGGATTAGGGTACTTAGAGGCAAAGAGACATATTCCAAAAGCCTATATAAAGACCCTAGAGGCCAACCTTTAGGGGGTGTTTAGCTAGGCCAAAGAGACAAGCCAGAGCAGTTAATTTTAGGGATTTACTCGAAGAAAACCAGTTGATTCATCTCAAGAAGCCAGAATCATACTCAAGACGGAGGATCTCTCCTTCAATTCCTTCAGGGGGTTTTAGGGTTTTCTTATGTTTTGTTTTATCTTTTCTTCCGAGATGTTTTCTTTTACAATTATGAACTAAACACTCAAATACTTGAGGGGGATGAAACCTAAGACGGATCTTGTTATTGTTATCTGAGTTGTATGATAAATACTTGATTTGTTCTTAACTATGTGTTCTTAATTCTTGTTTTTGTATTTCTGGGATATTGATTCAAGTGTGATGTGCTTAGGCAGAGGAGGAAGAGACCCTGTCTAAGAGTAGATCTACCATAGTTAAGCGGAGTTGCTCGCTCGCCTAGAGATAGGGTGACGAAAATCTGTCGGATTAGGGTCAAACCTAATATGGGAGTGCAGAGATCGAGTTAATGTAATTCTAGGGGTTTTAATTAGAAAGAGATTTCAATTAATCAACCTAGGGTTAGATGTTAGTAGCCTTGAAGAGAGGTATTAATATAAATTAGGGAATCCTACGGATCAAGTTAAGTGAATAAATCATTTGGTTCAAAGTTAGATAACAAGTAAAGTCTAGGTGGATTCTTCTCCAGGTATTGTCTAAATCAATCAGTTTTCCCTCAAGTCCTTCCCCAAATTTCTTCTTTGTCTTAACACCTTTGGTTTAGTGGATTAGCTAATTTTAGATTAGATAAATGATTCCCTTAATTCGTAGGCTAAATAATAGAAAGAGAGTTAATATCAGTACTTTTGGTTCCTTTGGGTTCGACAATCCGGTCTTGCCACTAGCTATACTGATGTTCAATAGGTGCACTTGCCTCCATCGTTGTCTTAGTTAGTTTCCAGGTTCAATCATTCTTTTTATAAATTTTTAAGAATCGACAGACAAGATCATGATGTGAATTAGAAATTGATTATTATTTAGAAATAATGATGCTTATTCCATGATTTTGTGAAACTTAGAATTTTGTCAGTAAATGGTAAGTTAGAAGTGTTCGATAGGAACTAACTTTTGATTTAGAACTTCATATCAGAAACTGACCATTTATTTGTTGTTTTGAGACAGAGTTTGTGTACCAAGAAATTAATTATAGATTATCAGAAATTGCATACAGAACCGAAAGGTAAGAGTATTGAAACTTAGATAAGTGACAGGTGCTTCTGAAAGTATCTTTGTGACAATTTTTTTTTATTTGGTAAGTAAAGAAAAGTGATTTACGGTTCACTGAATAGTATAAGACTATTGATAGAATGAGGCCAGTTACTTATTAGTGTGTATTTAAATCGAACTTGAGAAAATTCAAGTGATGTGGTTCTTATGTCCGGGATAAGAAAGTGCGATTCAGAATCTTAGTTTAGGAAGTGAGATGTTGAGGATGCCAAGTCGTATGAGAATTTGTGTGCTTTGAAATCAATCCTAAGTTTATCTTTTGGTAAAATTTTCGGGGACGAAAATCCCTAAGGGGGAGAATTGTAACAGCCCAAAATAGGGCCTAGTTGGAACAGTGGTTTCGAGACCACAAACCCAAAATAAAAATATTTAATTTATGATTTTTTTAGAGTCTATGATATGTTTGGGTGATGTTGTGCAAATTTTGTTAAGTAATTTTTATCGATAAAGTGCCAAATTTTTATTATTGGGATTAAATTGCATTAATTACAAAATATGAGTTCTAGAACATAAGTACTTGATTTAAATGGTGGTTTAAAATAGAGGTCTTTAAATGGAAAATAGACCGCCATATTTTGTTATGGACAAAACTAGTCATGGAAGGGCAAAAATTGAAGGTTTAGTAAAAAGGAAATTTTTGTTATTTGGGTGTTTTAAGGCATAAAAGAAAAAATTGAAACCCAAAAATCTGCTCACTCTCTTCTCCATGCTGCCTAAATTTTCAAGAAGTCATGGCCAGGGTTTCAAGCTTTTTCAAAGCTTAATTGTAAGTGCATTTGAGCCCCGTTTTTAATGTTCTTCATATTTTTGAGATCCTAGAAGCTTAACCTTTCTATTTTTACCATATATTTGTATGAAAAATGAAAAATTGACCCATTCTAGATATTTGTGCATTTTTATGTTTAATGGTAGAATAAGGGTGCACGAGGTTAGGAGAACGATTTTTGCTAAGTGATTTTCGTTGAAAATGGTTAAAACGGGTTAATTAGTAAAAGTTGTAAATTCTCCTAAAAATGTGAAATAATAAGAATTTGAGGTTGCTTTGGGAGAGAAAAAGGTTTAGATGACCATGAATTTTATAGAAATTGAATAAAAATCATATTACGAGCCTAAGGGCAAAATTATAATCATGAGAAAGTTTAGAGGCAAAATTATAAATTTGCCGTCGTATGATTTTTGTATTAAAATGAGTAATGTGAGTGATAATTAAGTGAAATGTGGCATTTTAGATCAAAGAAATCGAGATTTGGACCAAGTACGGGGAAATGTCAATCAAAATGACCGATTCGCGTCGAGGTAAGTTCGTATTGTTAGTCTATAGTGAACGATTATTAAATTTGAATTGAGATGATGTGTTATTTTATATATGTTTGTTATCTAATCATGACTAATTGCAAGTACGAAATTGGATTGAAGGATAAATTGTGAGAAATGTAGGTTCAAGTACATTCGTACTACGACTCGTGATGAATTGACGAAAAAGACCATGGTTGGACCATGGCAGTGAGTGTGCCAGTGTAAGACCATGTCTGGGACATGTTGTAATAGCCCAATTTTGACTCTAATTGGAATAGTGGTTTTGGTACCACAAACCCGAGTCTGAAAAATATTTAAATATTATTTTTTGTGTTAATTATGTGTGAATTATTATGTGTGAAATTTTTGTGATTTAATTTTATTGTTTGGGTGCTGAATTATTAAAAAAGGCTTAATCGCGTGAATTGAAAATTTGATAGTTTAATGTGTAAGGGCTAAATTGTTAATGTCTTTTTAAATGTAAGCATTAAAGTTGTAAATTGCCCAATTTTAACTATAGTGGACGGCATGTGATGCTAAAGTGACTATATTATATGAAATTATATAATATAAATGTTATTATTATTAATTATATATTATATTAAACTTATAATAATAAAAACATAAGAGGAAAGAGAAAGATACCTCATTCTTTCATCTTTAATGGCCGAATGTAAGAAAGAAAAACAAAGAAGTGAGCAAACAAGGGTTCAGCTATGTCTAAGCTAAATTATGGTAAGTGTTTTGCTCGGTTTTTGATAATTTCTACGTTTTTGAGATCGTTGCTTAGAAATCTTCAAGACCCATGCTTTAATTTTTGAGTTTGATGAATATTTTGAGTTGAGCCCTTGATTATAGTTTGTTGTTTATATTGTTTGAGGATGAATTATGATAAATATGTGTTAGATTAACATATGGTGTATTGGAGTTTTTGATTATTTTGAGTAATTAGGACTTAATTTCAAAAATAATAGTTTGAGGGACTAAAATGTGAAATTAATGAATTTTATGGGCTTCTGTAGTCATAGGTAAAATTCGGCATAGCTTGGGTATGAAGAAATTTGATGTACTTTGTATTTTGTGAATTTTGGATGAAATAGCTAAAAATGTAAAATGTATGGGGTAAAAGTGCAAATTACCTATTCATGTGTTTTTGAGTGAATTTAGTTGAATATTGATTAAATAAGTTTAATTTATATCAAATTAGATCAAGAAAAGAGAGTCGGATTTGAATCGGGGAAAGACAAAAATAGCCGAATAGTTGATTTTACGTTCGCCGATATCCGAGGTAAGTCTATAAGCAAATGGTTGTTCTTAATTTTAAATATATGTAAATTATTCATGCTAAATTGAAATGTTTACAATTATATTTGCTATTGCCAAATGCGAGGGATGGTATTTGATAAGTTCAAGGAACTACTACTTAAGTAAGTTTTTAAATAGTTGGATGAAATGTATTCAATTGTATACTAATGTACATTTGAATATAAAAATGTAATCATTTTAATTTCCTTATTGCCGAATGTATCATGAAATAAATGGGTTGTGTATATAATATCCGAATATGAGTTGGTACATATGAGTCAAAATGTGAAACTATCGAATATATGAATTGGCTAAATGTATGTGTTTGTGTTAAGGAATAGATATGTATATAAATGGAAATGGAAAATGAGAAGTGATGGTAATTGAAGAGTTAGATATTTTTTAATGTAAATGTTTGAACTTGCCGAATGTAATGGTAATGGAAGAGGCAATTGAGTTGTTGATAGATATATGTATGTTATGAATAGAAATATGTAAATTGAGTATGCCGAATGTGTTAGTACTTGAATGAGATAAATTGAGTATGTATGAATGGTCATGGAATTAGAAGTGTATTGAAGATCAAAGAAAAGGTCTCTTAAAAAGGCACTAAGTGTACGAACTAGAGTACCGAGCACTGTGTGTGCGAAATCGGTTAAATGGCACTATGTGTGCGATACATTACTGCAAATAGGCTCTACTTGTGTAGATTAAATAGTAATGGCACTATGTGTGTGATACATTACTGTTGAATGGTACTATGTGTCCTCTTTCTCAAGTAACGACACTATGTGTGCGATAGGTTACGAAATTTGCACTACGTGTGGAGAGTTACAGAGACTTTAGAGACAAAAACTGTTGAAAGGAGAATAATGTGATAAACAAAATGAAATGATTAGGTGTGTGATTCAGGCTTATGCCTAGCAAGATTAATACCAGTGATTTATTTTAAGTCTATGTCTAAAAGACTTCATATGGATGTGGAAATTGAACAAGTAAGTTGATTTAATTAACCTTATATGTTCGGCCACAAAGGTATGTGCATATGTGATGATGAATTGAATTTGTATATAAGTGGTTATATGTGATATTATATTAAACTCGAATATATGAGTACATGTGATAATTTAAATAACTTTGGATGTTCGGTTATATATATGGTAATGTATTAAACTAGTATATTCTACCATATGTGATGGTATAATGAATCATGTGTATTTGATCTAATAAGTAAGTTTTAGATGTTGAAATGAAAATTTTATATTATATGTATTTATATGTGAATTATATGAATTGAAAGGTAAGATAGAAAATTTGGTAGTTAATATGTATATACGTGAACAAATGTATATGTATTTGTTTTGAGATGGGAAATCGATTTATAGATCGATGTGAAATCTATTATTGAATGTTTGAGTGTTTGGCCTTAAGGCTCTGAAAGGTGAAAGTTTACAAATGATGATATAAATTATGAGTAAGTGAAGTTACTTAACGAGGAACATGGATTACATGAGAAAAGTGATTGTATATGTGTACGTGATTAACTAAATTGGGCCTATTTGAATTGAATTATATATGTTTCTATGGTGAATTATTTTCTTATGGCTTACTAAGCTTTCAAAGCTTACTTTGTGTAATTTTCCTATGTTTATAGAGTTTCGAAGACTTGCTCGAGTTGGAAGTCGAAGGAGATCTCATCATACTATCCAAGTTTCGCTTCGGTAAATAAATACTTGGAGATTTGGTTACGTGGCATGTATAGACTAGTTTTGATATTGCTGGTTTTGAAGTTGTATATATTTGTATAAGCCATGCGAAATGGCTTGTCCATCTTGTTAATCTTGGAATTTATATTATGGCTTGATGATTTGGTTTTGGTATATATGAGTATGGTTAATGTATAGAGTTTAAATGAAAAGGAGTAAAGATTATTATAAACTAGTTAACCATATTTTGCAATGAAATGGTTATTGGTTAGCAGCAGTGATGCGATTTTGAAAATCACCAAAACTAGGATAAATGGAAGTAGAAAGTGAATAAGATATAGAATTAAATATTATTGTGTCTATTTTTATATGAAAGAAGCAGAGTAGGCAAAAAAATTTTATATTCTGTGATATTTAAATTTTAGTGAGATTGGTTCTGGATGACTTTGTGATCTCCTATTCTGTCTTGGAAAAATCATTAAAAATTGTGAAAAATTAATTATGAGTTATAATTTATATGTATAGATTCCTTAGTGAGTATATTTTCAATAGAAACAAGTGGGAACAACATATGAAAACTTTACAATGAGATATTTGAATTTAGGTTAAGAGAGGTCAGAACCATTGGTCAGTGAAATAGGAGAAAATTTAATAAATAAAATTTACTAAATGGCTGAGAAAAAAATTTTGAAAATATTATACTAAGAATATATATGAGTCTAGTTTCAAGGAAAATTTACGGATCTAAATTTTGAGTTTCCTAACTTGAGTTATAGTCAATTTAGTCAACATGATGCAGATGGACAGTTTCAATTTTTATGGCCCAAAATAGTAGTTAAGTCCGGTAATACCTTGTAACCCCTTTTGCTGGATAAGGGTTAGGGGTGTTACACATGGCATTGGCCTCAAGTTTTGTTAGTGTAAGACCATGTCAGGGACATGGTATCGGCACGGATAGAGGAGAGTCAGTGTAAGACCATGTCTAGGACATGGCATCGGCTCTAGATGAGTGCCAATGTAAGACAATGTTTGGGACATGGCATCGACACCGATATGTGATCACATGTAAGACCATATCTGGGATATGAGATTGACATCCTACTAGGTATACGAGATATCCCGAACATCCCTAATTGTAACATCCTGAATTAGGGGTTGATTGTAATTTAATTATTTTCCCATGTGTGTGCTTGAAGAAATGAATTTTATGATTGCTAAGCATGTTCTAGGGTCTAAAAATAACCCCGAGCTAGGCCTGACTTAGGACTAAAAATTTCTTTTTAAGTGTTTAAAAGAAAGGAGCTAGGAGATAGGGGTTAAGAGAAGTTTTGGGAGAAACATGACACAAGAAATAGCTTGGCCAAGTGGCTTTCATGCGCCACTTAAGTGCTACAAAGGAGGCGTCAAAGGGAGCTTCAAAGGAGGAGGTTCGAGTCATGGGAGTTACAAGGGAGAATGCGTTTTTGTTTTTGGGCTTTTTGGGGCGTTAAAGAAAGGGGCAAGTTGGAAGGCCTTAAAAGATTTTTGGTGATGGAGTTGGACATGAAAGTCAAGGTGGTGGTGTAACACCCTAAATTAGGGGTTGTTGAAAATTTAATTAATTTCCCATGTGTGCTTGAAGAAATAAATACTATGATTTTATTTGGCAAGTTTTAGGGTCTAGAAATAACCTCGAGCTAGGCCTGACTTAGGGCTAAAAATTTATTTTTAGTATGAAAAAGGAGGGAGCTTGGTGAGATAGGGCTTAAACAAAATTTAGGGTGAAACATGACACAAAGAATAGCTTGGCTAAGTGGCTTCCATGCTCCACTTAGGTGCTAAGAAGGTGGCGTCTAAGGATGTTCAAGGAAGGAGGTTCGAGTCTTGGGAGTTACAAGGGGGAAATGTTTTATTTTAGGCTTTTTGGGACGTTAAAGTAAAGAGGGCTTTAAAGAATTTTTGGGTAAGGAATGGACATGAAAGTCGGATTGGGTGGAGTGGCTTGGGGCGCCACTTAAGGGTATTGGCAAAAGGACTCGAGTTCGAGTCATGAGGGACGCAAGGAAGGTGTTTTATTTTTGGGCTTTTGGCATTAAAAGAAAGAGGGCCAGGAAGAAGGCTTTAAAATTTAATGGAGAGGGTTCATGACATGAAAGTCAAATGGGAAAGATGGCAAGGGGCGTTGGAAGAGAGGGCTGGGGCATGAGGTTCCAGGTTCGAACCATAGAAGCAGCAATTGATTTTTATTTTTTTTCAAAGTGGCGTGTAACACCCTAAAAATCGAGTATTTAAATTGGCATGATTTTGGTGTTTAGATGTTAAAGGAAAATTTTTTTTATTTCTTTTATTTTAGTGTTTATTAAAGTCCTAGAGAGGGTAAAGCATAAATTGGAGAAGAATAAAATTTATTATTGGGAATTTATTGAAGTGAAACAAAGGTGATTAAGACTTAAGCTAAATTATGTGCTTAAAGTGTCATAAAATGAGCATATGGCATGGTGGAGAATGGCGCATGGGTTCAAGTAAGAGGAAGAGGTTGAATCCCTTGTATAGCACCTAGATAAAATTTTTGTTTTAATTTTACGCTCATGGCTATGAAGTGTCGGCAAGGGACATATAAGGAAGGTGTTGACCATGTATTTTTGGTTAGTGTATCAAGAGATTAAGGTAACAACTAACATATGGTATGGAATCAAAAGTTTAAGGAAAGATAGGGGGACATAAGGCACTTATCTAGGGAAAATTTGGAAAGAAATAATGGCCAATTGACCATAGGCTGGACGGCAATATTGGTAGGGAGGAGAGCCAAAATTTTGTTAGTTGGCAAAAATCTCATTCTTTTCTCTTTGGTTAACCTTTGCACTTTGTGCAGAAATTTTATTCCTCTCCTTTCAATATCCCTATTTGGCGAATTTTTGCACTTGGTTAAGCCAAAGTTTTGTGACCATTTGGTCATTCCTTTTCTTATCTTGATAACCAATTCTTGTGCCTCTTTCTTCTTGTGTCGAAATCACCTATACCAAAATCAATTTCTTTTCTTTTTCTTTGCCATGGCCGAATATACCAGCACCTAAAGTTCTTATTTTTCTTTTCTTTTCTTCTAATCTCCTTGAAATCAAAACATCATCACCATCATCCTTTCGTTCTTATACTATTTCTTTTCAATCGAAAATTCTCTCCATCTTCACTCTCTTGGCGAATGTTATTGTGCCTATAAGCCAAAAATTATTTTCCATTCTTAATCATTTATAGCGAATCTTCCATCAATTAAACATCATTCTTAATCTTGCTTTTAAATCAGGTGGGAAGTAGGTAAGGGTTTCTCTCCATTTTTTGATTTATTGATTAGTGATATTATGGTAGAATATCATAGGATTTTGAGAGTCTTTTGGATTGATATAGCATTCATACTAATAACGTTTATTTCGTTATTATTTAGTGCAATAACGGAGATTGGAATTCAAGTGATCGGAGAATCGTGGAAGCGTTGGAAGCGTTTCATTTTGTAAGGAAATCCTACTCTTTAAATCTCTAGTATTATTGATATTATTTTAGATCTAACTAAATTCTTTTGGATCTTGAAAGTATCAAGATAGGGAAGAAAAGGCGGTGTTTAGTTATCGTAAGAGGGTGGATCGTAAATCCCCATTCAAGCGAAGCGGTTTCTGCGATCGGGATTTTCCCAGGGTTGTGGGCCATCTTAGAAAGAAGTCCATTATTTGAAGTAGTACGAACCTCGGAGCCGTTATCGTTGGTGGATTCTCGTGACTAGTGAATCGATAAAGCGAAGGAAAACCGAAAATCAAGTGATTCAAAATCAAGAGGGTAAGATTTTGGATCCATTAACAAATAAGATTATTTTTTGAATTAGTTGTCTAACGAATCGAAATATATTTTAGGTCTTGAGAGCGAGAAGGGATAATACTCACGGTATCGAGGTGTGTAATTTCACCCTCATTATTTTAGGGTTGTATGTCAAATTTAGGTATGGTAGAAAAATCGTAAAAGCGACTAGATCGGTAAAAGCACAAAATTGATATTTTGACGAAATCGTAAAAGCGACTAAATCGTGAAAATTTAAAGCCCAAGAAATTAATTGATATTATGAAAATTTGATGTTTCGTGAAAATGGGCCGTAAATACTCTAGTTCGTGAAAATGGGCCGTAAATACTCTAGTTCGTGAAAATGGGCCGTAAATACTCTAGTTCGTGAAAATGGTAGTAAATACTCTAGTTAAGTGAAAATGGGTAGTAAATACTCTAGTTCGTGAAAATGGGTAGTAAATACTCTAGTTAAGTGAAAATGGGCGTAAATACTCTAGTTCGATAAATTGGGCCATAAATACTCTAGTTCGTTAAAATTTAGCCAAAACGCTCTAGTTTGGTAAATGGGCCAAAGCCCACTAAATTGCTAAATGGATAAATTGCTATAATTATGGGCCAAATGAAATGTCAATGATAAAACCCACCATGTTATGTATTGATAATAAATTTTATATTTTAAAGTACATGTATAATTGCATGGGTGGGATTTATGAAGAGAAGAATGGCGATTGCCACAATATCGACTTATTGCCTCTAGTTCGGTGGCTCACCTTACAATATCGACTTATTGCCTCTAGTTGGTGGCTCGCCACAATATCGACTTATTGCCTCTAGTTCGGTGGCTTTGCCACAATATCGACTTATTGCCTCTAGTTCGGTGGCTATGCCACAATTATAAAAGGCTTAATGCCTACGATTGGTGTGATGGCGGGTGGGTTGACTTGATCCCCACAGGTGTGATGGTTGAATGCAGGGGTGTTAGCGGATGGTTATTAGGTTTGGGTTGGGAATTTCATTTTTCATGCATTATTAATTATTTTAAATTCATGTTATATTGTTGAATTCGGATTGGGCTCGGGCCCAACATAATATCTTGACAATCGGCCCAATAATGGTGGTAAGTGAGTTACACTTTGAGTTCTAAGTAACTCACCCTTTAATTTCTTTCCATCTCGGGTAATGGAAACCGATGTGGACTTGAGGTGAGGATGACTTCGTGGAGGCCATCTTTGCTAAATAAGGGTTATTTAAATTCGAACTTTTAATTATTATTTTTACTATTTTGGGATGTTGTAATAAATGGCCTCTATAAATAACTTATGGATTTTATGTGTGTTGGAATTTAAACTTTATTTGGGCTTTTAAATCATGAAATTTGTGATTTATGATGCTTTACTAAAATGAACTTGGGTTTTCAAAATATAAGGAATTCTTTTATAAATAATTCTTTTTCTTGCTAACTCTTTAACAAATTTCCTAACGGTTTTAGATAATACAATGATTTTCAACTAATGATTTTAAATATTTATCAAAATCTAATACTCTACAAATTTTAAACTCCGTAACAATATTGTAGTTTTCAACTCATTAAGGATTTAAGAATAGTTGAATCATGTAACAAACCAAATCTAGTCTCAACGCATAGACCGGGTTTGGGGTGTTACATTTAGTAATATCGAGCCAGTTTCAAAAACTTCATTGTGGTTTGGGTTCAAAAATAATTTTTGTATGAAAATGCTCAATGGTATTTTAAAGATCGGTATGGCACCACAAGCATCCGCAACAAGTCAAGTAAGTATATCTTGCTTAAATGATTACTATGATATGATCATAGGAATACTCTAGAACTTCTAGTTTTAGATGTGAAAAATCGTAGAGATTGAGACTATAGGACACGTTGCGAAAAACAACTTTATATCTCAAATCTCATAAAATATCGTTAATAAACACGAAACAAAATTTCGATTCATAAAACTTGTAATCGGATAAGCGAACAAGCAATCATGAGTACAAGAGGGCGTGGTCGTGGGCCGCGTAGGCGTGGCGTAGTGGTAGAGGCCGAGGTGCTACTGGTGAAGCACCAAATCATATGCGAAGTGGGCCTTTTGCGTCAATAGAAAGTGAGACCGGATCACGCGATCACATGGAAGAAGATCATGCATTGACTCAAGCAATGCTACGAGTCTTGGAAAGGGTCATTGGAACTAGAATTGGGCCAACAACTCGTGGGTCAATTTGAGCGACTTAAGGCGAATAATCGAAGTTTTCAGAGGAGTCTCGGTGTAGCTCAAATGTGGCGAATCTTGGCTCGAAGTCGTGGAGCGGATTATGGATGATATGGAATGCACTGGCTGAGCAAAAGCGAGAGGGTCAGTATCCTTATTGAGAGATGAGGCGATCGGTGGTGGCTCACTGCTCGAGAGGGCACCTGCCAAGCGATTAATCGGGAATTCTTTAAAGCGCCTTCCAAGGAAAATCGTCGGAACGAGCTATGTAGATGCCGAAGGAAGGAATTTCGAATCTTGTCCAAGGAAGTAAGACCGTGGCGACATATGAAGTCGAGTTTTACGTCGAGCCGTTATGCGGACAATTGTAGCAAGATCATGAGCGTTGTATGCGTTTGAGGATGGACTTAATGATGAGTGAGGGTTACGATTGCTCATGACAAGTTAGAAATTTTTCGACTCTTGTGGAGAAGGCCAAAATAGCGAAGAGGCTAAGAACTCGAACAGCGAGCCGAGAAAGATCCGAAACAAGAGAGAGACAATGATCTGGTTCTTCAAGAGATTCGGAAGAAACCGAAATGATGAATCGGTTCAAAGCGAGAACCCGGTAGCAAATAATCGAAGTCGAGATTGCTTGAGTGTGGGAAAAGGCATTTTGGGGAATTTGGAGGAAAAGCGGGTGCATGCTACAAATGCGGTTCAATGGAACATCGATACAAAAGTTGTCCTCGACGAATGGATCGACTCAAGAAGTCCGTAATAATGATGCACAGTAGGCGAGTGTAATGACCAGAGACCGAGAGGTCGTGGACCGGTCGTGGTGGTAATGGGGCTGGTCGTGGTCAAGGTGCACCGGTCGAGGCAATGGTAATAGAGAAATGCGGATGCAAGACGGACTGATGCGGTCTATGCGGTTAGGACGCGCGAGGACTGGCAATGCACTGATGTGATAACTGATACGTTCTTCATTTTTGATGTACTGTTATTGCCTTAATAGATATTGGCTCTACTCATTCATATGTATCTAGTGCCATATCCGAAATCAATTTAGAATCTGAAATTACCGAAAATGAGATGACGAGAATCAGTCCTTTAGACGATCGAATCTATTAATAAAATATTTAAAGACGTACCTTAAAATCCAAGAGGAAGTATTCTTAGCAAATTTGATGGAACTACCTTTGGTGAGTTCGATCTCATTCAGGCATGGATGGTTGGTTAACCATCAAGCAATTAATTTGTCTTTGAAAAAGCGAATGAGCGATGGGACCGGATGATAAGGAAATCATAATGATTGGTGAGCGAAAGAACTATCGGCAAATGTGGTATACGCATTAAAAGCGGAGAAGTTGGTGCGGAAAGGTGCGGAGCATTCCTAGCCTTTATATCGTGCTTTGGATGCCAAGGAATTATCCGTGAATGATGTGAGGACGGTGAAGGAATTTCCGATGTATTTCGAAGAACTTCCGGCATACCTCGGATCGGGAAGTAGAATTTGGCATTGAGCTTTTGCAGGGGCGGCTCCGGTGTCCATTGCTCCCTATAGAATGGCACGAAGGAGTTGGTGAGCTCAAAGCTCAAATTCAAGAATTCTTGGATCGGGATTCATTCGACCAAGTGTGTCTCAAGTGGGAGCACAGTTTTGTTAAATCAAGAAGAAGGATGGATCGATGCGTATGTGCATTGACTACTGAGCGATTGAATAAATTGACGATCAAGAATCGGTATCCTCTGCCAGAATTGACGACTGTTCGATCAATTGAAGGGAGCTTGATTTTCTCAAAATTGATTTAAGGTCGGGTTATCACCAACTTAAGGTGAAAAAGCGGACATCTATAAGACGACATTTCGGACACGTTACGGACACTATGAGTTTGTAGTGATGCGTTTGGATTAACCAATGCACCATTGCATTTATGGACATGATGAACCAAGTCTTCAACCATATTTAGACCGGTTTGTGGTAGTGTTCATAGATGATATATTGGTTTATTAGAAATGAGGAGGAACATGACCAGACATTTGCGGATAGTATTACAACTACTTCGTGATAAGCAATTGTATGCCAAATTTGGTAAATCGAATTTTGGCTAAAGGAGGTGACTTTTCTTGGTCATGTAGTATCGGTGAAGGAATAAGGGTAGATCCTCGGAAAATTGAGGCTATTCGGATTGGAAACCACCAACATCAATAGCTGAAATTCGGAGTTTCTTAGGCTTGGTGGATACTATAGGCGCTTTGTAGAGGGGTTTTCGTTGATTCTTTGCACCTAACTAAATTGTTGCGTAAAGGAGTTAAGTATATCCGGGTGAAAAGCGCAAGAGAGTTTCGAGAAATTGAAGAAGATCTGTGAAGCTCAGTTTTGATTCAATAGGAGGCGGAAAAGAATTCACTTGTTTATTGTGATCGTCTCACACAGGTGCAGGTTGTGTGTTGATGCAAAATGGAAAGGTGGTGGCTTATGCTTCTCGTCAATTGAGGCCACACAAGTAAACTACCCTACTCATGATTTGGAGTTAGCTGCCGTTGTCTTTGCTCTAAAGATTTGGAGGCACTATCTCTATGGTGAGAAGTCCATAATCTACGGATCACAAGAGTCTTAAATACCTCCTTACCCGAAGGAGTTGAATTTAAGACAAAGAAGATGGGTAGAATTGTTAAAAGATTATGATTTCTCCATGAATACCATCCTGGAAAGGCTAACGTGGTAATGACGCGTTAAGTCGTAAAGCGGTATCTGAATTAAGAGCTCTATTTGCCCATTTGAGTCTGCAGACGAGGATGGCGGTTTGTTAGCGAACTACTGGTGAAGCCTCGTGGTGGAACAAATCAAGGAAAAGCAGACATCGAGATGAGAAGTTGGGACCCTTACTTGACAAGTTGAAAATGGTGAAATTGAAGATTTTGGAATAAACACGAGGTGTGTTGTGCTTTCGAGGAGAGTATGCATGCCTAAGGATCTAGATTTGAGGCAAGCTGATTCTCTGGGGAGGCATAGTAGCCCTTATGCTATGCATCCGGAGGAAATAAGATGTGTCGAGATCTCCGTGAAGCATATTAGTGGCGGGGTTGAGCGTGAGATTACTGAGTTTGTGGGAAAATGTTTGACTTGTCGACAAGTGAAGGCGAACACCAATTACCGTCTGGATTGTTACAACCGATAAAGATTCCTCTTTGGAAATGGGAGAGGATAACTATGGATTTTGTTAGTGGGTTACCGTTAACACCTACTAAGAAAAATTCCGTTTGGGTAATTGTTGATCGGTTGGCGAAGACCGCTCATTTCTTGCCGATTAAAGACGGATTATTCTTTGCGAAGTTGGCGAAACTTTACGTATCCAAATTGTGAGGTTACATGGGGTACTGTATCTATTATATCGGATAGGGACCCTAGGTTTACATCACGATTACGGAAAGCTACGCATGAAGCCTTGGGAACAAAGTTGAATTTGATCGGCTTTTCATCCTCGATCGATGGTCGATCGGAAAGAGTAATTCGAGATATTGGAAGATATGTTAAGAGGATGTGTAATCGACTTGAGGGTAGTTGGGAGGATTATCTACCCTTGGCGAATTTGCGTATAACAACATTATCGGTCTAGCATTGGATGGCACCTTACGAGGCATTGTATGGTCGTAAGTGTCGCTCTCCTATTTGTTGGTGAGTTAGGCGAAGACGGATGTTAGGTCTGAGATGATATCCGAGACCGAGGATAAGGTAAAAGTTATTCGAGCACGGTTGAAAGAAGCCTCGGATAGGCGAAGTCGCTGCAGATCTGAAGCGGAGGGACATCGAGTATAGTGTGGGAGATCGGGTTTTCTTGAAGGTATCTCCTTGGAAAAAGATCTTGATTCGGAAGGAAGGCAAGCTAAGTCCTAGATATATTGGACCTTATCGTGTCAAGCGTGTTGGTCGATGGCATATCGATTGAGTTACCTCGGAGTTAAATCAAATTCACAATGTCTTTCATGTTTCCATGTTGAGGCGTTATAGGTCGGATCCTTTGCACATTATACCGGTAGAAGAATTGGGTGAATTGATTTGTCCTTTGAAGAAGAACGGTGGAAATCCTAGACCGAGATGTCAAGGTACTAAGGAAGAAAACCGTGCCGTTAGTTAAAGTTCTATGGCGTAACCACGAGTGGAAGAAGCTACGTGGGAGCCAGAGGATGCAATTGGCAACAATACCCTCACCTTTTCAACGTGTAAATTTCGAGGACGAAATTTTCTTTAAGGAGGGTAGAGTTGTAACACCCTAAAAATCGAGTATTTAAATTGGCATGATTTTGGTGTTTAGATGTTAAAGGAAAATTTTTTTATTTCTTTTATTTTAGTGTTTATTAAAGTCCTAGAGAGGGTAAAGCATAAATTGGAGAAGAATAAAATTTATTATTGGGAATTTATTGAAGTGAAACAAAGGTGATTAAGACTTAAGCTAAATTATGTGCTTAAAGTGTCATAAAATGAGCATATGGCATGGTGGAGAATGGCGCATGGGTTCAAGTAAGAGGAAGAGGTTGAATCCTTGTATAGCACCTAGATAAAATTTTTGTTTTAATTTTACGCTCATGGCTATGAAGTGTCGGCAAGGGACATATAAGGAAGGTGTTGACCATGTATTTTTGGTTAGTGTATCAAGAGATTAAGGTAACAACTAACATATGGTATGGAATCAAAAGTTTAAGGAAAGATAGGGGACATAAGGCACTTATCTAGGGAAAATTTGGAAAGAAATAATGGCCAATTGACCATAGGCTGGACGGCAATATTGGTAGGGGAGGAGAGCCAAAATTTTGTTAGTTGGCAAAAATCTCATTCTTTTCTCTTTGGTTAACCTTTGCACTTTGTGCAGAAATTTTATTCCTCTCCTTTCAATATCCCTATTTGGCGAATTTTTGCACTTGGTTAAGCCAAAGTTTTGTGACCATTTGGTCATTCCTTTTCTTATCTTGATAACCAATTCTTGTGCCTCTTTCTTCTTGTCAAAATCACCTATACCAAAATCAATTTCTTTTCTTTTTCTTTGCCATGGTAGAATATACCAACACCTAAAGTTCTTATTTTTCTTTTCTTTTCTTCTAATCTCCTTGAAATCAAAACATCATCACCATCATCCTTTCGTTCTTATACTATTTCTTTTCAATCGAAAATTCTCTCCATCTTCACTCTCTTGGCGAATGTTATTGTGCCTATAAGCCAAAAATTATTTTCCATTCTTAATCATTTATAGCCGAATCTTCCATCAATTAAACATCATTCTTAATCTTGCTTTTAAATCAGTGGGAAGTAGGTAAGGGTTTCTCTCCATTTTTTGATTTATTGATTAGTGATATTATGGCCGAATATCATAGGATTTTTGAGAGTCTTTTGGATTGATATAGCATTCATACTAATAACGTTTATTTCGTTATTATTTAGTGCAATAACGAGATTGGAATTCAAGTGATCGGAGAATCATGGAAACGTTGGAAGCGTTTCATTTTGGTAAGGAAATCCTACTCTTTAAATCTCTAGTATTATTGATATTATTTTAGATCTAACTAAATTCTTTTGGATCTTGAAGATCATCAAGATAGGGAAGAAAAGGCGGTGTTTAGTTATCGTAAGAGGGTGGATCTGTAAATCCCCATTCAAGCGAAGAGCGGTTTACGCAGTCAGGGATTTTCCACGGGTTGTGGGCCATCTTAGAAAGAAGTCCATTATTTGAAGTAGTACGAACCTCGGAGCCGTTATACGTTGGTGGATTCTCGGCGGCTAGTGAATCGATAAGCGAGGCAAAACCGAAAATCGAAGTGATTCAAAATCAAGAGGGTAAGATTTTGGATCCATTAACAAATAAGATTATTTTTGCGAATTAGTTGTCTAACGAATCGAAATATATTTTAGGTGCCGAGGAGCGAGAAGGGATAATACTCACGGTATCGAGGTGTGTAATTTCACCCTCATTATTTTAGGGTTGTATGTCAAATTTGGTATGGTAGAAAATCGTAAAAGCGACTAGATCGGTAAAAGCACAAAATTGATATTTTGACGAAATACGTAAAAGCGACTAAATCGTGAAAATTTCAAAGCGCCTCAAGAAATTAATTGATATTATGAAAATTTGATGTTTCGTGAAAATGGGCGTAAATACTCTAGTTAAGTGAAAATGGGCCGTAAATACTCTAGTTAAGTGAAAATGGGCCGTAAATACTCTAGTTAGTGAAAATGGGTAGTAAATACTCTAGTTCGTGAAAATGGGCCGTAAATACTCTAGTTAAGTGAAAATGGGCCGTAAATACTCTAGTTAAGTGAAAATGGGCGTAAATACTCTAGTTCGATAAATTGGGCCATAAATACTCTAGTTCGTTAAAATTTAGCCAAAAGCGCTCTAGTTTGGTAAATGGGCCAAAGCCCACTAAATTGCTAAATGGATAAATTGCTATAATTATGGGCCAAATGAAATGTCAATGATAAAACCCACCATGTTATGTATTGATAATAAATTTTATATTTTTAAAGTACATGTATAATTGCATGGGTGGGATTTATGAAGAGAAGAATGGCCGATTGCCACAATATAAACTTATTGCCTCTAGTTCGGTGGCTCTGCCACAATATCGACTTATTGCCTCTAGTTCGGTGGCTCACGCCACAATATCGACTTATTGCCTCTAGTTCGGTGGCTTTGCCACAATATCGACTTATTGCCTCTAGTTGGGTGGCTATGCCACAATTATAAAAGGCTTAATGCCTACGATTGGTGTGATGGCGGGGTGGGTTGACTTGATCCCACAGGTGTGATGGTTGGTGCAGGGGTGTTAGCGGATGGTTATTAGGTTTGGGTTGGAATTTCATTTTCATGCATTATTAATTATTTTAAATTCATGTTATATTGTTGAATTACGGATTGGGCTCGGGCCCAACATAATATCTTGACAATCGCCCAATAATGGTGGTAAGTGAGTTACACTTTGAGTTCTAAGTAACTCACCCTTTAATTTCTTTCCATCTCGGGTAATGGGGCCGATGTGGACTTGAGGTGAGGATGACTTCGTGGAGGCCATCTTGCTAAATAAGGGTTATTTAAATTCGAACTTTTAATTATTATTTTTACTATTTTGGGATGTTGTAATAAATGGCCTCTATAAATAACTTATGGATTTTATGTGTGTTGGAATTTAAACTTTATTTGGGCTTTTAAATCATGAAATGTGATTTATGATGCTTTACTAAAATGAACTTGGGTTTTCAAAATATAAGGAATTCTTTTATAAATAATTCTTTTCTTGCTAACTCTTTAACAAATTTCCTAACGGTTTTAGATAATACAATGATTTTCAACTAATGATTTTAAATATTTATCAAAATCTAATACTCTACAAATTTTAAACTCCGTAACAATATTGTAGTTTTTCAACTCATTAAGGATTTAAGAATAGTTCGAATCATGTAACAAACCAAATCTAGTCTCAACGCATAGACCGGGTTTGGGGTGTTACATGGCGTGCATGGGAAGGGAGGTGATGGCCCGATTATGGACTCTTATTTTGATAAGGGTGAGCTATTTTTTTTTTGCATATTTTCGGCTGAAGAGTAGCATTGTTAGTAGTTTATTTTCATTTAACTTGTTAAAGAGGAGATTAAAGGATAACAATAGATAAATGTAATTTGATTAAAAGCTGGAATTATCGCCAAAAAGAAGGTGATGGTCGACTTAAGGACTTCTTGGGGAGGGCTATTCACTTTCAGTTTTATCACCTAAAGGGAGTGCCAAAATTCTTCAATTATTCTTTTCTCTTTTTCTCTCTTGTTCTTCTTGAATTTCCCTAGTCTCTCTTGCCAAAATTCTTCCAAAAGTTCTCTTCTTCTCTTCTTCTACTTAGCCGAACCTACCCCCTCCTTCACTAAAAATTTGCACCTTCCATTTGTGTTGCTAGCCGAACATCTCTCCCATAGGGGCTTAGGCCGAATTCCCCTTGTAAGGTGCTATTAACTCCAAAAGGGTGGTAAGTGCCTCTCTTAAGCAATCGGTTTCTTTTTCCTTCCTTTTTATGTGTCGAAAACTTGGGAGACAAGCCTTGGTAAGTGGACGAATGTGGTTATGATCGTGATAGTGTATGTTTTGTTTGTAGCTAACGGCAAGGTGCTTTGAGGGAGCCTTTCGTGGTCGAAATTTTGCAAGGTATGCCAATATGGTATTCGGCCATAGGCCACTTTCCATAGTTTTGTTATAACTGATTTTAACAAAGTGACATATAGGGATTTCGACAGTTCAGAAGATAGGAGTGGTTTTCCGGGATTTTGATTTTGCTTTGGTAAGTGATTAGTAAAATTCAGCCAAGAGCCATATTTGGATTAAAGGTGCGATTAGTCCTTCGGGATTACTATTTGGCCGAATAGGCCTTTGGTATTAACATTGATAATTGGCCGAATATAGGGTCAATATCTAGCGACATAGATCGGATCTTCGAGATCTAGGATTCGTGGTAGTATCAGGTGTGTAAAAACTCACTACACACTTTATTAATTTACATGACTTTATTGTTTGCCTGTTAATCTTTTTGGTTGTGATTAGCTTGTGGCATAATCATGGTTGCCGGGTAAGTCCCCTAACTTGTGATCTATGATATATGGTTGAGTTGCCATCACATGCTATGTTGTACTTAATGCATGATATATATATGGGATTATGATATTGTATGCAAGCATGATAATGGTGGGATTGATGAGAGGAGGGGGATGATTTTATGGACTGTCGCCAGTGGTATTGACCACAAGATGGGTTGGCCCCATCAGATTATTTGTGACCTAAGGTCATCAGTGGTTTTGACCACACCGATTGATAATTTGCGACTAAGTCCCAGTGGTTTGGTACCACCAGTGGTTTTGACCATACTTGATTATTTGTGACCTATGGTCATCAATGGTTTTGACCACACGATGGGTTGGCCCCGTCATTAAATTTGTGACACTAGTCACCAGTGGTTTTGACCACCAGTGGTTTTGACCACACGGGGTAGAAAAGGAGTATGGATGGCTAGTTGGGTTGCATGTGCATGTTTATTAATGAATTGTGTATGAGTTGTATTTTTCGGGTGGGGATTTACACTTCGAGTCTTGGTGACTCACCCCTTCCCTTACCATTTTGCGATTGAGTAGATCGCGGAGATGGAGTAGGAGAGGACTCGAGGCGCCATGCTTATCGATGGATTTGAAATTACTTTGTTTAAGTTAATCTTATTTATTTTTCTAAGTCTTTTATTTTGGATTGTAATAAAGCCGCTAATTATTGTTGGATGTTTATTTTATTGCTTTATTTTACTCATGTTATATTACAAATGGAATTTTATAAAAATTAATTGAACCGGTTAAAAGCAACTTTTCAAACTTAATAAATTTCTACGGGTTTTCAAAAGATGTTACCATCGGGTGACAAAAATTCACCACGTCAATCATGATTTTGAAAGTTCCTTAAATTTTACATGATCAAATGTTTTCAAAGGGTTAAACAACCCAACTATATTTATAAAAAGCCCAACTGAGTTTTCAAACACCGTTTTAATTCCTTAGCCAAATTTTATCAAATTTTCACCAGAAAATCAATGTCTTTCAAAATATTTTACTCCGTGACATACCGGATCGATCAGGACTCATGAAATTTGGGTTTGGGGTGTTACATTTTGGTATTAGAGCAGATTCAAAACTTCGTAGTAGGGGCCCAACGCCCAAAATGTTTTGTTTTTATTAGTAGGCCTTATTGAAATGTTTTTGGAAAGTGTTTTTGGTTTGAACAGCATGGCACCGAGTCTCCGGTACCTATCGCCCAGGTAAGTACTTCTATCCATTTTTGTGAATATTTGATGAGGGGTAGAAGGGTAATTTGGGAATGTAGACTATTAGAATAGAGATTGTTGAACCCTAGGGCTAGCATACCTCAACTATGCATAAGATTTAATAATTACTTAAACAACCACGTGAGTTGACCCGAGCAAAGGATGTGGCAATCATTATCGCATGTCTAGGATTGGATTCGATGGGGCACGGTATTTAGCGGTCCTCGTGACTCACCTCCTACTCACTTGAATCCTACAGTGCGTAATGCGGTTCATCCTAGGTGAGATAGCGTACTCATGAGGCTAAACTTGACAACTAAAACCGAAAGGGACTAGCCGTTTTGTTTTTGAGGCAATTAAAACTTTAGTTTAAAAAAATTATTATTACCAAAATACCCCTCAGTTAAAAAATGACCAAAATACCCCTGGCTTATAAATTACCAAAATACCCTCCATATGAAAAAATTTTCAAACAGAAAAATTCAAAATATCCTTCTTTTGTGAAATCAACTAGAACCAAATTTTGGAAATCTTTTTATGAAAAATTACTAAAATACCCCTAATGGTGAAATCACAAAATTGCCCCTGATCAACAAAATGACCAGAATAACCCTGATATTCAAAATTTTGCAACATTACTATTTTGGAAAAATGCGATTCTCAAAAAGAGCCCTCAAAGATTTACAACTTTTGAAATATCCACGAATCATTAAATTTTCTGATTCACCTGATTTGTAAAAATTACCAAAATGCCCCCGAGCTTCAAAATCACTAAAATACCCCCGGTTTTCAAAAATTTTCCAAAGTATTCTGTGAATTTAAGAGTTTCAAAATACTTTTTGACCAAATCATCCGAAAATTTTTATTTTTGAGAAATTACGAAAATACCCCTGTAGGACAAATTACGGAAATACCCCTAGGTAGTGGAAAAATAATCACAATGAAATCAACAACGTCTCTTTGAATGAATGAATGGAAAACTATGTGCTTGTATGATACGAAAGAACCACTCCTAAAACTCATATCATAAAATTTCTTCGGGGATAACCAAGTGAAATACTAATGCATAAAATTCTTAAGCAGATAAACGTAATCGTTAGAATGAGTTCAAGAGGTCGTGGACGTCCACCGCGTGGCCGTGGTAGGGGAGGATGACCTTGTCCGAGCCAGCAAGGTCAGTCACGGTTTAGAAATGAGATCTGGGATCTCGTGGTGGAAACTAAATTTCAAGATCGACGGTGGTAATGATGTCGTGTCTCAAGGCATATTACGGGCATTGGAGCGGGTTCTTTGAGGTAAGCGCGGTCAGAGGGCAAGTAAATCGTGGTTGAACGACTCGAGCTAATGAGCGAAGTATTGGAGGAGTTTACGGAGTGGCGCCAGTCTTGGTGGAATATTGGTTGGAAGCAATAGAAAGGATCATGGATGATCTAGACTTCACGGTGAGGAGAGAATTGAAGGTACCATCTCTACGCTTTAGGATGAGTCATACCGATGGTGGCTCCTTGTGAGAGATGGAGCGGTGGCGTAAAATCTCACAGGAATTTTCAAGGATGCCTACGAAAAGAAGTATATTGGAACTAGCTACGTGGATGCACAGCGGAAGGCTTTCTTGAATCTGGTTCAAGGCAATAAGATGGTGGCAGAGTATGAGGCCGTATTTCTCCGGTTGAGTAGGTATGCTCGTGGTATTGTGGGTACCGAGCATGAAAGCTGTGTGAGATTTGAAGAAGGGCTGAGAGATGAGTTGAGAATGATGATAGCTCCACAACAGGAACGGGAGTTTGCGGTCTTAGTGGAGAAATCGAAGGTTGCTGAAGGGGTAAGACAGTCGATTAGACGGAACCAAGATTGGAATTGGAATAAGAGGAGCACCAGACCTTCAAAGTTTTCGGGTAATCAGCAGAAGAGGACAAGGTTTGGTGGGTCAGATCAAGCTACTAGGCCTGCTGCTGCTAATCCTCAATGGTTGCCATGGTGTGCTCGGTGTAGCAAGTCTCACACGGGGGAGTGTTGGAATGGTAATCGGGGATGCTTCGAGTGTGGGTCCACGGAGCATCGAGTTAGAGATTGTCCAAAGAAGATAGCTAGACTGAGATCTGAGGGTCAAGATCAGGCACTAAACAGAAGGGATAACCAACAGCCTCAGAGGGGTCGTGGTTTAGGAAGAGGAGGTAATAGTCTTTGGCGGAGGTCGTGGGGCATCGGGGAAAATACTGTGGTAATCTTGATTTGGACAACTGGTTTAGTCTATCTGAGGCGTCAAGAGGAGAAGCGACGACCGGACATCATAACCGGTATGTTCTCGATCTTTGGTGTGCCTTATAATACCTTGATAGACATTGGCTCAACCCACTCGTACATTGCTAGTAGTGTAGTGGAAACTTTGCATCTAGACTACGAGCTTGCTTCTAGGAAGATGGTATTAAGCCCCTAGGTCACTCTGTAGAAGTAAGTAGACTCTATAGGGACGTGCCTTAGAACTCCAAGGGGTCGTGTTCTTGGCTGATTTGATGGAACTACCGTTCCGAGAGTTCGACCTAATCCTCGGGATGGATTGGCTAGTAAAATATCAGGCTAGTCTGGATTGCACAGCTAAGCGCATGGTAGTAAAGACCGTGGAAGGTGATGAGGTGGTGATGATAGGTAAAATGAGGGATTACTTGTCTAATGTGGTTTCTGCATTGAAGGTGAAAAGGATGGTTAAGAAGGGTTATGAAGCTTATGTGGTGCATGTCTGTGCCCCGGAAGCTAAGGATGTTGCTGTGGGTGATGTTCGGACTGTAAGGGACTATGTGGATGTGTTTTCAGAGGAACTTCCGGGTCTACCTCCGGACTATGAGGTTGAATTTGGGATAGATCTGTTACTCGAAACCGCGCCAGTATCTATAGCTCCGTATCGAATGGCGCCGAAAGAATTGGTAGAGTTGAAGGCGCAGATTCAGGAATTGTTAGACAGAGGATTCATCCGACCAAGTGTATCGCCTTGGGGAGCTCCAGTGCTGTTTGTCAAGAAGAAGGACGGGACAATGGGGATGTGTATAGATTATCGGCAGCTAAACAAGTTGACAATAAAGAACCGATATCCTTTGCCTAGGATTGATGATCTGTTCGATCAACTCAAAGGGGCATCGGTGTTCTCTAAGATTGATCTTAGGTCAGGGTACCATCAACTTAAGGTGAAGGAGGCTGATGTTCATACGACAGCATTCCGTACTCGGTATGGACACTACAAGTTTCTGGTAATGCCTTTTGGTTTGATGAATGCACCGGCAGCATTTATGGACATGATGAACCGAGTTTTCCAACCCTATCTGGATCGGTTCGTCGTGGTCTTCATAGACGACATTTTGGTGTACTCGAAGTCTGAGGAGGAGCATGACGCACATCTTCATGTGGTTCTACAAGTTCTAAGGGAGAAACAGTTGTACGCGTGAGTTTTGGCTCAAGGAGGTAACTTTTCTAGGGCATGTTGTTTCAGCCGAGGGAATTAGGGTGGATCCCCGTAAGATTGAGGCGGTGTTGGAATGGAAACCACCCAAGTCAGTTACGAAAATTCAGAGTTTTCTTGGGTTGGTAGGATATTATAGGATATTCGCGAAAATTTCTCCTTGATTGCAGCGCCGTTGACTAAGATGTTGAGAAAAGGGGTTCCGTTTGTGTGGGCTAAGAAGCAGCAAGAGAGTTTTGATAAGCTGAAGAGGATTCAGCTGAAGCACGG
The DNA here is from genome assembly GCA_025506655.1 of Gossypium rotundifolium. NCBI lineage: Eukaryota > Viridiplantae > Streptophyta > Magnoliopsida > Malvales > Malvaceae > Gossypium > Gossypium rotundifolium. Next base: position 155,871,764 of record CP106722.1, on the reverse strand, counting down.
TCTTGATTGACCGAGGCGAGAAGGAGTTCAGGTGTATTGTGATGCATCACATATCGGATTAGGGTGTGTGCTGATGCAAGAAGGGAAGGTGGTCGCTTATGCGTCACGACAGTTGAGGCCTCACGAAGCTAATTATCCGACACACGCTTTGGAATTGGCTGCTATGGTGTTCGCCTTGAAAATCTGGAAGCACTACCTGTACGGGGTGAAGTCGGTAGTGTACACTGATCACAAGAGTCTGAAGTACCTCCTGACCCAGAAGGAGTTGAATCTGAGGCAGCGGAGGTGGATTGAGTTGTTGAAGGACTATGATTGCTCAATCGAATACCATCCGGGAAGGCTAATGTGGTAGCTGATGCATTGAGCCGAAAAGTGGTAGCGAATTTGGGAGCAATGTTTGCTCATCTAAGTCTCTATGAGGATGGGAGCCTTTTGGCGGAATTGCAAGTGAAGCCTTCTTGGATTGATGAGGTCAAAGAGAGGTAGTTGACCGACGAAGCTTTGAGTACTCGGAGGTTGCAAGTACAGAATGGTGAGGCCGAAGGTTTCAGTTTGGGTAGTAATGGGGTGTTATACTTTCAAGGGAGAGTATGCATGCCTAAGGATGATGAATTGAGGCAGCTAATTCTTAAAGAAGCTCATAGTAGTGCGTACGCTATGCACCCGGGAAGCAGCAAGATGTATCGGGATTTAAAGGAGCAGTTTTGGTGGCGGGTCTTAAGCGAGAAGTGACCAGAGTTAGTGGGCAAGTGTCGACATGCCGACAAGTTAAATTTGAGCATCAATTGCCATCGAAATTTCATTCTGTAGGTAAAGATCCCACGATGGAAGTGGGAAGAGATTACTATGGATTTCGTAAGTGGGCTTCCCTTCACGCCCATGAGAAAAAGATGCGATTTGGGTGGTAGTAGAGCGGAGTTGACTAAGTCGGCTCATTTCATACCGGTAAGGGTTGACTACTCACTTCAGAGATTTGCCAAGTTGTACATCGCTGAGATAGTATGATTGCATGGGGTACCTGTGTCCATTATCTCGGATCGGGATCCTCGGTTTACGTCGAGATTCTAGAAGGCCTTACATCAGGAGTTAGGCATAAGGTTGAATTTCAGCACGGCTTTTCATCCATAGTTTGATGGGCAATCGGAGAGGGTCATCCAAGTGTTGGAAGACATGTTGAGGGGTTATGTGTTGGATTTCAGTGGTAGTTGGGAGGAGTACCTACCTTTGGCGAGTTAAACATAACAATAGTTATCAGCGAGCATTGAGATATTGCCGTGTAGTATTGTGTGGTTGAAAATGCCCTACTCCTACATATTGGACGGAACTAGGAGAACGCCGGATGTTGGGTCCGGAGTTAGTTGCAGAGACAGAGGATAAGGTTAAAGTAATTCGGGCTCATCTTAAGGAGGCGTCGGACAGGCAAAAATCCTACGCCGATCTTAAGCGCAGAGAGGTTGAATATGCAGTGGGTGATAAGGTCTTCTTGAAGGTATCCCCTTGGAAGAAGGTGCTAAGGTTTGGCCGGAAGGGCAAGCTAAGCCCTAGATTCATCGGACCGTACACGGTGTTGAAGCGTGTGGGACCGGTAGCTTACCAGCTTGAGTTGCCGACAGAGTTGAGCCAGGTCCATGATGTCTTCCATGTTTCGATGCTAAGGCGCTATCGATCAGATCCCTCACACGTAGTGCCAGTTGCAGAAATTGAAGTGAATCCGGACCTGTCTTTCGAGGAGGAGCCGGTACAAATCTTGGATCAAGATGTCAAAGTTCTACGAAGAAAGTCAGTGCCTTTGGTAAAGGTGTTGTGGTGAAACCATGGTACGGAGGAGGCCACATGGGAACCCGAGGATGTGATGCGGCAACAATACCCCCAACTCTTCTGATCCAGGTAATTTCGAGGCCGAAATTCTTTTTAAGGGGGTAGAACTGTAACACCCTAAATTAGGGGTTGTTGAAAATTTAATTAATTTCCCATGTGTGCTTGAAGAAATAAATACTATGATTTTATTTGGCATGTTTTAGGGTCTAGACATAACCCAGAGCTAGGCGACTTAGGGCTAAGAATTTATTTTAGTATGAAAAGGAGGGAGCTAGGTGAGATAGGGCTTAAACAAAATTTAGGAGAAACATGACATAAAGAATAGCTTGGCTAAGTGGCTTCCATGCGCCACTTAGGTGCTAAGAAGGTGGCGTCTAAGGATGTTCAAGGAGGAGGTTGAGTCTTGGGAGTTATAAGGAAATGTTTTATTTTAGGCTTTTGGGACGTTAAAGTAAAGAGGGCTTTAAAGAATTTTTGGGTAAGGAATGGACATGAAAGTCGATTGGGTGGAGTGGCTTGGGCGCCACTTAAGGGTGTTAGCAAAGGACTCGAGTTCGAGTCATGAGGGATATAAGGAAGGTGTTTTATTTTTGGGCTTTTGGCGTTAAAAGAAAGAGGGCCATGAAGAAGGCTTTAAAATTAAATGGAGAGGGTTCATGACATGAAAGTCAAATGGGAAAGATGGCAAGGGGCGTTGGAAGAGAGGGCTGGGGCATGAGGGTCCAGGTTTGAACCATAGAAGCAGCAATTGATTTTTATTTTTTTCAAAGCTGGCGTGCATGGGAAGGGAGGTGATGGCCCGATTATGGACTCTTATTTTGATAAGGGTGAGCTATTTTTTTTGCATATTTTCGGCTGAAGAGTAGCATTGTTAGTAGTTTATTTTCATTTAACTTGTTAAAAAGGAGATTAAGGGATAACAATAGATAAATGTAATTTGATTAAAAGCTGGAATTATCACCAAAAAGAAGGTGATGGTCGACTTAAGGACTTCTTGGGGGAGGGCTATTCACTTTCGATTTTATCACCTAAAGGGAGTGCCGAAATTCTTCAATTATTCTTTTCTCTTTTTCTCTCTTGTTGCTGCCGAATTACCCCTAGCCTCTCTTGCCAAAATTCTTCCAAAAGTTCTCTTCTTCTCTTCTTCTACTTAGCCGAACCTATCTCCTCCTTCACTAAAAGTTTGCACCTTCCATTTGTGTTGGTAGCCGAACATCTCTCCCATAGGGGCTTAGGCCGAATTCCCCTTGTAAGGTGCTATTAACTCCAAAAGGGTGGTAAGTGCCTCTCTTAAGCAATCGGTTTCTTTTTCCTTCCTTTTTATGTGTCGAAAACTTGGGAGACGAATGTGGTTATGATCGTGATAGTGTATGTTTTGTGTGTAGCTAACGGCAAGGTGCTTTGAGGGAGCCTTTCGTGGTCGAAATTTTGCAAGGTATGCCAATATGGTATTCGGCCACAGGCCACTTTCCATAGTTTTGTTATAACTGATTTTAACAAAGTGACATATAGGGATTTCGACAGTTCAAAAGATAGGAGTGGTTTTCCGGGATTTTGATTTTGCCTTGGTAAGTGATTAGTAAAATTCAGCCAAGGGCCATATTTGGATTAAAGGTGCGATTAGTCCTTCGGGATTACTATTTGGCCGAATAGGCCTTTGGTATTAACATTGATAATTGGCCGAATATAGGGTCAAGATATAGCGATGTAGATCGGATCTTCGGGATCTAGGATTCGTGGTAGTATCAGGTGTGTAAAAACTCACTACACATTTTATTAATTTACATGACTTTATTGTTTGCCTGTTAATCTTTTTGGTTGTGATTAGCTTGTGGTATAATCATGGTTTCCGGGTAAGTCCCCTAACTTGTGATCTATGATATATGGTTGAGTTGCCATCACATGCTATGTTGTACTTAATGCATGATATATATATGGGATTATGATATTGTATGTAAGCATGATGATGGTGGGATTGATGAGAGGAGGGGGATGATTTTATGGACTGTTGCCAGTGGTTTTGACCACAAGATGGGTTGGCCCCATCAGATTATTTGTGACCTAAGGTCATCAGTGGTTTTGACCACACCGATTGATAATTTGCGACTAAGTCCCAGTGGTTTGGTACCACGATGGTTTTGACCACACTTGATTATTTGTGACCTATGGACATCAGTGGTTTTTACCACACAATGGGTTGGCTCCATCATTAAATTTGTGACACTAGTCACCAGTGGTTTTGACCACCAGTGGTTTTGACCACACGGGGTAGAAAAGGAGTATGGATGGCTAGTTGGGTTGCATGTGCATGTTTATTAATGAATTGTGTATGAGTTGTATTTTTTGGTGGGGATTTACACTTTGAGTCTTGGTGACTCACCCTTCCCTTACCATTTTGCAGATGAGTAGATCACGGAGATGGAGCTGGAGAGGACTCGAGGCGGCCATGCTTATCAGTGGATTTGAAATTACTTTGTTTAAGTTAATCTTATTTATTTTTCTAAGTCTTTTATTTTGGGTTGTAATAAGGCCACTAATTATTGTTGGATGTTTATTTTATTTCTTTATTTTACTCATGTTATATTACAAATGGAATTTTATAAAAATTAATTGAACCGATTAAAAGCAACTTTTCAAACATAATAAATTTCTACGTGTTTTCAAAAGATGCTACCATCGGGTGACAAAAATTCACCACGTCAATCATGATTTTGAAAGTTCCTTAAATTTTACATGATCAAATGTTTTCAAAGGGTTAAACAACCCAACTATATTTATAAAAAGCCCAAATGAGTGAACAAACACCGTTTTAGTTCCTTAGCCAAATTTTATCAAATTTTCACCAGGAAATCAATGTCCTTCAAAATATTTTACTCCGTGACATACCAGATCCGATCAGGAATCATGGGCCGGGTTTGGGGTGTTACAGGTGGAGTGGCTTGGGGCGCCACTAAGAGTTTGGAAGTGGCGATGAGCGAGGGAGCTTGGGTTCGTTTGCCAAGTATGCATATCTAGGAGTTTTATTTTCTTTTGCATTAAGGAGGATCGGCCTAGGAAGGCCTTATAAATAAATGGTGTGGTTTATGACATGAAAGTCAATTGGAAGGAATGGCATGGGGCGTTGGTAGGAAATTGCGGCGATCACTCCTTTAGGTTCGAGTTCGAACCTAAGAGGCAGCAAATGATTTTATTTTTTTTATGCAAGTTGGCGTTAAGGGGGGGAAGTAATGGCTTGATTTTGGACTCTTAAAGTGATGAGGATAGGCTTAAATTTTTGCTTATTTTCGGTTGGAGGGTAAGTATTAGTAGTTTATTTTCATTATATTTGTTGAAGAGGTGATTAGGAGATTAAATGTAAGATAAATCTTGCATTATCTTTGATAATTAAAAGCTAAAATTATCACCAAAGGGGAGGGGTGTTGGCCGAATATGGGACTCCTTGGGAGGCCATCCATATTCAGTTTGTATTGCAAAGAAGTGCCAAAATTTTTCAATAATTCTTTTCTTTCTCTCCAAACAGCTTCTGGCCGAATACCCTATCTCCCTCACCTCTCTGTTTTATTTTGATTCTTTTCTTTCTTGAAACCATAAAGCCAAAACACTCCAAGACCCTCCATTCATCTCTTTTCTTCCTTGTAAAGCCGACTCCATACTTTCTTTTCTTCTTTTGAGCCGAATCCCCTAAGGAAGGTGCTGTTCACTCTAGCATTCGGTTCTTTCCTCTTCTTTAAGGGTAGCCGAAACCCCTAACATCACAAGTGGGGCTAACTAGTGGTGGTTAGAGGCCGGGATAGTTATCAAGGTAAGGGGCGATACCCTCTTTTAGGTTCAAGATTATGGTTGAATGGCCTATGGCTCTTATTAACTTGATTAAACCGATTGTAGGGAGGCCATAACCGATTGAAGGGAGCTTTCGGGAATTAAGGTAAGACTTATACATCAATCGGCCAAGGGCCATTTGTTGAGAATTAGTGCCTAAAAGTTGAAACTAACTTGTGCCATGGATCTAGGGACTATTCGGCCAAGGCTAATAAAGGCTTCCGGGATTTTGAATTATTTTGGTAAGTGATGGTAAGATTCGGCCTAGGGCCATATTTCAGTTATTAAGCACGATTAATCTTTCGGGATCTCTAGTTTAGTCTATTGGCTAATAGATCTAATAATTCATGTGTTGGCCGATTGTATGAGGAAACAACGTCTCAGGATTTCGCTAGTATATTCAGGATTTGCTAGTAAATAGGTGTGTAAAAACTCACTACACACTTCATTAGTTTACATGACTATATTGTTGTTTCTTTTATCATTGTGGTAGTGCTTGTGGACATAAGCATGGATTTCGGGTAAGTCCCCTATCTCATGATCTATGATGTATGTGTATGCCATCATATGCTGTTAAATGCATGATATATGATATTTGTGATGTAAGCATGATGATGGTGGGATTGATGAGAGGAGGGAGGATTTTATGGATTATGTCACCGATGGTTTTGACCACAAGATGGGTTGGCCCCATCGATTTAATGTGACTTCGGTCACGGTGGTTTTGACCACACCGATGATATTGTGACTAAGTCGGTGGTTTGGTACCACGATGGTTTTGACCACATTATGATATTTTGTGACCTATGGTCATCGGTGGTTTTGACCACACGATGGGTTGGGCCCATCATTTATTTTGTGACACTAGTCACGGTGGTTTTGACCAGCGGGGTAGTAAAGAATACGGATGGTTAGTTGGGTTGCATGTGCGTGTTTATTAATGACTTGTGTATGAGTTACTTTCTAGGGTGGGGATTACACACTGAGTCTAGGTGACTCACCCTTCCCTTACCATTTTGCGAGATGAGTAGATCGCGGAGATGGGTAGGAGAGGACTCGAGGCGGCCATGCTTATCATTGGATTTGAAATTACTTTGTTTTAGTTAATCATATTTATGTTTCTAAGTCTTTTATTTTGGGATTGTAATAAGGCCACTATTTATTATTTGGATGTTATTTTATTTTACTTGTGTTATGTTACAAATGAAGTTTATAAATGTTAAGTGAACCGGTTAAAAGTAACTTTTCAAACTTAATAAACTTCTACGGGTTTTTAAAGGATGTTACTATCGGGAAACAAAAATAAACCAAGTCAACTATAACTTTCTAATTTTAAAATGTTACATGATCAAAGGTTTTCAAAGGGTTTATCAACCCAACTATATTTATCAAAATAATCCCAACTGTGTTTTACCAAACCCCGTTTTAATACCTTAGCCACATTTTTAACAAGTTTTCACCAGACCCTCAACACGATTCAAATTATTTTACTCGTGACATACCAAATCCGGCCGGGACTCATGGGTAGGGTTTGGGGTGTTATTTTTATGTCGAGCAGGTTCAAAACTTCATTTGTGGGGGCCTAAGGCCCAAAATGTTTTGTTTATGTTAGTAGGCCTTATTAGAATATTTTGGAAAACTGTTTTTGGCTTGAACAGCATGGCACCGAGTCTCCGGCACCTATCCGCCCAGGTAAGTACTTCTATCTATTTTCTTTGTGAATATTTGATGAAGGGTAGAAGGGTAAATTGGGAATGTAGACTATTAGAATAGAAATTGTTGAACCCTAGGGCTAGCATACCCCAACAAACAATACATAAGATTTAATAATTCCCTAAACAACCCTATGAGCTGTCTCTGAGCAAGGGATGTGGCAATCGTCATATGCATGTCTAGGATTGGATTCGGTAGGAGCACGGTATTTAGCGATCTAGTGACTCACCTCCTACTCACTTGAATCCTACAGTGCGTAGTGATGGTTCATCCTAAATGAGACAGCGTGCTCACAAAGCTAAACTTGATAACTAAAACCCGAAAGGGACTGGCCGTTTTGTTTTTGAGGTAATTAAAACCTTGTTTTTTTTTAAGAAAATGACCAAAATACCCCTGGCTTGTAAACTACCAAAATACCCTCCATATGGAAAAAAAATCCAAATAGAAATTTTCAAATATCCTTCTTTTGTGAAATCATTTAGAACCAAATTTTTGGAAATCTTTTTATGAAAATGCCCTGGTTATGAGAAATTACTAAAATACCCCTAGGGGGTAAAATTGCAAAAATACCCTTGATTTATGATATTCCCAAAATACCCACGATTTTAATCAAAATTTTCATCACATAAAAGTGCCCAAAAACCTTAAATTGCAAAATATCAAAAACGTCATGATTTTAGGAAAATTACAAAATTGCCCCTAACCAACAAGATTACCAAAATGACCCTGATTTTCAAAATCTTTGCAACACCATCAACTTGAAAAATAAATTCTTAAAAAGAACCCTCAAAGTTTTACAATTTTTGAAATTTCCCTGATTCATCAAATTTTGCAAATTCACCCCGATTTGTGAAAAATTACCGAAATACCCCTGAGGTCCAAAATTACCAAAACACCCCCGGATTTTAAAATTTTCCAAAATATCCCGAGAATTTAAGAGTTCCAAAATACTTTTTGACAAATCATCCGAGAACTTTTATTTTTGAAGAATTACAAAAATACCCCTGTAGGACAAATTACGAAAATACCCCTAGGTAGTGGAAAGACAATCACAATGAAAACTACAACGTCTCTTTGAATGAATGAAAGGAAAACGGTGTGCATGTATGATTACGAAAGAACCACTCTTAAAACTCTTATCATAAAATTCCTTCGCGGATAATCCAGTGAAACAAGGTACTAATGCATAAAATTCTTAAATAGATAAACGCGATCGTTAGAAATGAGTACGAGAGGTCGTGGACGTCCACCCGTGGCTGTGGAAGGGGTAGGATGACTTTGTCTGAGCCAGCAGGGTCTGGACATGGGTTTGGGAATGAGATGCCGGATCTGTCGGCGGCGGAAACTGAGTTCCAAGATCAGATTGGTGGTAATGATGTAGTATCTCAAAAGTCATATTACGGGTATTAGGCGAGTTGTTGAGGTAGGTCTTGGGTGCGAGGGCTCGTAAATTTATGGTTGAACGACTCGGGCTAACGAGTAGAAGTATTTAGGGAGTTTCGGAGTGGCACCGGTCTTGTGAGTCTTGGTTGGAAGCAAGAAAGGATCATGGATGGCTAGATTTTACAAGCGAGGAGAAATTAAAGGGTATAATTTCTTTTTTGCGGAATGAGTCATATCAGTGGTGGCTCACCGTAAGGGATGGAACGGTGGCAGAAAATCTCACCTGGGAATTCTTCAGAGATGCCTATCAAAAGAAGTATATCGGAACTAGCTACGTGGATGCACAGTGGAAGGCTTTCTTGAACCTGGTTCAAGGCAATAAGATGGTGGCTGAGTATGAGGCCAAATTCCTCCGGTTGAGTAGGTATGCTCGTGGTATTGTGGGCACCGAGCATGAGCGCTGTGTTAGATTCGAGGACGGGCTGAGAGATGAGCTGAGGATGATGATAGCTCCACAACAGGAATGGGAGTTTGCGGTCTTAGTGGAGAAATCGAAGGTTGCTGAAGGGGTAAGACAGTCGGCTAGAAGGAACCAAGATCAGAATTGGAATAAGAGGAGTTCGGGACCTTCAAGGTTCTCGGTGTCAATGAGAAGAGGACAAGGTTTGGTGGGTCGAATCAAGTTGTTGGCCTCTCTTCTTGCTAATTCTTAATGGCCATACGATGTGCTCGGTGTGGCAAGTCTCACACAGGGGATTTGTTGGAATGATAATCGGGGATGCTTGAGTGTGGGTCCTTGGAGCATCGAGTTAGAGACTGTCAAGAAAGCGGCTAGGCGAGATTTGAGGTCGGGATCGTGCCGAATAGAAGGATAACCAACGACCACAGAGAGGTCGTGGTGCAAGAAGAGGAGGTAATGGTCTTTGGCGGAGGTCGTAGGGCACCGAGGGGAGGTCTGGGTGGTCTTGAGGCTAGAGAACTTGGTCTAGTCTATGCCATGAGGCGTCAAGAGGAGGGCGACTTGACCGGACGTCATAATAGGTATGTTCTGATCTTTGGTGTGCCTATAATACTTTGATTGACATTGGCTCAACCCACTCGTACATTGTTAGTAGCGTAGTGGAAGCTTTGTATCTAGACTCTGAGCTTACTTCTAGGAAGATGACTGTATTAAGCCCCCTAGGTCACTCTGTAGAAGTAAGTAAACTCTATAGGAACGTACCCCTAGAACTCCAAGGGGGCGTATTTTTGGCAGACTTGATGGAACTATTATTCCGGGAGTTTAACCTAATCCTCGGGATGGATTGGCTAGTAAAGTATCAGGCTAGCCTGGATTGCGCAGCTAAGCGCATGGTAATAAAGACCGTGGAAGGTGAAGAGGTGGTGATGATAGGTAAAAGGAGGGATTACCTATCTAATCTGCTTTCTGCGTTGAAGGCGGAAAGGATGGTTAGGAAGGGTTGTGAAGCTTTTGTGGTTCATGTTTGTGCCTTGGAAGCTATGGATGTTGCTGTGGGAGATGTCCAGACTATAAAGGACTACGTTGATGTGTTCCCAGAGGAACTTCTGGGTCTACCTCCGGACCGTGAGGTTGAATTTGGTATAGATCTGTTACCCGAAATCGCGCCAGTATCTATAGCTCCGTATCGGATGGCGCAGAAAGAATTAGTAGAGTTAAAGGCACAGATTCAGGAACTGTTGGATAGAGGGTTCATCCGACCAAGTGTATCGCCTTGGGGAGCTCCAGTGTTGTTTGTCAAGAAGAAAGATGGGACAATGAGGATGTGTATAGACTATCGACAGTTGAACAAGTTGACAATAAAGAACCGGTATCCTTTGCCCAGGATTGACGATCTGTTCGATCAACTCAAAGGGGCATCGATGTTTTCTAAGATTGACCTTAGGTCAGGGTACCATCAGCTTAAGGTGAGGAGGTGATGTCCACAAGGCGGCATTAGTACTCGGTATGGACACTACTGAGTTTTGGTAATGCTTTTGGTTTGACAAATGCACCGGCCGCGTTTATGGACATGATGAATTGGGTTTTCCAACCCTATATGGATCGGTTCGTCATGGTCTTCATAGACAACATTTTGGTGTACTCGAAGTCGGAAGAGGAGCATGACGCACATCTTCATGTGGTTCTGCAAGTTCTAAGGGAGAAACAATTGTCGCCAAATTGACAAGTGTGAGTTCGGCTCAAGGAGGTTACTTTTCTAGGGCATGTTGTTTTTTGTTGAGGGCTTGAGGTGGACCCCGTAAGATTGAGGCGGTATTGGAGTGGAAGCCACCAAAGTCGATTCTGAAAATTTAAAGTTTTACGGGGTTGGCGGATATTATAGGAGATTTGTGGAAAACTTCTCCTTAATGTGACAGATTGACTAATTTGTTGAGAAAAGGAGTTTCGTTTGTGTGAAATGAGAAGCAACAAGAGAGTTTTGATAAGCTAAAGAGGATTACGTGAAGCACCGGTCTTAATTGACTGAGGCGGAAAGGAGTTCACGGTGTCTTGTGATGGATCTATCTTGGTTTAGGGTGTGTGTTGATGCAAGAAGGAAGGTGGTTGCTTATGCGTCACGGCAGTTGAGGCCTCATGAAAGTAACTACCCGACACACGATTTAGAATTGGCGGCAGTAGTTTTTGCCTTGAAGATCTAGAGGCACTACCTGTACAGGGAGAAGTCGGTGGTGTACACAGATCATAAGAGTCTGAAGTACCCCCTGACTCAGAAAGATTTAAATCTGAGGAGCGGAGGTGGATTGAGTTGTTGAAGGACTACGATTGCTCAATCGAATACCATCCGGGAAGGCTAATGTAGTAGCTGATGCATTGGCGAAAGGTGGTAGCGGATTTGCGAGCAATGTTTGCTCATCTAAGTCTCTATGAGGATGGGAGCCTTTTGGTGGAGTTGCAAGTGAAGCCGTCTTGGATTAATGAGGTCAAGGAAACGCAGATGACTGATAAAGCTTTGAATACTCGAAGGTTGCAAGTACAGAATGGTGAGGTCGAAGGTTTCAGTTTGGAAAGTGATGGAGTGTTGTACTTTCAGGGGAGAGTATGCATGCCTAAGGATGATGAGTTGAGGCAGCGAATCCTTAAAGAAGCTCATAGCGGTCGTCGCTTATGCACCCGGAAACGACAAGATGTATCGAGTTTAAGGGAGCGATTTGGTGGTGGTGGTCTTAGCGTGAAGTGACCGAGTTGGTAGGCAAGTGCCTGACATGCCAACAAGTTAAGGCTGAACATCAATTGCCATCGGGGCTATTACAACCGGTAAAGATCCCACAGTGGAAATGGGAGGAGATTACTGTGGATTTCGTAAGTGGGCTTCCCCTTACGCCTTGATAAAACAGAATCACGATTTGGGTGGTAGTAGGTGGTTGACTAAGTCGGCTCATTTCATACGGTAAGGGTTGATTACTCGCTTCAAAGATTAGCCAAGTTGTACATTGCGAGATATATACGGTTGCATGGAGTACTGTGTCCATTATTTGGATCGGGATCCTCGGTTCACGTCGAGATTACGGAAGGTTCTACATCGGGAGTTAGGCACGAAGTTGAATTTCAACACGACTTTTCACCTGGTCGATGGTCAATCGAGAGGTTATTCAAGTATTGGAAGATATGTTAAGGGCGTGTTTTGGACTTTCATGGTAGTTGGGAAGAGTACCTACCTTTGGCGAGTTAAACTTATAACAACGATTATCAGCGAGCATTCGAGATGGCACCGTATGAGGCAATTGTATGGTCGGAAATGCCGTACTTTTACATGTTGGGCGGAACTAGGAGGGCGTCGGATGTTGGGTCGAGTTAGTAAGCGAGCGGAGGATAAAGTTAGAGTAATCGGGCTCGTCTTAAGGAGGCATCGGACAGGCAGAAATCCTATGCTAATCTTAAGCGCAGAGAGGTTGAATATGCAGTGGGTGATAAGGTCTTCTTGAAGGTATCACCTTTGAAGAAGGTGCTAAGGTTTGGCCGGAAGGGCAAGCTAAGCCCTAGATTCATCGGACCATACACGGTGTTGAAACGTGTGGGATCGATAGCTTACAAGCTTGAGTTGCCGGTAGAATTGAGCCATATCCATGATGTCTTTCATGTCTCGATGCTGAGGCGCTATCGATTAGATCCATCACACGTAGTGCCGGTAGCAGAAATTGAGGTGAGCCCGGACTTGTCTTTCGAGGAGGAGCCAGTACGAATCTTGGAGTGAGATGTCAAGGTTTTGAGGAGGAAGTTAGTGCCTTTGGTGAAGGTGTTATGGCGAAACCATGGTACGGAGGAAGCCACATGGGAACCTGAGGATGTGATCTGGCTGACAATACCCTGACTCTTGATCCGAGGTAATTTTGAGTAGAAATTCTTTTTAAGGGGGGTAGAACTGTAACATCCTGAATTATGGGTTAATTGTAATTTAATTATTTCCCCATGTGTGTGCTTGAAGAAATGAATTTTATGATTGCTAAGCATGTTCTAGGGTCTAAAAATAGCCCCAAGCTAGGTCTGACTTAGGACTAAAAATTTCTTTTTAAGTGTTTAAAAGAAAGGAGCTAGGAGATAGAGGTTAAGAGAAGTTTTGGGAGAAACATGACACAAGAAATAGCTTGGCCAAGTGGCTTTCATGCATCACTTAAGTGCTACAAAGGAGGTGTCAAAGGGAGCTTCAAGGGAGGAGGTTCGAGTCGTGGGAGTTACAAGAGAGAATGAGTTTTTGTTTTTGGGCTTTTTGGGGCGTTAAAGAAAGGGGCAAGTTGGAAGGCCTTAAAAGATTTTTGGTGATGGAGTTGGACATGAAAGTCAAGGTGGATGGAGTGGCTTGGGGCGCCACTAAGAGTTTGGAAGTGGTGATGAGCGAGGGAGCTTGGGTTCGAGCTACCAAGTATGCGCCTAGGAGTTTTATTTTCTTTTGCATTAAGGAGGGGATCGGCCTAGGAAGGCCTTACAAATAAATGGTGTCGTTTTATGACATGAAAGTCAATTGGAAGGAATGGCATGGGGCATTGGTAGGGGGCTATGACAGTCACTCCTTTAGGTCCCAGGTTCGAACCTAAGAGGTAGCAAATGATTTTATTTTTTTTTTTATGCAAGCTGGCGTTAAGGGGGGGAAGTAATGGCTTGATTTTGGACTCTTAAAGTGATGAGGATAGGCTTAAATTTTTGCTTATTTTTGGCTGGAGGGTAAGTATTAGTAGTTTATTTTCATTATATTTGTTGAAGAGGTGATTAGGAGATTAAATGTAAGATAAATCTTGCATTATCTTTGATAATTAAAAGCTGAAATTATCACCAAAGGGGGGGTGTTGGCTAAATATGGGACTCCTTGGGAGGCCATCCATATTCGGTTTGTATAGCAAAGAAGTGCCAAAATTTTTCAATAATTCTTTTCTTTCCCTCCAAACTGCTGCTGGCCGAATACCCTATCTCCCTCACCTCTCTCTTTTATTTTGATTCTTTTCTTTCTTGAAACCATAAAGCCGAAACACTCCAAGACCCTCCCTTCATCTCTTTTCTTCCTTGTAAAGCCGACTCTATACTTTCTTTTCTTCTTTTGAGCCGAATCCCCTAAGGAAGGTGCTGTTCACTCTAGCATTCGATTTTTTCCTCTTCTTTAAGGGTAGCCAAAACCCCTAACATCACAAGTGGGGCTAACTAGTGGTGGTTAGAGGCCGGGATAGTTATCAAGGTAAGGGGCGATACCCTCTTTTAGGTTCAAAATTATGGCCGAATGGCCTATGGCTCTTATTAACTTGATTAAACCGATTGTAGGGAGGCCATAACCGATTGAAGGGAGCTTTCGGGATTTAAGGTAAGACTTATACATCAATCGGCCAAGGGCCATTTGTTGAGAATTAGTGCCTAAAAGTTGAAACTAACTTGTGCCATGGATCTAGGGACTATTCGGCCAAGGCTAATAAAGGCTTCCAGGATTTTGAATTATTTTGGTAAGTGATGGTAAGATTGACCTAGGGCCATATTTGATTATTGGCGTGATTAATCCTTGGGATCTCTAGTTTAGTGATTGGCTAATAGATCTAATAATTCATGTGTTGGCCGATTGTAGGAGGAAACAACATCTCGGATTTCGCTAGTATATTTGGGATTTGCTAGTAAATAGGTGTGTAAAAACTCACTACACACTTCATTAGTTTACATGACTATATTGTTGTTTCTTTTTATCATTGTGGTAGTGCTTGTGGATATAAGCATGGATTTCGGGTAAGTCCCCTATCTCATGATCTATGATGTATGTGTATGCCATCATATGTTGTTAAATGCATGATATATGATATTTTTGATGTAAGCATGATGATGGTGGGATTGATGAGAGGAGGGGGAGGATTTTATGGACTGTCACCAGTGGTTTTGACCATAAGATGGGTTGGCCTCATCAGATTTAATGTGACTTCGGTCACCAGTGGTTTTGACCACACCGATGATATTTGTGACTAAGTCCCAGTGGTTTGGTACCACCAGTGGTTTTGACCACATTATGATATTTTGTGACCTATGGTCATCAGTGGTTTTGACCACACGATGGGTTGGCCCTATCATTTTTTTTTGACACTAGTCACGGTGGTTTTGACCACGGTGGTTTTGACCACGGGGTAGTAAAGATACGGATGGTTAGTTGGGTTGCATGTGCATGTTTATTAATGACTTGTGTATGAGTTACTTTACCGGATGGGGGATTACACACTGAGTCTAGGTGACTCACCACTTTCCTTACCATTTTGCAGATGAGTAGATCGCGGAGATGGAGATGGAGCCGGAGAGGACTCGAGGCGGCCATGCTTATCATTGGATTTGAAATTACTTTGTTTTAATTAATCTTATTTATGTTTCTAAGTCTTTTATTTTGGGATTGTAATAAGGCCGCTATTTATTATTTGGATGTTATTTTATTTTACTTATGTTATGTTACAGATGAAGTTTATAAATGTTCAGTGAGCCGGTTAAAAGTAACTTTTCAAACTTAATAAACTTCTACAGGTTTTTAAAGGATGTTACCATCGGGTAACAAAAATAAACCAAGTCAACTATAACTTTCTGATTTTAAAATGTTTCATGATCAAAGATTTTCAAAGGGTTTATCAACCCAACTATATTTATCAAAATAATCCCAACTGAGTTTCACCAAACCCTGTTTTAACACCTTAGCCACATTTTTAACAAGTTTTCACCAGACCCTCAACATGATTCAAATTATTTTACTCCGTGACATACCAGATCCGGTCAGGACTCATGGGCCGGGTTTGGGGTGTTACACTAATATTACAAGTAGTTCAATGGGAAATTCAAGGAGTATGCTCAAGATAAGTAAGAGTAGGATATGTGAGTATTATGACTAGGCACAGGTATGTATACCGGACTCATAAATAATGTGCTCGGATTATGATGCATTATTGATAAGGATGCAAACAGGTAAAATGTGTCTATGATCACTTGGTTGTTATGTTCCAAGTTATAATATGCTTTGGTGTAAGTGTGTATAAATGAAAGTGAACACAAAGAATCAATGAATGAGTGATATTGACATTAATAAAGTTGTAGGCAGCAACATTAGTATAAATTTGAAAAATCACCAAAAATTATGGAAATTGAATAAAAGTCTGGGTAAGAGATGAAATTAAATATTAATGAGTCTATTTTTTTATAAAAGAAACAGAGTAAGCAAAAGAAGTGTGAATTATGAGATATTTGAGTTTTAGTGAGACAGGATCAGAAAGAGTTTTGGAATCCCTTGTTCCAACTTTGGAAAATCAGTAAAAATTGTAAAAAAAAAATAATTTTTGAGTATAACTTATATGCATGAAATCCTTAATAAGTATATTTTCAAGTAAAATAAACGAGAACATAATATTAATTTTATATGAGGAGAAAATGATTCGTAGTGAAAAAGTGTCAGAACTATTGGATAGCGAAACAGGGGTAAATTCAATGAATAAAATGTACTAATTGGATTGACCAAAAATTCTGAAATTTCTCTGGTGAGAAGTTATATGAGTCTAGTTTTAGGAAAAATTAACGGTTCTTCATTCGAAGCTCTGTACCTCGAGAAATATATAATTTAGTAATAGTGATTCAAGTAGACAGATTAATGTGAACATGAGTAATAAGGTCTAAGCATGTGATATAATGATTATATCATCTTAAGAAATTATTGTGAGGATTTATCCACACAAGTTTATTAATTTCTTATTATTTGCATATGAACTTACTAAGCATTTATGCTTACTTCCCGTCTCTTTTCCCTTGCCTTGTAGTATTGCCGAGTTAGCTCGGGGATCGGTGGATGTCAGAGATTCACTCACACTATCAATTGGGACACTTGGTATATCTAGATACATCAATTTTTGGGTTATGGAATGTATAGTAGGCTGGTCATTTTGTCATAAATTTCATATTTCTTATGGCCTAAAATGTTGGCCCTTATTTAATAAATTTTCATTTTGATTAAGGCTATTTGGAGATGGCCAATATTGATGGTTGTTATACACCTATGATGTGGTTATTCATGTATGTGGTAATTGCATAATTGAGATGTTATGGATGTGGTTTACAAATGATTTCTTGAATGACGATGTGTATGGGAATGTGTATGCAAAATTGGATATTTGGATGTCCAATTATAGCATGATACATGTTGATGAAATGGATACAATAGAGTTTGTGTTTTATCTGGGGAACTGGCTTGGAAAATAGTCAACTTCCAGGCCACACAGGCAAAGACACGGCCATGTGTCTCAGCCATGTGACAGACACGGTCTAAGGGCACGGGCGTGTGCCAAGGCCGTGTGTCCCTATTTTGATGATGACATCATAAACAGAGAGTTACACAGGTTAGGGACACGGGTGTGTGTCCCCTGTTTTGACAAAATTTTCTAAATTTTTCCAAAAATTTCCAAAGTTCTCGGTTTAGTCCCGAACCATCCTAAATGATGTTTTGAGCTTTATAAGCCCATATAAGGAACAAAATGCATGTGTTAGAAAAATTTTAAATTTGAAGAAATTTTATGACCCGGTTTCACATGTTGAAGAAATTTTAAGTCCAGTAACACCTCGTACCCTGTTCTGGCGTTGGATACGGGTAAGGGGTGTTACAGCAGCAATATCCAAACCTCTTTACTAGTAAGATTTTCGAGGACAAAAATTCTTTAAGGGGGAGAGTTGTAATAACCCGTTTTTAGTGAAATCGAAACAATGGTTTTGAGACCACAAATCGAAGTTAGAAAGAAAATTTATTTTAATATTATTGCATAGTCTGCATTATGATAGAGATGACATATGAAAATTTCGTTAAGAAAATTTTATTGATTACATGTTTAATTGTTAGAAAGGACCAAATTGCATAGAGTGCAAAAATTGAATTCTAGTACCTAGAGGGATTAAATAGCTATGAAATTCAAAATTTGAGGTCCTTATAAGGCAAATAGACCATTAAGAGAAGTTAGTAGATATTTATGATGACTCATCCATGAAAATTCAAGAAAATAAAAGGACTAAATTGGAAACTAAAAAAATTCAAGAAAATAAAAGGACTAAACTGAAGTTAGTAGATTTCTGTATACGAGGAAGTGACGAGGTAAGTTCGTGTAACTAAATTGTGTATATTTATATGTTTGAATTGAATGTTGTATATATATGAATTGTGTAATTGCTATGTACATGAAATGGATTACATATATGGTCATTGTTTTTTCGAGTTTTAATATTTATAAAGAATATGATCAAACCTAGAAACTAACTCTAACAACAATTATAGGCAAGCGTACCTATCGAACAGTAGTATAGCTTAGGCAAGACCGAATTGTCGAACCCAAAGGAACTAAAAGTACTAATACTCGCTTTCTTTTTATTATTTAGACTAAAATATAGAGTGATTGGTTGATTTAATCTAATTTAACGACTACTAACCTAAAGACACAAAGACAAAAAGAACAAATTGGGAAATAACTTAATGAAAAACTCAGTTGATCACGACAATACCCTCAGGAAGAATCCACCTAGATTTCACTTGTTATTTAACACTGAACGATTTATTCACTTAGTTTGATCTGTAAGACTCCCTAACATATATTAAACCCTCTCTCGAGCCAAATAACGTCTAACCCTAGGTTAATTAGTGGAACTCTCGTTCTCTTATAATAACCCCCTATAATAAAAGTAAATAGATCTATGGACTCCCATATTAGGTTTCACCCTAATCTAGAAAAATCTCGTCACCCTATCTTTAGGCGTACGATCAACTCCGCTTAATTATGCTAGATCTACTCTTAAGCAGGGTCTATTCCTCCTCCACCTAAGCACATCAGATTTGGATGAAGCATGTACAATTAAGAACAAACTAAGTATTTATCATATAATTCAGAAAATAATAACAAGATTCATCTAGGTTTCATCCCCTTCAGGTATCTGAAGGGTTTAGTTCATAATGAATAAAGAAAACATCTCAAGAGAAAATATAAAATAAAACATAAGAAATCCCTAAAACCCCCTGAAGGAATTGAAGGAGAAATCCGCTGTCTTGAGTAGAATTTTGGCTCCTTGAGATGGATCAACTGGCTATTTTCGAGTAATTCCCTGAATTGAACTACTCTGGCTTCGGCTCTTTGGCCTCGCTGAACGCCTTGGGAAAAGCCTTGGAAGAAGGCTTCTGCCGAACTCCCCCTTAAGTTGCACCCTTGAGTGTTTATATAGACTTTGAGATGCCTTACTTGGCCGCTAAGTATCCTAATTCAAGTATAATTCCTACTCAGGTGTTTGAATAGACTTTTGAATGTGTTTCTTTGCCTCAAAGTATCCTATTCCGAGTAGAATTGCTCTTTTCTGTGGTAGGGACACGGCCATGGTACACGCCGTGTAAATCATCTTGAGCTATGTCTCGATTCATCGATTGGGGCGCAGTAGTAGTAAATTGTGGCATGGCTGTGTCTTAGTTAATTG
The DNA here is from genome assembly GCA_025506655.1 of Gossypium rotundifolium. NCBI lineage: Eukaryota > Viridiplantae > Streptophyta > Magnoliopsida > Malvales > Malvaceae > Gossypium > Gossypium rotundifolium. The sequence continues at coordinate 155,852,089 of CP106722.1, read as the reverse complement.
TCAAGGCACGACTGTGTGGCTTGAAGTCCAAGCCATGTTGATTTCCTCTTTGGCCCAAATTGGCCCATTTTAAGCCCGTTTCTTGTTCTTTTCATCCTCGGGTGCTTTCCTGAGTAAAAACATGAAAACAAAGGATTAAGAGCACCTTTTTACATAAATCAAGGGCTAAATCATCCAAAAGGATACTAAATGTAGGCCTAAAATATGTTACTTTTACGGTTTATCAATATATGACAAAGCCAGATAAATATTAAGTCCTGTTTGAATGGATGAAACTTGATGGATACAGGATCTCCTGAATTGGTTTTGGTCCTGCATATGTTGCAGACACACCATAGCTCAAAAGAGCATCCTGTTATAAGCCCTCTCAAGCTTTCTGTTTCATGGTTCCTGCGAGCATCTCGATTGGTATTGATCCTGCATGTGTTGCGAACATACCCCAGCTCTTTGTGAGTGTTCTGTTATATGATCGGTATGGATCCTGCATATAATGAAGAAATATCACAGCTCTTTATGAGCATCCCAATATAGGCTCTTTATGAGCTTCTTGATATGGCTCGCTTGAACTTCCTGTTATGTGGCTATCCAGAGCTCCCTGATAATAACTCTTCGGAGTTACCTATTAAGCTCAATGAGCTTCCTGTTTTAAACTCTTATGAGTTTCCTATTATAGCTAGGATAAGCTTCCTGTTTCATGACTCACATAAGCTTCCTGTTATATAGCTTGAGATAGTGCTTCCTGGTTATGTTCTCTAATAAGTACCCCTAAATATGAATTGATGGATTACAGTTTTGTACACTTCAAGTGTACTATATGTGTGACCATCGATATTTCAAATAAATTCAACGGGAAAAGTTCTGACATGGCTAAAATAAACTTGAAATGATTTGTCATGGAAATGTACATGTTATATGAAAATATGATAAGAAAAGTATATGTATATGAAAGTTATTACATGATGAGCTCATTCATGTTTCTTGACAATTGTGTGAATTATAATGACTAACATGTTTTGATGAAGGTGGCTGTTTAGACTATTAGCCAAATTTCTTGGATGCATTTTGTATGTTTACTTTAATGGAAATGAATGGTAAGTTAAATTTCTAGTTATAAGAACTTACTAAGCATTAAATGCTTACTTTATTTTATTTTCTTTTGCTTTATAGTACCCGGAAGCTCATAAAGGTTGGAAGTTGGTCAAAGTATCATCACACTATCCCTCAGCTCATTTTGATACAACTAGAAAACTAATTTTGGTCATAATGGCATGTATAGGCTAATTAGCCAATGTTGGCATCATAATGTTTTGGCTGTAACTAGCTATTGGAATGGCTAGTGTTAAGCATATTTTGATGTAGATATATGAGGCCTTAGCATGCTTGATGTGTATATTGAAATGGTTGAATGATGAAAATTACATAAATATATTAATGGTTGCATAAATGGGATGTAATAACATTTATTGAACTTGAAATTGGCTTGAATTAAAGGACTTATTGTGACTTATAATAGTTCAAAAAAGTTGGTTGGATAGGTTGATGCCAGGTTGGGTGAGAAATAAGGCTTGGAAATGGCCTTATTTTGTCCATAGGGGCAGTGACATGGGCGTGTGTCTCAACCGTGTGCAACACGCGGCCATGCGCATGGGCGTGTGGTTTTGTCGTGTGCCCCTTGCATCTTAAAATTTGAGAAACAAAATGCTTTGAATTGCTCACAGGGACAGAGACACGAGCGTGTGTCTCAGCAGTGTGTGTCACACGGCCTAGCACACGGGCGTGTTACTTGGCCGTGTGACCCCTGCACATAATTATTAAAAATTAGATTATTCACAAGGCCTAGAACACGAGCGTGCGGTTGGTCGTGTGATCCAAGTCAGGGAGTTACACGAGTATGGACATGGGTTGGGACACGGCCGTGTGCCTCACATCGAATGCCCACATGGCCTGAGACAAGGGTGTGTCACTTGGCCGTGTTAGCCACACGGCCTGGCCACACTGGCGTGTGTCCCCTGCACCTAAGAAAAATTTTGAAATTTCATGAAAAATTCTCTGAGTTCCCGATTTAGTCTCGACTTGTTTCAAATGCATAAATTAGATCTCGAGGGTTTATTTAAGGGATAGTATGATTGAATATAACTGGTTCCAGATATGAATAGTAAATAACATGAATTAATTATGTTTGTTCTGTAAACTCTGATAATGCTCCGTAACCCTATTTTGGTGACGGATATGAGTTAAGGATGTTACACCAAAACCCTAAAATTGAGAAACAAAAAATAGATTTTAAGATCAAATGAACCAAAACCTTAAAATTGAGAAATAACAATTGAAGGAGGAAGAAGAAAGGAAAGACAAAGAAAAAACGTGACAAGGAATACGGAAAAGAACGTGAAAGCTTCCTCTTTCAAATTAATTGAAAAATGTTTTTAGGAAAAAAAATAAGTTTAAATAAGTTTTTAAAACTTTAAAACAAAACAAACTTAATATTAAAAAATATAATAAAATCAATTCTTCTTTAACACACTTAAGGACTGGAACCCAAAATCAATTCTTCTTTAACACACCCATTACCATCGAACCAGCAGATTCATTCTGCCATTAGAACGCGAAAATAAACAAAATAGTTTGACCTACTCACTGACCCTCACTAGAAACCTCAAAACTTCTAACCCCAAATTCTGGGATGTTACATAACCCGATGAGTGGAGACTCAAGCTCAACACTCCCTTATCAACTTCAAACAAATCAGTCCACCAAGAGCCATATGCTCACAATATCACAAATAATGGTGAGTACTCACAAATCTTATGGCATGCCAACTATATCCAATGGATCCACCATGCAATGTTTCCGATATAATCATACATACAAGGTGTAACACCCCAAACCCGGTCTAAATGTTACGATCGAATCTGGTGTGTCACTGTAGGAAAACCACTTTGTCGACTTGGTAGGAAAGCAAGACTCTTGCGTGGTTAATAAAAATGTGTTTGAATTGGGTAGATTATTGAAACATTTTGAAGCTAGATTTTAGCATGTTAGAATTACCTTGTTGTTTATCAATCATTCGATATGTATGTATATCCTTTCATAAAAAAAATCAGGAAATTATCTTAGGTTTATAAAAACGTTCATGTCACAAATTATTAGGCATACCTTTCTCGGTTAATAGTAGTTTAAGAAAAGAAAAGAAAAATAACAAAAATCCCAAAATAAAGTGTAAGTGGCCTTATCACATGAACCAAAATCCAAAACTTAAAATAAATAAAAACCAAATTCAAACTAAATAGTCGGGCATGGCCACCACGAGTTCACCCCAGCTTCGGATCCACGTTCTAAGCATCATCTGCAAAATGCAACGGAAGGGGTGAGTCACCGAGACTCAGTGTGTAAATCCCCATCCCATAAGAGTTAAGCTCATACACAGTTTCATATGAAAATATGCAAGTTATGCAACCCATTGCCTAATTATCCATCCGAAACTCCCAATTCTACCCCTTGTGGCACCTAGCCACTGGTGGTACCTAACCACTGGAAATCGAAGTTACAAATATTCAAGTGTGGGGCCAACCCACTTGTGGTACCTAACCACTAGTGACGATCCCTTAAATCAAAATGTGGGGCCAACCCACTGTGGTGCCTAACCACTGGGACAAGTCACAAAATAAGCACATGTGGTACCTAACCACTGGTGGCTCCAAACCACTGAGACTTAGTCACGAAATCATAATATGTGGGGCTAACCCACGTGTGGTACCAAACCACTGGTGACAGTATGATAAATCATGCCTTCCCCCTCCTCTCATCATACCCATATTTCATGCTTAATACATAAAAACATAACATGGCACACACACATGTTTCACATAGTTAAAGCACATTATTTACCATAATGGACTTACTCGGAGTCATTGCTTATACCCACAAGGGTAACGTAATGTTTCCCACTGTTAATTCAGCTTTCAACAAACACAACATTTAACATAACACATATGAAGTGTGTAAGAGTTACACACCTGATTCTCATACTATCACACTCACTGCTTTAACACTATCGTTACTCGAGACTACCACTATCGGCCTACGATCTTTCTCCGATGTCAGCCCATACCCCGGTTGCCAATCTCGCACTCCTGATACTTCTCGCTTCTTATAGTTAGGGGCTGGGTTTACAGATCCAACCCTTCCTGTTGTCTGGCTGGCATTCGAGTCCATGAACACACCTTGATCACTAAATCGAACTTTATATGATAAGACCCAATCTAAGAGATAAACATAGCACTTAAATCAAGACCCTTACCTAGGTTGTCAAATCCTGAAAATCCTCAAGAAAGCGTCGCTTCCCTACCTACATTCGGCCAAGCATCCAACATTAGACCAACACGATTATTGCACCTATGCTTGATGAGATCCGAATACAAATAGAAAGGTAAGGAAGTGGCCATTTGGCCAAATCCTACTACCATCACATACCTTCGGCTTTCCTCACAGTTTGGCACGAGAGATCACAGCAAGCAAGGTTCGGCTCCTATGAGTAAAGAGTGAGAACCGACAGGATATTAGAGAAGTGATTCAGGTTAGAAACTAAATGAGAAAGAGAGAATAGCAAAGAAGAGAGCCACGAAGAACTTACCAAACTTGAGAGGGTGATTCGGCCATGGTGTAACTTCGGGAAAAAGAGACTGAATCCTTGAAAGTCTCGGCTATAGGAGAAGAAAGCATAGACAAGGGTATTCGGCTTTGAATAAAAAGAATGAAGAGAAGAAAAAAGTGGTGGAAAGTTACGGCAAAGAATCCACAAGAGAGAAAAGAATTTCGGCTTAAAGAAAAGATGAAAAGAAAGAAAAAGATGAACAAGTGATCTCTTAATTTCGGCATAATCAAACCCCCTCCCCAGAGTTTTATTTTCGGCCAGCTTTACCGTCACCTGATAGCTTTTATCCCACTTGTTATCTTGGTATTAATCCTCCCTTCAAAAGAGGCCTTCTTAGCACCAACTTTTCCCTTCCTATTATCAGCAATTTATCAAAAATAAAAGAATTAAAATCCCTTATTTTGATAGCTAGTGTGCTGTCCAACCTTCCCCCCTTGGAGTGCCGAATTTTAGCCCAAAAGCATGGGCTCCAAGCGGCCAACTTAAGCCCAATGATTCCCTTAATGATCTGCCCACTTGCTCCCTTACAGCACCACCAAATGTTTTTTGGGCCACAAGCCCACCTCGCAATTTAAACATAGATACCCACTTTATTATGTCTCGTAGTTCTTTATTAGTAAATTAACCCAGGTCTCAGCCCAAACCTGAGCCTAATTCGCACCTCTAAACCTCAAGCTAACACTTTAACCCTACAACACACAAAATGCACAGACCCACCTAATCAGGATGTTACAGTTCTACCCCCCTTAAAATAAATTTCGGCCTCGAAATTTACCTGATCAAAAGAGTTGAGGATACTGCTGTCGCATAACATCCTCTGACTCCCATGTCGCTTCTTTCGAACCGTGGTTCTGTCATAATACCTTCACCAAAGGGACTGATTTCCTACGCAATACTTTGACATTTTGATCCAGGATCTGCACTGGTTCCTCTTCAAAAGATAAGTCTAGGTTCACCTCAATTTCCTCTACCGGCACAACATGAGACGGATCCAAGCGATGGCGTCTAAGCATGGAAACATGAAACACATTTTGGATTTGACTCAATTCTGGTGGGAGTTCGAGCTGATAAGCTACTGGTCCCACTCGCTTCAACATCCGATAAGGCCCGACAAACCTAGGGCTCAGCTTGCCCTTCGACCAAATCTCAGCACTTTCTTCCATGGCGATACCTTCAGGAAAACCATGTCACCCTCTGCAAATTCTATACCCTTCCGTTTAAGATTGGCATAGGACTTTTGCCTGTCTGAAGCTTTTTTCAGATGATCTTGAATCAGCCTAACCTTCTCTTCTATTTTAGCCACCAACTCTTGACCCAACAACTGTCGTTTTCCCAACTCTGTCCAACATGTAGGGGTACAGCACTTCCGACCATATAATGCTTCATATGGTGCCATCCAAATACTTGCCTGGTAACTATTGTTGTATGCGAACCCTGCCAGTGGCAAAAATTCTTCCCAACTACCCCTAAAATCCAAGACACAGCCTCTTAGCATATCTTCCAAGATCTGGATTACCCTCTCCAACTGCCCATCTGACTGGGGATGAAATACCGTACTGAAATCCAACTTCGTTCCCAATGCTTGATGCAACGCCTTCCAAAACCTCGACGTGAACCTGGGGTCCCTGTCTGAGATAATCGACACTGGCACCCCATGTAATCTCACAATTTTCGCCACATATATCTTAGCTAGCCTCTGGAGAGAGTAATCAACCCGAATCGGTATAAAATATGCCGACTTTGTTAATCGATCGATGATCACCCAAACTGAGTCCTTCTTAGTAGGTGTGAGGGGTAGCCCACTAACAAAATCCATCGTGATCCTTTCCCATTTCCATTGCAGAATTTTTATTAGTTGCAACAATCCCGAAGGTAACTGATGTTCAGCTTTGACCTGTTGACACGTCAAACACCTACCCACAAATTAAGTTACTTCTCGTTTGAGGCCCGGCCACCAGAACTGCTCCCACAAATCTCGATACATCTTACTACCTCCAGGATGCATAGCGTATGGACTGTTATGAGCCTCCTGAAGAATCTTCTGCCTTAACTCCACATCGTTAGGCATGCAAACTTTCCCCTGAAAACACAGCACTCCATCGCTACTCAGGCTATACCCCTCCAATCCACCATTCTGTACTTGAAAACACCGAGCGCTTAAGTCTTCATCCAATAGTTGTTTTTCTTTAACCTCGTTTACCCATGTTGGCTTCACTTGCAGTTTTGCTAACAGACTTCCATCATCATATAGACTAAGGTGGACAAACATGGCTCTTAGATCTGCCACAACCTTACAACTTAAGGCATCAGCTACCAGATTAGCCTTTCCCGGATGGTACTCAATCGAGCAATCATAATCCTTCAACAGCTCGATCCACCTCCTCTACCTTAAATTCAATTCCTTCTGAGTGAGGAGGTACTTCAAACTCTTATGGTCCGTGTACATAATAGACTTCTCCCCATACAAGTAATGTCTCCAAATTTTAGGGCAAAAACCACCGCAGCCAACTCCAGATCATGCGTCAGGTAATTCACCTCGTGAGGTCTCAATTGCTGGGAGGCATACGCTACTACCTTCCCTTCTTGCATCAGCACACATCCTAACCCTATGTGCCACACATCACAACAAACCGTAAACTCTTTCCCTGCTTCAGGTTGAATCAGTACTGGAGCTTCTGTTAAAATCCTCTTCAGCTTCTCAAAACTCTCTTGTTGCTTGTCTGACCACACAAACGAAACCCCTTTCCTTAGCAACTTGGTTAACGATGCTGCAATCAAAGAAAATCCTTCCACAAACATTCTGTAATACCCTGCTAAACCCAAAAAACTCTGAATCTCCGCCATAGACTTCGGTGGTTTCTAGTCCAATACAGCCTCAATCTTCCGAGGATCCTCTCTAATCCCCTCAACTGACACCACATGACCTAAAAAGGTAACTTCCTTCAACCAAAACTCGCACTTACTAAACTTAGCAAACAACTGCTTCTCCCTCAAAATTTGCAACACCACTCGAAGATGTGTATCATGCTCCTCCTCAGTCTTGGAGTAAACTAGTATATCGTCAATAAACACTACAACAAACCGATCAAGATATGGTTGAAACACCCGATTCATCATATCCATAAACGCTGTTGCGGCGTTAGTTAACCCAACGGTATCACCAGAAATTCATAGTGACCGTAACAAGTACGAAAAGCCGTTTTATGGATATCAGCCTCCCTGACCTTAAGCTGGTGATATCCTGACCTCAAATCTATCTTGGAAAAGACTGAGGCTCTCTTAAGTTGATCGAACAAGTCGTATATCCTCGGTAACGGATACTTTTTCTTAATCATCAACTTATTTAGCTGACGGTAATCAATACACACTCGCATTGACCCGCCATTCTTCTTAACAAAAAGCACAGGCACTCCCCAAGGTGATACACTTGGCCGAATAAAATCTGATCCAACAGATCCTGAATCTACGCTTTCAACTCCACCAACTCCTTTGGCACCATCCTATACGGGGTAATAGACACTGGCACTATTCGTGGTAGAAGGTCTATACCAAACTTCACCTCGCGATCTGGAGGCAAACCCAAAGCTCTTCCAGAAAAACATCGGTAAATTCTTTCACCGTTTGGACATTCTCCAAAGCTGATTCCTTAACTTCCAAAGCACACACATAAACCACAAACGCCTCACATCCTTTCCTCACCATCTTCTCAGCCTTCAGAGTGGATACCACATTCGATAGGTAATTCCTTCTCTCACCTATCATTACCACCTCTTCACCCTCGGCCGTTTTTAGCACCATACGCTTAGCTATACAATCTAGACCCGCTTGATACTTTGCCAACCAATCTATTCCTAACATTAGATCGAACTCCTCGAAGGGCAATTCCATCAAATCAGCTTGAAACACTACCCCTTAAAGTTCTAGGGGTACATCCTATATAGTTTGTCTACTACCATAGAGTGTCCTAGAGGGTAATTACCATCATTTCTCTAGCAGAAGTCTCATAGGCTAAGTTCAAAGTTTCCACTATACTACTAGCAACATAAGAGTACATTGAACCCGCATCAATCAAAGCAGTATAAGGCAACCCAAAGATTAAAAACGTACCAGTTATGACATCTGGTGCGTCGCCCTCCTCACGACGTTTCGCTACATATACCAATCCAGGCTGTCTTGTATCTGTATTTTTAGAACCCCTGCCTGGAGCTCCACGGCCCCGTCCGTTTCCATTACCATCCCTGACTGCACCTCGACCCCTCTACGGTCGCTGACCATCTCTTCTAAACTGGTTACGCCCTTGGTTCTTAGTCTATGTCCTAGTCGGCCTCCGCGGACAATCCCTTATCAGGTGATCCATTGACCCGCATTCGAAACATCCTCTATTGCCTGTCCAACACTCCCCCGAATGGGACTTCCCACATCGGGTACACTGTGGTGGCCATTGAGTAGCTGCAACTGACCTTGCAGCTTGATCCCGTCCACTAAATCTAGCTCTTTTCTAAGAACTCCTAGCAGATCCTGAAGGCCCATAACTTCTTTTATCCCTATTCCTATTTTGGCTCTGCTTCTCAGTTTGCTTCACCTCCTCAGCAATCTTGGCATTCTCTATGAGAATGGAAAATTCTCTTTCTCACTGCGAAGCAATTAACACCCGTAGCTCGTCCCTTAGACCGTCCTCAAATCTAACACAGCGCTCATGCTCCGTAGCCACGATACCCCGAGCATACCTGCTCAATCGCAAGAATTTTGCTTCATATCCGGATACCGACTTACTCTCCTGCACGAAATTCAGAAACACCTTTCGTTGTGCATCTATATAACTAGACTCAACGTACTTCCTCTGGTAAGCCGCCTTAAAGAAATCCCAAGTGATGTCATCGGCCATCACACCTTCCCTGACCGTAAGCCACCACTGATAAGACTCATCTCGAAGAAGAGACACTATCCCTTTTAACTTCTCCTCCACCGTGAAATCTAAATCATCCATTATACGCTCTGTCGCCTCTAACCAATACTCTGCGGTGTTGGGAGCCACACCCGAAACTCCCTTAAACACCTCAGCTCCATTTGCTTGGAGTCGTTCGACACAGATTTCTGAGTCCCCATTCCAGACCTGCTCTAGTAACTCTCTCTAGGACTCGAAGCATAGCTTGCGATACTGCATCATTACAACTGCTCGCTCACGATATTCAAGCACCTCATGGTGGCGGTGACACCTCATTTTTGATCCATAACCCGACCCTACCGGTTCAGACACAGTTGTCCTACCCCTACCACGTCTGCTCACAATACACCCACGACCTCGAGTGCTCATCCTACCGTTCGCGATTTAATCTGATTTAAAGAATTTTATGGGTTAATAGCCTTTTCTTTCAATGATTAACAACGAACAGTCTTATGGAAGGAAGTTTTAACAGTGGTTCTTTCGAGTCTGAACCATGTCTACATAGTTCAGTTCTTAAGTCTGTATTTCTAATTCCAAAAGACATTCACATCCAAGCAACATCCAACAGGGCACTATATACATGTTTCACGCACAAGTACATCCACGAACGATCAATGCCTAGGGGTACTTTTTTCATTTCACTACCTAGGGGTATTTTTGTAATTTTAACCTACGAGGGTATTTTCTTAATTTTCTGAAATAAGGTGTCTTGGTGATTTTCCAAAATAAGGGTATTTTGATAATTTTACAATCTGGGGGGTATTTTGGTAATTTTACAATCCGAGGGTGTTTTGGTAATTTTGCAAATTCTGGTAACTTTCGTAAATCGAAGGTAATTTGGTAATTCCTCAAACAAAGGTGCTTTGGTAGTTTTCCAAACAGGGTTATTTTGGTCATTTCATAGAATCAAGGGTATTTTGGCCATTTACCTCAACCTAGGATATTATGGAAAATTTTACAAAATTCAAGGTCATATAAGTAATTCCGTAAAGATAGGTACTGGTCCCTTTCGAGTTTTAGTTAAAATTTGGCCTGTTAACCAGTCTTCGAGGTTAAGGTGAACAGTCACTACGCATTAAGTAGGATTCCAGAAAAGAGGAGGTGAGTCACTGGGACTGCTTAAATACCAAGCTCTTCCTGAATCCACTCCTAAACATGCGTATGGCTGTTACCACACCCTAGTCCTTCTAACTTGCTCACAGACATGACTATTTAAAGAAGTTAAGTTTTATGACATTTAAGAGTTTGTTGAGCTAAGCCTAAGGTCCACAAGCCCTAATATAGCTATCTACGCCCCTATAACCCATTAATCCATCATATATATATAAATATACACATATCACAACAAAGGTTAGGATACTTACCTGGGTGGATCAGTGCCGGAGACTCAGGTGCCATGCTTCTCGAAGTATGTATTTCTGTCAAACCTTTTTTTTCCAGACCTCTTTTAAAAATATCTTGGGCCTTATACCCACAGCCGAGCTTTTGAACCTAGGCTCTGATACCAAAATGTAACACCCCAAACTTGGTCTAAACGTTAGGATCGAATCTGGTGTGTCACTGCAGGAAAACCACTTTGTCGACTTGGTAGGAAAGCAAGACTCTTGCGTGGTTAATAAAAATGTGTTTAAATTGGGTGAATTGTTGAAACATTTTGAAACTAGATTTTAGCGTGTTAGAATTACCTTGTTGTTTATCAATCATTCGATATGTATGTATATCCTTTCTTAAAAAAAAATCAGGAAATTATCTTAGGTTTATAAAAACGGTCATGTCACAAATTATTAGGCATACCTTTCTCGTTTAATAATAGTTTAAGAAAAAGAAAAGAAAAATAACAAAAATACCAAAATAAAGTGTAAGTGGCCTTATTACATGAACCAAAATCCAAAACTTAAAGTAAATAAAAACTGAAATCAAACTAAATAGTCGGGCATGGCCACCACGAGTTTACCCCGGCTCCGGATCCTCGTTCTAATCATCATCTGCAAAATGTAACGGAAGGGGTGAGTCACCGAGACTCAGTGTGTAAATCCCCATCCCATAAGAGTTAAGCTCATACACAGTTTCATATGAAAATATGCAAGTCATGCAACCCATTGCCTAATTATCCATCCAAAACTCCCAATTCTACCCCTTGTGGCACCTAGCCACTGGTGGTACCTAACCACTGGTAACCAAAGTTACAAATATTCAAGTGTGGGGCCAACCCACTTGTGGTACCTAACCACTAGTGACGATCCCTTAAATCAAAATGTGGGGCCAACCCACTCCACTGGGACAAGTCACAAAATAAGCACATGTGGTACCTAACCACTGGTGGTTCCAAACCACTAAGACTTAGTCACGAAATCATAACATGTGGGGCCAACCCATGTGTGGTACCAAACCACTGGTGACAGTCTGATAAATCATGCCTTCCTCCTCCTCTCATCATACCCATATTTCATGCTTAATACATAAAAACATAACATGGCACACACACGTGTTTCACATAGTTAAAGCACATTATTTACCATAATGGACTTACCGAGTCCTTACTTATGCCCATAAGGGTAACGTAATGTTTCCCACTGTTAATTCGGCTTTCAACAAACACAACATTTAACATAACACATATCAAGTGTGTAAGAGTTACACACCTGATTCTCGTACTATCGCACTCACTACTTTAACACTATCGTTACTCGAGAATACCACTATCGGCCTACGATCTTTCTCCGATGTCGGCCCATACCCTGGTGGCCAATCTCGCACTCTTGATACTGTTCGCTTCTTGTATTTAGGGGCTGGGTTTACAGATCCAACCCTTCCTATTGTTTGACTGGCATTCGAGTCCATGAACACACCTTGATCACTAAATCGAACTTTAAATGGTAAGATCCAATCTAAGAGATACACATAGCACTTAAATCGAAACCCTTTACCTAGGTTGTCAAATCCTGAAAATCCTCAAGAAAGCGTCGCTTCCCTACCTACATTCAGCCTAGCATCCAAAATTAGACCAACACGATTATCGCACCTATGCTTGATGAGATCTGAATACAAATAGAAAGGTAAGGAAGTGGCCATTTGGTCGAATCCTACTACCATCACATACATTCGGCTTTCCTCACAGTTTGGCATGAGAGATCATAGCAAGCAAGGTTCGGCTCTTATGAGTAAAGAGTGAGAACTAACAGGATCTTAGAGAAGTGATTTAGGTTAGAAACTAAATGAGAAAGAGAGAATAGCAAAGAAGAGAACCACGAAGAACTTACCAAACTTGAGAGGGTGATTCGGCTATGGAGTAACTTCGGGAAAAAGAGACTGAATCCTTAAAAGTCTCGACTATAGGAGAAGAAAGCATAAACAAGGGTATTCGGCTTTGAATAAAAAGAATGAAGAGAAGAAGAAAGTGGTGGAAAGTTGCGGCAAAGAACCCACAAGAGAGAAAAGAATTTGACTTGAAGAAAAGATGAAAAGAAAGAAAAAGATGAACAAGTGATCTCCTAATTTCAGCATAATCAAACCCCCTCCCAGAGTTTGATTTTTGGCTAACTCTGCCGTCACGTAATAGCTTTTATCCCACTTGTTATCTTGATCTTAATCCTCCCTTCAAAAGAGGTCTTCTTAGCACCAACTCTTCCCTTCCTATTATTAGCAATTTATCAAAATAAAAGAATTAAAATCCCTTATTTTGATAGCTAGTGTGCCGTCCAACCTTCCCCCCTTAGAGTGCCGAATTTTAGCCCAAAAGCATTGGCTCCAAGCGGCCAACTTAAGCCCAATGTTTCCTTTAATGATGCCGCCCATTTGCTCCCTTATAGTACCACCAAATTTTTTTGGGCCACAAGCCCACCTTGCAATTCAAATATAGATACCCACTTTATTATGTCCCGTAGTTCTTTATTAGTGAATTAACCCAGGTCTCAGCCCAAACCTGCGCATCCAATTCGCACCTCTAAACTTCAAGCTAAAACTTTAACCCTACAACACACAAAATGCACAGACCCACCTAATCATGATGTTACACAAGGCATAAAATCTGTTGTTTAATCACTTAATTTAGAATGTTAAAATGCAAGTAAAAGCATGTTGCTAAGCAATTTTAACTTCAATAAAATTAAGCATAGAAAATATCATTTTCCCAATAATCATATATCAATTAGAACATCTTTATCAAATGTTCAATAAATAAAAAATTCATGCTCCCAATATCAATTTATTCCATACAAGTTAATCATGCTAAAAGCATACTACACAACTTACCAATCCAATTGCCATTTTGCTCTTTTATAAAATAAAACCTATTTTTGCAAATCCAACCATCCAATATGAAATTAAGTCATTAATAACACCAATTAAACCTTTAATTTAACACATACTCAGGCCAATTTACCAAATTGCCCTTAATATCACTCACCTCCACACTTAGCTTTTTAAGCAAAAATGTGTTCAAACAAGCAAGTTTGAGCTTCAATTTTGATTTGCACATTCCTCCTCTTGATATGGAGCTTCAACATAGACAAAGTATGCATTACAAACTAACAATAGCAATAAGAAACATGAAATTTGATAAAGTATACGAATCTAAATTATTGCCCTAAACTACCTTACCAATGTTGCACAACTAAACCGAAATATGGAATTCCTCCACTAAACTCCCTTTTCAACACCTCAAACCACTTCTAATCTTCATTCCTAGTCCAAGAACATGTATTCCAAGTGCTAATTTTATCATTTAATCCATTTTATAATTTTTCGAAAAAATCATCCATGTTCTTGATCAAATTCGAATTTCTCAAAATTGATCCATAAAACGCGTTTGATCTTTTGATTTAAGATTCAAAGTCTCTTATTACACCTATTTTGAGCTTATACATCCATTAATATTTGGATTCCAACTCAAAATGAAAGATCCACCATTGTTGATCCTCAAGTTCAAGAAAGAAGAAATTAAAGTTGAAGATCCATTATAATCACTTTCATTAACAAATAATGATTGAAATCAACTTAAAAACAAGTTTAGAGATGAGGATTACCTTCTATTGAATCAAATAATTGATTCAGAAGTTTAAATCAAAATGCTTGAAGAAATTTGGATGACTTTTTGCCCAACTTTGAAATTTATTTCGAGAGATTTTAGGGAGAATTTTGGGAGAGAAAATGTTTAGATCTATTCTGTGATATTTAGTTTATTAAAAAAGCAAAAAAAAAAAACGAGAGAAAAAGTCCTTAATTCGGGTGAAAAATGAGTGAAAAGTGAGGTAGTTGCAGAGCTTTTAAAACTAAAAAGCCCCACCTGATTTTCAAAATTTGAGGAATTTGCCATCAGCCCACTCCTCTTTTCCTTGTTTTACAATTTGCTTCTTCCCCTACAAAATTTTGAAAATATGGATTATTTACTCTAAAACCTCTTACACATTTCCCTTAATTTTCAAATTAGTCCCATTTAATTAATATTTTAAATCACCCAACTAAACCCCCATTTTAAATTATTTTTAAATTCCAATTTAACCCAAAATATTTATTTTTACCCAAAAATTTTTAAAACCATAAAATTAATTTTATAGAAATATTTTATTTTCGAATATTATTTACCGATTTTTTTAGATGAAATTAAGCTAACTAATTAAGAATGTAAATCGCTAATTAACCCGATTAATTCCCAATTTTCACTCGAAACCCGATAAACTTACCCAGAACTACTAGACCTATTTTTGGGGCCTTACACTAGCTGCTTGGAAATACAAAAAAAAAAAAATTACATTAATTACACCAGAAATCCCTAGAGTTTTTCCGTATGGCATCAATCTTATGTAAGGTATATGTAAGACATATTGCAAGTATCCAAAAAGCTTGAAGTCCTAACTGCGTAATTACCATCACTTGGCCCCCCGGTTGTACTCGAACCCGTGATTGCATCACGATCGCTGACTGAAACCTTCATGTTGACTTCGACCCTTGATCGTATCAAGCCATGTCACCCCAAAACCTGATTTCCTAAGGATGGGTTTATCAGGTGATGGTCCTATCTTATCATGAAATATGAAATGTATGTGTATCAAGGCACGTTATCACATCCCTGACCCCTCAAAACTACATGAGAACTTCCGTCGTTTCAGTCAGAAACCTTGACCACTTTCAAAAACCCTAAAACCCTAACCCTACAAAATTAATAACCCTAACCCTTAAAAAACCTAACCCTAGAGAGAGAATGTGAAAGTGCGTCCAACTGGGCGTGCTTTACTGCCATCTGTGTAGAAAGTGCTTCTAACTAGACGCGCTTTCATATTCTTTCTCCTAAAATTGGCCTATTTCCTTAATTAAAATTAAAATCGGCCTAGAGGCTTGATAAACCATAAAAGTAACATATTTTAGGCCCACATTTAGCATGCTTTTGGATGATTTAAGCCTTGAATTATGTAATTTGGTGCTCTTAATCTGTTGTTTTCATGTTTTATACTCAGGAGAGCACCAAAAGATGAAAAGAATGAGAAACAGGCTTAAAAAAGACTAAATTGGGCCAAAATAGAAATCGACACGGCCTAGGCCCATGACCACATAGCCGTGCCTCATTGATAGATTAGAACATGGCCTGAGCCCCAAACCACATGGCCGTGCCTCATCATCTGACTCAACCACGGCCTGCAATCGAAGCACACGAGTGTGCCATACGGG
The DNA here is from genome assembly GCA_025506655.1 of Gossypium rotundifolium. NCBI lineage: Eukaryota > Viridiplantae > Streptophyta > Magnoliopsida > Malvales > Malvaceae > Gossypium > Gossypium rotundifolium. The sequence goes on along the minus strand of CP106722.1, from coordinate 155,835,827 downwards.
GGTGTCCTTACCGCGGGAAAGAAGAGTTTCAGTCGATTTAAGGTACTTAGAGGAAAAGAAACATATTCCAAAAGCCTATATAAATACCCTAGAGGCCAACCTTGAGGGGAACGTTCGGATAGGCGTCCAGCTAGGCCAAGGAAGGTAGATTTGTGGAGATTTAGGCCCCGTTCTTCATTGATTCTGAGATGAGCTTTTCTATTGAAAAGTGCTTTTCAGGGAAAAGCAATAAAGAACACACACCAGTGCAGGAAAAATTTCAACTTATTTGAAGTGCTTTTGCATAGATGAAAAGTAGAAATTTTAGCTTTTCAAACCAAGTGCTTTTGAAATTTGGTATTTTACTTGTTTAACCTTTTTTCTTTCTTCACAAATAGACGTTACTTTTTTTTCAGCAGAAATTTCTTCATCTGGTTCTTTGTTCCTCTGGTTATTTGTTACTCTGCCATCAAAATTTCTTCCTGTGGTTCTTGGTTCCTCTTCTCCACCGGTGAGTTTATCTTTTTTTTCTCTTCTTCTCTTGCTCACAAAGAGAGGTAACTTCCCTTTTCCTTTGTAACACCCCAAACCCGGCCCATACGTCATTACCGGATCTGGTATGCTACAGGTTAAATCTTAAAAACTTTACTTCGATGGGTTTTGAAAAGTCTTAATTTTTTTTCATTAATCGTGATATTTGTAAAAAAGTTTGAAGAACTTATCATTTGCGTTAGTTGAGTTTGAAAAGCCCATTTATCATTTCATTTTATTAATAAGACTTTGGAAAAACATAGGTTTATAAGCATGTGACTTATTAAGGGTGAAAATAAAATTAAGCGAGTAACACATAAATTGGAAACCTAAGTTATGGGGCCTTATTACAAAAATATTCCCAAAAATTTGTATTTTAAACGAAAAGTCAAAGATATTCTATGAAAATAATAATAGTCTTGATGGCCCCTCGAGTCCGCCTCGGCTCCCATGCTCACGGTCTACTGCTCATCTGTAGAGTTGGAAAAACATAAATGGGTGAGTCACAAAGACTTAGTGTGCAAAACTTGAAAACATATAAAAGCCTAGGGCCCACAAACACATTATGGGCCTTGGCCCATATACAATGATAACAAAATATGTTATGCAACATGGCCCATCCAAAAACCTAAGAGTCCATCCTCTACACACCCCCGTACCAACCATCACACCGTGGGGATTTCTACAATCAACCCTCCATCCGCTACACACCACGTCGACAGCTGCACTGCCTGTCATAAAGACCGATCGCTACTGCGAACCTTTGAGGCAAAGCCACCGATCGCCCCGCGACCTGCTCCTCTTCCATAAATCGATCAATCAATCCCATCCCATGCATACACACATACAAGAATCAAAACATCAAGCCATCTAACAGATCTCATACTTTCACATGCTTCGGTACACATAGAAAAGTTTCTATGATTACGTACCTAGCATCCCTTGCCTACCCTTTCTGGGTAACACGACTATTCATACAGCCTCTCTTTTTGGCTTTTAGCCCATAGCATACATATAACATAACAAATCTTATGTGTCAAGAATTTACACACCTTATTACGGTTAAGACGACACCCTCTATGTCAACACTGTCAAAAGCCGATACGACTGCTATCTGCCTAAGATGCTGTTCAGAAGTCGGTCCACAACCCGGTGGCCAATCTTGAACAGCAGACACTGCTCGTTTCTTAAACTTAGGGATTGGGTTTACGGACCTAATCCTCTCCTTTGTCTGATCCATATTTGATTCCATCCAAAAAGTCCTTGTCAGAATTACTATAGCAAAATAGGGTTGTTAAACCATATATGAGTTAAGATCTCAAATATGATAGCGAAACTAATAGGAATCTAAAGGAACCCTTACCTTGAAATCCCAAAATCGATAGGATACTTAGAGATTAACGACTTGACTTTTGAGATCTAGATGATTCTATCTACTATGATTTCCCGAAGTGCCACCCAAAAGAACATGTGATTAGAGAAAAAGTTAAACTAAAGATGACCTATCAATCAACTAGCCATTCGGTTATAGTCTCAAAATCAAAGAGAAGGGAAAAAATGAGAAGAAAATCAAGCACCTACCTTTACAGGAATTGACAACTTTCAAGAGATTACGGCTTTATGGGAAATCGGCACAAGAGAAAAGAATGGAAAAAGAAAGTGAAGTGAGAGGTTTCGACTTTTGGAAAATAAGAGAGAACAGAAATTGTAGAGAAAGACTGAGAATTTTAGCAAGAGAATGAGGAAAAGAATAGGGTTCAAATTCCGGAATTGAAGAGATACCACCCCTATTTACAGAGAATTTTGACACTTGCTTATCAAAACCCAAAAGTGCCCTTCCTGATAACTAATAATTAATCAAATAATAGGGGAAATCTCGGCACCCCTTTAACATGAAGAAACCAATTCCTTCCCCCCTCTAGGAGATGGAATTTCGGCCAACTCTGCTCTCAGTAAATAGCTCCTATCTTTTCTCTTTTATCTTGATCTATTCACATTTAGGAGAGGCCTAAATAACACCACCTCTCCCTACTATTATCAGCACAATATCCATATTATCCAACAGATAAATCTTCCCATTTTAAAGCATCCTAGTCACCCCCACTCTCCTCTTTTTTTAACGCCAAAAATAATTAGAATAAATAAGTGGATAATGCGACTCGAACCTTGGATCCCCTTACTGCTTTTCACGCCACTGTCCACTAGGCCACTAGCCCATTTTTGTGTTTTAATTCGCGAACAATATCTTTTAAGCCCAGACCTATCTAGCTTTCCACTAAAGTGCCCAAACAGAAAATTTGATTAAGGCCTCAGCCCAAACCTGATCCCAATTTGAACCCCTTAAACACTCTAATTATCATATTGAACATAACACATAACAAATGCAAAGGCCCATTAATTCAGGATGTTACAGTTCTACCCCTATTTAAGGAATTTCGTCCTCAGAATTACCTGATCCGAATAGATGCGGGTATTGCTGTCGCATCGCTTGCTTTGGTTCCCACGTAGCCTCCTCAGAGCCGTGATTCTGCAATAGAACCTTAACCAATGGAACCTTCTTCCTTCGTAAAACTTTAACATCATGATCCAAGATTTCCACTGGTTCCACTTCAAAGGATAGGTCAGGTCTTACCTCAATTTCCTCCACAGGTACGACATGAGACTGATCCGAACAATAACGTCTTAACATAGAGGCGTGAAGTACACCATGGATCTGATTCAATTCAGCAGGTAGCTCAAGCTGATACGCTACTGGTCCAACTCGTTTCAGCACCTGATAAGGTCCGATGAATCTGGGACTTAACTTACCCTTCCGTCCAAACCTTAATACTTTCTTCCATGGCGACACTTTCAAGAACACCTTGTCACCCACTGCAAACTCTATGTCCTTGCGCTTCAAATCAGCATAGGACTTCTGTCTGTCCGACGCTTCCTTTAGTCGAGCCCGAATTAGCTCAACCTTCTCTTCCGTCTCGATAACCAACTTCGGACCCAAAATTTACCGTTCCCCTAATTCTGTCCAATAGGTAGGAGTACGACACTTTCGCTCGTACAATGCTTCATAGGGTCCCATTTGAATACTAGACTAGTAGCTGTTGTTGTACGCAAACTCCGTCAATGGCAGAAACTCCTCCCAACTACCTCTAAAATCAATGGCACAACCCCTTAACATGTCCTCCAAGATCTAAATCACCCATTTCGATCGTCCATCGACCGAGGATGAAACTGTTATCTTGAAATCCAACCGTACCCAACGCTTGATGCAATGCCTTCCAAAACCTTGACGTAAACCTAGGATCTCGGTCTGAGATAATCGACATAGGTACTCCATGCAACCTTACAATCTTGCTATATACAGCTTAGCCAACTTTTTTAAGGAATAATCGACCCGAACCGGCACAAAATGAGTGGACTTCGTCAACCGATCAACGATTCCTCAAACTGAATCTTTCCTAGTAGGCGTGAGAGGTAGCCCACTAACAAAGCCCATTGTGATCCTTTCCCACTTCCACTGAGGAATCTTCACCGGTTGCAACAACCCTGATGGTAACTGATGCTCCGCCTTTACCTGCTGACAGGTTAAACACTTTCCCACTAATTCGGTCACCTCTCGTTTTAATCTTGGCCACCAAAATTGCTCCTGTAAATCTCGATACACCTTACTCCCTCTAAGATGCATAGAGTATGGACTACCATACGCTTCTTGCAGGATCCTATGCCTCAATTCAGGATCTTTTGGCATGCACACTCTTCCTTGAAAACATAACAGCCCTTCCTCATTCACACTAAATTCCGTTGATTCATCACTTGCTCCAACCAGAAACTTCTCCTTCATCAACTCATCAGTCTGCTGCTTTTCCTTAACCTGACTGACCCATGAGGGTTTTACTTGAAGTTCTGCCAATAAACTCCCATCGTCATACAGACTAAGGTGAGCAAACATTGATCTCAAGTTAGAGATCACCTTACGGCTTAGAGCATCTGCCACCACATTGGCCTTACTCGGATGATACTCGATCGAGCAATCATAATCTTTTAACAACTCGATCCACCTCCTTTGCCATAGATTCAACTCCTTCTGTGTCAAAAGGTACTTCAAACTCTTATGATCCGTGTAAATGACAGATTTCTCCCCGTAAAAATAATGCCTCCAAATCATGGGTGGGACAGTTTGCTTCGTGTGGTCTTAACTGCCATGATGCATATGCAACCACCTTTCCATCTTGCATCAACACCTTTCCACCTTTTCAGCTACTTATCAGACCAAATGAACGGAACTCCTTTTCGTAGCAACTTAGTCAGTGGTGTCGCAATCAGAGAAAATCCCTCAACAAACCTTCGGTAATACCCGGCTAAACCAAGGAAACTCTGAATCTCTGCTACCGACTTAGGCAGCTTCCAATCCAACACCACTTCAATTTTCTGAGGGTCAACCTTAATCCCCTCTGTCGACACCACGTGACCTAAAAAGTAACTTCCTTTAGCCACAATTTGCACTTGATGAATTTGGCGTAAAGCTGCTTCTCCCTCAGAATCTGCAGAACCACTTACAGATGTGAATCATGCTCCTCCTCTGATCTTGAATAAACCAAGATGTCATCAATAAAAACCATGACAAACCGATCCAAGTAGGGTTGGAACACTCGATTCATCATATCCATAAACGCTGTTGGTGCGTTAGTCAACCCAAATGGCATCACCATGAACTCATAGTGACCGTAGCGAGTCCTAAAGGCCGTCTTATGAATATCCACCTCTTTGACCTTAAGCTGATGGTACCCTGACCTCAGATCTACCTTCAAAAAGACTGAAGCCCCCTTCAACTGATCGAACAAGTCGTCGATCCTTGGCAACGGGTATTTGTTCTTGATGGTTAACTTATTCAATTGACGATAGTCAATGCACATATGAATTGAACCATCCTTCTTCTTAAGAAATAACACTAACACTCCCCAAGGCGAGACACTTGGTCGAATAAACCCTCTATCCAACAACTCCTGGATTTGCGCTTTCAATTTCACCAACTCCTTCGGTGCCATTCTATATGGAGTAATAGATACCGGTGCTGTTCCTGGAAGAAGATCAATTCCAAACTCCACTTCTCGATCCGGAGGTAATCTCAGAAGCTCTTCTGGGAAAATATCAGAAAATTCCTTCACCGTCCTAACGTCCTCAATAGTTAGGTCATTGGCTTCCAAAGCCCGTACAAACATTAGAACTGCCTTGCACCCTTTTCTTACCATTCTTTTCACTATTAGGGTAGTTACCACATTTGACAGACAATTCCCCCTTTCTCCTATCACCAACACTTCACCTACCTCGGGGGTTCTTAACACCATACGCTTGGTTGCACAATCTACGTTGACCTAATACTTCACTAGCTAATCCATGCCTAAAATTAAGTTAAATTCCCCGAACAATAATTCCATTAGATCCATTAGGAAAACTACTCCCTGAACTTCTAAGGGTATCTCCCGATAATGTTTATCTACCACCACAGATTGTCCTAATGGGCTAATTACCGTCATCGCCCTAGGGGTAACTTCAGAATCTAAACTTAAAGTTTCAGACACACTACTAGCAACATATAAATGTGTCGACCTAATGTCAATCAATGCGGTATAAGGCAATCCAAAAATTAAAAACGTACCAGTTATAACATCCGGTGCGTCGGCCTCCTCTCGATGTCTGGCAGCGTAGACCAACCCCGGCTACCTCGCCTCAGTATTTCCTGCCCCTCGGCCTGGTGCTCCACAACCCCGATCGAAACCATTACCACCTCTGGTTGGACCATGACCTCTCTGTAGCTGGTGACCTCCTTTACCCGGCTGAGTATTTCCCTGCCCTGCGGGTCCTACCTCATCGCATGGCTGAGGATAATTTCTTATCTGATGGTCTAAAGAACCACACCTAAAGCACTTCCCACTGCATGCCCAACACTCGCCTACATGAAATTTATCACACCGGCCACACCTTCGTGTTCGGTTAGCAGCAGGTCTTTTAACCCGTCTCGGTCCATCCGACCTAGGTCTTTTCTAAGTATGCACGGCTGTCCCTACCGATCCAAAATTTCTCTTGCCTCCACCCTTATCTCTATCCTGATTCAGCTTTTTCGTCCGTTTCACTTCCTCAGCTATTTTAGCCTTCTCCACAAGCACAGCAAATTCTCGCTCTCGTTATGGAGCTATCAACACACATAGATCATCCTTCAGGCAATCCTCAAAACGAACACATCTCTCATGCTCTGTGGCCACTATCCTCGAGCATAACGGCTAAGACGTAGGAATTCTACTTCATACGCCGCTACTGACCTTCTTCCTTAAACCAAGTTTAGGAATACTCTGCGCTACTCATCCACATAGCTCGTCCCAATGTATTTACTTTGGAACGCCATTCTGAAGTGATCCCAGGTGATATGGTCAGCTACAGTCCCTTCTTAACCGTAAGCCACCATTGATATGCTTCGTCCCGGAGAAGAGACACCACTTTCTTCAGCTTCTCTTCATCCGTAAAGTCGAGATCATTCATTATTCACTCCATTGCTTCCAACCAGAACTCCACTGTACTAGGAGCTACACTAGAAATTCCCTTAAACACTTTTGCCCTGTTGGCTCTCAGTCTCTCTGGCACAGACTTCCGGGCTCCTGTGCCCATGCCTACCCTAGCAACCCTCTCTAAGACTCGTAACATTGCCTGAGATACAGCATCATCTCCGGTCGTCTGATCTTGAAATTTTTTGTCCCTTTCGGGTTTTAGTTATGAATTTTGGCCTATCAACAAGTCCTCGTGGCTAAGGCGAACAGTCACTACGCACCAGGTAGGATTCCAGAGAAGAAGAGGTGAGTCACTAGGACCGCTTAAATACCAAGCTCTTCCTGGATCCAATCCTAGACATGCGTATGCGTATTTCCACACCCTAACCCTGTGACTTGTTCACAAACATGTTTAATTAAGAAAAATTAAGTCTTATGAGATTTCAAGAAGTGTTTATACTAAACCTAAAGTCCATCAACACTATCCTACTAGTCTACGTCCACAAATCCCATCAAGCCCTTCATATATATCACATCAAAGGTTAGAGTACTTACCTGGGTGGATTGGGTGCCTGTGACTCGAAGGCCATATCTTCTAAAACTCTTCTCAACTTACATTACTTTCATAAATTCCTACTGGACCCATTTCACAGCTCGAGTTTTCAACTAGGCTCTGATACCAAAAATGTAACACCCCAAACCCGACCCATACGTCATTATCGGATCTGGTATGCTACAGGTTAAATCTTAAAAACTTTACTTTGATGGGTTTTAAAAAGTCTCAGTTTTTTTTCATTAATCGTGATATTTGTGAAAAAGTTTGAAGAACTTATCATTTGCGTCGGTTGAGTTTGAAAAGCCCATTTATCATTTCATTTTATTAATAAGAATTTGGAAAAACATAGGTTTATAAGCATGTGACTTATTAAGAGTGAAAATAAAATTAAGCTAGTAGCACATAAATTGGAAACCTAAGTTATGGGGCCTTATTACAAAAATATTCTCAAAAATTTGTATTTTAAACGAAAAGTCAAAGATAGGCTATGAAAATAATAATGGTCTTGATGGCCCCTCGAGTCTGCCTCGGCTCCCATGTCCACGGTCTACTACTCATCTATAGAGTGGGAAAAACATAAATGGGTGAGTCACAAAGACTCAGTGTGAAAAACGTGAAAACACATAAAAGCCTAAGGCCCACAAACACATTATGGGCCTTGGCCCATATACAATGGTAACAAAATATGTCATGCAACATGGCCTATCCCAAAACCTAAGAGTCCATCCTCTACACACCCCCGTACCAACCATCACACCGTGGGGATTTCTACAATCAACTCTCCATCCGCTACACACTACGTTGACTGCTGTGCTGCCTGTCAGAAAGACCGACCGCTAATGCGAACCTCAAAAAATACATTTAGTATTTCGACAGCTATGCTGCCTGTCATAAAGACTAATCGCTAATGCGAACCTTTATGGCAAAGCCACCGATCGCCCCGCGACCTGCTCCCCTTTCATAAATTGATCAATCAATCCCATCCCATGCATACACACATACAAGAATCAAAACATCAAGCCATCTAACAGATCTCAGACTTTCACATGCTTTGATACACACAGAAAAGTTTCTATGATTACGTACCTGGCATCCCTTGCCTACCCTTTCTAGGTAACACGACTGTTCATACAGCCTCTCTTTTCGGCTTTTAGCCCATAGCATACATATAACATAACAAAGCTTATGTGTCATGAATCTACACACCTTATTACGGTTAAGACGACACCCTCTATGTCGACACTGTCAGAAGCCGATACGACTGCTATCTGCCTAAGATGCTGTTCAGAAGTCGGTCCACAACCTGGCGGCCAATCTCGAATAGCGAACACTGCTTGTTTCTTAAACTTAGGGATTGGGTTTACGGACCCAATCCTCTCCTTTGCCTGATCCATATTTGATTCTATCCAAAAAGTCCTTATCAGACTTACTATAGCGAAATAGGGTTGTTAAACCATATATGAGTTAGGATCTCAAATATGATAGCGAGTCTAATAGGAATCTAAAGAGAACCCTTTACCTTGAAATCCCAATATCGATAAGATACTTAGAGATTAATGACTTCCAACTTTTTGAGATCTGGATGATTCGATCTACTATGATTTCCCGAAGTGCCGCCCAAAAGAACATGTGATTAGAGAAAAAGTTAAACTAAAGATGACCTATCAATCAACTAGCCATTCGGCTATAGTCTCAAAATCGAAAGAGAAGGAAAAAAGAATAGAAGAAAATTGGCACCTACCTTTAAAGGGAATTCAGCAACTTTCAAGAGATTTCGGCTTTATGGAGAAATCGGCACAAGAGAAAAGAATGGAAAAAGAAAGTGAAGTGAGAGGTTTCGGCTTTTGGAAAAGAAGAGAGAACAGAAATTGCAGAAAAAGACTGAGAATTTTGGCACAGAGAATGAGGAAAAGAATAGGGTTCAAATGCCAGAATTGAAGAGATACCACCCCTATTTATAGAGAATTTCGGCACTTGCTTATCAAAACCCAAAAGTGCCCTTCCTGATAAGTAATAATTAATCAAATAATAGGGGAAATTTCAGCACCCATTTAACATGAAGAAATCGATTCCTTCCCCCCTCTAAGAGATGGAATTTCGGCCAACTCTGCTCTCAGCAGATAGCTCCTATCTTTTCTCCTTTATCTTGATCTATTCACCTTTAGGAGAGGCCTAAATAACACCACCTCTCCATACTATTATCAGCACAATATCCACGTTATCCAAAAAATAAATCTTCCCATTTTAAAGCATCCTAGTCGCCCCCACTCTCCTCTCCTTTTAACGCCAAAAATAATTAAAATAAATAAGTGGGTAATGTGACTCGAACCTTGGATCCCCTTACTGCTTTTCACGCCACTATCCACTGGGCCACTAGCCCTTTTTTGTGTTTTAATTTGCGAACAATATCTTTTAAGCCCGGACCTATCTAGCTTTCCACTAAAGTGCCCAAACAGAAAATTTGATTAAGGCCTCAGCCTAAACTTGAGCCCAATCTAAACCACTTAAACACTCTAATTATCATATTGAACATAACACACACCAAATGCAAAGGCCCATTAATTAAGGATGTTACATCCTTTTTATTCTTCTGTTTCATTATTCAATTCATTTTGATTTGTTTTTTAATTTATAGTGTTAGATTTTGTATTTGAATTTTCGAAATTGAAAATTCGATATGGAATTATCTTTTCTTTGATTTACTTGTATGCAATTGTAGGTTTTGATGAACTGAAATGAACCAAAAAAAAAAAAAGGACGCAGTGTAGTTTCACATAGGATTTTGGGATTTAAGGTTTTTAGTAAAGTGGTTTTTGAGTGAAATTGTTAAAAAAAAGAGGAAAAATGACAATGTAATCGCTCATGTGGTTTCTTTGTGGGAATAGTTTAGGTTCTATTATGAATAAGTTCCAATCAGATGCTATGAACACCATTTCCAAGATGATTCCAATCGGTGGTTACTTTGTACCGCCACTGCACATGATGCTGTCAGAGTATTCCAATACCACTTCCCCTACTTTGATCTAACCCGAAAACCCTTCTGGCTCTTCCTTCGATTCAGTTGCAGGGTTCCAACATGATATGGGGTTTGCTACTGAATGGTCTACTAAGGAACAATATTTATTGAAAGATGGCCTTGAAAAGTATGTTGAAATTCTACTTTTTATTCAAAGTCTTTTAGTGATGTATATGCATGTTTATTATTTGAAATGCTAATTTGAGTAATGTGTTGAATTGGTCATAGACTCATAGTTAAAGTAATAAATTACCTAATTATTTTATGAGGATAGTTGTGTGCTTTTGTATATGCTTCTTATGATAAAACTGGTTTTATGGGGGTACTTATTAGCTATGTTACTCAGATTCGGGTATGGTTGTTGTATATTGGTATTTTCCTGACACTGGTATATTGACACTTTCAAAGTTTTTTATGTATTTGAAGGGTCACATTTTTATACTTATGTCCAAATAGGTGTTGGACATGGGTGTTGGATAGGGTTACTTCAATAAAAATGAAGAATTGTAGCAAACATAGCTTAGTAGGTAAATAAAAAAATGGTACTAATTGTTTATTTTCATTTCATTGTACATGTACATAAATATAAAGAGGAACCAAATATTATGAAGTACATAAAGATTGCGGTTGACTTGCCTGATAAAACTGTACGTGATGTTGCATTGAGGTGCCGGTGGATGCAAGTAAGCTCCATGCTTTTTTAATGATGAATTTCTACAATCATTGCTACTGATTTCTATTGCCAAGAAAGATGAGTTACCGTTGACATTAAGATATAAAGGTAGCTTTTGGAAATTGGCTGAGAGAGCGAAGGAAACTTGAATAACATAATGCTGGAAAAAAGGTGAACAATAGGAAGGTATGCTGATGAATATTTGAATTATTAGTGGATATGATTGTTCGTATTCTAATAATGATTACTTCCTTAGTCATGAGTCATGACATGTTAACCTGCTACTAGAGATCGAAATAATCGATGTTCAACTCTACAAGGACTTTTGTTAAAATTTTTCTTATTTGCTAAATTAGTGCTTGAATGGTAAGATGAATTTAAGAGTAAACTGTTTAAATTTGGACAATGGAGCGTAAAATTTAAGGCTTGAATATAAAATAGACCACAACAACTCGCTTCAATAACTGATATTTAATTTTTTTTATTCCCAATTTCTTGAAAGCATGTTTTATTGAATACGATAAATGTGAAGAATATAGCAAAATTGTGATAGTAGTGTTTTGCTTTTCTCAAATAACTTGGCTTCAATTTAAAATTTGAGGGGATAGGGATAGGGTAAACAATAAGAAATGCTAATCCTTTAAAATTCAAAAAAGTGATGAGTAATTGGAGTAAGATCACATGAATTCATAATGAAATGAAATTTTCCTTTTTGATTGGGATAAATGGGACTGACAAATAATAATTTGATGAAGGTTTTGTCTTGTTTCTGTGACCATCTATGCATTCATCTAAATTCTCACCATATGTGCATTAATAAAATGGTATGTGCATTTAATTGCCCATATTGTCAGGTCCCTTTTCTTTTTATTACAAAAAGTTTGATTCAATCTTGAGGTAAAAAAAAATTATATTAGTTTACTAGATATTGCAGTTTAAAGAAATATAAGGGTTGAGATGTAGGTTTAAGGGTACCTGTGAGTTGTTTTTGGAGAACCCTTTTTTAACTTTGGGTTAAATTATTCACCCTTTTAAACAACATCCTTGTTTTCTTAAAACAATAGGGTTCCTCAACCTCTATGGTTAATTTAAGGCAAAAGGATGAACCCTTTGCATTTGCATTGATTTTGGGCAACCAATTTTAGGTAAGCACCAATCCAAATATTGACCTTGTTCTTTCCTATGTAGGGTGAGGAGGAGGAAGTTGGTCAGGTCTTCTCTAATCCCCCTGGCTATAAGATATTCCTTAAGTGCATCTTGTAATTGAGGTTCCAAAAGCTGCACACAAACGACGATGATGATGGTGAATCAAGCAATTCAAGTGGTTTTGAAATTGAATTAACAAGAGATGCTATAACTTCTAGTTTAATGAATTCACTTTAAATTGTAAATGCTATTGTAAAATTTTTAGTATTTATATTTGGTATAAATATTATTCCTTTTTGTAAAATTGTAAATGACAAATTAAAGATAGCAGATCTGGCATTCTTGAAGTTGCAGGAAGCAGATCGAAGATATAAATCTAGCATCCCTGAGTTTGTAGGGAACAGATTAAAATAGCAGATCTGACATTCCTGAAGTTGCAGGAAGCAGATCGAAGATACCAATCTGGCATTCCTGAGTTTACAGGAAGCAGATTGAAGATAGCAGATTTGGCATTCCTGAAGTTGCAGGAAGTAGATCGAAGACACCAGTCTGGCATTCCTGAGTTTGCAGGAACCAGATTAAAGGTAGCAGATTTGGCATCCCTGAGTTTGTAGTGGAGCAGATCAAAAGATAGTGGATACTGCCTTCATGAAGTTGCAGTGAAGTAGATTGAAGATATTAGACTTATTTGAAATCAAGATGAAGTTCCAATGCCATTGCAGTGGAGTTGGAAGCCATTTGAAGAAGACGAGGACTAAGAAGTCGAGGCTTAGCCAAGACCGGGAAAAATTGGTCCTTTTATAATCTTTGCTCTATTCTCGTTACACGACAATGAGCAAAGAGGGGCAGCTGTAATAAGGCCATTTTGCCCGAGCCCACGCATACCAAAAAATAAAACCAAAAAATAAATAAAAAAAAAAAAGACATAAAGTCCAGTTTGTTTACAAGCCAAAACAGACCCACTACCCTTGGCCCAAACTAATACCCAATACCCCATTACACCTGAGCCTAGTCACACTCCAAAACCCAGACCCTGATCAGACCTAAGCCAACGCAACCCAAAAGGCCCAAAACATTAAGAGGACTTAGAGACCTCGTGTTTCTGAGGAAACCCTAGGCACCGCAGCACCCTTTTCCCTCACACCGCAAGCCTAGCAGCCTCGACACCCATCGCGCCGCAATCTGCGCAAGCCACTCCGACATCAACACACAGATAGCCTCTGTCGCGAGATCCTCATCTTTGACCTACACAAAAAAGGAAGGAACAAGCAGCAAGACGCAGCAAAGATAGCATTTTTTTATTTCCTTTTATTTTCTGGGTTATAAAACCCCAAAGAATTTGTAAAACGGGAGACACAATAGACACAGAGAAACATTACACACACGAAAATAAATGCAAATATACCCAGAGAAGTGAAAAAAAAAAAAAAATCAAAGGTTTATTTTTTTATATTTTTTTGAATCTATGTATTTAGATTTTGTGTTTCCGTTTTCTTATGTTTTTCTACCATATATATTTAAATAAATTGTAAAAAAAATTACCTTTTTTTAATTTCTGGCCACCGTACACAATGGCGGCTGTGATCGGCACTGGAGCCTTGCTGGAGATCCTGTCAGAAATCGTCTTTGAGAGAAAAAGGGGAGAGCAAATTTTTAAGAAAAGATTAAAATGAATTTTATAAAATTTTTTGGGCTTTTATAGAGAGGCAAAAACGGCGCCGTTTTGGTCCCTCCTTTGAGTGCCCAAAACAACGCCATATAGAGGCGACTCGAGTGTGCGACCCGACCCAGCCTTGGGATCCACGTGTTTTGGAGGAAGGGTCTATTTGCGCATTTGACCCTCCCGCATTTTTCACTTTTTAATTAAGTTTTCTTTTATTTTTAATTCAGCCCGTAAATTTTCCTCTGTTGCAATTTGGTCCACATTCGAACGGCACCGTTTCAGAGGGTAGGGTTATTTTCTATTTTGGTCCCTCTACGTTGCGCGCGTGTTACAATTCGACCCTTCCCCTTTTATTTATTTTTGAATTTACCCCAAATTTTTATTTTAAGTTTAATTTAGTCCTTTCTTTTATTTTCTTTTATTATTTTTTGTTATTATTGTCCCTTTTGTTATTCTTTTGTTATATCAAGTATTTTTAATAATAATATTATTAGTTATTTTATTATCATTACTATTAATACTATTTTTATTATTCTTATTTTTATTATTATCATTTCATTACTATTTTTTACTATTATTTTTACTATTATTATTAGTACCATTATTATTATATGCACTATTATTATTATTATTATTATTATTATTATTATTATTATTATTATTATTATTATTATTATTATTATTATTATTATATTTATGACTATTATTTTTATATATATTATTAATATTATAGCTATATTTATTATTATTATTATATCTACCATTATTAGTAATTATTATTATTATTATTTTTAGTATCACCATTATTATTGCTATATTCATTATTTCTATTATTGTTTTTATTTTTATTATCATTTGTATATTAACATATATTATTATTTTTATAATTAATATACTTTTGTTTTACTACTATTATTATTTTTATAGTATTATTACTTTTTTATATCCTTACTATTATTTTATTATTACTAATACAATTTTATTTTTACTATTACTTTTATTATTATTTCTATTATTATTATTATTATTATTATATAATTATTATCGCAATTTTTGTTACTATTATTGTCATTTTATTATTTTCATTCTTGTATATAACCTCTTTTTTACAATTCTCTTTTATTTTATTTCATTTATTTATCATGCTTTTACTTTATTGTATTTTATTCCTACTTTTATTATTGTTATTATACTTTATCATTATCATGCTATTATACAAACTAGTATTGTAAATTGTTTTACATTTTATTTTAAATTCATTTTCCATTTTATTACAATCACTACATTTTATTCAATTTTCAAAATAAGCAAATACTCCGTGCTCTAAGGTTCGAAAGAAATCATACCCTAACTTACTGGGTTTCGATTTCTCTCTTCGAGTTTAAAGAACTTATTATTTTCTTTCTAAAAATTAAATAAAAACTTATTTTCAAGAATTCAAAGATGTTGTGTCCTAACGTATTGAATGTGACATTTTGTTATCTCGAGATAAAGATTTCTTGAATAAGGCAATGTTTTGTGTTTAGAAATTCGGGAAATAGTGCCCTGACGTGCTGGGTTTCTATTTTCCTAAATAACTAAATATCCTTTTAATGAATTTTATAAATCGTGAGATGATTTTGGTTACGAGGGTTTAAAACATCATGTCCTAATGTGCTGGATGTGATGTTTGTATGCTTTCAGAACAAAGGAATCTCAAGTTCCAACTCAAAGTGTTCAACTTTTTAAAGAAATCATATTTTCAAATCTTTTTGAATTTTCAACATTAGGACATGAAATTATCAATTAGGTACCAAATTTTGGACGTTACGAGGGTGCTAATCCTTCCTCATACGTAACTGACTCTCGAACCCGTTTTCTTGTATTTTGTGGACCAAAATCAATATTTTGGAAATAAAACATTTTATAAGGTGATCCAATCACACCTAAGTAAAAAGGGATTGGTGGCAACTCCCATTCTTGATTTTAAAGTCGATCCCTATTTTTTCAAAAAACCTTAAAAATGGTTTTGACACTACTGATAAACCGTAAAAATAACATATTTTAATCCAACATTTAGCATACTTTTGGATGATTTTTCCCTAAATTGTGTAAAAAGGTGCTCTTAATCCTTTCTTTTCATGTTTTATACTCAAGAAAGCACTCGAGGACGAAAAGAATAAGAAACGGGCTTAAAACGGGCCAATTTTGGCCAAAGTGGAAATCGACACAGCCTAGACTTCAAGCCACACAGCCGTGCCTTGTTAATTAACTAGAACACGGCCTAACCACGATTCACACGGTCGTGCCTCCATCACCAGACCCAAACACGACCTGAAGTTGATTCATACGGGCGTGTGCCATGGCCGTGGCCCTATCGTGGAAAAGAGGAATTTCACTCGAAAAAGGATACTTAGGGGGAAAGAAACGCATTCCAAGAGCCTATATAAAGACCCTAAGTGTAACCTGAAGGGGCATGGTCAGTTAGGCAGTTAGCTAGGCCAAGTAGCCGAGCCAGAAGGCTAGATTTGTGGGGATCACTCGAAGATAGCCAGTTGATCCATCTCAAGAAGCTGAAATTCTACTAAAGACGATGGATTTCTCCTTCAATTCCTTCAGGGGGTTTTATGGATTTCTTATTTTTGTTTTATCTTTTCTTTTGAGATGTTTTCTTTTATTGTTATGAACTAAACCCTTTAGACACCTGAAGGGGATGAAACCTAGATGAATCTTGTTATTGTTTTCTGAACTATATGATAAATACTTAGTTTGTTCTTAATTATGTGTGCTTAATTCTTGTGTTGATATTCTCGGGATATTGATTCAACTTGAATGTGCTTAGGTGGTGGAGCAAAAGTCCCTACTTAATAGTAGATCTAGCATAATTAAGCATAGTTGATTGTGCGCCTAGAGATAGGGTGACGAGATTTTGCTGAATTAGGGTGAAACCTAATATGGGAATCCATAAATTGAGTTAATGCGATTCTAGGGGCTTTAATTAGAAAGAGATTTCAATTAATCAACCTAGGGTTAGATGTTATTCGCCTCGAGAGAGGGTTTAATATAAATTAGGGGGTCTTACGGATCAAGCTAAGTGAATAAATCATCTGGTCAGTGTTAGATAACAAGTGAAGTCTAGGTGGATTCTTCCTGAGGGTATCGTCTTAATCAACTGAGTTTTCCAAAAAATTATTCCTCAATTCATTCTTTTTATCATTGCGTCTTTAGCCTAGTAGTTAGTTAGTTTTAGATTAAAACAACCAATCACTAAATATTTAGGCTAAATAATAGAAAGAAAGTGAGTATTAGTACTTTTAATTACCTTGGGTTCGACAATCGGGTCTTGCCTAAACTATACTACTGTTCGATAGGTGCACTTGCCTTAAGTCGTTGTCAGAGTTAGTTTCTAGGTTCGATCATTCTCTTTATAAATTTTAAAACTCGACAATTCAGACGATCAACTACTCATTGAACTATTAACACCTTCACTTCCTAACACTTTTTCTCCATTGCTCTTGTTTATCTTTATTGAAATCGAAGGTGAATTGAAATATGCCAGATTTTTAACCCATGGTTGAGACTTGAATTTAGCAACAACTGAATCACCACCGTTGGACAAGGAAGCGCTGTAGGATGTATAGAGAGAATAGGTTTCATAGTGTTTAACCCCCGTAAGAAGAAACCTATTGTGTTTTTGGGCATGTTGGTTTGCTGAGTGAATTGGAACA
The DNA here is from genome assembly GCA_025506655.1 of Gossypium rotundifolium. NCBI lineage: Eukaryota > Viridiplantae > Streptophyta > Magnoliopsida > Malvales > Malvaceae > Gossypium > Gossypium rotundifolium. The sequence goes on along the minus strand of CP106722.1, from coordinate 155,818,023 downwards.
TCACAGTCTCTCAAAGGATTGCACTGTCTTGTTGACAAAACAAGGATCGTTTCTCCTAAAAAGTACCCCCAAACCTAATCAATCGAAACACAAACTTGCACACGATTCTACAGAGTAATGAAAAATGCATGAAAAAAACCCCACAAAATTGAAAAAGTAAGAAGGTGGAAAATACCTGACAGATATCACAAAGTGGGGCTTGTTTAGAAGATGAAGGATGAGGAAGAGAAAAACGTGGGTGTTTAGAAGCAAGGTTGTTGGCATGGTGAACAAGGTGGCCATAGGAGTGGCAAAAGGCGGCCTCGTCGGCAGTGCATAACAAGGAGGCCTCTTCTTTGTTACAAACATCACATTGAATCTTCATCTATTCCAATTTGTAGCTCACTTTCCAATAAATTTCGCTCAGGTTGGAAGACAAAATTATAAACTATGGAATAGTTTAGTGTGATATGATAGGAATTTTTATGTTGGAAAATTACATTTTCAAAACAAAGATGTTAGCACTGACAAGTACAAATAATATGAGAAATAAATAAATATTGTGTCGTGAGGACCACTACCTTAAAAAGCAATTTTGCCCTGATCGATGTAATTGGAAATGGATATCGCTCTCCAAGGTTAACATAGTGCTTCCAAATTCATACACTTGAATGAGGAAGATGGAACTCAAATGCTATTACTCTTTTTAAATTTAAGAGAAAAAAGATAAAAATAAGTTTAAAGGTGGTTGAGAAATTTGGCCGAAAAGACCACACTAGGATCAATTTTCAAGAAAGTTTAGAGGGGTCACAAACAATCCCGCTTAAAACCCAAATTTCTAAGCAGAACTTCCTATAATGTAATTTCTAGTAAAATAATAAAGCTTTCAGAGAAAGAAAAATGAGGGAGACAAGAAGAATGATAGAAGCTATATTTTTTGTTGTGTAAGATGAGGAAGATAGTCTTCTATTTAAATTATTAGTTGAAGGGAAAAATAGTAAAAAATGCAAGGCAAAAAGGTAAAACTGACAGAAATAGTTTTCTAAAAATAGTTCAAATAAGATATTTTTTATTGACCAAATTTTTCTTTATTTATTTTAAAAATAATACATAAGCTTTATCCAACAATAAACATGCTTGTGATGCGTGTCGTGAATACAAGACATGACACACAGTAGGGCAGCAACGACAACGACGTGTGTGTGTTAGCCCTTTAGCCAATTAATCAATGAAGGTAAGGAGTATGACTATATTTAAACCCTTTCATTAGTCAATACACAACCAATGTTGGATTTATTTACATTACCCACATTATCCCACTAATACAAAGAAATGATTTTTCAAAAAATGGGAAAAAGAGCAATAGCGAAATTAGCCGCTTAAGTACTAGTATTTGTTAGATTGACACTAATACATAGTGAAATGAGCAATTCTTCTCTTAACAAGTGAATGAATCTTAAACTTGTTAAAATAAGAGTAAACTCATAACACATGACTAATCTCAGGTCCAATTGAGTTCCTCGATAAAACAAAAATTTAGCCAATATACCTCGGGATGCTGATAAGTGCTCTAAAACAATGATCCAACGTCTTTCATAGAAGGTGACTAATCTTTCACACTTCCATAGGTGATTCCGTCAAGTCTATCTCAATATAGACCACTCGAACCAGAGCCATGAAATCATTTAGAGCATTTAATAAGCTCAACCTCTCAGTTTAATAAATTGGAGAATTCATCAAGTCTGTCTCACTAGGATGACCCAAAGCCTGGGATATTAATTCATTAAGAACATTTAGTGCTTCATCCTATAAATTCAATAAGTTCATCAAGTCTATCTCAATAAGACCACCCGTGTAGTAGCCCGATTTTAGGGCTAGTCAAAATAGTGATTTCGAAACCAATAAATCAAGGTCGGAGAAAATTATTTTAAAATTATTTTATGTTTTATAACATGATAATATGAGTGCATGAATATTTTGGTGCATTAATTAGAGTGATTTCACGCTTAATTTTAAAAAAGGACTAAATCGCATAAAGTGCAAAAATTTTATTCTATAAGCTAAAGGTGTCAAATAGATGTAGAATATTAAATTGGAGATCCTTAATGTGCAATTAGGCCCTTAGTAGAGAGTTGGTCAGCCATAGGGGACAAGAAATGTCAAAATTGGTCAAAGTTGGTAGATTAGGTGACTAAATAGGTGTAATAAAATAGAATAAAGAAAAGAATGATATCATCCTTTCCTCTTGATCTTCTCCATCAAAAATATCAGCAAAATATGGTTCTTTGGAAGCTTGAAATTTTTAGCAACTTAATCCCTTGCAAGTAAGTGATTTTAATGGTCATTTTTGATGATTTTTGTGTTTTTGGAACCATTGTAGCTTAAGTTAACTAAAGAAGGGACTATTTTGCAAAATGGTTGAGAGTTTAGGGTTTTTCCAAGAGAACATTAGTGTTGTTTGCTGAAATTTTATGGAAGAAAATAAAACTTGGTTGTTAAATAAACAACTTTTGTGAAAGGAGTTTCCATGAAAACACCTAAAAAGGACATTTTTTTAAAGGTTGCAAAATAGGTGGTAAGTGTATGAAATAATTTGAATTGTGGGTTGCTATAAGAGTAAAAAGGGTTCATCTAGGTTTGTTTAATAAGAAAATTTGATAAAAATTGATTTACGAGCCTAGGGGAAAAATCATAATTTTGTGAAAGTCTAAGGGCAAAATGGTAATTTTACCAAAGTAGAAATTTTAAAATGTCTTGATTGATGTGGTTATTAAATGAGTGAATTTATCATTTTAGATTAAGAAAAATGGAGTCCGAACCTAGACCGAGAAAAAGCCAAGCTAGTAGATTAATTCGATTTAGTCACTCACTTTTTGCATACCGAGGTAAGTTGTACGTAAATAATACAACGTTATTGTATTTATGCATTAATTGATATTGCATAAAATGTTTGATTATTGCTATGACTATGCATGTGGAAAGTGGATGTGATGTACTCCCGGTTGAACTTTAGGAATAGATTGGATACCCAAGCCATGACATTTAAGTGATATGTGTGCTGGAGTAAAACCATGTTTGGGACATGGCATCGGCCTCGACATGTGAGCCAGTGTAAGACCATGTCTTGGACATGGCATTGACGTTGATGTGTGTGCTAGTGTAAGACCATGTCTAGGACATGGCGTCGGCCATAATATGAGAGCTAGTGTAAGACCATGTCTGGGACATGGCATTGACATTGAGACGAGAGCTAGTGTAAAACCATGTCTGGGACATGGCATCGGCCTCGACATGTGAGCCAGTGTAAGACCATGTCTGGGATATGGCATCGGCATTTTACCCTCTTGTGTGAGGCTTGTCAGGTATCCTTTAGTATTCCAATTGGTTTAACGGGTAAGTTAAGGTTTCCGTCAAAAGTAAAGAAAGTTATGATTATGTTGTAGGTGATACAGGTACCTACATGAGATTCATGAGAAATGAGCTCAAATTATGTTGTATTATTAGCAAGGGGAAATTGAGTAAGTTATGCCTTTACTCTTTTGAGAATGATGTGCGAGCTTATAAAATATTATGAGTATGATAATGTTTGGTAATCGTTGTGAATTATTTACATGCGACTTACTAAGCTTGTGCTTACTCCCTTTATTTTCCATTTTCTTATAGTGCTGCCAAGCTAACTCAGGGATCAAGGGACGTAGGAGGCTCGATCACACTATCAATCAAAACTTTTGGTATAATTAGATTTCTCATTTTGAGTATGGCATCTATAGGGACTTAGTATTTGTAAAGTGTCATACTGTTTTGGCCAAATGTGTTGGCTTGATTAGAAGATAAATTCTTTTTGTATAAGGAAATAGTTGATGGCTAATATTTGTTGTTGATATATGAAAATGATGAAGTTTATCACGAATGTGCAAATTGCATGGTTAAGAAATTGTTATAGATATGCATGATTTAAGAGGTTGATTGATATGGCTTATGTTGGTGCAAGTAGGGGTGGCAGAAAGGGCTTAGTAAATAGCCTTGTTTTTGTCCACACGGGTAGACACACGGGCATGTGTCTAGGCCGTGTGTGACACACGGCTCTGCCCCATGGGCGTGCGATTTGGCCATGTGTCCCCCTGCATCCTATGTTGGCAGAACAAAATGCTAGTAGTAACCACAGGGGTTGAGGCACGGTCATGTGTCTTGACCGTGTGGAAGACACAGCCATAGGACAAGGGTGTCTACCCAGGCCGCGTGAAGTCTACACCTGAATTTAGGAATTTAATTCGCCACACGGTCTAAGGACACAGGCATGTGCCTTGGCCGTGTGACCTTATTAAGTTGATGACGTCAGAAACAGAATGTCAAGGATTTTGCGCACGGGCTAAGACACGGGCTATAGACACGGGCATGTGTCTGGCCGTGTGAAAACCCCTGTAGGTTTGATTTGAGAAATAAATCCACACGGGCATGGGACAAGGCGTGGGACACGGGTGTGGCCCTATATGCTTAGGCCGTTTGAATCACACGATCTGTCAACATGGCCATGTTATCGAGTCACACGGGCGTGTCACCCTTCCACACGGGCGTGTGACCCTACTTTTAATGACGTTTTTCAAGATTTTCCAAAGAACTTGAATTAATCTCGAAATGTTTCTAAGATGTGTTTTGGGCCTCGTAGGCCTATATTAAGGATGTTAAGAGGGAGTTTGAAAAGTTTTAAATTTGAACAAACTTTTATGATTCGAAATTATGTGTATGCATGTGTTAAGTTAGGTAATGCCTCATACCCTATCCCGGCGTCGGATACAGGTAAGGGGTGTTACATTTAGTGGTATCAAAGCTATGGTTTAGTAGATTCTCGGATAACCTAGCATGTGTACGAGTCTAGCTATACATGCCATATATAAATTATGATAGTGTGACGACTCTTGATAATTTTAAATGTGTTTTATATAGTAAATCGATCCTGACGAAGTAGTGGTGGATGATGTAGAGAGTAATGCATCAGCTCCCGCAGAAGGGACCGTGCCAATCGAAAGTGGGACCGTGACACTGATTTAGGGCGGAGGGGCTAGAGAAGCCTACCTCTATATGATGGATGCTTGGTATTCAGAGTTTGTTCGTGCAAATCAGAACCCTCCACCTCCTCCACCCCCTCCAATTCCCCATCTTGCCCCTACAGCTCCCCAAGTAGTGGAAGCAATTAGAAGAGAAAAACCTTTGGCAGATAGAATTCAGAAGCAAGGGGATGAGAAATTTAGAGCGGGTATAGATGATGACCCAAAGAGAGCAAAATTTTGGTTAGAAAATACCATTAGGGTATTCGATGAGTTGTCTTGCACACTTGAGGAGTGTATGAAATGTGTTGTGTCACTCTTGCGAGACTCAACCTTCCAATTGTGAAACACCCTTATGTCGGTTGTACCAAGGGAAAGAATAAATTGGGAATTCTTCCAGAAGAGTTCCGTAAAAAGTATATTAGCTAGAGGTTTATAGACCAGAAAATGAAGAAATTTCTAGAATTGAAGCAAGGATGAATGACAGTAACAGAATATGAACGTGAGTTTGTTAAACATAGAAAATACGCTAGGGAGTGCGTATCTATCAAAGCCATCATGTGCAAAAGCTTTGAGGATGGATTGAACGAAGACATCCTATTATTAGTTGGCATTTTAGAGTTAAGGGAGCTTGTGGTGATTTTTGAGAGAGCTTGTAAGGGCGAAGAAAAAAGGCGATATTGAGTCTCGTGACTCAAAGAAAAGATAGTTGGGGAAATCGTTTCATTCCTTATCTAAGAAATCAAGAAAGTTCACTAATCGATCCAATGCTTCAGTTGGATTCTCGAATAGAAATAAGAATAAGCAATACACTCCATCTAAGGCCCAGACCACTTCCATTGCGAGTGTTGGTAGTGCCCGACCTAATAGACCCGAGTGCTCGCAGTGTGGTAGACGTCACTTTGGGGAATGCCGAGAAAATGAAAGTGGCTACTTCAAGTGTGGTTCATTGGACCACTTTATTCGAAATTGCCCTGAGATGAATGAGAAAGACAAAAAATAAGAAGTGCAAGTGAGTATTGTACCTTTGAGGGGTAGACCACAGAAGGACATGGGTAGTGGGGCTAATAGTAGAGGTGCACCTAAAGACTTCACTATGAGATAAGAGGGTAGAGCTCCTGCAAGGACATATGCCATTCGCGCTCGCGAAGAGGCAACATCACCAGATGTGATTACGGGTACTTTTTCTCTTCATGATACCTCTGTTGTTGCTTTGATTGATCCAGGGTCTACCCATTCCTATATTTATATGAAATTGGTGTCTAGCATGAATATGCCTGTTGAGTCTACAGAATTTATGATAAAATGTCAAACCCGTTAGGCAAGCATGTGATAGTTGACAAAGTGTGTAGAAACTGTCTCTTAATGATTAGAGGCCATTATTTTCTGGCTAATCTTTTGCTACTATTATTTGATGAATTTGACCTAATTCTTGGCATGAATTGGTTAACTATTCATAATGTGTTAGTAAACTGTGGTAGTAAGTTTATTGAACTGAGATGTGAAAATGGGGATATTGTTCGGGTTGAATAAGGTAAATCGGATAGATTGCCTGTAGTGATTTCTTCTTTGGTAGCTGAGAAATGTTTGAAAAAAGGGTATGAGTCCTATCTTGCATTTGTGTTGAATACCCAAGAGTCGAAAGTAAAGATTGAGTCAGTGTCTATGGTCTGTGAGTACTTAGATGTGTTTTCGAAAGTGTTACCAGGATTGCCTCCAATTAGAGAAGTCAAATTTGGTATTGAGCTAGTCCCAAGTACGGCAGCTATTTTGATTTCCCTGTATAGGATGGCATCGTTGGAGTTAAAAGAGTTGAAGGTTCAAGTACAAGAGTTAATAGATAAGGGTTTTACAAGACCGAGCTATTCTCTGTGGGGTGCACCAGTACTTTTTGTGAAAAAAGAAAAACGAGTCGATGAGATTATGTATAGACTATAGATAGCTCAACAAGGTTACAGTCAAGAATAAGTTTCCTTTGCAAAAGATCGACGATTTGTTTGACCAATTGAAAGGAGCCACAGTGTTTTCTAAGATAGACTTGAGGTCTGGTTATTACCAGTTGAGAGTCAAAACACAGATGTGCCAAAAACTGCATTTCGGACAAGGTATGGACACTATGAATTTTTAGTCATACCTTTTGGTTTAACCAATGCCCCTGCTGTGTTTATGGATTTGATGAACCGCATCTTTTGGCCATATTTGGATAAATTTTTTGCTGTTTTTATTGATGATAGACTAATTTACTCTCATGATGAGAATGAGCATGCTGAGCATTTGAGAACTATTCTACAAATTTTACGAGATAATTAGTTATATATTATGTTTACTAAAAGTGAATTTTTGCTTAGGGAAGTCAAATTTTTGGGGCATATTGTTTCGGGAGATGGGATTTGAGTTGACCCGAGTAAAATCTCAAAAATTATTAATTGGAAACTGCTAAGGAATGTAATCGAGGTTAGAAGTTTTCTAGTCCTAGCTGGTTATTACAGACGGTTTGTCAAAGGATTTTCCATGATAGCTACTCCGATGACGAGGCTATTGCAAAAAGATGTAAAGTTTGAGTGGACAGAAAAGTGCCAATAGAGTTTTGAGAAATTGAAGGCATTGTTGACTGAGGCTTCAGTTTTAGTACAACCCGAATCGGGAAAATAATTTGTGGTCTATAGTCATGCATCCTTAAATGGATTCGGTGGTGTGCTCATGCAAGAAGGCAAGGTGATAGCTTATGCCTCAAGAAAATTAAAGCGACATGAGAAGAATTACCCTACCCATGATTTAGAATTAGCCACCATTGTATTTGCATTGAAGATATGGAGACACCATTTGTATGGTGAAAAATGTCAGATATTCACTGATTATAAGATCCTAAAGTACTTGATGACTCAAAAGGAATTGAATCTAAGGTAGAGACGATGGTTAGAGTTGATAAATGATTACGAGCTAGTGATTGACTCCCACCTGGGAAAGGCGAACGTGGCTGCCGATGCCTTGAGTAGGAAATCCTTGTTCGCATTGAGAGCCATGAATACACAAATGGTTTTGTCAGATGATGGTTCTATTCTAGCCGAGTTGAGAGTTAGACCGATGTTTCTCTAAGAGATTTGTGAAGCTCAAAAAAGCGACAATGATTTGTAAGCTAAATGAGTTCACTGTGAGTCGAATGTTGAGTCAGACTTTTGAATTAGTCTTGATGGATGTTTAATGTTCCGAGATAGGGCTGTGTACCCAGAGATGATGAGCTTATTTGGATAATTTTGCACGAAGCACATAGCGGATGTTTATCAGTACACTCAGGCAGTACAAAAATGTATAATGACTTGAAGAAATGGTATTGGTGGCCGAGTATGAGGAAAGATATTTTTGAGCTCGTATCAAGATGCTTGATTTGTCAGGAAGTAAAAGTTGAGCACTAAGTACCTTCGAGTCTACTTTATCCTATTATGGTTCCCGAGTGGAAATGGGACCATATTACTATGGATTTTGTGACGGGTTTGCCTTTGACACCGAAAAAGAAGGATGCCGTGTGGGTTGTGGTTGATAGGCTTACAAAGACGACTCACTTTATACCGGTACGCATTGACTATTCACTTGATAAGTTGGTGGATTTGTATGTGTCAAAAATTTTGAGACTTCACGGAGTACCGTTGTCGATTATATCGAATAGAGATCTGAGATTTACATCATGATTTTGGAAAAAGTTGCAAGAAGCCTTGGGCACAAAATTGAGTTTTAGTATAGCATTTCATCCGTAGATCGATGGGTAGTCGGAGAGGGTAATACAGATACTTGAAGACATCCTTCGATGACGTGTTTGGGAATTCCAAGGTAATTGGGAAAATACTTACCGTTAGTGGAATTTGCCTATAATAATAGCTTTCAGTCGAGTTTGAAAATGGCACCTTATGAGGCATTATATGGGCGTAAGTGCCGAACACCCCTGTATTAGACTAAACTCAAAGAGAATTAGATTCACGGGGTCCATTTAGTCAGAGAGACTGAAGAGAAAGTAAAAGTAATTCGTGATTGTTTAAAAGCTGCATCGGATAGACAAAATTCCTACACATATTTGAAATGAAAAAAGATCGAGTTTCAAGTTGGATATAAGGAATTTTTAAAAGTATCACTGTGGAAGAAAGTCCTCAGATTCGGTAGGAAAGGTAAATTAAGTCCATGTTTTATTGGACCTTATGAGGTGATTGAGAGGATTGGACCGGTAGCTTATCGATTAGCCCAGCCATCCGAGCTGGAAAAGATCCATGATGTGTTCCACGTGTCTATGTTGCACCATTATCGATCCGACCCTTTACATGTGATTGTACCGATAGAGGCTAAAATTCAACCTGACATGACTTATGGCGAAGAGCTTGTAACATCCTAAAAAGGGCCTATGCATTTCTGGCTTAAATGTACGAAATGACATGTTTTATGAGTTTTGAATAAATTTTGAACATTTTTGGAAGCCTGAGAATGTATGGAAATGTTACATTAAAAATAGGAAAGTGACCATTTTGGAAACCTAAGTAAATTAGGAAAGTGAACATTTTGGAAACCTAAGCTAAAAGAGGAAAGTAAACATTTTGGAAACTAAACTGAATTAGGAAAGTGAACATTTTAGGAAACCTAAGAAATGTCAAGTTTATAGAGCCAAACGAAAATTTTTGGAAACCTAGAAATGACTTAGAAATGTCGAGTTTTAAAGTTTAAAAGAGGTAATTAAGGCAAGGAGGCCTTAAAAGAAAAAGTACGTGAAATTTGACACACAAACGGGCTTGGAAAAGTGGCCTGAAGATGCCACTTAGGGCCTTTGGAAATGGCGCCACATACAAGGGTGTTGGGCCTGAGTTCAAGTAACATGGGAAGCAAATAAAATAAGTTTTAATTTTACTTCTAGAAGCCCAAGAAGTGGACGGCACAAGACTTGCAAACGAGGAGTTTCACTCTCTTTTAAATTAAGCTAATTAGAAGATAATAAGGATTATACTTTATTTGTTTTAAAATTAAAGAGATAAAGTTATCACATAAGGAAGAGTAGTGGCCAAGCAAAGGATTCTTGGCCTAATTTCAGTTATAAAATGATGAGACTAGGGCTATTCATTATTCATTCTCCCTCTCTTTTCTTTTGCCAAATATTCTTTCTCCTCTCCCTCTGCCGAAATTCTTCTTGAGCATCCATTCTTTTTCCTCTTCTCTTTTAGCATCCTAGCCGATTCCTTCTAAGCCTATTATTCCTCTCTTCTTTCATCATTGAAACCGAATACATAAGGGGATCATAGTGATTGTTCATGAAGTCTCTAAGTGAAACTCAAGTGGTGTCGGGAGGGATCATCGATTTCAATATAAAGGGTAAGGATCTATAGTTATAATTGTATTCCTTTCTTTTAAGCTGAAAGTTAGTCTAATCCTCCTATATCTTATTGATCGAAATATGGAAGGTGAATTTTGGATTTCAGATCTAAGGTATTTCAAAGATCTCCATTAATCAAGAAGAGAGTTTCGGGATTTAAAAGATTTAAGGTAAGATATATGTATATTCGGCCAAAGGCCATGTTTATGTTTTAATGTTAGATTAAATCTAACATATGGTTATAGGAATTTCGACATCCTTAAAGAAAGCAAGAGATCAATTTTGGGATTTGAATAATAGGGAAATCGGTAACAAGGTAAGAGCCTTTGGTATTAAGTTAATATGGCCGAATAGGCCTATGACACTAACAGTGATGATTGGCCGATTATAGGGTCAAGAATCTAGCGACGTAGATCGGATCTTCGGGATCTAGGAATTTTGGTAGTAACAGGTGTGTAAACTCTTTACACACTTTATTAGTAGACTTTGCTATATTGTTGCCTTTTTATCTTTTTGCTAGTTTTGCTTGTGGGCATAAGATCGGATTCCGGGTAAGTCCCCTATTATTTTGTTTATGAAATATGATTGAGTATGCCATCATATGCTGTTAAATGCATGATATATGAAACTGATATGTAAGCATGATGATGGTGGGATTAATGAGAGGAGGGGGATATTTTATGGACTGTCGCCAGTGGTTTTGACCACAAGATGGGTTGGCCCCATCAGATTATTTGTGGCCTATGGTCATCAGTGGTTTTGACCACATCAATTGATAAATTGTGACCAAGTCCTAGTGGTTTGGTACCACCAATGGTTTTGAACACACTTGATAAATTGTGACCTATGGTCATCAGTGGTTTTGACCACACGATGGGTTGGCCCCATCATTTATTTTGTGACACTAGACACCAGTGGGTTTGACCACACGGGGTAGAAAAGGAGTATGGATGGTTAGTTGGGTTGCATGTGCATGTTTATTAATAAATTGTGTATGAGTTGTATTTTTCGGTGGGGATTTACACACCGAGTCTTGGTGACTCACCCTTCCTTACCATTTTGCGAGATGAGTAGATCGGAGATGGGTAGGAGAGGACTCGAGGCGCCATGCTTATCGTTGGATTTGATTTACTTTGCTATTGTTAAAATTATTTATTTTCTAAGTCTTTTTATTTTGGGATTGTAATAAGGCCGCTATTATTATTTTGGATGTTTATTTTACTATTTTATTCTACTTATGTTATGTTACAAATGAAGTTTTTAAATGATAAGTGAACCGGTTAAAAGCAACTTTTCAACCTTAATAAACTTCTACGGGTTTTTAAAAGATGTTACCATTGGGTAACAAAAAATTACCAAGTCACCAATAACTCAGACGATTTTAAAATGTACATGATCAAATGTTTTCAAAAGGGTTCATCAACCCAACTATATTTCAAAATAACCCCAACTGAGTTTTATCAAACCCCGTTTTAAAACCCTAGCCACTTTTTAACAAGTTTTCACCGAACACTCAGAAAACTTTCAAAATATTTTATTCCGTGACATACCAGATCCGATCAAGACTCATGGGCCGGGTTTGGGGTGTTACATTTTTGGTATCAGAGCCCGGTTCAAGACTCGGCTGTGGGGGGCCCAAGGCCCAAAATGTTTTGTTTTTATTAGTAGGCCTTTTTGAAATGTTTTGGAAAATTGTTTGTGGCTTGAATAGCATGGCACCGAGTCTCCGGCACCTATCCGCCAGGTAAGTACTTCTATCTACTTTCTTTGTGAATATTTGATGAGGGGTAGAAAGGGTAAATTGGGAACGTAGACTACTAGAATAGAAACTGTTGAACCCTAGGGCTAGCATACCCCAACAAACAATGCATAAGATTTAATAATTCCCTAAACAACCTTGTGAGTTGTCACTGAGCAAGGGATGTGGCAATCGTTATACGCATGTCTAGGATTGGATTTGGTGGGAGCACGGTATTTAAGCGCCCTAGTGACTCACCTCCTACTCACTCGAATCCTACACAGTGCGTAGTAATCTGCTCATCTTAATGAGACGACACACTCACAAAGCTAAACTCGATAACTAAAACACGAAAGGGACTAGCCATTTTGTTTTTGAAATAATTAAAACCTTGTTAAAAAAAATGACCAAAATACCCCTCAATTTGAAAAATGACCAAAATACCCCTGGCTTGTAAATTACCAAAATACCCTCCATATGAAAAATTTCCAAATATAAAAATTTTCCAAAATGTCCTTCTTTTGTGAAATTACTTAGAACCAAATTTTTGGAAATCTTTTTATGAAAATGCCCTGATTATGAAAATTTCTAAAATACCCCTAGGGGTGAAATTACAAAATTGCCCCTAACCCACAAAATTACCAGAATAACCCTAATTTTCAAAATTTTGCAACATCACTATTTTGGAAAAAATACAATTATCAAAAAGAGCCCTCAAAGTTTTACAACTTTTAAAATATCCCTGATTTGTGAAAAAATTACCGAAATACCCCTGGATTTTAAATTTTTTCAAAATACCCCCGGAATTTAAGAGTTTCAAAATGCTTTTTGACAAAATCATCTGAAAACTTTTATTTTTGGAAAATTATGAAAATTCCCCTGTAGGACGAATTACGAAAATACCCCTGGGTAGTGGAAAAACAATCACAATGAAAACTACAACGTCTCTTTGAATAAATGAATGGAAAAATGTGTTCATGTATGAATACGAAAGAACCACTCCTAAATTCCTTTTCATAAAATTTATTCGCGGGTAATCAAGTGAAACAAAAGTACTAATTCATAAAAAACTTCTTAAATCAGATTAAAGCGCATCGTTAGATATGAGTTCTAGAGGACGCGGTCGTCAAGGATGTGGTACAGGAAGAGTAACTGTGTCAGAATCTATTAGATCGGGTCAAGGGCCTGACAATGAGTTACCACCGCCACCACCACCCCCAGCAGTTAATGTCGATCAGTAAGCTCAGACGGGGGATGATGCTGTGTTGCAGGCTATGCTGCGAGTTTTGGAAATGGTGGCTAGCGCGGGTGGAAATACGAGAGCTCAGAAATCTGTACCCGAGCGACTCCGAGCCAATGGGGCTGAGGTGTTCCGTGGAGTGTCCAGTGTGGCACCCATTACAGCTGAGTACTAGTTGGAGGCAACCGAGCGCATTATGGATGAGCTCGATCTGACCCCAAAAGAGAAGTTGAAAGGAATGGTGGCACTATTACATGATGAAGGGTACCAATGGTGGTTAACTGTCCAGGATGGTGCCACGGCTGAGAGTCTGACCTGGGAGTATGCTAAGGAGGCATATCAGAAAAAGTATGTCGGTACACGGTATATTGATGAGCAAAGGAAAGCTTTTCTAGGACTAGTTCAAGGAACAAGCTCAGAAAAGATATGAGGTGAATTTCGAGGTTAAGCCGATATGCTCGAGGAGTAGTCGCAACTGAACATGAACGCTGTGTCCATTTTGAGGATGGACTAAGGGATGATTTGAGATTGTTGATAGCACCGCATCAGGAGCGGGAGTTTTCCACTTTAGTAGAAAAGGCCAAGGTAGCCGAGGGAATTAAAGATTCTACCAAGCAGACCATGGATCGGAATAGGCCAAAAAGAGGTTTTGGAACATCTGGAACATCAGGAGATGTTCAAAAAGGCCTAGAGATGATGGCCCGTGAGGTCAGCAAGCTAGTTCAGGAGGGCAGTATCATCCTTGGGATGTGTGTGGAAAGAAGCACTTAGGAGAATGTTGGAAGAAAATCGGAGGATGTTTTAGGTGTGGGTCCAAGGACCATGTGATCAAGGATTGTCCTAAGCAAACTGATGAAAGTCGATCAGCAACTCGAATGTTAATCAAAGTTGGTAGAGGAGGACAATGACCTCAACGAGGTCGTAATTCGAATAATGAGGTAATGGTTTGGTGAGGACGTGGAGCACCAAGCGGAGGTGTTGAAGGTTCAGATGCAAGGCAGCCAAGGTTGGTTTATGCAGTCGGCCGTTGCGAGGATAGTGATGCGCCAGATGAGACAATGGGTAAGTTTCTTATATCTGGATTATCCTCCATTACTTTGCTCACTATGAGATCAGTTCGTTCTTATGAAGTGTGTGGAACCTTGATTGTGAACTTAGAGAATGTGCCTAGAAAGTATGATAGTTCTTTGAGATCGAGTCGCAAAGAATAGCGTAGTGTAGTGAGTTAGTGCATGCGGATGAACGATAGTAAATAATTTCGAGGACGAAATTATTTTAAAGGGTAGAACTGTAACATCCTAAAAGGGCCTATGCATTTCGCTTAAATGTACGAAATGACATGTTTTATGAGTTTTGAATAAATTTTGAACATTTTGGAAGATCGAGAATGTATGGAAATGTTACATTAAAAATAGGAAAGCGACCATTTTGGAAACCTAAGTAAATTAGGAAAGTGAACATTTTGGAAACCTAAGCTAAAAGAGGAAAGTAAACATTTTGGAAACTAAGCTGAATTAGGAAAGTGAACATTTTAGGAAACCTAAAAAATGTCAAGTTTACAGAGCCGAACGAAAATTTTTGGAAACCTAGAAATAACTTAGAAATGTCGAGTTTTAAAGTTTAAAAGAGGTAATTAAGGCAAGGAGGCCTTAAAAGAAAAAGTACGTGAAATTTAACACACAAACGGGCTTGAAAAAGTGGCCTGAAGATGCCACTTAGGGCCTTTGGAAATGGCGCCACATACAAGGGTGTTGGGCCTGAGTTCAAGTCACATGGGATGCAAATAAAATAAGTTTTAATTTTGCTTCTAGAAGCCCAAGAGGTGGACGGCACAAGACTTGCAAACGAGGAGTTTCACTCTCTTTTAAATTTGGCTAATTGGAAGATAATAATGATTATACTTTATTTGTTTTAAAATTAAAGAGATAAAGTTATCACATAAGGAAGAGTAGTGGCCAAGCAAAGGATTCTTAGCCTAATTTCGGCTATAAAAGGATGAGACTAGGGCTATTCATTATTCATTCTCCCTCTCTTTTCTTTTGCCAAATATTCTTTCTCCTCTCCCTCTGCCGAAATTCTTCTTGAGCATCCATTCTTTTTCCTCTTCTCGTTTAGCATCCTAGCCAATTCCTTCTAAGACTATTATTCCTCTCTTCTTTCATCATTGAAACCGAATACATAAGGGGATCATAGCCGATTATTCATCAAGTCTCTAAGCTGAATCTCTGAAGTGGTGTCAGGAGGGATCATCGATTTCAATATAAAGGGTAAGGATCTATAGTTATAATTGTATTCCTTTCTTTTAAGTGAAAGTTAGTCTAATCCTCCTATATCTTATTGATCAAAATATGGAAGGTGAATTTGGGATTTCGGATCTAAGGTATTTCGCATCTCCATTAATCAAGAAGAGAGTTTCGGGATTTAAAAGATTTAAGGTAAGATATATGTATATTCGGCCAAAGGCCATGTTTATGTTTTAATGTTAGATTAAATCTAACATATGGTTATAGGAATTTCGACATCCTTAAAGAAAGCAAGAGATCAATTTTGGGATTTGAATAATAGGGAAATCGGCAACAAGGTAAGAGCCTTTGGTATTAAGTTAATATGGCCGAATAGGCCTATGACACTAACAGTGATGATTGGCCGATTATAGGGTCAAGAATCTAGCGACGTAGATCGGATCTTCGGGATCTAGGAATTTTGGTAGTAACAGGTGTGTAAACTCTTTACACACTTTATTAGTAGACTTTGCTATATTGTTGCCTTTTTATCTTTTTGCTAGTTTTGCTTGTGGGCATAAGATCGGATTCTGGGTAAGTCCCCTATTATTTTATTTATGAAATATGATTGAGTATGCCATCATATGCTGTTAAATGCATGATATATGAAATTGATATGTAAGCATGATGATGGTGGGATTGATGAGAGGAGGGGGATGATTTTATGGACTGTCGCTAGTGGTTTTGACCACAAGTTGGGTTGGCCCCATCAGATTATTTGTGACCTATGGTCATCAGTGGTTTTGACCACATCGATTGATAAATTGCGACCAAGTCCCAGTGGTTTGGTACCACCAATGGTTTTGACCACACTTGATAAATTGTGACCTATGGTCATCAGTGGTTTTGACCACACGATGGGTTGGCCCCATCATTTATTTTGTGACACTAGGCACCAGTGGTTTTGACCACACGGGGTTGAAAAGAGTATGGATGGTTAGTTGGGTTGCATGTGCATGTTTATTAATAAATTGTGCATGAGTTGTATTTTTCGGGTGGGGGATTTACACACTGAGTCTTGGTGACTCACCCCTTCCCTTACCATTTTGTAGATGAGTAGATCGCGGAGATGGAGCCGGAGAGGACTCGAGGCGGCCATGCTTATCGTTGGATTTGATTTACTTTGCTATTGTTAAAATTATTTATTTTCTAAGTCTTTTTATTTTGGGATTGTAATAAGGCCGCTATTATTATTTTGGATGTTTATTATACTGTTTTATTCTACTTATGTTATGTTACAAACGAAGTTTTTAAATGACAAGTGAACCGGTTAAAAGTAACTTTTCAACCTTAATAAACTTCTACGGGTTTTTAAAAGATGTTACCATCGAGTAACAAAAATTTACCAAGTCACTAATAACTCAGACGATTTTAAAATGTACATGATCAAATGTTTTCAAAAGGGTTCATCAACCCAACTATATTTCAAAATAACCCCAACTGAGTTTTATCAAACCCCATTTTAAAACCCTAGCCACATTTTAACAAGTTTTCACCGAACACTCAAAAAACTTTCAAAATATTTTACTCCGTGACATACCAGATCCGGTCAGGACTCATGGGCCAGGTTTGGGGTGTTACATTTTTTGTATCAGAGCCCGGTTCAAAACTCGGCTGTGGAGGGCCCAAGGCCCAAAATGTTTTGTTTTTATTAGTAGGCCTTTTTGAAATGTTTTGGAAAATTGTTTGTGGCTTGAACAAAGATGGCACCGAGTCTCCAGCACCTATCCTTGTAAGTACTTCTATCTAATTTCTTTGTGAATATTTGATGAGGGGTAGAAAGGGTAAATTGGGAACGTAGACTACTAGAATAGAAACTGTTGAACCCTAGGGCTAGCATACCCCAACAAACAATGCATAAGATTTAATAATTCCCTAAACAACCTTGTGAGTTGTCATTGAGCAAGGGATGTGGCAATCATTATACGCATGTCTAGGATTGGATTCGGTGGGAGCCTAGTATTTAAGTAGTCCTTGTGACTCACCTCCTACTCACTCGAATCCTACCTAGTGCGTAGTAACGGTTCATCTTAGCTGAGATGACACACTCACAGCCTAAACTCGATAACTAAAACCCGAAAGGGACTAGCCATTTTGTTTTTGAAATAATTAAAACCTTGTTAAAAAAAATGACCAAAATACCCCTCAGTTTGAAAAATGACCAAAATACCCCGGGCTTGTAAATTACCAAAATACCCTCCATATGAAAAATTTCCAAATAGAAAAATTTTCCAAAATGTCCTTCTTTTGTGAAATTACTTAGAACCAAATTTTTGGAAATCTTTTTATGAAAATGCCCTGACTATGAAAATTTCTAAAATACCCCTAGGGGTGAAATTACAAAATTGCCCCTAACCCACAAAATTACCAGAATAACCCTGATTTTCAAAATTTTGCAACATCACTATTTTGGAAAAAATACAATTATCAAAAAGAGCCCTCAAAGTTTTACAACTTTTGAAATATCCCTGATTTGTGAAAAAATTACCTAAATACCCCTGGATTTCAAATTTTTTCAAAATACCCCCGGAATTTAAGAGTTTCAAAATGCTTTTTGACAAAATCATCTGAAAACTTTTATTTTTGGAAAATTATGAAAATACCCCTGTAGGACGAATTAAGAAAATACCCCTGGGTAGTGGAAAAACAATCACAATGAAAACTACAACGTCTCTTTGAATGAATGAATGGAAAAATGTATGCATGTATGAATACGAAAGAACCACTCCTAAATTCCTTTTCATAAAATTTATTCGCGGGTAATCAAGTGAAACAAAAGTACTAATTCATAAAAAACTTCTTAAATCAGATTAAAGCGCATCGTTAGATATGAGTTCTAGAGGACGTGGTCGTCAAGGATGTGGTAGAGGAAGAATAACTGTGTCAGAATCCGTTAGATCGGGTCAAGGGTCTGACAATGAGTTACCACCGCCACCACCACCCCCAGCTGTTAATGTCGAGTAGCAAGCTCAGACGGGGGATGATGCTGTGTCGCAGGCTATGCTGCTAGTTTTGTAAATGGTGGCTAGCGCGGGTGGAAATACGAGAGCTCAGAAATCTGTACCCGAGCGACTCCGAGCCAACGGGGCTAAGGTGTTCCGTGGAGTGTTCGGTGTGGCACCTAGTACAGCTGAGTACTGGTTGGAGGTAACCGAGCGCATTATGGATGAGCTCGATCTGACCCCGAAAGAGAAGTTGAAAGAAATGGTGGCACTGTTACATGATGAAGGGTACCAATGGTGGTTAACTGTCCGGAATGGTGCCACGGCTGAGGATCTGGCCTAGGAGTATGCTAAAGAGGCATATCAGAAAAAGTATGTCGGCACACGGTATATTGATGAGCAAAGGAAAGCTTTTCTAGGACTAGTTCAAGGAACAAGCACAGTAGCAAAGATATGAGGTGAATTTATGAGGTTAAGCCGATATGCTCAAGGAGTAGTCACAACTGAACATGAACGCTGTGTCCATTTTGAGGATAGACTAAGGGATGATTTGAGATTGTTGATAGCACCGCATCAGGAGCAGGAGTTTTCACTTTAGTAGAAAAGGCCAAGGTAGCCGAGGGAATTAAAGATTCTACCAAGCAGACCATGGATCGGAATAGGCCAAAAAGAGGTTTTGGATCGTCTGGAACATTAGGAGATGTTCAGAAAAGGCCTAGAGATGATGGCCCACGAGGTCAGCAAGCTAGTTCAGGAGGGCAGTATCGTCCTTGTGATGTGTGTGGAAAGAAGCACTTAGGAGAATGCTGGAAGAAAATCGGAGGATGTTTTAGGTGTGGGTCCAAGGACCATGTGATCAAGGATGGTCCTAAGCAAACCGATGAAAGTCAATCAGCAACTTCGAATGTTAATCAGGCTGGTAGAGGAGGACAGCATCCTCAACAAGGTCGTAATTCGAATAACAGAGGTAATGGTTTCAGCCGAGGACGCGGAGCACCAAGCGAAGGTGCTGAAGGTTCAGATGCAAGGCAGCCGAGGTTGGTTTATACAGTCTGCCGTCGCGAGGATAGTGATATGCCAGATGAGACAACGGGTAAGTTTCTTATTTCTGGATTATCCTCCATTACTTTGCTCGCTATGAGATCAGTTCGTTCTTATGAAGTGTATGGAACCTTGATTGTGAACTTAGAGAATGCGCCTAGAAAGTATGATAGTTCTTTGAGATCAGAGTGCGCAGTAATAGCGTAGTGTAGTGAGTTAGACTGTACGGATGAACGATAGTAAGTAATTTTGAGGACGAAATTATTTTAAGGGGGTAGAACTGTAACATCCTAAAAAGGGCCTATGCATTTCTGGCTTAAATGTACGAAATGACATGTTTTATGAGTTTTGAATAAATTTTGAACATTTTTGGAAGCCTGAGAATGTATGGAAATGTTACATTAAAAATAGGAAAGCGACCATTTTGGAAACCTAAGTAAATTAGGAAAGTGAACATTTTGGAAACCTAAGCTAAAAGAGGAAAGTAAACATTTTGGAAACTAAGCTGAATTAGGAAAGTGAACATTTTAGGAAACCTAAAAAATGCCAAGTTTACAGAGCCGAACGAAAATTTTTGGAAACCTAGAAATGACTTGGAAATGTCGAGTTTTAAAGTTTAAAAGAGGTAATTAAGGCAATGAGGCCTTAAAAGAAAAAGTACGTGAAATTTGACACACAAACGGTCTTGAAAAAGTGGCCTGAAGATGCCACTTAGGGCCTTTGAAAATGGCGCCACATCTAAGGGTGTTGGGCCTGAGTTCAAGTCACATGGGAAGCAAATAAAATAAGTTTTAATTTTGCTTCTAGAAGCCCAAGAGGTGGACGGCACAAGACTTGCAAAAGAGGAGTTTCACTCTCTTTTAAATTCGGCTAATTAGAAGATAATAAGGATTATACTTTATTTTTTTTTAAAATTAAAGAGATAAAGTTATCACATAAGGAAGAGTAGTGGCCAAGCAAAGGATTCTTGGTCTAATTTCAGCTATAAAAGGATAAGACTAGGGCTATTCATTATTCATTCTCCCTCTCTTTTCTTTTGCCAAATATTCTTTCTCCTCTCCCTCTGCTGAAATTCTTCTTAAGCATCCATTCGTTTTCCTCTTCTCTTTTAGCATCCTAGCTGATTCCTTCTAAGCCTATTATTCCTCTCTTCTTTCATCTTTGAAACTGAATACATAAGGGGATCATAGCCGATTGTTCATCAAGTCTCTAAGTCGAATCTCAAGTGGTGTCGGGAGGATCATCGATTTTAATATAAAGGGTAAGGATCTATAGTTATAATTGTATTCCTTTCTTTTAAGTTGAAAGTTAGTCTAATCCTCCTATATCTTATTGATCAAAATATGGAAGGTGAATTTTGGGATTTCAGATCTAAGGTATTTCGGCATCTCCATTAATCAAGAAGAGAGTTTCGGGATTTAAAAGATTTAAGGTAAGATATATGTATATTCGGCCAAAGGCCATGTTTATGTTTTAATGTTAGATTAAATCTAACATATGTTATAGGAATTTTGACATCCTTAAAGAAAGCAAGAGATCAATTTTGGGATTTGAATAATAAGGAAATCGGCAACAAGGTAACAGCCTTTGGTATTAAATTAATATGGCCTAATAGGCCTATGACACTAACAGTGATGATTGGCCGATTATAGGGTCATGAATCTAGCGACGTAGATCAGATCTTCGGGATCTAGGAATTTCGGTAGTAACAGGTGTGTAAACTCTTTACACACTTTATTAGTAGACTTTGCTATATTGTTGCCTTTTTATCTTTTTGCTAGTTTTGCTTGTGGGCATAAGATCGGATTCCGGGTAAGTCCCCTATTATTTTGTTTATGAAATATGATTGAGTATACCATCATATGCTGTTAAATGCATGATATATGAAATTGATATGTAAGCATGATGATGGTGGGACCTGATGAGAGGAGGGGGATGATTTTATGGATCGTCGCTAGTGGTTTTGACCACAAGATGGGTTGGCCCCATCAGATTATTTGTGACCTATGGTCATCGGTGGTTTTGACCACATCGATTGATAAATTGCGACCAAGTCCCGGTGGTTTGGTACCACCGATGGTTTTGACCACACTTGATAAATTGTGACCTATGGTCATCGATGGTTTTGACCACACGATGGGTTGGCCTATCATTTATTTTGTGACACTAGTCACCAAAGTGGTTTTGACCACCAATGGTTTTGGCCACACGGGTAGAAAAGGAGTATGGATGGTTAGTTGGGTTGCATGTGCATGTTTTTAATAAATTGTGTATGAGTTGTATTTTTGGGTGGAGATTTACACACCGAGTCTTGGTGACTCACCCTTCCCTTACCATTTTGCAGATGAGTAGATCGCGGAGATGGAGCCGGAGAGGACTCAAGGCGGCCATGCTTATCGTTGGATTTGATTTACTTTGCTATTGTTAAAATTATTTATTTTCTAAGTCTTTTTATTTTGGGATTGTAATAAGGCCGCTATTATTATTTTGGATGTTTATTTTACTGTTTTATTCTACTTATGTTATGTTACAAACGAAGTTTTTAAATGATAAGTGAACCGGTTAAAAGTAACTTTTCAACCTTAATAAACTTCTACGGGTTTTTAAAAGATGTTACCATCGGGTAACAAAAATTTACCAAGTCACCAATAACTCGAGACGATTTTAAAATGTACATGATCAAATGTTTTCAAAAGGTTCATCAACCCAACTATATTTCAAAATAACCCTAATCGAAGTTTTATCAAACCCCGTTTTAAAACCCTAGCCACATTTTAACAAGCTTTCACCGAACACTCAAAAAACTTTCAAAATATTTTACTCCGTGACATACCAGATCCGGTCAGGACTCATGGGCCAGGTTTGGGGTGTTACAGAGCTGGTTAAGGTTTTGGCACGAGAAGTCAAACAGTTAAGAAATAAAAGTATAGCACCTGTGAAAGTACTGTGGCATAGGCATGGGATTGAAGAGGCCACATGGGAACCCGAAGAGACTATGAGAGATCATTACGCAAACCTTTTCACTGGTAAGATTTTTGGGGACGAAAATCCCTAAAGGGGGAGAATTGTAACAGCCCGATTTTGGGGCTAGTCGGAACAGTGGTTTCTGAACCACTAAGCCGAGGTCAGACAAAATTATTTTAATAATATTTTATGTTTTATAACATGATAATATGAGTGCATGAAAATTTTGGTGCATTAATTTTTGTGATTGCACGCTTAATTTTGAAAAAGGACTAAATCGCATAGAGTGTGAAAATTTTATTCTATAAGATAAAGGTGTCAAATAGATATAGAATATTAAATTGGAAGTCCTTAATGTTCAATTAGGCCCTTAGTAGAGAGTTGGCCGGCCATAGGGGACAATAAAAGTCAAAATTGGTCAAAATTGGTGGATTAGGTGATTAAATTGATGTAATAAAATAGAATAAAGAAAAGAATGATATCATCCTTTCCTCTTCATCTTCTCCACTGAAAACATCAGCAAAATAGGGTTTTTTGGAAGCTTGAAATTTTCAGCAACTTAATCCCTTGCAAGTAAGTGATTTTAATGGTCATTTTTTATGATTTTTGTGTTTTTGGAACCCTTGTAGCTTAAGCTAACTAAAGAGGGGACTATTCTGCAAAATGGTTGAGAGTTTAGGGTTTTTTCCATGCGTACATTAGTGTTTTTTGCTGAACTTTTATGGAAGAAAATAATACTTGGTTGTTAAATAAATAACTTTTATGAAAAGAGTTTCAATGAAAACACCTAAAAAGGACCTTTTTGTAAATGTTGTAAAATAGGTGGTAAATGTATGAAATAATTGGAATTGTGGGTTTCTATAAGAGTCTAAAGGGTTTGGCTAGGCTTGGTTAATAAGGAAAATTGATAAAAATTGATTTACAAGCTTAGGGGAAAAATCATAATTTTGTGAAAGTTTAAGGGCAAAACGATAATTTTGCCAAAGTAGAAA
The DNA here is from genome assembly GCA_025506655.1 of Gossypium rotundifolium. Taxonomy (NCBI): domain Eukaryota; kingdom Viridiplantae; phylum Streptophyta; class Magnoliopsida; order Malvales; family Malvaceae; genus Gossypium; species Gossypium rotundifolium. The sequence continues at coordinate 155,794,456 of CP106722.1, read as the reverse complement.
TTTTAAAATGTCTTGATTGATGTGGTGATTAAATGAGTGAATTTTATCATTTTAGATCAAGAAAAACGGATTTCGGACCTAGACCGAGGAAAATCCAAGCTAGTAGATTAATTCGATTTAGTCGCTCACTTTTTACATACTGAGGTAAGTTGTTCGTAAATAATACAACGTTATTGTATTTATGCATTAAACAATTGATATTGCATAAAATGTTTGATTATTGCTATAACCTCGTACCCTGTCCTGCGTTGGATACAGGTAAGGGGTGTTACGACCCAAACCCTAGGCTATGAACTCATTAAGAGCATTTAGTAGTTCATCCTATAAGTTCGGTGAATTCATCAAGTCCGTCTTAGTAAGAGCACCCAAACTCTAGGCTATGAACTCATTAAGACCACGGAGCTCATCCTTATGCATGTACATTATGCACCATAGGGATAGGTAGAGATGTACACTATGAGTCTATCTATGGTTTCCTTTAATCACATTAAACTTAGAAGACTAATTTGGGTTTCCACCATGATCTCCTCAACCAATGGGCTTAAGTCTCATCCCCCTCGGCGAATCAAGAACCATTATCCTACATAGTGCTTTGGTTAGTGGATCAGCTAAGTTCCTCTCAAATCTTACAAATCTTATGACAAGTACTCCTTTTTTTATTAAGCGTCTCGAACATTCTTGTATTATTCTTATATGCCTTTTTCTTGTCATTGTAAGTCTGATTTTGAGCAACATAAATGGTAGCTTGTGAACCACATAATAAAGACACAATAGGTGTAGGTTTTCCATATAGAGTGTAACATCCTGAAATTGGGCCTAGTAGAATTGGGCCAAATAGGCCTTGAGAATGGGAACATTTAAAATTTTTGAGATGCATGTAGCACTTAGAATGTTATGGTAAGGTATTAATGGGCTTGTGCATTGTGTGTAATGCTATGTTTAATATGTTAATTTGAGGTTCAGTTGGGCCCAAAGAATTGGGTCAAAATTTCGGCAGCCAAGGTGAGCTAAGGGGACGACACAAGGCTATAATTTAGGATTATTTTGTTTAATTAATGAGGATAACAAGTCGATAAAATAAAGGGAGAGTTGGTGCAAATGTGGCCTCTTATGGATGAGTGTTTTGATTGGGATAAGGAATAGAAGGATAGAGGAGAAAAGATAGGATTTATCTTTTGAGTACAGAGTTGGCTGAAATTCCATCTCCTGGAGGGGGGTGCCGAAATTCCCTATAAATAGGGGGTACCTCTTCAATTCCGGCATTTTGAACCCCATTTTCTTCTCTCATCTTTTGTTTCAAAATTCTCAGTTCTTCTTGGTAATCTCTTTTCTTTTGATTTCTTCTAAAAGCCGAAACCCCTAAGTATTCTTTCTCTCCACTTTCTTTTCACTTTCCTTCTAAGCCGAAACACTTCACTCAATTTTTCTAAAAGCCAAAAATGCATCAGTTCATGTTTTTTGGGATTTTCATAAAAGCCGAAATCGCTAGATCTCATCTCCTGTGGTTGCCGAATCCTCTTTAATGGAGTCTGCTTGTGCCGGAATCTGAAGGAAACAATAGATAAGTGTTGATTTCGGGATTTCAATGTTCTTTCGGCTTTTCAAAGTCCTTAGCCGAATGGCTATTAGAAACAAATCTCTTATTTCACACTTCTTTTTGGCATTCCGGGATTTGAAGAAGGAGGCCAATCTCATAGATTTATAAGTTATAGAATCGTGTTACTTTCGGGATTTCAAGGTAAGAGGATTTGTTTATTTATATATATAAAATCGGGTAGAATACTAACCATGGCCGAATATAGGAGAGGGCATATTTTCACAGTTTTCTGGCTTTTAAGCAAAGTTATAGATTGAGGATAATAGATCCGGATATCAAGGACATCGACTAAGAATATTGGATTTCGTGATATTAGGTGTGTAATACTTCCCACCATTTAGATCATCTCATTAAATACTGCTTATAAGTATTATATGTTGTAGAAAATGCCAAATCTCGGCATAAAGATGGAAGCCCAAAGAGGGTAAAAGCGAATCACTAGGTCAGTGAATATTCTGATTATATGTTATAAGTGTATTGATTTTTGTGATTGCATGGGGTGGGTTTGATGAAAGGAGGAAGTTATACGTTATATGTGTAGCAGTTTTTACCGTGATCTGTTATATGTTGTAGCGGCTTTTGTCGTGATCTGTTATAAGGGCTTCGGCCATGATATGTTGATGAGCAGCATGACTGCCATCTTGGCGTGTAGCGGTGTGGGTTGATTGTAGAAATCCCCAATGGTGTGAACGGTTGGTACGGGGGCGTGTAGCGGATGGAAACCTAGGCAAATGGGTTGGGCCTTGCATATTATTTGTTATATATGTACATGAATTTATTATTCTATTTTTATGGGTTAAGGCCCAAATCTAATGGTGCATGAAGGTTTACTGCGAGTCTCATGACTCAACCAATTAATTAACATTTCGTGTAACACTTAGTGCATCTGATCAATGGAGAGGAGCGCAAGGTGGCGATGGAAAAGAATATTTGGATCCGACAAAAGACTCAAGTTAATTATTTTATATTATGTTTTATTTAATAGATTTTAAACCTCATTGTAATAAGGCCATGGGCCACTAGTTTATATCATGTTTTATTATGGGATAAATTATTTTTAGTTATTCAAACATTTATTTTATTTAAACTATTAACTATTATTTTTTCCCGAATAAAGGGTTAAACATAAGAAAAATATTTTCTGAAAATACGACATGTTTTACAAAATTTCCTTAGTGACATACTAGATCCGGTCGTGGTGTTTGGGCTGGGTTTGGGGTGTTACAAATTGGTATCAGAGCCCGGTTCAAAACTCGGCTTTGGGTTTTGGGCTCAAAACGTTTTCTAAAAATGGTTTTTTTGAAACATGCATGTTTAAAAATGGTATAGGGTTTGTTTTCTCGGTATGGCACTGCGTCTCCTACCAAGTCCGCCAAGTAAGTATTCAGAACTCCTTGTGTGATATATATATGAATATGGGCTTGATGGGTTTTATGGGACGTAGGTTAGATTAGTTAGACTTTGATGGACTATAGGCTTAACTTAAACAACTTCTTAAATTCCAGAAGACTTAATTTATCGAAACAAATCCTGTGAACTAGTCACCGAGTTAGGGTGTGGCAACAGGCATACGCATGTCTAGGAGTGGATAGAGGGAGAGCTTGGTATTTAAGCAGTACTAGTGACTCACCTCCTCTTCGTTGGAATCCTACCTGGTGCGTGGTAACTGTTCACCTTAGCCATGAGGATGTGTTGACAGGCCAAAACTTATAATTAAAACCCGAAAGGGACCAGCCACCTTGTTTTGTACAACCTTAAAGTAAACCTTGGTTTTGAAATCATTAAAGTACCCTTGATTCGTAAAAATTTCCGATTTGAAAAATTACCAAAATACCCCTGACTTGTAAAATTATCAAATACCCTCGGTATGAAAAATTACCGAATACCCCTAAATTGAAAATTACCAAAATACCCTTATTTCATAAAATCACCTGGAACCATATTTTGGAAAATTACGAAAATACCCTTGTAGGTTAAAATTATGAAAATACCCCTGGTAGTGAAATGATAGAAATACCCTTTGGTGATGGATGTTATTTGTATGTTGGTGTGTATGGATGTTGAATGTGCATGGTTCCTAGAATTAAGAAGATTGAAACCTGTAGATAGGTTTGAATTTGAAAGAACTACTTTTAAAATCATTATTCATAAGACTGTTTGTGGTTAATCAGTGGATGAAAACTAATAATTCATAAAATGCTTAATAAGATAAACGCGAATCGGTAGTATTAGTACAAGGGGACGAAGACGCTCCAGAAGCGAATAATGGTGCGTATCCTACCATAGTATACTAAGTATTTATTTGGCTTTTAAATTAGAGTGTGCAGCGAAAGCATAGTGATGAGACATGGGTAGTACGATTACTAGTTAGTCAGAAATTTCGAGGATGAAATTTCTTTAAGGAGGGTAGATTTGTAACATCCTAAAATTGGGCCTAGTAGAACTAGGCCCAATAGGCTTGGGAATGGGAACGTTTAAAATTTTTGAGATGCATGTAGCACTCAGAATGTTATGGTAAGGTATTAATGGGCTTGTGCATTGTGTGTAATGTTATGTTTAATATGTTAATTTGAGGTTCGATTGGGCCCAAAGAATTGGGTCAAAATTTGGTAGCCAAGGTGAGCTAAGGGGACGACACAAGGCTATAATTTAGGATTATTTTGTTTAATTAATGAGGATAACAAGTCGATAAAATAAAGGAGAGTTGGTGTAAATGTGGCCTCTTATGGATGAGTGTTTTCATAGGGATAAGGGATAGAAGGATAGAGGAGAAAAGATAGGAGTTATCTTCCGAGTACGAGTTGGCGAAATTCCATCTCCGGAGGGGTGCGAAATTCCTATAAATAGGGGTACCTCTTCAATTCCATCATTTTGAACCCCATTTTCTTCTCTCATCTTCTGCTACCAAATTCTCGTTCTTCTTGGTAATCTCTTTTCTTTTGATTTCTTCCAAAGTCAAACCTCAAGTATTCTTTCTCTCCACTTTCTTTTCACTTTCCTTCTAAGCCAAAACACTTCACTCAATTTTTTTAAAAGCCAAAAATGCATCAGTTCATCTTTTTCAGGATTTTCATAAAAGCCAAAATCGCTAGATCTCATCTCCTGTGGTTGCCGAATCCTCTTTAATAGAGTCTGCTTGTGCCAAAATCTAAAGAAAACAATAGGTAAGTGTTGATTTTGGGATTTCAATGTTCTTCCGACTTTTCAAAGTCCTTAGCCGAATGGCTATTAGAAACTAATCTCTTATTTCACACTTCTTTTCGGCATTCCAGGATTTGAAGAAGGAGGCCAATCGCATAGATCTCTAAGTTATAGAATCGTGTTACTTTCGGGATTTCAAGGTAAGAGGATTTGTTTATTTATATATATAAAATCGGGTAGAATACTAACCATGGCCGAATATAGGAGAGGGAATATTTTCACAGTTTTCTGGCTTTTAAGCAAAGTTATAGATTGAGGATAATGGATCCGGATATCAAGGACATCAACTAAGAATATTGGATTTAGCGATATCGTGTGTAATACTTCCCACCATTTAGATCATCTCATTAAATATTGCTTATAAGTATTATATGTTGTGATAAATCTGAAATCTCGGCATAAAGATGGAAGCCCAAAGAGGGTAAAAGCGAATCACCAGGTCAGTGAATATTCTGATTATATGTTATAAGTGTATTGATTTTTGTGATTGCATGGGGTGGGTTTGATGAAAGGAGGAAGTTATACATTATATGTGTAGCGATTTTTACCATGATCTGTTATATGTTGTAGTGACTTTTTCGTGATCTGTTATAAGGGCTTCGGCCATGATATGTTGATGAGCAGCATGACTGCCATCTTGGCGTGTAGCGGTGTGGGTTGATTGTAGAAATCCCCAATGGTGTGAACGGTTGGTACGGGGGCGTGTAGCGGATGGAAACCTAGGCAAATGGGTTGGGCCTTACATATTATTTGTTATATATGCACATGAATTTATTATTCTATTTTTATTGGTTAAGGCCCAAATTTAATGGTGCATGAAGGTTGCACACTGAGTCTCACGACTCAACCAATTAATTAACATTTCAGGTAACACTTAGTGCATCGGACCGGGCTAGAGAGGAGTGCAAGGTGGCCATGCAAAAGAATATGTGGATCCGGCAAAAAGACTCAAGTTAATTATTTTTATATTATGTTTTATTTAATGGATTTTAAACCTCGTTGTAATAAGGCCATGGGCCACTAGTTTATATCTTGTTTTATTGTGGGATAAATTATTTTTAGTTATTCAAACATTTATTTTATTTAAACTATTAACTATTAATTTTTCCCTAATAAAGGGTTAAACATAAGAAAAATATTTTCTGAAAATACGACATGTTTTACAAAATTTCCTTAGTGACATACCAGATCCGGTCGTGGTGTTTGGGCCGGGTTTGGGGTGTTACATAGAGGCATCTCTATAAGCAAATTCTTGAGGCACTCCATCCCTTGCCCAACTAAATCAAGCGTTATAAACTTCAATTCTGTAACACCCTACACCCGGCCAAGCGTTAAGGTTAGATCTGACATGTCACATGAGAAAAATGCTTTTAAGCCCTTTTCATTCATACGTAAATAGATATTGATTTAAAATTAAGTAAAACAAATTTCCCATTTAAAATTCTTGACAACGTATTACTGAATAGAAGATTGATTGATAAATCGATAAATTTGAACTAATGATTTTACAACCATGCCTTTTGGAAAGTGTTGATGAAAATTTAAGAGAAGATTTACGAGTTAAAAATATTTATGAAAGTTTATTATGAAATCCATTTGTATATCCATTTTAGAAAATGTTTATTTAAGTTTTAGAAAAATCTCATTTAAAGTACTTAGAGCAAAATATAAATTTGTCAAACATAAAACAAAATAAAAATAATCCAGAGGCCTTATTACAACCTTAACTCAAAATAGTAAAGTAATTAAGTGTACTAAAAAGAAATCCAAAGTGCAAATAAAACTGTTTTTCTAGTATGGCCTCCACCGAGTCATCCATGGCCCAAGTCCTCGTCATTGAGCATTACCTGAAAGGAATAAGGAAACGGGGTGAGTTACTAGAACTCAGTGTATAACCCCCTTACCGCTGTCCACTGGGTCTAAAACCCATTCAGCACTATATTGGGCCTAAGCCCCTTTTTACATAATAATGCATCAAACATATCATATGAATGTAATGCAATCCCAAACCAACCTAATAATCCATCTGCTACACACCACCCGTACCATCCATCACACCTGTATGGATCAAGTCAACCCACCCCGCGACACACCAATCGCAGGCATTATGCCATTTATAACAAATTTAATTGTGGGCAAGCCACCATAATCACAGAGTATCATATTATCAAATATATTTGTGGCAGTGCCATCGGAATTTCTTCTCTTCGACATTTTCCCAACCCATGCAAAATCATGTAAATGCATCATACATAGCAAATCATGATATTTACAAATATAACAACAATAATTAATTTAGAAAAAAGTTCGACCCATTAACACTTTGTAATTCGGCCCTTGATGGCAAATAATCAAATCGGCCCATTAAGTAATATATCAATTCAGCCTATTTAAGCAATATATCAATTCGGCCCATTAGACATCATATCAATTCGGCCCATTAAGCAATATATCAATTCGGCCCATTATGCAATATATCAATTCAGCCCATTAAGCAATATATCAATTCGGCCCATTAAGCAATATATTAATTTGGCCCATTAGGCAATATATCAATTCAGCCCAATGATATTACCGATTTTGTCAATTTTATCAAAATAGTATATCTTAGGCCAATTTTTCCAGTTTACGCCCTATTACGATTTTAGTCATATTGATTTATTTCCAATATAATATCAATCTTAAAATCCATGGAAAATGGTGTGAGATTGCACACCTGATTACGGTAAGTACTAGACTTTCTTGATCTTCGACACCTAACATATCATAACGCTCGATTAGTTGACATAAGCGATTTAATTAATCGACTCTAAAATAAACGATCTAAAGTTTTTACCCTTGGAATCGTGAACGACCACGATTTTTCAATTTTCTCCGGATGACGGTCCACAACCCGGTGGAAAATCCCGAACCGCCGAACTGCCTTTCGTTTGAATTTAGGAGTAGGGATCGCAAATCCGCTCCTTTTGCAATCTCCAATCGCTATCCTTTTCGATTCGATATTGCTTGTCAGAACCCCTAACATACACCATTAATATTTTATCGAGCTTAATACAAGCAATAATGCAACAATTAAAAGTCAAAATTTTGGGATGTTACAATTCTACCCCCTTAAAGAAAATTTTGTCCTCAAAATTTATCTGATTAAAAGAGGTGAGTATATTGCTGCTGAATCGCGTCCTCAGGCTCCAATGTAGCTTCCTCTGCTCTGTGATTACGGCATAATACTTTGACTAACGGTACCGACTTTCTTCTCAGCAACTTAATGTCCCGATCTAAAATTTGCATTGGCTCCTCTTCGAAAGACAAGTCAGGTCTTATCTCAACTTCCTCTACCGGTACTATATGAGATGGATCCGATCGATAACACCTTAACATTGAGACATGAAATACACTATGTATCTGAATCAACTCCGGACGTAACTCAAGCTGATAAGCCACTGGCCCAAAACGCTTCAATACATGGTACGGTCCGATGAACCTAGGGCTCAACTTGCCCTTCCGTCCAAATCTAAAGATCTTCTTCCAAGGTGACACCTTTAGAAAGACCTGATCTCCCATCGCAAACTCAATATCCTTATGCTTCAGATCCGGATACGATTTTTGTCTATCCGAAGCTTCCCTTAACAGTGCTCGAATTACCTTTACTTTTTCCTCTGTCTCTGATATCAGCTCAGGACCCAACAACTGTCGCTCCTCTAGTTCAGTCCAAC